>CAWUFW010002044.1:1852500-2438150 GCA_963921515.1 Calotriton arnoldi
TAGGTTGCATGTAACACCAGGGCACTTAAAATGTCTTGCTATTCTGCATGTCTTAGCATTAGGCACTTTGCAAGTACATGACCATCAACAGTTGAAGTGTCACCAGGTGCGCTGCCTGTATTCCTTCCAAGAGTATCTGGGTGCAGTCCGGTTTATCACACCATAACACCTCAAGCTCTCCAAACCAGGCTCCAATTAGCTCAAAGTCAAGACAGACCTCTCAGCTATTGCCAACTTCTCACAGGTCTCGTGTGCCCTTGACTGCACACGTCACATTGGTTCAATCTGTGATGTGGCACACCTACAGAGAAACAGCACACACAAACACTTGTGTACACACTTTCTCTCTTTCTTTCTCTGCCCCTCTCTCTCTCACGCACACACACATCCACACCACACACACACACACACACACACACACACACACACACACACACACTCTCTATTTCTCTCTCTCTCTCGCTCTCAGTTAATATACAGGACGTCTTTGTTTCCAAATACTGCTTCTCCAGTGTTGTAGCAAAGTACTCAGGAAGTTCACATGATTCCTACATATTCAGGCACTGTACCATCAAACAGCGCTTTGAAAGTAGTATGTATGTGTGTACAAAACTTACGTATGATACATATGACCATCAAAACCCATAAATAGATGACAGACCAAAGCCAACATGTATGAACGAGGCCTTTCCTCTACGTTAGCGTTATGCCTCGAGACCATGGTTGATGACACCCCTTTGAACTCCAAAGAGCCCAGCAGAAGAAGCTCACAACACCATCCACAGGAGAACATGTGACATCATTGAAAGATGTTTTGGCATACTCCATGTCTAGACCTCTTTGGATTTAGACTTCTTTACCTCTCTAATGTTGTCTGTGCCACAATTGTTGTATGTTGCACATTACACAACCTAAATCGGTGAGGTGGAATACCTCTTGAGTAAGATCTAGACAGCAATATGCAGTCTCACCAGGATGACAAGAACACAGGTCTCAACACAAACATAGGCTCACACGATTGACGGATGAGGAGACAGAACATCATACCGAGCTTCCTTACTTTTATGTGTGAGGCAAACAGTGGGCTCCATGTGTTAAGGGGCAGGTAGGTTGACAATAAAGTCCAGGGTTTATGAGGGAATAGGTTGTAACATCCTGCAGCAGGACTGTGAGAGGCTTTAGCTTTTGTAGATCTAGAACACGTTAATATAACTTTGGAGGTTCTTCCAAATACGAAGCCACCAAAAGTCCCTGGTGATGAGTCCTGTCACTTTTTTCTGCTGCAGGAGAGTTGTGGTACCATCTAAGACACTTAGACTGCATTGCTTTCCTCTATCAGGATGAGTAGACATTTGTGAGCTGACCTTCGTAGGGGTTCTTTTTCTATCCATTGAGGTGCGGGAATGCCCATTTGAACTTGCCTAAAGATGTCCTTCTGATGAGAAAGTGTGTCTGCTTTTTTGTGTGTTGTTTCCCAGGTCAATACATGATGACATAATCAAAAGAAAAAAAGGACAGAGTCCATCCAGCACGGTGAGAGTTAGTAAAATTAACTGTGGTGAGATATAACTAGTTTTTTGTGATCTTCCAATGCTCTAATGTTATTTCGAGCTTCTTCAAGAGGTGTCTCTAATGTAAAAAACCTTCTTTGATCACTAGGAGCCCTCGATCAGAAATAGTATCATTCTTTTCTGTCTCTGTTAGACTTCGTGAATAAAATGGCACTGGAAGAAGTTCATTCGTTTCTGAATCCCTTTGTGACATTGCGGCTCCGATGGCAAAGGAGGAGGTGTCTGTTTCTACTACAAATTACAATAGCAAAGTGCAAGTAAAGTTTACTTTAAGTTGGTTAAAGGCATGTTCCTGATCTTCTACCCATTTGAACTTCACCCTCTGCCTGCTTAATTGAACGATTGTATGAATGATTGTTTGTTGAGAAATTCTGTATGACTTGTTGGAAGTTGCAAAAACTAAAATATTTCTGAACTTCCATTACATTTCTTGGAGAGGAAGACTCTAATACTGCTTTCACTTTAAAAAAAATGCCATATCTATTACCTGTATAGAAATCTCAAACCCAAGAAAGGAGTTTGTAGAAACTTCAAAGAGACACTTCTCAACTTTGGCGTACAGGCAATGCTTCCTTAACCTTAACAACACTTCTCATACCTTTTCTTTAAGGGAAGATGAGTACATCAGGATGTCATTGAGATATAGCATTATGTACACATCCAAGATGTCTCTGATTATGTCATTTACGAAATGCTAGAAGGCAGCAGGAGCCTTATAGAGGTCAAAAGGCATCACCAGCTATTCAAAATGCTCATACTTGGTTTTGAATGCCATCTTCCGCTCATTCTCAGAACAAGTCTGTACTATTATACGCTCCTCTAGGATATAATTTAGAGAATATTTCGGCTGATGTTACTTGATCAAGAAGTATGGATATGAGGGGAAGATGATACCAGTTTCTTATGGTGATGGGATTCAGTTCATGATAGTCAATGCATAGCCTATATCCTCCATTTGCTTTTGTCACGAAGAAGTCTGATGGCCCCTCTTGGGAGGTGGACTGCCAAAGGAAGTAATGATCTCAGTCAATGTCACAAAGAAGACTGATACCCTCTCTGGGGAGGTGGAGTGCCAAAGGAAGTAATGAGCTTAATCAATAATGAACATTTCTGTAATTAGTGAGCCCATCCCAGGTCCTTTGCTCATGGATGGGCTGAGTTGTTTCCCTGTAACTGAGAGCAGGCTTTCCACAGTAGAAACCCAGTCCTGTCTTCCAAAATCATTCCTTTTCTTTGGTTGACAGGGACTATTGTAATTTCCCAAACTGCATAGGTTCTCCGGCCAGAGTCGTACTTCTACTGCCATCCGGGGGCTTCTTAGGCCAGGGCCTTCAATTATAAGTTTGGTGTTCAGACTTCCAAAGTCATTGTTGGGCATCAATCTTTAGCATTAGGTGAATGAAAACTACAGATGTCATTGATCTGTTTACCACTAACAACAAAGCATCCTTTAGATCAGCTCAGAGACCCTGGTAAAAAGCTACAGCTGCAGACTCGTCTCTCCAACCATACTTGGAGTCCAGGTGTTGCTAATGGGTGACGTAATTGAATAAATCCTGAAATCCCTGTTTGAGCCGATCGGGTGATATGTGGGTGATATATTTCTGATCAAATATAGCAAAAAACTGAGTCATGAATTGAGTTAAGCTGGACAGCAGAGGACTTGGATTTAATATGAATAGTGTAGGGTACATTAAAGTGTCTTTTGTAAGATATGAGAGTGCAAACGTAAATTTGGAGTTGTTGCTGTTAAGGATTTTCTGTTTTGCAGAGAAGTGCAATTGATATTGAGCCATAAAGTTCTCAAATTTCTGAACATCTCCTGCGAATTTATTAGGCGGGGCTAAAGCCAAGTTAGGAGTAACAATCAAATTTTTTTCTATTCCAAGACTGTTACCCATATGTCGGCATCATTTGTAACAGTCGCTGTGGGGTTGCCATTACCTGGTGTTAATTGATTTAGAAGGTTCAGCAAAATGGCTCGCTCTTGCGAAGCAGTCTCAAGCTCTTTGTGGATCTTATTCATAGGTTGAGACACCATTTCAATGGGACTTTCGTCCGGGTCCATATTCTGCCTAGCAAACTGTCAGAGTCACTGGAAGCTGCTGCCGCCTCTGAGTCTCTGTACTGATGAACAGAGTGGCACATTATCACCAAACACAGAAACTGGGGGAAAAAGAGGGAAAGGGAGTTGAGAGTAGTCCAGGACTAGAGCTCACTCTCCGAAACTTCACCTGTTTCTAGGGATGGCACCCCTCTGCCTTGATGGTCTGGATATTAATAGATCTGACAAGCTGTAAGACACAGTGCAGAAGGTCAGTATGGACACCAGATGAATGTAAATCACAGGTAACAACTGAGACAAGGCTTACCGGTTCCAGGAACGGATGATACTATGACAAGCATGGAGTCGACCAGGAATCCAGCCTCAAAATGCTGCTGGACACACACAGGTAGAGCTCTACCAGAAAGGGGTACAAGAGTCAAGATAATTAAGAGTGAAAGGCAAAGAGGGGACTAACTAGGGAACCTAAGGAACCGAGAGGAAGAAAACATCAAACCGTGCAGGACACAAAACGGGTATGGACTAAAGCAAGGATCGGAAAAACCAATGCAACCACGCAACGCATTGAAATGCACACAGCTAAGGTCCAAGGGAGTCTAAATAGGGCTCTACCTCTCTTGATCTAGAAATAACCACAATCCAGGAAGTGAGTATGCCTGTATTCCCAGGAAGTTAGCAGTCTAGTAGTCCAGCCCGTCAAAGCTTCCACTGTCCCATTCTCCCGTACCTCCAGCCCCAGTGGGCCTGTCTAACCTGGTTCCTGGCAACCATGTACATCATGTTTAGGTGAATAAACTTTTGGAGGTGTCCTAATGTTAATGACGTCCAAAGGACAGGAATGGACATGGACAGCCTAGCAATGATGAGTGGCCATAATACATGATGCACTGTCAATCATTACTTTAAATGTGCGTGTGGTTACACTATTTCAGTTTGCATGACATGGAAAGATCACTTGATACAAGTAGCGACTTTTTATCAGTTGTGGCATTACTTATGTGTAAGGAAATGCGTATTTTTGCATGATCACACCCAAAAGTTTGGACTGATGCTGCTGGTTTTTCGACTCTGAGAGAGCACTGCTGCTCTGACTCTTAAAAGTGTAATGGTTGAGTGGCTTATACCCAATTGGCATAAGGTCACTTATAAGCCCCTAGTATATGGTACCAGAGCTACCGAAGGCCTGTGAGTTAAGTTGTCCCTCATGGCTGCAGCACATATTGTGCCACCCTGAATGAGACAAAGTGAAACATGTCTCCCAGCCTGTCACTGCAGACTGGTAGAGCAGTTTTAAACTGCTAACTCAACTTTGCCATTGAGACTAACAACAAAGTCCTATGGCAGGGTGTGGTATCTTAAAATGCAGGCGATATATTTTTTTATATGTCCTAACAGCAAAACCCCAAATTGTTGTTTTTACTGTGGGAGGGCTTGTAGACCCACTGGGGAGTACAGGGTGACATGCTGACAACTGTCAGGTCTGTCAGGAGAGTGTCTATGAGTTGCCAACGTGCACAGGAGCAGAACAACGCTAATTCCCAATGCCCCCTTGGGAACTTCCCTGTGAGGAAATGAACACCTCAACAAGTTCGTGCCCGTGGGGGAAAGGGGTTTGGGGATAAGAAGAGACAGCCAAGATGGACTTCTACTGCTGTTCCTGTTTCGTCTGTTTCTTTTCTTTAGATTCTTCAGCTGCAACACAACATTAAAATACTTACAACTCTATTCTATTCCTTATCATTACTTTATTTAAGCCTTATTACTCTAGTTCTTACCAGCGCATCTCTGACTATTGCCTCTCTTCTGTGTGGTGTAGATTGGATAGTTTAATCTTGTTTCTTTCCTTTAGGAATCTACTGCCAGTCAAAAACCAGACTCCTCAGGACTGCTTCAACGTCAAAGAACATTCAGGTAAGTTTGTATCTATTCTTGCTCTCTAGAAATACACAACGATAATTAGTTCATAGAAACCTCTCACCTCTTGTGTTTCTGACTGGAGCCCAAACTGTATACTTCGTTTTAGAATGACAGAATACTTGTTACTTAGTAATAATGCTCTTCTTAAAACTGTAACATTTGTTTCTAAAGCCTTTCTTCCTTATTTGATTCCGCGCTCGAGAATGCGAGTCGGAAAATATTTGCTCGTGGCGAGACGTGGTTAATGCCAGCACCGCCGTCAGAGAGCACACAAGAACTGTAACTGAAGGTTTAACTCAAACGTATCACTCGGAGGAGGAACAGTCCTCCAGTAATATGAAACGCACCTGCTCTGTGCCAATTTGTACTGTTACTAGGTACGCAGTTAATTTCACTACGAACCGTAGCCTTCTCAAGAGAGTACTCAGAGTGCGTGTCGTAACTAAGAGAAAATACGAACGCCAAGGAAAATGTCTTTTATTCTTCGAAACCTTCTCAATTACACTCGAGTAGACTAACCTGTGACTGGAGGCTTATCTCCCGAAATTCCGACGGCTAAACGACGCCCGTCGCACTACCCTAAACTATCTTTCGCGACGGAGCTCTGGATCCAGGTTGCTTCCACGAAATTCCTCAGGTGAAGTGCGCGTTGGAATGTTCGCGCGTGCTTCACATTCTTTTCTGATTGGAGACCTGGAACACTAGTGCGCTACTGGTAGAACGAGTTGGCAGACATCTTGGAATTCCAAAGATGCAAACTCGTACTCCAGTTCCTTACGCTGCTTGGGGGTTTTGACAACAGGATGCTTGCTATTATTGAGCGATGGGGAGGTATTATAAAGATGCCAAATCCAATATAAGAAGAAAAGCAGGTTTATTGCAGCACGGCTAAGGCGTCCGCCCAGCTTGATATCCAGATGCAACTGGAGATAACTGAGTGGAACATACAGTTACAGGCACTCCATTAAGAATGTGGAACACCATGTGAAAATACACAGAGCGCATGCTAGCACAAATGTAATGGGGAGAGAAATGCACATAGGTGAAATGCAACACACACCCCTCATTAGGAAGAAGAACAAGGGAGGGGAAAATGGAGCATAAACAATACATATGAGCATCAAATAAAATCCTTATACAATTTCGGAATGCGTCTCAATCGAGAATTTGTTTTGATCCTATGAGCCACAGTCTCATTGTCCTGTCCCTTAGAAGGACCTCCATTCTGGTGATCAATGTTCCCAGGGCCATGCATCCAACGATCAGGACATTAAGCAACCCTCCTGGTGTTCCATACTTTACCATCCTGAGTGATTATACTGTTACTGAAAACTTTCTTGACTTGCATGGCCTTTCCATATTTATTGGAACCTTTGTTTACCAGGCCAGGTTTTAAAACTTTGACCCAATCACCTACCCTGAGATCATGTGCTTTCGTCTTCCACTTGTTATCATACCACATTTTGGTTCTGTCTTGTTTAGTCTCTACCCTCTTGGCCGTATCATGTATACATTCTTTCTCTTGTGACAAACTCTTGCATTTTTCCTTAAACCACCAGGGACACACACTGGATGCTGGATTTCTACCTTTGAGTAATTTATATGGACTGACTTCAGTAGTGGAATGTGGAGTAATGCGATATACCCACAGGCGTTCCCTAAGCGCACTCAACCAATTTCCACCTTGCTTGAGGGAATCAGTGACAACATTCTTGAGGACGCCGTTGAAGCGCTCGACCTGCCCATTCTCGTGTGGTTCATAAAGTGAGGTGAGCTTATGCTTAATGCCACAACTTTTGAGAAACACCTCCATTTCAGACGAGGTGAGTTGCACCCCATTATCTGAAACTAAAATGGATGGGCATCCTTCATGCGCAAATACTCCTTTAAAGAAATTTACAACAGCATCAGTAGTGGCCTTAGTAACAAACTTCACTTCTGGCCACTTTGAATGATAATCAATCAGGACCAGAGCGAAATGGGAACTCTCAGGTAGAATATTAAAAGGGCCTGAAATGTCAAAGGCAACCTTCTGCCATGGCTCCTCAGGCCACTTGACAACTTTCAAAGGAGGGGTCTGGACTTTTAGCATCTTCTCACTGGACACACACTCATGGCACTCCCTGACTATTCGATCAATAAACTTGTCCATGCCAGGCCACCAGAAGTAATTTCTGATGAGACATAGCCGAGATACCGGGATGTGTCTTGTGCGATAACTTCAAAATAATATCCTGTACACCTTTGGGAGGAATGCACTTCCCCGCTTTGAGAATAAAATTCCCTTCCATCCCTAATTCGTCTGCAATATTGTAAAAAGGTAATAAATCTGACCTCACATCACTCCTCCTAGGCCATCCTCCTCTCACAAATTTCTTAAGATCACTCCACCTGTCATCACTCAGTTCGCTTTCCCCCCAGAGTTGCTCCGTGATGTCCTGGTACTGCAAAGGAATAATGTCACTAATCCCCAGCACAAAGTCAACTTCCTTAATAACGTTTACATTGTCGTGACTGCATGGTAGGCGTGACAGACAATCAGCAGTCACATTTTTCTTACCCGGAACATATTCAACTTTAAAGTTATACTCTTGGAGCCTTGATGCTAAACGAGCAATTCTGGCAGTAGAATTCCATCCACCTCCTGTGGACAGAATATGTACTAACGGTTTGTGGTCTGTCCTGAGAACGAACTTGCTGCCCCACACATACATTCTGTAATGTTCAACAGCCCTCACACAGGCAAGTAGCTCTCTCTCTCTCGATTACTGCATATTTGCGTTCAGTTTCATTGAGAGTCCTTGACGCAAAGGCAACATTCCATTCATCCACGCCATCCTTCTGAGATAACACACTTCCAAGCCCATACAAACTGGCATCCACAGTTATGATACATTCCTTCCTCATGCGGAATGGTCTTAGGGTAGGAGCATCAATAATGTCCCTTTTTATATACTCAAAAGCTCTTTGCTGTTCTTCTTTCCATTCATACGTGACACCCTGCCTAAGCAATTTCCTCAATGGCTCCATTTTGGTGGTAAAGTTCTCAACAAATTTACTATAGTACTCACACATCCCTGAGAATGACAAAAGCTGTTCTTTGTTTTTAGGAGATGAAGCATTCTGAATTGTGTCGACATTGGATTTTTTGGGAATCACGCCCTCACCAGACAGCGTGTGTCCTAAATACTCAACAGAGCGCTTGAACATCTTGCACTTGTGGGCCTTGAGGGTAAGGCTGCAACATTCAAGCCTCTTACATACCTCATTCAGATGGGCTTCATTTTCCGATTAATTTCCAGAGAATATCAAAATATCATCTTGAAAGCATTTAACATAAGTATCAATGTCCCTAAATATCTGAAACATTACCCTTTGAAAGACTGACGCCGCCAACGCCAGTCCAAAGGGCATTCTGGTATACTGAAAAAGTCCCTGTGGAGTGATGAAGGCAGTATACTTTTTTGACTCCTCTGTAAGTTCTATTTGGTGATATGCAGACCTTAGATCGAGGGTGGAAAAAATCTGCGCTCCTTGTAACATAGAAACAACCTCGTTAATGTTCGGAAGGGGATGGCAATCAATAACAATGTTAGAGTTCAATGCCCTCAAATCAACACACACTCTTGAGTTTTTGATCGGGTTTGCGCACTAGGACTATGGGAAAAACCCATTCAGACGACTCTATGGGCTCAATAATTCCTTCATCTGATAACTCTTTAAGCATTCCTTTCAATTCATCACTTATGTTGATAGGTACTCCCCTCAGCTTTTGTTTAACTGGAAAAGCATTATCCTTTAGTACAATTTTATGTGAGAAATTTTTAAGCTTCCCTAATTTGTCACAAAACACCTTGTCATATGTATTAATTAATTTCGTTTCCCTTTCAATACTGACATTTGTGTTGACAGTGGCAATGTTGTACATCTCTTGTTCTCTGCAAAGAGAAACAGGATTTTTGGATCGTGGATTAAGTATAATGCCCAATTTCCATTGATCACGCCAGCCCAACACATTAACACCTCTCACAGCTATGTACAATTTTATATGAGCACTCCTCCCCTTGAAATGTATTGGCACTTGAAAGAAACCTTCCATTTCTATTTTTGACCCCTGAAAACTTTCAGCAGTAATGTCAGACGGTTGTAAATTATCATAACTACATACAGTACGTAACTTCTCCTTAAAATATTGTGTGGTGATAATTGTTCACGGTGAACCAGAGTCTACCATCAGCTCTAAATCAATATCTAAAACTTGAAAAATACATTTCGGAGAATTCATGTGGACTTCCTCTTCAGGTCCACTGTTTATGATAGACACAACATAACCTTTGTCATACTCAGGAGTCTCTCTAATACTGGTAACTTTGTTGACTTCAGAAGCGCCAGCACTAGGACTCCGTGTCTGATTATTATAGCGCTTGTCTCTACATACACTTCCAAAATGTCCCATCCTGCCACAAACTCTGCACTCTCTGTTCACAGCGGGACATCCTTGGAAGGATGCAACATGGAATCTACTTCCACATCTGTAACATGTGTTGTGCAAAATAAAATTGTCATTCCTCTTATTGAGATGACTGTTGTTACTGTATTTAGTAGGAAACTTCCCTTGTGAAAATTCATTTTTGAAATCATTTTTTGATTTAACTACACATATCTCCTCCTCAGTTGCCGATTTATTGGAATTCTGTTTAACAGTTTCCATCCATTTTCCAGAAAGTTCTATGGCTTTTGCTGTTGAAATTGCCTCAGCTAATTTTGGGTCTCCCATGACCCATAAACTCTCCTGTATCTTCTTATTCTTTACATGCACTATGATTTGATCACGAATCATTTCATCCGTGATAGTACCAAAATTACAATGAAGACTCAAGGATCGTAAAGCAGTGACAAAATCATCAATTGATTCATCTTATTTTTGAGATCTAGTGTAAAATTTAAATCTATTTAAGGCAATGTTAGTAGTAGACTTGAATCTCTTTTTCCATCCTGGCTAACGCTTCAACATAGACATTCATACCGTCTCCTTCGCCTTCCCCCGCTTGTGCCGTAATTTGAGGCAGTGCCCTGAAGGTTACCTGTCCTGCAGAACCAAGGCAGTGAAGCAAAATGCTTTTTTTTCTTTCAGCGCCCATGCGCTCACCATCTATTGCCTTCATGTATGTAATGAACTCTTCCTTCCACCTTGCCCATGGTAAAGGTGGATCTCCCTTGTTTTGAAGAAATTTTGCGAGGGGATCAAATTGCATTTTGAACATTAAGTAGTGAAAGAAATGTATATATCCATAAATGTCACTGTTTAAATCAAGGATCAATAAAATGTACAAGGATGGATGGTTCTTATCAATGTTAATACACTTTAAGGAAAGAAAGTTCAAAATGGCACAAAAGAACATAAAATAATGTATAAATTGACTCACATATGTCCGATATTCATGCGGCGGTAGAAACTTATGCAAATGAATGTAGGCAGCGCGTACGGTGGTGTGTATTTCCACATACGAACACACTTGCCGATACGCGGTGATTCGTTACCAAGGTAACGGCAATATGGCCGCTACGCACGTTGCACGCACAAGATAGCGCGATGACGCATACGCGCTTGCCTGAATGCGTGTTCACGAAGATCCTCAGGGTTCCAGTCGTCAGGAGAGAATGCAGCTGCGTCGAAGTCTCAATGGCGGGTGGCAAGGTACTGCGTCAGGTAAGAGGTTCGTTGGTTTGTTTATTTTTAAGGTAGTCACTTACCAGAGCGCTGAATGGAATAGCAGGAAGTGCAAGGTGGATGAGATCCAACGTGGCAATTTAAAAAAAAATCGAAAAATCCTCAAAATTAAGTGGGTCCAAAAACCACACTCCACTCCTGTGCTGCGGTGTAGGTAGGAGTGATGCTTACGCTAGTCGCCAATATTACAAAAATGCCAAATCCAATATAAGAAGAAAAGCAGGTTTATTGCAGCACGGCTAAGGCGTCCGCCCAGCTTGATATCCAGATGCAACTGGAGATAACTGAGTGGAACATACAGTTACAGGCACTCCATTAAGAATGTGGAACACCATGTGAAAATACACAGAGCGCATGCTAGCACAAATGTAATGGGGAGAGAAATGCACATAGGTGAAATGCAACAGGGGGAACTTCCTGGGCACCCTGACAGTACCCCTCTCAAGGGAGGTTCCTCCACTCGTGGCTTGGTTGGAAACTTTTTATGAAATGCTCTCACTAAACGTGGGGCATGGACATCAGTACCTATTTCCCAAGATCGCTCATCGGGACCAAAGCCCTTCCAGTCTATCAGGTAGTAGAGTTCACCTTTAACCCTCTTGGAATCTAGGATTCTCTTAACTTCATACTCAGTTCCACCCCCTGTGTCCAGGGGTTTGGGAGATGCATTATGCCTCAAATTGGGTTGGGCCTTTTCTAATAAAGAGACATGAAAGACTGGGTGTATTTTAGTAGTCACTGGGAGCGTCAGGCGATAGGTCACTGGATTGATGATTTTCTCTACAGGATACGGGCGTACAAAACGTGGCTGTAACTTACGGTCACCCTTTAGCCTAAGATTCTTGGTGTTAAGCCAAACCCTATCTCCTACTTGAAGGTTGGGTTCTTTTCTTCTTTTCCGGTCTGCAAAGCGTTTATAACGATCCTTTGCCAACGTTAGATTTTGTGTCGCAGATCGATGGATCTTTGACACCTGATGAACAATGTCTTGTGCCGGTGGAACCTCAACTCTTCCACACTCTAATAATTAATTTGGGTGTCTACCATAGTTCAGGAAAAAGGGTGAGTAACCGGTTGATACATTTTGAGCATTATTATGGGCAAACTCTGTGGTCCACAAATATTCTGGCCAATCCCCCTCCTCGTCTAGCAAATAGAGCCTAAGATACTGCTCTAATTCTTGGTTTGTCTGTTCGGTTTGTCCATCAGTTTCGTGATGGAAACTGGTGGAGTACCTATGATCTATATTCAAACCATTTGTGTAAGCTCTCCAAAACTTCGACACAAACTGGGAACCTCTGTCAGTGATTATTATCTTTGGCAAACCATGGACTCGGATTATGTGCTGATTGAATAGTTGGGTCAATTGTCTTGCTGTGGGCAACCCTTTTAGAGCGATAAAGTGTGTCATCTTTGTAAAGGCATCTACACAAACTAGAATTGTGTTATAACCTGAACTTGAAGGTAAGTCTACTATGAGATCTAAAGTGACTGTGTGCCAGGGGTAAGGTGGTGTGGGTAAAGGTTGTAGTAGCCCTTTGGGTGCCTGCCTTTCCGATTTTCCCCGAGCACAGACTCCACAACCCGCAACATATTGTCGTATATCTTGACTCATGTGAGGCCACCAGAATCTTCTCTTCACCAGGTCTTCAGTCTTGTGGAAACCCTTATGTCCAGCCATGGGGCTGTCATGGCACTCATACATGACTTGATCTTGTAATTCTCTTGTGGGTACGTTTAGTGCTTTTTCCTGATATGGAAGATTTTCTCGAATTTCTCTCCTAGGGTCTTGGTCTGCCCATTCTTTCATTTCTACTTCTGTTAATGTCTGCTGAAGTTGTTATTCCAAGGTTCCTTTCGAGATTGCTCCCACAATCTTTTCTTGGGGAATAATTGGCTGATTTTCAATGGGTGATTTCTGGTTCTCCGTATCTAGTCTTGATAAGGCATCAGCCTTCCCATTTTTGGTTCCTGGTCGATAGGTTATCACGAAGTCATAGTCCGCAAAATACAGTGACCACCTAAGCTGACGAGGAGTTAGGGTGCGAGCCGATTTCAAGAACTTTACATTTCTGTGGTCTGTGAACACTGTCACCGTGTGCCTTGCTCCCATCAAGTAGTGTCTCCACTCTTTGAAAGCATCCTTTATGGCCAGAAGCTCTTTTTCTGTAATCGTGTAGTTGACTTCTGCCGAGTTGAGTTTTCTAGATCTAAAGGCCACAGGATGCAGTTGTCCAGTTTCTTTGTGTCTTTGGGAGAGAATCCCTCCAATCGCCAATTCTGATGCATCTGTTTCTAGGTAAAATGGTTCAGCCGGATCTGCATGAAGTAGAACAGGTGCTGTGGTGAAAATTTTCTTTAATGAGTTAAATGCCTCCTCAGCTTCCTCTGACCATTTAAAAGGGATTCCTTTCTTCAGAAGTCGAGTTAGTGGTATGATTTTTTGGGAGAATTCATGTATGAATCTTCTGTAAAAATTCGCAAATCCAATAAAGCTCTGCACTTCTTTTATGGTGGTAGGAGCCTTCCAATTAGTCACCGCTTGAACCTTTTGCTCATCCATGGTTATGCCTGAAGGGGATAGTACAAATCCCAGAAACTCCACCGTAGTTACATTAAACAGGCATTTCTCCAGCTTAGCATATAAGGTGTTTCCTCTCAATCTTTGGAGGACAGCTCTGACTTGTTCACGATGTTCCTCTTCTGTATTCGAGTAAATCAGAATATCGTCGATGTACACAATTGCACATTTATCGATGAAGTCGCTCAGCACATCGTTTATGAAATACTGGAAGGCCGCAGGGGCATTACATAATCCATACGGCATCACTTGATACTCATACAAGCCGTATTTAGTTCTGAAAGCTGTCTTCCACTCGTCGCCCTCTCGTAGTCTGATCAGGTGATAAGCTCCCCTAAGGTCAAGCCTGGTGTAGATTTTTGCCTCTTTCACCTGATCTAACAGCACCAATATGAGCAGCAATGGGTAGCGGTTCTTGATTGTGATCTTATTGATAGCTCTGTAGTCTATACAAGTCCTTAGCTCACCTCCTTTCTCGGTACGAAAAAGAGGGGCGAAGAGACCGGAGACTGAGATGGCCTGATGAAACCATTTTCTAGGAATTTTTTCAGATAATCCTTTAAATGTAAATTCTCCTTCTCGGTCAGTGTGTAAATCCGACTGCATGGTAGATTTGCCCCTGGTTCTAGTTCAATTTTACAATCGTAGGGCCTGTGGGGCGGAAGTTTCTCTGCTTCAGCTTCGTCAAATACATCGGCATAGTCTTCATATTCCTTGGGAATTTCTTGGGTTTGGATCACACAAATTGACGCTCTATTCACACTAAGTTGAGCGGCCGCACTTGGCTCTTGGTGTATTTCTTTTTCCACGAACAGTGTTCTTTACAGTAGTCCGAATCCATCCTGATTGTCCTTGCGCTCCAATTTATAGATGGGTTGTGTTCGGTCAACCAAGGAAGTCCCAGGATAAGTTGGAATTGCGGGGCATCAATCAAGTTGAACTGCAAGGTTTCTCGATGGCCTTCGGTGGTCGTCATTTGAATGGGTTCTGTGTGGCTGGTTATAGGCCCTGAAGTTAAATTAGTTCCGTCCACAGCTCTGACCACCTCGCTTTTTTCCTTCTTTTCCGCTCTCAGTCCAACATGTGTTGCGAATTTTAAATCGCAGAAGTTCCCGGTCGCCCCAGAGTCTATCATAACAGAAATTCCAGTCAGGATCACCTCCCGGAATTTTAGGGTCATGGTCAAGACTAAATGGGGTGAAGATACCTGCAACGTATTGGCTACTAGATGATTCGTTGGAGTTGTTTCCCCACTAGCACTCACCAGCCCAACTCCGCTTACTGGTAGTGCTGCAAGTTTTCCTTCGTTTGAATCTTGGGCTTCTTCGGACAGAACTTCACAAAATGCCCGCTTCCTCCACAATATAAAAACAACAATTGATGGGCAGAATGCAGAACAATGTCATACATTCACCCCAGTACAAAGATCTGGGCCTAAATCCATCGTTTTTTTGCTCACCATGCCATTCCAGTTTGGACCCAGCCATATGCAAATCAGTCTTGACCCTACGCCCAATGGGAACAGTCCAGCCCGAACTACCAGGCCAGGTCCTCCCTGGACTGGAAACAAGCATCCTAGGACCAGTTTCGGGCTTTCAGCCCTCATCAGCCAGGATAGCTTGACTCCAGTGGCATGGAGAGCACGGGACCCACGTCTGGGCATACCCGTCCCACTCGGGGTGACAAATGCAAAAACAACAATTGATGGACAGAATGCAGAACAATGTCATACATTCACCCCAGTACAAAGATCTGGCCTAAATCCATAGTTTTTTTGCTCACCATGCCATTCCAGTTTGGACCCAGCCATATGCAAATCAGTCTTGACCCTGCGCCCAATGGGAACAGTCCAGCCCGAACTGCCAGGCCCGGTCCTCCCTGGACTGGAAACAAGCATCCTAGGACCGGTTTCGGGCTTTCAGCCCTCATCAGCCAGGATAGCTTGACTCCAGTGGCATGGAGAGCACAGGACCCACGTCTGGGCATACCCGTCCCACTCGGGGTGACAAATGCAAAAACAACAATTGATGGACAGAATGCAGAACAATGTCATACATTCACCCCAGTACAAAGATCTGGGCCTAAATCCATCGTTTTTTTGCTCACCATGCCATTCCAGTTTGGACCCAGCCATATGCAAATCAGTCTTAACCCTGCGCCCAATGGAAACAGTCCAGCCCGAACTGCCATGCCAGGTCCTCCCTGGACTGGAAACAAGCATCTTAGGACCGGTTTCGGGCTTTTTTTAGCCCTCATCAGCCAGGATAGCTTGACTCCAGTAGCATGGAGAGCACGGGACCCACGTCTGGGCATACCCGTCCCACTCGGGGTGACAAATGCAAAAACAACAATTGATGGACAGAATGCAGAACAATGTCATACATTCACCCCAGTACAAAGATCTGGGCCTAAATCCATCGTTTTTTTGCTCACCATGCCATTCCAGTTTGGACCCAGCCATATGCAAATCAGTCTTGACCCTGCGCCCAATGGGAACAGTCCAGCCCGAACTGCCAGGCCAGGTCCTCCCTGGACTGGAAACAAGCATCCTAGGACCGGTTTCGGGCTTTCAGCCCTCATCAGCCAGGATAGCTTGACTCCAGTGGCATGGAGAGCACGGGACCCACGTCTGGGCATACCCGTCCCACTCGGGGTGACAAATGCAAAAACAACAATTGATGGACAGAATGCAGAACAATGTCATACATTCACCCCAGTACAAAGATCTGGGCCTAAATCCATCGTTTTTTTGCTCACCATGCCATTCAAGTTTGGACCCAGCCATATGCAAATCAGTCTTGACCCTGCGCCCAATGGGAACAGTCCAGCCTGAACTGCCAGGCCAGGTCCTCCCTGGACTGGAAACAAGCATCCTAGGACCAGTTTCGGGCTTTCAGCCCTCATCAGCCAGGATAGCTTGACTCCAGTGGCATGGAGAGCACGAGACCCACGTCTGGGCATACCCGTCCCACTCGGGGTGACAAATGCAAAAACAACAATTGATGGACAGAATGCAGAACAATGTCATACATTCACCCCAGTACAAAGATCTGGGCCTAAATCCATCGTTTTTTTGCTCACCATGCCATTCCAGTTTGGACCCAGCCATATGCAAATCAGTCTTGACCCTGCGTCCAATGGGAACAGTCCAGCCCGAACTGCCAGGCCAGGTCCTCCCTGGACTGGAAACAATTCAATTGTGTGTCTTTTGCTTTCTCCTCCACAATATAGGCATAGTTTATTTAATCGTCTTTTCCCTTTTTCTTCTTTTGTCAGTGGACCTCTGATGGTTCTGATTTGCATGGGTTCTGCGCCTGATGGGTTCTCTGTAGCTCTTGTAGTTTCTGACTTCATTCGGTCAAACCGTGGTACGCTGGGTCTAAATTCTCTTTTTCTCTCGCCTCTCCTTTCACTTAGGCGAAAATCTATTTCTAAAACTAGATCCACCAACGCAGAAATTTCCATCGGGTGATTTGGAATTTGTGCCAGAGCGTCCTTTAATTCTTCCTTCAATCCTCGATAGAATACCGCCGCTCTATTGTTTTCCGGCCACTCCGTCTCCACCACCAGCTTGTTGAACTGGGCCAGGTACGTGACCAATTCTCTGTTTCCCTGTCTCAGTTCTAGTAATTCATTGTCCGTAGCCTGTGATGCTTTCCTTCGATCAAATATTCGTAGGAATTCTTTTTTGAACTCTTCAAAATTGTACAAAATTGGATCGTCCTTAGTGACCAAGGGCATGGACCAGGATGCTGCGTCGCCGCTGAGGTATGACAATATAAACGCTACTCGGGACTGTGCATCTGGGAAAATCGTCGGGCGGCACATGAAGTGTAGGGAACACTGTGTCAGGAAGATCTGAGCCCTCTGAGGGTCTCCATTGAAACACTCAGGGGTAGCCAAGGGAATTACCGGAGATAGAGAGTGGATGACTTGAGTGGAAGTGAGGGATGCAGAGCTAGGGTTGGGTCTTTGGCTTTCAGTTGGGGCAAACCATAAATTAGATCCTGAAGCTAATTCTCCCATTTTGTTCGCTAACCCCGACGTCTCTATCCTCAAAATTTTATTCTCCTCCCTTACCGCCTCTAACTCCTTTTGACTATTTCCTAAAATCTCTCCTAAGGTTTTCACATCGAATACCTCCGCCATTCTGCTTGGGTGCAATAATAACGTGGGCACTTCACTCTGTCAGGTCTGTCAGGAGAGTGTCTATGAGTTGCCAATGTGCACAGGAGCAGAACGACGCTAATTCCCAATGCCCCCTTGGGAACTTCCCTGTGAGGAAATGAACACCTCAACAAGTTCGTGCCCGTGGGGGAAAGGGGTTTGGGGATAAGAAGAGACAGCCAAGATGGACTTCTACTGCTGTTCCTGTTTCGTCTGTTTCTTTTCTTCAGATTCTTCAGCTGCAACACAACATTAAAATACTTACAACTCTATTCTATTCCTTATCATTACTTTATTTAAGCCTTATTACTCTAGTTCTTACCAGCGCATCTCTGACTATTGCCTCTCTTCTGTGTGGTGTAGATTGGATAGTTTAATCTTGTTTCTTTCCTTTAGGAATCTACTGCCAGTCAAAAACCAGACTCCTCAGGACTGCTTCAACGTCAAAGAACATTCAGGTAAGTTTGTATCTATTCTTGCTCTCTAGAAATACACAACGATAATTAGTTCATAGAAACCTCTCACCTCTTGTGTTTCTGACTGGAGCCCAAACTGTATACTTCGTTTTAGATTGACAGAATACTTGTTACTTAGTAATAATGCTCTTCTTAAAACTGTAACTTTTGTTTCTAAAGCCTTTTTTTCCTTATTTGATTTTGCGCTCGAGAATGCGAGTCGGAAAATATTTGCTCGTGGCGAGACGTGGTTAATGCCAGCACCGCCGTCAGAGAGCACACGAGAACTGTAACTAAAGGTTTAACTCAAACGTATCACTCGGAGGAGGAACAGTCCTCCGGTAATATGAAACGCACCTGCTCTGTGCCAATTTGTACTGTTACTAGGTACGCGGTTAATTTCACTACGAACCGTAGCCTTCTCAGGAGAGTACTCAGAGTGCGTGTCGTAACTAAGGGAAAATACGAACGCCAAGGAAAATGTCTTTTATTCTTCGAAACCTTCTCAATTACACTCGAGTAGACTAACCTGTGACTGGAGGCTTATCTCCCGAAATTCCGATGGCTAAACGACGCCCGTCGCACTACCCTAAACTATCTTTTACGACGGAGCTCTGGATCCAGGTTGCTTCCACGAAATTCCTCAGGTGAAGTGCGCGTTGGAATGTTCGCGCGTGCTTCACATTCTTTTCTGATTGGAGACCTGGAACACTAGTGCGCTACTGGTAGAACGAGTTGGAAGACATCTTGTAATTCCAAAGATGCCAACTCGTACTCCAGTTCCTTACGCTGCTTGGGGGTTTTAACAACAGGATGCTTGCTATTATTGAGCGATGGGGAGGGAACTTCCTGGGCACCCTGACAACAACGCAGCTTGGCTAACATATGAGTGGGAATACTAGAGTTGGTGTTGCAAGGTATCAAAATATTCATCACATTAAACATTAAACCCAACTCGAATTTAAAGTAACTTTTAAGTAAAAGGCAACTTTTGAAAGTTCCCACTCTGTTGGCCAAGTTTTTCCGTGGCCATTTGCAGATGCTGGCCATTAGGCAGCCTTCTGCGCTCCTGGGGAGAGGTGTGAACGACCCCCAGGAAACTAAACAATAGAGGCCTGCCATTTGAAGAGGTGTTACCTCTCCCTGGCAGGAAGCCACACAGGCCGTGAGCCTGAAAGGCTAGCTTCAAAGGGGAAGCCGCATTTGAAGGGCAAATGGTGGACATACGTGAGAGAGGGCTGCTCTTTTACTCTGGTAGACAGGTTGGCGACAAGGACAAAGAGGGGAAAACAGTTGCCAAACCGATTTTCCCATGGGTGTATAGCCCTCAGGTAGCCACAGCTCTAGGGTTGGCTGCCAAGCTCCACCAACCAAGAAAGGGGTCCTGCCATCTTGAGCATGGGCAGAATGTTTAATTCTGGGATAGCTAGATGCCACACATCACAGGGAGTGGTCATCTGGCAGGAGAGGACCTGGTAGCCCATTGGCTAATAACCACTGAGGGCACTGTCTGGGCATAAATATGGCCGCCATGGCATCCAGACCAGAGATCACATCTGTACTGGCGAGAGGACCAAAGAAGGACTGCCTTGCTGCTCCCTGGACCTTGCAAAGAGAGACAGCACCAAATACTGTACTGTACCTGCTGCTTCTGCACTAGCAAAGAGAGGACTGTGCCTGTAGTGCCCTACTCAAGGAAAAGTCATCCCTGAGTACCCGACAGAAGAGGTGAACTCCAAGAGTCAGTTAGCTGACTTCCTGGTACAGCTCCAGGGCCACAAAAACTGAAGGAACCTGCGTTGGATAGTCAGTAGCCACAATTGCTTAATTGCCACTGATTGCCGGCGTGCAGTCTGGGAGACCTAGCCCGAGGCTCAAAAGTGGCACACAACTCAGGAGTGTTTTCAGAGAACAGTTTGGTCATCCAAAAAGGACATTAGCCTTCACTTTTGACGGAAACCAACCCCTGTAGCCAAAGTCACCCCAGCAAGACCGTGGACCAAGACGTAGTCCCAGGAAGCCCCCGTCAACCACACAGCATCCTCAACATTCCACAGCATCTTCAGTATCCTGTATCCCTTGCATCAGGACCACTCCATTGATATCTATGCTGGTTCGCCCATAGAGCCTGGAACTGGACTTGAGCCTGTATTGGTGACAAGGTAACTGTTCTACAAATCCTTACTGGCCCCCTTGACCTACTCCTTGCCAGAGTTGTTTACCCAAAGTGAGTCAGAGTACCTGAACACAACTTAATACAGGTTTTACAAAGTTTCCAGAGTTTTCCTGATCCAAAACAGAGCACCAACTACATCCCTTTAGCACTTGACCCTCAGGGTAGCAACGTCTATCAGTGTAAGGTTTACTCTCGAAGGTAGTGTGGGGTTAGAGACTCAGAACTTGATAGACTATCTGTGGGTTGAACTTACATGAGGGACCACTGGCTCCTGTCGTCATATCGACTCCCCTCTTGGGACTGCACCTATAAAGAAAAGAAACCAGGAAAATGTGACAAACAAAGACATAGACAAAGAAAGAGGACAGCATGGGATGTAAAGCAGGAAGGAAGAGCCCAGCACACTGTTGCATGCATGCTACTTCAAAATGTAGGCCGGCTGCCAGAGACGGAAGGAGAAACCAGAAGATGCCGAAGAAGGGGAAACCGCCAAGTAGAATGACCCCGAAGGAATGTTGAGCCTAGCTGCAGCAAAAAGTGGTGGAAACTTCATGGCAAAGGTCTCAGCACCAGGAAGGAGGAGGCGTTGAAGCCAGCTCAGCATACCCAGACAAGTGACGGAAAAGGGCTACATGAGGGAGGAAGAAGGCCTCTTGGGCTTGCCTCTCCTCAGTCCAGACTTTCCACATCCCTACGAGGGATCGTGGCTTGCCAGGTGGGTGCCTCCTTGGTGGCACCCACTACCCCCATAAACCCTTTGATCAAACTCCAAACACCCTAACTCTTCTAAAAAAAAGGCCCTGAGGACCTGTCGTGTAGTTCCTATAGTACCCTATGCAGGACCTGCGCGTTTGTGTAACATAAGCTGTGGGCTTGGTGGCAGACTGACTCTATGCACCCTCACCGCATATGTTAGATTGTTTTGCATTAGCTAGCTCACAGTGCCACTAGAATCTCCTCTTATCGGGGAGAGATTAGTTTCTGGCAACCTTAGATCATGACAACCCTGATTCCCTCAGAATCGTGGAAACAATCTACTACCTTTCGCTCAGTCACTTGTGCTCACTTATTCGGTTCGTCTCAGAGAGTTACACAGAATAAACAGTCGGGCGTTTCAATAAGTATTTATTGAACTGTTGTTATTCTAGTGTAAAATATATGTGCTGCGGTAACCAGCAGACAATAGCAGAGATATATTATCAGCAGTACGATGAAAGCAAAGGGATAGAACAGTTCTACCATATTGCAATAGTCATGGATACATACATGAATATAAAAGCATTATGCAAAGTGTGCATACTCCTACGATGCCTACCTAGATGTACTTATGTGTACCTAGCCTATGTGTGTAGTTCTTAGAAGCTAAGAGCCAAGAATCCTTCTAGGATTTAGTCGAACCCCCATACCTGAA
The DNA here is from genome assembly GCA_963921515.1 of Calotriton arnoldi. Lineage (NCBI taxonomy): Eukaryota > Metazoa > Chordata > Amphibia > Caudata > Salamandridae > Calotriton > Calotriton arnoldi. The sequence continues at coordinate 1,874,575 of CAWUFW010002044.1, forward strand.
TAGAGAGAGTGTGGGACCCCGTCCTGGTCTCGAGTTGGACACCCCGTCCGGGTTGTGTCAGACCACTGTCAGCTTGAGCGACTGCATGCAGGAGCCTCAGCGTCTCTGGTCAGTGTGTCAGCATGGAAGTCTCGGTTCCCTCTGCCTTACCGGGGCAAGATGTGGTGTATTTATACCCTAAAGAGTCTCGGTCCTCAGTATGGGTTGTATTGGACATGAGGAAGACGTCAGGGGTGAACTTTGTACATACATATTTATGCCGGTGGTGTATTCTTAGAAAGCCATGCATAATTAATGAGTACAGTGTGGGCCTGTGTTTGGAAGAACCCTGCTGCATTCAAAACGACAGGATAGATAACGTTCAGCCCTCAGAGCTTGTTGTGTACTAGCTGGGACCAATGTATGTGAAAGATCATGCCTATATAAGGAATCATACTATAATAGGACATGTACAGTTGTGACCATAATTGGGCATATGCGGCCATGACCATAATTGGGCAAGTACGAATATGACCATATTAGGGTAAATATGAATACGTCCATTTTAGGGCATGTACGAACGGGTCTACATTAGGGCATCTATGCGGGATATAACACCGACTCCTCTTCCAAACTGGATAATAAATGACCATACTTAAAATCTGGACAATTTAAAAATATTTTTAAAAGCAAGTAAAAACATGGTTCTAAAAAATCGTTAAAAAATTTTTGGGTGCTTAAAAAAATTGTTTAAATTCAGCTTTTTCTAGTTGCCACTTTAAAAGTCAATATCGTCTCTCTATAGAAGTTGTATTACCATAAGCAGGAGAAGGCCATGCTTTTCTCAAGCAAAAGTGTCAATGTAAGAAAATGTTCCAAATTTAGATCGTTTATTTTGAAACGAGTGAAGAAGCCGAATTCTTTCCCAGGACACGATGAGCCAATTCAAGATTACGCGTCCTGGCTGGGAAGCTCAATATTATCGGTGTCAGCTGCTGTAGATGACAAATCCAACGCCTCACAGAGAACATCAATCGCACATAGATGGAATGTAGCACTGCCAACAGTCGGTGCTGCGGCAGCTTGTGCGGCAGTTGTAACCTGGGTGCCTGTGGAGGAGTCACCTAACCCAGCAGGAGCAAACGGCACCTGTGGATTCTCCAGGAATGCATTCATCAGAATCGGAAGCCGTTGAGGACAACGCAGAGCGTGGGCCTTTACGGGGTCCAGCATTGCATCCGTGTCAGGAGGCGCATCTGATGGAAAAGTTAGACAAAGATCCAACGTGCATTCTTCTCCGCAGAACAGGCATCGAAGCACAGGTAAGATGCAGTCTATCCAGACTGGTCTAAATGATAGAAACCAGGAGGCATTGAGTTCTCGCAGGCAAGAAATGCCCAGAAGTTGTACCATGCGTTCACGGTATTTCCGCTCCAGGAGCGTGTTCACCATTCCCTCGGGAAGTGGGCCGTCCATTGCGTAGCAGCAATATTACAATCAGGATTCCTGCGATTAGGAACAGGATGAGCGGGAATCCTCCAAATACGCTTCCCAACACGGAGTGTATAAAATTTGGGATTAGTCCGTGGACTGCCTGAAAGGTGCTTAACAGTCCGGACCCTATGGTCTTAAATAGGTGTACAATTCCGCTCGTATCAGACATATTGAAGATACGTCCCACCATTTCTGCTAAATGAATGGGGCAGTTTGTACGTATGAGTGCCTGTATCTCAGTCGAGGTCCTTGCAACTTGAAGTTCATAGGTTTCTCGAGCGGAGGTTAAGGGCACGGGTTGCTGTAAAAGCATGGCTTTCAATCTGCTCAGTGTATCAAACTGTATAAAAGAAACATTCAGAGAAGGCCATAACGGCGCCTCCCTCACTGTGTTCAGTGGCGGAAACAATACTTGCCTACAGCAAGTGACCCTGGAGTTAACAGTTACTAGATATGCGACGCCCAGAAGCATCCCACAACAACCTTGATCATTTAGCATTAGGTAACTCCCATTCGAGAGCAGCTGGAAAACCGGCGTGATCATGGCCGCTGGGGTCCCTGACATGTGACAAGATAAGGTCGCCACTGAATCACTGCAGGCTCCGTGTAGAGAAATATCCTGACACATGAGAGAACCGCTCAAAGTGTTCTTGCAGTTTGTACCACTCAGATACACTTCTCGATCCCCATTCCGGCATTGGTATCTATATGGTAACTCCCAAGTTTCCTTGATGTATCCCTTACCCATTTTCACATATTTGCCTGCCTGCCTTTGCTCAAGGCAATATTGAAACTGAAATGTAGTGACCGGCAGAGTGATTTGGCCATGAATTAGCCATTCTGTTGATGGTGACTCGGCTACAGTGAATGATAACCTTTCCAGTTTCTCAATACGCAGCATTGTATATTTGGCTCCCCTTTGTGCCATTTCTGTCTGTTTATCAGTTAGATTGTATTCTGAAAACAGGGACGTGGTGTTTATAAAACGCCATGGCACATAGCCTGCACGCAAAGATTGCAGCGTCCAGCTTAACATCATAATAGAACGTAGCTGAGATTGCCCGTGTTGTAACAAGGCCAGATCTTGTTCTAATATGTCGATTGCCGAGGACACAATGTTGCCTAAGGAGTAAATCCTGGAGGTCAAAGTAGTTAACCCATTATCCACTACAGCTAATGCTTTTTCTAAGTTAATACGGTCTATTTCCCGTATCCTTTCTGCGGCCTCCTGTTGTGATATTTTCCAGTTTTCATTATAGTAGGCATAAAGGCCTGCATATATGAAACGTTTCTGATGTTGTTTCCTGGGACCTAGTAGAAAATCTCTAAGCTCCATGTCAGGTGTGAGTAAGGTCAAGTGGTGCTTTACTTCTGTGAGTGTCGAGGTCTCTAGCCAATCAAGGCACAACTTCCCAACACTATAGGATGTCACTACCCCTGGGTGTTGTCTTTGTACGTAGCGTGGGTCTGGCCTATGGATACTAAACCCTCTGGTTGTATTCATAAATCTCTGTTGACATTTGTTTGTGTCAATGGGCCAAACCAGCCATTCTGTCCAATCAGGATCTGATCTGTTGTACTGGAAAATGTCATCTAATCCTACCCCATGTGTAGTTGAATTCTGTCCCCCACCCATCTGCGATGGTGTTGGAAACCCCGGTGTGTTCATTTCCTTGCCTTTGGCTAATCCAAGACAGGATGTCTGTTGCACAGTTTCATTCAGAAATAAAATCTGCTGCGGAATGATGCATGCTCTAAAAAGTGCTTCTATTCCCTGGACTTGCCAGTCCCTAGAATCCCAGATTGATTTGGAATCTATTGAGTCTTTCCATAGATCGAAACCCTGTTTAGACAACTGGTTCAGAAAGGATGCAGAGTAAATATGTTTGGTGTTTGTTAACATAATTTTCTGAGCTGAATTTTTCTCCACTTTATAATAAAATGACTTCGGGTCGGATGTGTTAAACCCTGAGAAGTATGTGAATTTCTGTGCAAATGCTTGTGAACTACCTTTTGGAGGTGTTGGGCAGTGTTCCCACTGGTGGTATTCAAATACATTTCTAGGTGTTATAGTCTTGTGTAAGAAATTATCACCAAAATGTTGGTAACAGTACAATGTATCATAGTCTGAAGTATCTTCTAACATTTCATTGTTCGGAAATGCTGCAGTTTTTTCTAAATCAGACATCATAGCATTTACAGTTTCAGTGTCCCAATCATCAGAATATGCACTTGAGGTAATGATATCACTTAAAGAAATTTTAAATACATGTTTTAGCTTTAAAAGTTCAGTCGGACCTAATATATCATAATCAATCTTGTCCCATACTATACCGTCCGGTATAGGAACTGCTGTAATGTTCACTGAAGACAAGTCTCTTGGTTCACGATGTGTAGACTGGTGTGGTTTTAAAATCAAATTAACTCTTTGGGCTGTGGAGCTTGGCTGGAGGTATCGTCCATTAATAAGCATACTAAAAGTTATTATTAATCCTAGCCAGAAAATAAAAAATAAAATCCCAGTGATATACCATAGTTCTATCCAAGGTGACGCCAGGTAAGTTTTTCTAAAAAAGTTCAAAAAGTCATTGATTTTCTGTTGGAGTGATTTTTTGGCTGCCGTCGTTTCCGGCTCGCTTGGATCCAGTGAAAACGTATCAAAGTTCATGAAATAGCCAGAGCAGTTCGATCAATTGTTGGAATTGCATCGGGATTTGTTGAAATCGGATTTTGCTCTTGATGAGGCATGTTGACGTAGATGTCTGTATTAGGTCTCATTACAACTTGGTTGTTAAGTTGATTTTCATTTTGAAGATGAATTTCTTGTTGAAGTGGAACGAGTTCCATAGCATTGTTGCTTAGTCCTTCATTCCGAACAGGTGGCTCTTCAAACGTGATGAGTCTTTCTGTTTGGACTTCTTGGATTGTAGCGAGAGGAGGGTGTCTGCTACTGTGGAGTCCACGAGGCCTACTGTTTAGTATCGGCCACATAGTGTGGTTTGATTAAATCAATTGAGACAAATCTTTTCTCCTTTTTTCCGGCAAGAGGCGGCAGAAGTACAGTTCTTGTGCCGTGGATTGCTAGGACCGGTACAGGCTTTCTGTAGGATGGGCCAAATTCGTTTTTGTCAGCAATCTTCTCTCTGACTAGATCCCCGATCTTTGGGATCCAGGTAGGTCTTGCAGTTACTGCCTTGACTTCCTCAGTGGCGGCCATGTTTCTGGAGCACGTTACTTTGTTGTGTCCTGGATTCGTTTAAATCCTGTAAAACAGCCAAACGATCATGGATATCAAATGGTTTTTCATCCGCCACTGTGCCTTCACAATCAAGATCAGGTACCCACATTCTTGTCCCAAATAGGACCTCGTAAGGAGTGACACCTCCTAGAGAGCTTCTTGGCTGGTTATTGAGCGCGCACTGTACCCCATAAAGGTGATCGACCCATCTACCGCCCTTGCCTAATACCCTAGCTGTTAGAGATTGCTTTAAGTCTCGGTTTTTCCTCTCCACGACCGAATTACCCTCAGGATGGTACGGAGAGGAGTACCGCAATGCTACGCCCATTCCTTCCATGGCCTCTTTGTAAGCCCGAGAGCTAAACGCCGGACCACGGTCAGACTGTAACGTGCCAACTGCGTATGTGCCGATAAAGACTCGCAAATCCTTTATAACAGTTCGAGCGTCAGCCGAGCGCTGAGGCCAAACCCAAAGGACACCTGAGCTGGGCGCCCATGGACAGACAACCTGATGTTGTCTAATAATGGTATCTGTATTGGACGTCTTGTGGTTGACCCTTGCATCTGCTTACAGATGTTGCAGTTCCAGACATAGTCTCTTATCTGCCTTCTCATTACAGGCCACCAGTAGTGTTGCTTCAATAAAGAAGCAGTTGCATCAAGTCCCAAATGTACAGAACCTGTCCCTTCATGTGCTGCCACAATTAAGCCTAGCCTACGATCCATATTTGGTATTAATCTATCCCCCACTCCAGGAATCTGAGCATATGGAATGTTTTGTGCATCTAACTTGTAGGAGTACTTGAGTGGAAATATTTTAGGTACTGCTGTGCTGCCTTTGCGTGAAGCATTGACAGCTACCATTATCTCGCTGTCTACCCTCGTCTTTGAACGAGTAACTGCAGCTACAGCGGCTGTGCGAACAGCCCCTTTGCGGCTTCATCAGCCAATGAATTCCCTTCAACGTGAACGCCATCACGCTGATGACTCAGTGTATGTATCACGTGAGTCCTTGGTAGTTCGTTTCTCAACTCCACTACCTGTTCCCATAGCATTTTATGCTTAATTGTGCCACCTTTTGCATCTTTGAACCCGTTTTGTTCCCAATGATATAGATATTCATTGTACGACTGTACACAGTAAAAGGAATCGCACACAATAAGTGTGGGGAATTCGTGTTCCGTATTCACCAGTGCCAGTATAAGTGCTTTTAACTCTGCCAACTGAGCCGTGCAGTCTCCTAGAGATTGCGTTTTAGTGCAACTCGGATGGAACTTTCCATCGTGCATGCGACCTTTAACAATCGCACACGCTGCGCTGTAAGCTTGCTTACTCCCTGTGGCTGGTTGAGCAGAACCGTCAGTGTAAATAATGTATTCATACTGATCGAGAGGCAAAATTTCATTTGGTAGAGGATATTCTTGTTCGTATTGCAGGAATGCCTGTGTTTTTAAACTTGGATCAAATCTGTATTCAACATCCGTTGCAGTAAGAGAATTAGCCCATTGTATCCATCTCAGATGTAAGGCTTTTGCATTTGGAATGCTAGCTTTTGTAACAACTTCTAAAGCTGGTACTGGCGTCACGACAACTATGCGTTTTCCCTGAGCCAGAGCTCTTTCTCTTGCTACAGCGGTCTGCACTGCTGTCAGGATTTTTTCTGTTGAAGTGAAACGCATCTCTGCATTTGTGTACAGGTGTGATTTGTATGCGATTGGTACTGTTTCACCTTCATTAAAAGTTAAATAAGTGTACCCGCATTGACCTGCTATGACTCAGATCACTAAGTTCTGTGCGTTTACGCGTGTTTGTAAATGTTTAGAAGCTATCATGTCTTCCTGTAGAGAACGCAGGATATTTGTGTGTTCCTGTGTCCATTGTCTGACTGAAAAATCAGGTTTTATTAAGTCGTAGAAAGGTTTTACTCTTTCTGCGTAATCCAAAATGTATGTTCGACCAAAATTTAGGAATCCCAGAATTGATTGTAAATTCTTTAATGATTTTGGAGGTTGGAGCAGCGCACACTTTTCTAAAAAGTTAGCTGCTAGGCTTTTCCCTCACTTGACAGCTCGTATCCTAAAAACAGGACACTGAGGTGGGCAATCTTTGATTTTTTTAAATTGAATTTATAGCCCTCAGAGGCGAATCCTATAATAATGGTGCTCACCCTGGTCAAGTGCCTCTTTAAGTCATCGTCCGTCAGATAAATATCATCCACATAGGACAAAGCTTCTTCATCCAAATCTTGGAGTAACTCTGTTACTCTTGCTGAAAATACCCCCGGGCTGTTTTTATACCCTTGGGCTAGGCGACAGAATTGTCGCTGGGACCCTAACGCACTGAAGGCGGTCAGATATCTGCTTTCAGGCGCTATATTTTGGCAGAAAAATCCATTTGAGATATCAAGTGTTGTTTTGTACTTTTTGCGCACAATGTTATTCGTTAATGCGGCACTGTGTGCATTTTGAACTGCAAATGTCTTTGTGCATGTGTTTAAATGTCTGTAATCCAAAACTAAACGATATGTGTTGTCAGGTTTCATAATGGGAAACAAAGGATTGTTCATAGGTGAAGTGCAATTTTCTATCACCCCCTGGTATTCTAGTTGGTCTAGAATCTCCCTGACTTGTTTTTTAGCTTCCTGCTCGATAGGGTATTGCCTTTGAGCATTTGGGGAAACTTTTAACGGGATCACGTGGTGGGTTGAATCCTCATCCCAACCAACATGATTTTTATACAATGCTGGAGCTAGGGCAACCGCCCACTCCTGCGCATATGCATGTTTTAGGTGAATGGGAACGAGGTCGGAAAACGCTGGAAAAATTACCATTTCTCCCCTAGGGCACTCCATGACGAATGCTGGCGGCCAGTCTTGTTCTGCTAATAGAATGTCATACCCAGATGAGACCTTTAATTTTTCTGGGCTTGTCCCCCTCCATCCGGAGTGTTATCTCATGTAACTTATGTGGGACACTTACCCGAGTATCGGGTGTTTCCACCGTGATATACTCACTCAACTCCGCTGTCACCAGAAATTCCTTCAGGTTCTGGCGAGCTATCGTTACTTCTGCCGCTAGTTAGCATCGTCAGAGCCCATTCCCCGTTCAGAAGCTGTGACCTCAGAATTCTGGGCATGTCTGATCTTGAGACCTGCTACCTTCTTCTTTTTGAATCTTCTTTTTGAATCTTTTGTGTATCTTCCTTTTTAGGTGCGTAGTCCGCAGCGCGTTGCGTGTCTCTGGACTTTGTACGCTCCTTTGACCGTCCTTCCCTCTCGGAGTTTCGTGATGAACCCTGAAAGGATCGAGAGGAACGAGTATCAGTATCCTGATACCTGTCAGGTTTTTTAATATTATCCCTATTCCTGAGGTTATACCTCTTTTCAGAGGGCTCCTGTTGAGGAGACCTACCTCTGGACTGAGATCTGGTGTCTTTAGACTTTTGTTGTTTTTTATTTTCCCACTTCTTTTTAGAAGAAGTAGGTGTCTGCTTTGTAGTGTCCTTTTCAGGACTGCCCACCAGTTGTGGTTTTAATGCTTTCCCACCCAAACTGGCCCTGCCTAGTTCTGCATATGCAGTTTCAATTATTTTGGGTAGTTCGTGTTGTTGGTCGTCTGGACCGAACTCCCTTAGGCGTTGGCGGATCGCCACTGAAGCTGCTTCCCCCTTAATGTTAGCTAGTATTATGGCTGATACCTGGTCAAAGTTATTTAGTAACTTCATCCCTAAGTTAAGGGCAGGTTCTGCTCCGTACTCATTTTGTATCTGTCTCAATACGTCAGGTACTACTGCTAAGGACGGGATACCATGTGTTCTGGTATATATGGCAGCAAAGACTGAACCCCAAGAGGTGCAGTCGTCTACTTGTGGTGTAAGACCCATGGGCAAGCAGATTGTTAGAATTCTGTGTTTATCACAGGTGGTAGTTTTCGGAAATACTGCCTCAAGCTGAGTTATTTTCTGAGCTTTCCAGAATGGGATTTGTTTGCGTTTTGCTGGCATTTTGCCCATTACCGCGTGTAATGTTTGTGGAGTAATTTTATTAACTGTACTCTGGACTGGAGTATCTTGTGCTGCAACTGGTGCAGGCTGAACTGTTAAAGTCCTCATCACAAATTGTATGAGGTTTCTGTAGATTTTAATTAAATCTTTGTGTTGTACGAGTAATTCTGGCTGTGGCATTGTGTCCATGTCAGGATGCGGTGTGTATGCCGCTAATATGGGCCATGTGGCTCCTGCTCCTCCGAGCGGGCCTAATCTTGCTCTTCCTCGTACGTGGGGTAGGGCGCCTTTAAACCAGTAATTATGCTCCTGGTAAGTGAGCGGAATCTCTAACTCCTCGAAAGGAATATAGTCCTCTGGTGTTTCATCTCTTAAGTAGTAGTGAAATACATCTGTAATTGCATTCGCTGCTGGGAATGTAACCCATGAATAGAACACCTCTGTTTTATTCGATTCGTGTGCCTCGATCACGAACACCACTTTACCTCCCCTGGCTCTTAAGCCATGTTCCAGAAGTTTTATGGTGATTGCCCTTCTGAAATTTGGTGCAATTTGTATTGCATCTTCAGGGTCATCTTCTCCTAAACCGAAGAGGTCTGTTTCAACTCTCCTTGTTTCTTCTGCTTTTTCAACCATTTTTTAAGTGAAAGAAGGGTGTTTAAGGATTTTTTAAGATAAGGTGTCAATGCACAATTTGTAGGAACTATATGTCCTTCAAGCTTGATTAACCAACAGCCAATAAATAGTATTTTCGTACTACTCAGCTGCGGCGGATTTTGTGCCCACCCACTCCAGACGTCTCTGGGGTTTTGTGAGTAGGTTCTCTGAGAATAGCATGACTGAACTACTCAGATTCTACTGTTAAATAAGTACCCAACCAACGTTGGCGGCGCCATGTCGTGTAGTTCCTATAGTACCCTATGCAGGACCTGCGGGTTTGTGTAACATAAGCTGTGGGCTTGGTGGCAGACTGACTCTGTGCACCCTCACCGCGTATGTTAGATTGTTTTGCATTAGCTAGCTCACAGTACCACTAGAATCTCCTCTTATCGGGGAGAGATTAGTTTCTGGCAACCTTAGATGATGACAACCCTGATTCCCTCAGAATCGTGGAAACAATGTACTACCTTTCGCTCAGTCACTCGTGCTCACTTATTCGGTTTGTCTCAGAGAGTTACACAGAATAAACAGTCGGGCGTTTCAATAAGTATTTATTGAACAGTTGTTATTCTAGTGTAAAATATATGTGCTGCGGTAACCAGCAGACAATAGCAGAGATATATTATCAGCAGTACGATGAAAGCAAAGGGATAGAACAGTTCTACCATATTGCAATAGTCATGGATACATACATGAATATAAAAGCATTATGCAAAGTGTGCGTACTCCTACGATGCCTACCTAGATGTACTTATGTGTACCTAGCCTATGTGTGTAGGTCTTAGAAGCTAAGAGCCAAGAATCCTTCTAGGATTTAGTCGAACCCCCATACCTGAATAGAGAGAGTGTGGGACCCCGTCCTGGTCTCGAGTTGGACACCCCGTCCGGGTTGTGTCAGACCACTGTCAGCTTGAGCGACTGCATGCAGGAGCCTCAGCGTCTCTGGTCAGTGTGTCAGCATGGAAGTCTCGGTTCCCTCTGCCTTACCGGGGCAAGATGTGGTGTATTTATACCCTAAAGAGTCTCGGTCCTCAGTATGGGTTGTATTGGACATGAGGAAGACGTCAGGGGTGAACTTTGTACATACATATTATGCCGGTGGTGTATTCTTAGAAAGCAATGCATAATTAATGAGTACAGTGTGGGCCTGTGTTTGGAAGAACCCTGCTGCAGTCAAAACCACAGGATAGATAACGTTCAGCCCTCAGAGCTTGTTGTGTACTAGCTGGGACCAATGTAGGTGAAAGATCATGCCTGTATAAGGAATCATACTATAATAGGACATGTACAGTTGTGACCATAATTGGGCATATGCGGCCATGACCATAATTGGGCAAGTACGAATATGACCATATTAGGGTAAATATGAATACGTCCATTTTAGGGCATGTACGAACGGGTCTACATTAGGGCATCTATGCGGGATATAACAGACCGGGATGGAGAGAGAGAGACTAGGTGAAGCTGTGGAGGTTAGATGAATCTGCGGTCACTTAATTTTGAGGATATTTCTTGCTCTTGACCTAGTTTGATTCGTTTGTTTTGTTCTTTACATAAGGTTGAAATTAAGGGCCTAATATACGAATTCCCAAAAGGGAGCAGGCCATCTCAGTTCAGCCCAGTGCTTAATTTGTAAAATACTAAGTGCCAGGGCCCTGATCAGGAGGCCACTGCAGCTTGCACCATCCATTGCCCCAATCATCGCTGCCAAACGGTACCAAAACAACTACTAACCATATCTTTAGCTTGCAAGTGCGACAGTTTAGTTTATTCCAGGTCCCCAAAGCTAAAGGAATGGCTGGGGGAGGCAGATATTAGTAGATCCATATTTGGTATTACTCTATCCCCCACTCCAGGAATCTGAGCATATGGAATGTTTTGTGCATCTAACTTGTAGGAGTACTTGAGTGGAAATATTTTAGGTACTGCTGTGCTGCCTTTGCGTGAAGCATTGACAGCTACCATTATCTCGCTGTCTACTCTCGTCTTTGAACGAGTAACTGCAGCTACAGCGGCTGTGCGAACAGCCCCCTTTGCGGCTTCATCAGCCAATGAATTCCCTTCAACGTGAACGCCATTACGCTGATGACTCAGTGTATGTATCACGTGAGCCCTTGGTAGTTCGTTTCTCAACTCCACTACCTGTTCCCATAGCATTTTATGCTTAATTGTGCCACCTTTTGCATCTTTGAACCCGTTTTGTTCCCAATGATATAGATATTCATTGTACGACTGTACACAGTAAAAGGAATCGCACACAATAAGTGTGGGGAATTCGTGTTCCGTATTCACCAGTGCCAGTATAAGTGCTTTTAACTCTGCCAACTGAGCCGTGCAGTCTCCTAGAGATTGCGTTTTAGTGCAACTCGGATGGAACTTTCCATCGTGCATGCGACCTTTAACAATCGCACACGCTGCGCTGTAAGCTTGCTTACTCCCTGTGGCTGGTTGAGCAGAACCGTCAGTGTAAATAATGTATTCATACTGATCGAGAGGCAAAATTTCATTTGGTAGAGGATAGTCTTGTTCGTATTGCAGGAATGCCTGTGTTTTTAAACTTGGATCAAATCTGTATTCAACATCCGTTGCAGTAAGAGAATTAGCCCATTGTATCCATCTCGGATGTAAGGCTTTTGCATTTGGAATGCTAGCTTTTGTAACAACTTCTAAAGCTGGTACTGGCGTCACGACAACTATGCGTTTTCCCTGAGCCAGAGCTCTTTCTCTTGCTACAGCGGTCTGCACTGCTGTCAGGATTTTTTCTGTTGAAGTGAAACGCATCTCTGCATTTGTGTACAGGTGTGATTTGTATGCGATTGGTACTGTTTCACCTTCATTAAAAGTTAAATAAGTGTACCCGCATTGACCTGCTATGACTCAGAACACTTAGTTCTGTGCGTTTACGCGTGCTTGTAAATGTTTAGAAGCTATCATGTCTTCCTGTAGAGAACGCAGGATATTTGTGTGTTCCTGTGTCCATTGTCTGACTGAAAAATCAGGTTTTATTAAGTCGTAGAAAGGTTTTACTCTTTCTGCGTAATCCAAAATGTATGTTCGACCAAAATTTAGGAATCCCAGAATTGATTGTAAATTCTTTAATGATTTTGGAGGTTGGAGCAGCGCACACTTTTCTAAAAAGTTAGCTGCTAGGCTTTTTCCCTCACTTGACAGCTCGTATCCTAAAAACAGGACACTGAGGTGGGCAATCTTTGATTTTTTAAAATTGAATTTATAGCCCTCAGAGGCGAATCCTATAATAATGGTGCTCACCCTGGTCAAGTGCCTCTTTAAGTCATCGTCCGTCAGATAAATATCATCCACATAGGACAAAGCTTCTTCATCCAAATTTTGGAGTAACTCCGTTACTCTTGCTGAAAATACCCCCCGGGCTGTTTTTATACCCTTGGGCTAGGCGACAGAATTGTCGCTGGGACCCTAACGCACTGAAGGCGGTCAGATATCTGCTTTCAGGCGCTATATTTTGGCAGAAAAATCCATTTGAGATATCAAGTGTTGTTTTGTACTTTTTGCGCACAATGTTATTCGTTAATGCGGCACTGTGTGCATTTTGAACTGCAAATGTCTTTGTGCAAGTGTTTAAATGTCTGTAATCCAAAACTAAACGATATGTGTTGTCAGGTTTCATAACGGGAAACAAAGGATTGTTCATAGGTGAAGTGCACTTTTCTATCACCCCCTGGTATTCTAGTTGGTCTAGAATCTCCCTGACTTGTTTTTTAGCTTCCTGCTTGATATGGTATTGCCTTTGAGCATTTGGGGAAACTTTTAACGGGATCACGTGGTGGGTTGAATCCTCATCCCAACCAACATGATTTTTATACAATGCTGGAGCTAGGGCAACCGCCCATTCCTGCGCATATGCATGTTTTAGGTGAATGGGAACGAGGTCGGAAAACGCTGGAAAAATTACCATTTCTCCCCTAGGGCACTCCATGACGAATGCTGGCGGCCAGTCTTGTTCTGCTAATAGAATGTCATACCCAGATGAGACCTTTAATTTTTCTGGGCTTGTCCCCTCCATCCGGAGTGTTATCTCATGTAACTTATGTGGGACACTTACCCGAGTATCGGGTGTTTCCACCGTGATATACTCACTCAACTCCGCTGTCACCAGAAATTCCTTCAGGTTCTGGCGAGCTATCGTTACTTCTGCCGCGCTGTCTAGCATCGTCAGAGCCCATTCCCCGTTCAGAAGCTGTGACCTCAGAATTCTGGGCATGTCTGATCTTGAGACCTGCTACCTTCTTCTTTTTGAATCTTCTTTTTGAATCTTTTGTGTATCTTCCTTTTTAGGTGCGTAGTCCGCAGCGCGTTGCGTGTCTCTGGACTTTGTACGCTCCTTTGACCGTCCTTCCCTCTCGGAGTTTCGTGATGAACCCTGAAAGGAACGAGAGGAACGAGTATCAGTATCCTGATACCTGTCAGGTTTTTTAATATTATCCCTATTCCTGAGGTTATACCTCTTTTCAGAGGGCTCCTGTTGAGGAGACCTACCTCTGGACTGAGATCTGGTGTCTTTAGACTTTTGTTGTTTTTTATTTTCCCACTTCTTTTTAGAAGAAGTAGGTGTCTGCTTTGTAGTGTCCTTTTCAGGACTGCCCACCAGTTGTGGTTTTAATGCTTTCCCACCCAAACTGTCTCTGCCTAGTTCTGCATATGCAGTTTCAATTATTTTGGGTAGTTCGTGTTGTTGGTCGTCTGGACCGAACTCCCTTAGGCGTTGGCGGATCGCCACTAAAGCTGCTTCCCCCTTAATGTTAGCTAGTATTATGGCTGATACCTGGTCAAAGTTATTTAGTAACTTCATCCCTAAGTTAAGGGCAGGTTCTGCTCCGTACTCATTTTGTATCTGTCTCAATACGTCAGGTACTACTGCTAAGGACGGGATACCATGTGTTCTGGTATATATGGCAGCAAAGACTGAACCCCAAGAGGTGCAGTCGTCTACTTGTGGTGTAAGACCCATGGGCAAGCAGATTGTTAGAATTCTGTGTTTATCACAGGTGGTAGTTTTCGGAAATACTGCCTCAAGCTGAGTTATTTTCTGAGCTATCCAGAATGGGATTTGTTCGCGTTTTGCTGGCATTTTGCCCATTACCGCGTGTAATGTTTATGGAGTAATTTTATTAACTGTACTCTGGACTGGAGTATCTTGTGCTGCAACTGGTGCAGGGTGAACTGTTAAAGTCCTCATCACAAATTGTATGAGGTTTCTGTAGATTTTAATTAAATCTTTGTGTTGTACGAGTAATTCTGGCTGTGGCATTGTGTCCATGTCAGGATGCGGTGTGTATGCCGCTAATATGGGCCATGTGGCTCCTGCTCCTCCGAGCGGGCCTAATCTTGCTCTTCCTCGTACGTGGGGTAGGGCGCCTTTAAACCAGTAATTATGCTCCTGGTAAGTGAGCGGAATCTCTAACTCCTCGAAAGGAATATAGTCCTCTGGTGTTTCATCTCTTAAGTAGTAGTGAAATACATCTGTAATTGCATTCGCTGCTGGGAATGTAACCCATGAATAGAACACCTCTGTTTTATTCGATTCGTGTGCCTCGATCACGAACACCACTTTACCTCCCCTGGCTCTTAAGCCATGTTCCAGAAGTTTTATGGTGATTGCCCTTCTGAAATTTGGTGCAATTTGTATTGCATCTTCAGGGTCATCTGCTCCTAAACCGAAGAGGTCTGTTTCAACTCTCCTTGTTTCTTCTGCTTTTTCAACCATTTTTTAAGTGAAAGAAGGGTGTTTAAGGATTTTTTAAGATAAGGTGTCAATGCACAATTTGTAGGAACTATATGTCCTTCAAGCTTGATTAACCAACAGCCATTAAATAGTATTTTCGTACTACTCAGCTGCGGCGGATTTTGTGCCCACCCACTCCAGACATCTCTGGGGTTTTGTGAGTAGGTTCTCTGAGAATAGCACGACTGAACTACTCAGATTCTACTGTTAAATAAGTACCCAACCAACGTTGGCGGCGCCATGTCGTGTAGTTCCTATAGTACCCTATGCAGGACCTGCGGGTTTGTGTAACATAAGCTGTGGGCTTGGTGGCAGACTGACTCTGTGCACCCTCACCGCGTATGTTAGATTGTTTTGCATTAGCTAGCTCACAGTACCACTAGAATCTCCTCTTATCGGGGAGAGATTAGTTTCTGGCAACCTTAGATCATGACAACCCTGATTCCCTCAGAATCGTGGAAACAATGTACTACCTTTTGCTCAGTCACTCGTGCTCACTTATTCGGTTTGTCTCAGAGAGTTACACAGAATAAACAGTCGGGCGTTTCAATAAGTTTTTATTGAACAGTTGTTATTCTAGTGTAAAATATATGTGCTGCGGTAACCAGCAGACAATAGCAGAGATATATTATCAGCAGTACGATGAAAGCAAAGGGATAGAACAGTTCTACCATATTGCAATAGTCATGGATACATACATGAATATAAAAGCATTATGCAAAGTGTGCGTACTCCTACGATGCCTACCTAGATGTACTTATGTGTACCTAGCCTATGTGTGTAGGTCTTAGAAGCTAAGAGCCAAGAATCCTTCTAGGATTTAGTCGAACCCCCATACCTGAATAGAGAGAGTGTGGGACCCCGTCCTGGTCTCGAGTTGGACACCCCGTCCGGGTTGTGTCAGACCACTGTCAGCTTGAGCGACTGCATGCAGGAGCCTCAGCGTCTCTGGTCAGTGTGTCAGCATGGAAGTCTCGGTTCCCTCTGCCTTACCGGGGCAAGATGTGGTGTATTTATACCCTAAAGAGTCTCGGTCCTCAGTATGGGTTGTATTGGACATGAGGAAGACGTCAGGGGTGAACTTTGTACATACATATTATGCCGGTGGTGTATTCTTAGAAAGCCATGCATAATTAACGAGTACAGTGTGGGCCTGTGTTTGGAAGAACCCTGCTGCATTCAAAACCACAGGATAGATAACGTTCAGCCCTCAGAGCTTGTTGTGTACTAGCTGGGACCAATGTAGGTGAAAGATCATGCCTGTATAAGGAATCATACTATAATAGGACATGTACAGTTGTGACCATAATTGGGCATATGCCGCCATGACCATAATTGGGCAAGTACGAATATGACCATATTAGGGTAAATATGAATACGTCCATTTTAGGGCATGTACGAACGGGTCTACATTAGGGCATCTATGCGGGATATAACAGACCGGGATGGAGAGAGAGAGACTAGGTGAAGCTGTGGAGGTTAGATGAATCTGCGGTCACTTAATTTTGAGGATATTTCTTGCTCTTGACCTAGTTTCATTCGTTTGTTTTATTCTTTACATAAGGTTGAAATTAAGGGCCTAATATACGAATTCCCAAAAGGGAGCAGGCCATCTCAGTTCAGCCCAGTGCTTAATTTGTAAAATACTAAGTGCCAGGGCCCTGATCAGGAGGCCACTGCAGCTTGCACCATCCATTGCCCCAATCATCGCTGCCAAACGGTACCAAAACAACTACTAACCATATCTTTAGCTTGCACGTGCGACAGTTTAGTTTATTCCAGGTCCCCAAAGCTAAAGGAATGGCTGGGGGAGGCAGATATTAGTAATGTTTAATGTATATTGTATTCATAAATAATCGTCATTCTGCTCATCTCTAAATTAGATGAACAGCGCCACCATGTGGCAGACTAGCATAGGTGCAGGCTTGACAATTAAGTGCCGGTGACGAGCACCGGAAACCAATTAAGTGCTGGTGCCGAGCACCGGAAACCACCGGCTCAAACTAAGCACTGAGTTCACCACCTCTTGTTCTCAGTCACTGTCCTCCCTTTTCTAGGTAGCATGTCCAGTGCCCGTCCGCAGCAGTCGGTCAGCTCCTCCCTTCAAGGAAGGCTCCGAATTAGCTTGTCCTGGCAGGCTGCCGAATTCCCAAGTCTTGTCTCAAACCTGGCAAGGGGAGTTGGCGATGGTAACCTCAACTTGTTTTTCTAAACACAAGAGCAAGTACATTGAATATCAGAGGTGCATGAACAGATGTATGACATTGCAATAATACATATACAGTGAAATAAAGCTGCATTGACATAGGTGGGGTTACACAGTTGGGCCTTCTCAGGGCCACCTTCAGTACTGGCCACAGTTCCAATCTGATGACTGCTGGAAAAAAAAGAATAAGAGTAGGATAATAAAGGTGGGAGGGGGAGGGAAATTCCTCTAACTCCTCTCATTCCCTTGGTCCCTTCTTGTTATGTTGGGCGTATCTTCCTCTTCTCCCACCTCTAGTGCGTAATGTTTTAGCCAAGGGGTCCTAATTTTACGGAACTTTTGGGGGCATCCTCTAACCCGGTACATAACCTTTTCTGCCACCATATAAAGGTCCATATGTGCCTTCCATTCGGTAAGTGTGGGTGGATCTGGGGCTCCCCAATGACGGGCTATGTCCCTTTTGGCCACTATCAACCCTAGGTTGCATAGTGGGAGCTTGCTACGTGGTCCATCTCAGTGAGAATGCCCAGCAGGGCATACTTGGGCTCCCGCAAGAGTTGTACTCCTATCACTCTGTTTAGTTCCCCCAGTATCTGGTTCCAGTATATTTGGATGTGGCTACAGTCCCAGAGCGTATGAATGTATGTACCTTGTAGTGTTTTACAGCGTAGGCAGTGAGGTGTTTCTGCTCTACCCATAGCATGTAGGCGTGCTCTATCAAAGTACACTCTGTGGAGAATCTTAAATTGTATGAGGCGTAGCCGTAGTTTAATGGCCACTTCCCTCGGGTGCATTAGGGCCGCCTCCCAGTCGATGTCCTCCAGCGGCCAGGTGGTATTTTCCCATTTAGCCCTAAGGGGTCCCAGCCTTTCATGAATATTATTCATTAGTGTTTTGTAAGTCCATGAAATGGCTTTCTTGGAAAGTTCTTCTTGTAATAACCTGCCTTCTAGAGGCGCAAATTCCGGGATGTCTGTGGCATCTATCCCCTCCGCCCTTCAACCATGGTACAGCCTAAGATATGAATAGTTTTGAGTATCACGCAGTTGATATGTGTTTTTTAGCGTGTCAAAGGGAGCCAGGGTGTCTCCTTCCAAGATGTCCCCCAGTTTTGAGATCCCGATTAAGTCCCACTGTCGATACCCCTGGAACTTACTAATTTCAGGCAATCGCGATCTCTCCCAGAGAGGGGTCTCTCTTGTGAGTTTGTTATCCCACTTCATTTGTCTTTCCACCCCTCTCCAGGCCTCTATCATTCGTTGAGTTGCCGGCAATGGCCGGAGGGTTCCTTTGCCCCCATACAAATAGTGAAGATGTGTGTGGGATCTGAATTGAGGCCGTTCTAGAGCATATGTGGGGTGATCTCCTTTTGTATGTCCCCATTCATTAACCACCACTAGGTGGGCCGCCTTGTAATAGGACCTTTTGTCTGGTAGTGCGATTCCCCCATTGTATTGGTTTCGCTGGAGTGAGTCCCATCCCACAGGAGTGTTCGTAGGTCGGTGTTTATCGTTGTGAATATGGCCTCGGGTATCCTACAATATGTATTCTGTAGTATATAGAGTAGTTTCAGGAGCGTAATCATTTTGTATAGGGCCGCTCTGCCCATTATCATTAGTGGGAGTTGCCTCCATCTCTCAACGTCCCCATGGAATCCTGTGATGACCCATCTGATGTTTTGGTTGAGGTTTACTATATCACTGGTGGTGATATACAGACCCAGATATCGGAATCCCTCCTGGTCTACCCAAAAGCACCCTGGGAGCTCCCGCACGTCCAGGGTCTCCCCCACCAAGAACAGACTCGATTTATCCCAGTTGATGCTATAACCTGCATGCCTGCCGTATTCTTCAAAAATGTGTAAAACCCTTGGGAGTGTCTTATCTGATTTGGTGCCATACAGTAGGATGTCATCAGCATAAAGCGATATGCGCTCGTCTCTGAGGGCCTCTCCAACATCTTTAAAGCCAGTTATTCCTGGGTGTGCTCTAATCTCGCAAGCCAGTGGTTCCAATATTAGAGCGAACAGTAGGGGGGACAGAGGGCAGCCCTGCCTAGTACCCCTCTGCACCGGAAAAGTTGTTGAGGTCGCCCCATTTACTCGGACCTTGGCCACTGGATCAGTGTATAGCAGTTCCACCCAAGCTATAAAGACTGGGCCGAATCCAAACTTTGACAGGGATTGTCGCAGGAATGGCCAGTGGACTGTATCAAAGGCCTTCTCGGCATCCAGGGAAAGGAACACGTGCGGAGTGGCTCTGGTCTTCACCCTGTCCAGCCAGTTGGCTAGTCGGAGGAGGTTGAGTCGAGTGGCGCGTTGTGGCATAAAGTCAGACTGGTTCCAGTGTATGAGGGATGTTGTCACCGACAGGAGGCATGTCACCAGTATGGTGGCCAAGATTTTTGTTTCTATGTTAAGCAATGATATGGGCCGATAAGACCCACATTTCGTTGGTGGTTTGCCCGGTTTATGTATGACCACCACTGTGGCATTTCGGAGATCGGGTGGGAGTGTTCCCTCTTTCTGGGAAGCCTAAAACATGCTTAAGTGGTGTGGGGCCAGTAGGCTGGCATTTCGTTTGAAGAATTCTGCAGGCAGACCATTTGGGCCCGGGTCTTGCCGGGTTTCTGCTTGCCCATAGCGTCCATCACTTCCTCTAGGGTCAGTTCCTTCTCTAAAATATCTCTGTCCTCTTGGGAGAGGGTGGGGACCTCTGTGGTATGTAGATAGCAATCAATTTGCGCGCTATCCGCCAGGGGCCTGGCCCTGTATAACTCTGTGTAGTAGTGGGCAAAGGCACCCGCTATGGGTGGGGAAGTGGTGTGGGTCTCATCTTGTTCATGTATGGAGGCTACCCATCTCGTCTCCCTTTCCTTCCTGCTTAGCCAGGCCAACAGTTTTCCCGCCCTGTCTCCCGCCTCAGAAAGGCGATGTTGTGTGGCCAGAAGTTGGGTTTTCACCAGCGTTCTGTATTCCCCCGTGT
This sequence comes from Calotriton arnoldi, assembly GCA_963921515.1. Lineage (NCBI taxonomy): Eukaryota > Metazoa > Chordata > Amphibia > Caudata > Salamandridae > Calotriton > Calotriton arnoldi. The sequence goes on from CAWUFW010002044.1 coordinate 1,894,899, forward strand.
TATCTCCATCTTGCGTAGTGTGTGTTGGTCAACGTCGAAGTCTAAATATTTCTCTAGCTCTAATAGCCTACATTCCAGGGTCTCAATGTACTGAGTCTCCTCCCGTTTCTTATGGGCTATTGTGTTCTGCGCCTTGTCCCGCAGTACCGTTTTGTATGCTTCCCAGAGGGTTATAGCGGAGGACACAGAGCCCTCGTTTTCTTGAAAGTAGAGTTCCGATTCAATTCGGATCTCATTAGCAATCTCCTTATCTTGCAGAGCACAAGCCTGGAGCCTCCACTCCCGTCTGTTGCCTGTTGGTCTTCCACCCACTGTTAACCAGAGAGGTGAGTGGTCAGAGATGATCCTCGCCAGATATTCCACCTTTTCTACTGCTTCCACCTCTCCCGCCGGGGCAAAGAGATAGTCTAATTTAGAAAAGACCTTGTGGGCTCCCGAAAAGTATGAGTATGTGTGGTCTACTGGATGGTGTCGGCACCAAAGTTCAGTCAAGCCGAGTGTGTTCTGGAATTGCTTCAGAAGGGTGGGGGAATGTGTCCCTGGACCTACTTGTGTGCGATCCATATGTGGATCTGTGATGTCACTGAAGTCGCCGCCTATGATTTGTGTGGAATGTCCCGATTCTAGCAGTATCCCGGTGATTTTATCTAGTGTTTGCTGCTGTAGTCTTGGGGGAGCGTAGACACTGATCAGTGTGAGTTCTCTACGGCCCCATGTCCCCTTCACTGCTATGAACGTGCCGTTTGGGTCCGCCCATGTTTTGGAAGTGCGAAAGGGTGGTGATTTTCTGATCATAATGGCTACTCCACAGAGGCCCGAGGAAAAGCCCGCATGTGCGAGTGTAGTATATGTGCCCCTCCACAGAAAGGTACAGTGTGTGCCCATTAGATGCGTCTCTTGTAGGAGAACGATGTCCGGTTTAAGTCTTTTAATATATGTGATAACCAGCCCCCTTTTGTTACCTAATAGTTATGTAAGACAAATGAACAAACCCCAAACATGTTCCTTGGCATCTCTCTTCTCTCCATGCAACCGCCTCCACTCCCCACACTCTCCCTCTACCCACGCCACTCCCCAACTAGTCAACATGACAATTGTAGCACAGATGAAGCTTTAGAGGTCTGTCACCCCCCTCCCAGAACCCCCTTTTAATAACTAGATATTATAGGTTCGGTGTAAGTCCTATCGCCTCGTGGGCTTAGTGTGCAGTGTCTATAAGCACTGAGTAAATCTCTTACTGTCTCTCGGTGGCTGTACAGCCCCAACATCTCAAACCTTCTTTGCCACTTTTGGATAATTCCTGCCGCGGACTCCAGGCCCGAATCTTCCAGCTGATAGATGTTTTGCAGGAGAGGGTGGTTACTATCTACGTCCGCCGAGTCTTGTTTATCGGATGGATCAGAGGTGGTGCGGTCCCAGGGACCGCCGCATTGCTGTCCCTCTTTTTCCCGTGCGGTTTTCTCATCAGAGCCCGACATCCGTGTCTTCCTGTGTACAGGCCGCTTGGCACGGAAAGGTGTTCCTGTATATACCCTGCGTGACTCAGCCGATCTGCGCAGTCTTTCCCCCTTCGGTTTCCCAGCCCCCGAACTCCCTGGCAGGCCTATGCAGGCAGTCTCTGCCGGTTCTTGTCTACGTCTTATGGGAGGCCGCTCCTCAGGCCAGGCCCACGCCTCTTCTGGTGTTTGGAAAAAGTGGGTTGCGCCCTGAAATATGACCTTAAGTCTTGCCGGGAACAGCAGCGTGTACTGAATCTTAAGAGTTCTCAGTTTGGCCTTGACTGAGTCGAAGGTCTGTCGTTGTTTTTACACTTCACGGGAATAATCTGGAAACAACATTATTTTGGTGTTGGCGTATTTGATTTTAGGTCCCTGTTCTGGAAATTAAGGAAGCGTGCAATCAAGGGTCTTGGGGGGGGGGAGGGCTCCAGCCACCCGCTGGGGCACCAGGGGGTGGCTGGACGCCTGGCATTCTGTGGGCTCTTTCAATTATGAAGCAGGCAGAGAACTGCGCATTTGGGAGGGAGTCCCTGAGCCACGTCATCAGGAAAAGTCCAGGGTCCTTCCCTTCCGCTCCCTCTGGCAAACCTATGAAGCGTAGGTTGTTCCTGCGGGCCCTGTTTTCTGCATCGTTCACCTTCCAAGCCACCTCCTTCAATGAGGCGGCCAGTCCTGTGACCTCTTTCCGCATGTTGTGGGATTTGTCTTCCACTTTGGAAATACGGTGTTCGGCTTGGGTCACTCTTTCCGAGAATTTACGCAGGTCTTGATGCACCAGGTTCACCTCCTCACGCACCTCTGACATCTTCCCCTCCAGAACCTCTCTTGAGGCATGTATTGCCTGTAGTATGGCCACGTTGTCCGGCAGGGTGGTGGCCCCACCCACCGCTCCCTGTGGTGGGGGCATCACTTTGGCATATCTGTCCAGTTTCCCCTGTTTCGTGGCTTTAGGCTCTTTGGCTCTTGCCATAGTAAAATCTGTGGGAGGGGTCATCGGGCAACAGCGGTGGGTCTGCGTTGCAGTCTCTTCCTGGAGACCTCCCCCAGGCGTTTAGTGAGTGGCGGCTACTCCGGTTAGTATGCTACTTACGGTGGCACCCAGCGTCTGGGTCTTCTCTCCACGTCCCCCTTGCCACCTCCTCTGTCTATCCTAGGCTGGAGTCTTGGCGCCAGGAAGACCTGTGGCCTCACAGGGGGCCCCAATCAGGCCTTTGCTATTCATTTAGTTCGGTCTCTTCCACCTGTGCAGCGTCTTGGTTGTTTCCCACGCGGATGGCTGCGGCCCGAGTCTGTTAGTGTTTCTGTGAGAGCAGGTCTTTTCTGTGTGACCCCGGAGTTCGTCGCTTCCCACAATCACATCTGTCTGTCACCAATATGGATCCCGCGCCAGCACCCACCGGTCCTGTCGTGCGTTGGGCTTCTCTTAAAGGGTGGGGCCCCCTCTTTGACGAGTACTGTTGTGTTATTTAGCCGGTGGCTCAGAGGCTCGTTGTTAAGGGGGTCCTATCTCGGCATCTCCCTCTTAGGGCCACAACTCAATGTCCAGGATATTCATCCCCACTTTGCTGGGGTAATCAGCCCATTCCCTCTCAGCCGTGGAGGGGGATGGGACGGGAGGCAGTCCAGCACGGTGTCCCACTGCCTCCTTTGTCGGTCACCAGCACATCTCCTTCGCCAGGTAGGCACTTGCTCCCACGTAGGCCTCCTCTCCGATGTGCACTATCGCGGCCTGCACTATCTTTTCTGCTGCCGTTGCAAGGTGCCGTCTCCTCCCAGGCAGGGGACTGCAGCCCTGCCCTTCCAAGGGGTATCAGTATGGGGAGACCCCGTATTGCCCCCGACAGCGGTCGCCCGGGCGTCCCTCTCATCATCACTCACTACTTTTTTTATCCACAGTTAGGCCCCTTGGGACCCACGAGTCCGCGGTCCCCGTGTGGGCACCCAGGAGCTGAACAGGGCCGTCTAGGCCTCTGCGGTCGGGGCCTCCGTCCGCCGCTTTACTTTCTTCACGTGTGTAGGCCCCAGGGGGGGGGAATCTGGCCTCTCCGCCGGATCGCCGTTCTCCCCTGCGGTGCTGGGCAGAGTCGAGCTGCACATGGAAGCGCCTCTTCACAAGCAGGCCCCCTCTCCAATATACACTCTCTGGGCCTGCGCTACTTACTTCACCGCCGTCATCAGGTGCCCCCCCCCTCAGACAGGGCCCTGCTGCCTTGATCCTTCGCAGAGTGCGTTAGCAGGGGGAAACCCTGGTCGCCACGGGAGGCCTTGCAGCACCCTCTCCTCTCCATCAGCGGCCTTCCAGGCATCCCCCTCAGCAGCTCTCATCAATGCTTGCAGCAGGAAGGCCCCTCGGGTTCTGTGGGTTTGAGGTCTCCGGTGCGGGCACTCAGGGGCTAAGGGAATCCAGTCCGCTGTGTCCGGTGCCTCGGTTCACAGCTTTGTCTTCTTTGTGGGTGCAGGCCTGGGGGGGGGGGGAAGACAGGCCCCCTGGCTGATCTCTGTTCTTTACCTCTTTACCAGCATTGTCGCGCAGGATCACTCACCGCCGGTCTCAATGCGCATTGCCGCCTCACTGCAGTGTCGCCGACATGCCTCTTTTGTCGGTGTTCGCTGGTGCTCTTCCCAGCGCTCCCTCAATATAAACTCTCTCTCTCTGGACTTGTAGCATCAACATGTGCCCGGTTCACTCTCCTGCGCTTTCCAGCGCTCCCTCAATATAGACCCTCTCCCTTGACTTGTAGCATCATCATGTGCAAGGTTCACTCTCCTGAGCTTCAAAGCACTCCCTCAATATAAACTCTCTCTCTCTGGACTTGTAGCATCAACATGTGCAAGGTTCACAATGAACAGCCTTTACCACGAAGGCTGAACAACGAACAGCCTTCACAACGAAGGCTGAACAACGAACAGCCTTTACCACGAAGGCTGAACAACGAAGAGCCTTTACCACGAAGGCTCAACAACGAACAGCCTTTACAACGAAGGCTGAACTACGCAAGCCCTTTACCACGAAGGATGAACAACGAACAGCCTTTACCACGAAGGCTGAACAACGAACAGCCTTTACCAGCCTTTACCACGAAGGCTGAACAACGAACAGCCTTTACCACGAAGGCTGAACAACGAACAGCCTTTACCACGAAGGCTGAACAACGAACAGCCTTTACCACGAAGGCTGAACAACTAACAGCCTTTACCTCGAAGGCTGAACAATAAACAGCCTTTACCACGAAGGCTCAACAACGAACAGCCTTTACAACGAAGGCTGAACTATGCAAGCCCTACCGCGCATATGCCTTAACCATGCATGTGCATGGTTAAGGCATATGTGCGGTAGGGCTTGCAGACGGACAGAAGCAGGAAGGGATCACGGTGAGGTAAGTGGGGCTGAGCGGTGGATTTGGGATCTATTTTAAGCGGGGCTTGGGGGGTCGAGGTTGTTTTGTGGGCTGAGGGTGAGTCGGGGTTGTTTTAAGTGCTGCTGGGTCGAGGTTGTTTAAAGTTGGGCTGGGTCGGGGTACTTTTGTGGGCTGAGGGTGAGTCGGGGTAGTTTTCTGGGCTGGGGTGGGTCAGGAGTAGTATTCTGGGCTGGGGGGTGAGTCAGGAGTAGTTTTCTGGGCTGGGGGCGCGGGGCGGGGAAGTTTTCAGGGCTGGGGGGGTAGTTCGGGGTAGTTTAAAGGGCTGAGGGGGTTTGTGGTAGTTTTCAGTGCTGGGGGGGTGGTTCGGGGTAGTTTTCAGGGCTTGGGGGGGCCGTTTTAGGGCACAAGGCGTGTGGCAGGGATCGTAATACTTCTTAGGACTTAAGTGGGACAGGGTAGTTTTTAGGGCTTAGGGGGTAGTTTGTAGGGATATGGGGAGGGTGGGCGAAAATGTTACTAGGGCTGGGGGGCGGGGGAGTGGAGTAATTTAGGAACTCCAACCGGGGCAGCGGTCGGGGGGTTAAGATTTACCTGTGAATTCTTAACCACTGATATGTGCTTACCATATATGCCTTAACAAAGCATGATTCGTTGTAAAGGCATGCGTGGTAAAGGCATATTCGTGGTTAAGAATTTTGTTGTTCAGCCTGCGTGGAACCGACGTGTAGTAAACGCATGCGTGGTTCCATCATACAACCCATCGTTGCATGTTTTCTGATGGCTTCTGCCTTCTCTCTCCTCTTCTTAATCTGCTCCCTCTGTTCATTATGGTCTGCCTTCTCTGTCCGCTTCTTAATCTGCTCCCTCTGTTGATTATGGTCTGCCTTCTCTGTCCTCTTCTTATTCTGCTCCCTCTGTTCATTACGGTCTGCCTTCTCCTTCCTCTTCTTATTCTGCTCCCTCTGTTCATTATGGTCTGCCTTCTCTGTCCTCTTCTTACTCTGCTCCCTCTGTTCATTACGGTCCGCCTTCTCTGTCCTCTTCTTATTCTGCTCCCCCTGTTCATTACGGTCTGCCTTCTCTGTCCTCTTCTTATCCTGCTCCCTCTGTTCATTATGGTCTGCCTTCTCTCTCCTCTTCTTGTCCTGCTCCCTCTGTTCATTATGATCTGCCTTCTCTCTCCTCTTCTTGTCCTGCTCCCTCTGTTCATTATGGTCTGCCTTCTCTGCCCTCTTCGTATTCTGCTCCCTCTGTTCATTATGGTCTGCCTTCTCTGTCCACTTCTTATTCTGCTCCCTCTGTTCATTATGGTCTGCCTTCTCTGTCCTCTTCTTCTTCTGCTCCGTCTGTTCATTATGGTCTGCCTTCTCTGTCCGCTTCTTAATCTGCTCCCTCTGTTCATTATGGTCTGCCTTCTCTGTCCTCTTCTTATTCTGCTCCCTATGTTCATTATGGTCTGCCTTCTCTGTCCTCTTCTTATTCTGCTCGCTCTGTTCATTATGGTCTGCCTTCTCTGTCCTCTTCTTATTCTACTCCCTCTGTTCATTATGGTCTGCCTTCTCTGTCCTCTTCTTATTCTGCTCCCTCTGTTATGGTCTGCCTTCTCTGTCCGCTTCTTATTCTGCTCCCTCTGTTCATTATGGTCTGCCTTCTCTGTCCACTTCTTAATCTGCTCCCTCTGTTCATTATGGTCTGCCTTCTCTGTCCGCTTCATATTCTGCTCCCTCTGTTCATTATGGTCTGCCTTCTCTGTCGTCTTCTTATTCTGCTCCCTCTGTTCATTATGGTCTGCCTTCTCTGTCCTCTTCTTATTCTGCTCCCTCTGTTCATTACGGTCTGCCTTCTCCTTCCTCTTCTTATTCTGCTCCCTCTGTTCATTATGGTCTGCCTTCTCTGTCCTCTTCTTGTCCTGCTCCCTCTGTTCATTATGGTCTGCCTTCTCTGTCCTCTTCCTATTCTGCTCCCTCTGTTCATTGTGGTCTGCCTTCTCTGTCCGCCTCTTAATCTGCTCCCTCTGTTCACTATGGTCTGCCTTCTCTGTCCTCTTCCTATTCTGCTCCATCTGTTCATTACGGTCTGCCTTCTCGTTCCTCTTCTTATTCTGCTCCCTCTGTTCATTACGGTCTGCCTTCTTGGTCCTCTTCCTATTCTGCTCCCTCTGTTCATTACGGTCTGCCTTCTCTGTCCGCTTCTTAATCTGCTTCCTCTGTTCATTATGGTCTGCCTTCTCTGTCCGCTTCTTAATCTGCTCCCTCTGTTGATTATGGTCTGCCTTCTCTGTCCTCTTCTTATTCTGCTCCCTCTGTTCATTATGGTCTGCCTTCTCTGTCCTCTTCTTATTCTGCTCATTCTGTTCATTATGGTCTGCCTTCTCTGTCCGCTTCTTATTCTGCTCCCTCTGTTCATTACGGTCTGCCTTCTCTGTCCGCTTCCTATTCTGCTCCCTCTGTTCATTACGGTCTGCCTTCTCTGTCCGCTTCCTATTCTGCTCCCTCTGTTCATTACGGTCTGCCTTCTCTGTCCTCTTCTTATTCTGCTCCCTCTGTTCATTATGGTCTGCCTTCTCTGTCCGCTTCTTGTCCTGCTCTCTCTGTTCATTACGGTCTGCCTTCTCTGTCCGCTTCTTATTCTACTCCCTCTGTTCATTATGGTCTGCCTTCTCTGTCCTCTTCTTAATCTGCTCCCTCTGTTCATTGCGGTCTGCCTTCTCTGTCCTCTTCTTATTCTGCTCCCTCTGTTCATTATGGTCTGCCTTCTCTGTCCTCTTCTTCATCTGCTCCCTCTGTTCATTGCGGTCTGCCTTCTCTGTCCTCTTCTTATTCTGCTCCCTCTGTTCATTATGCCAGGTAGGTCGCTCCCCCCGCCACACAGCTCCGCCTGTGTTGTCCTGCCCGCTGCTGCTGCTGGTAAGCTCGCCCCTCTGCTGTTGCCTTGGTGCCCATTTCGCCTCTGTCTCCCCTCGTGCCCCCACTTGATTGTGTCCATTTTCGCTTCTGTGTCCCCTCGTGCCCCCATCTGATTGTGTCCTCTTTTTGCCTTTTGTCTCCCCTCGCGCCCCCATTTGATTGTGTCCATTTTGCTTCTGTGTCCCCTCGTGCCCCCATTTGATTGTGCCCTCTTTTTGCCTTTTGTCTCCCCTCGTGCCCCCATCTGATTGTGTCCTCCTTTTGCCTTTTGTCTCCCCTCGCGCCCCCATTTGATTGTGTCCATTTTGCTTCTGTGTCCCCTCGTGCCCCCATTTGATTGTGCCCTCTTTTTGCCTTTTGTCTCCCCTCGTGCCCCCATTTGATCGTGTCCTCTTTTTGCTTTCTGTGTCCCCTCGTGCCCCCATACTGCTGTGCCCAACTTTGCCTTCTGTACCCCCGCCGCTGCGTCCCTGCGGCCCCGCCCCCTGACTGCCCATTTGCTGCCCCTGCCTCCCGCCTCCCAGCTGCTCCTCCCTCCCAGCTCCCCATATATGGCGGCCGCTGCGCGGTGAGGAGAGCGACCCTTGACCTTGCCAGGTAGGTCGCTCCCCCCGCCACACAGCTCCGCCTGTGTTGTCCTGCCCGCTGCTGCTGCTGGTAAGCTCGCCCCTCTGCTGTTGCCTTGGTGCCCGTTTCGCCTCTGTCTCCCCTCGTGCCCCCACTTGATTGTGTCCATTTTCGCTTCTGTGTCCCCTCGTGCCCCCATCTGATTGTGTCCTCTTTTTGCCTTTTGTCTCCCCTCGCGCCCCCATTTGATTGTGTCCATTTTGCTTCTGTGTCCCCTCGTGCCCCCATTTGATTGTGCCCTCTTTTTGCCTTTTGTCTCCCCTCGTGCCCCCATCTGATTGTGTCCTCTTTTTGCCTTTTGTCTCCCCTCGCGCCCCCATTTGATTGTGTCCATTTTTGCTTCTGTGTCCCCTCGGGCCCCCATTTGATTGTGACCACTTTTTGCCTTTTGTCTCCCCTCGTGCCCCCATTTGATCGTGTCCTCTTTTTGCTTTCTGTGTCCCCTCGTGCCCCCATACTGCTGTGCCCAACTTTGCCTTCTGTACCCCCGCCGCTGCGTCCCCTGCGGCCCCGCCCCCCTGACTGCCCATTTGCTGCCCCTGCCTCCCGCCTCCCAGCTGCTCCTCCCTCCCAGCTCCCCATATATGGCGGCCGCTGCGCGGTGAGGAGAGCGACCCTTGACCTTGCCAGGTAGGTCGCTCCCCCCGCCACACAGCTCCGCCTGTGTTGTCCTGCCCGCTGCTGCTGCTGGTAAGCTCACCCCTCTGCTGTTGCCTTGGTGCCCGTTTCGCCTCTGTCTCCCCTCGTGCCCCCACTTGATTGTGTCCATTTTCGCTTCTGTGTCCCCTCGTGCCCCCATCTGATTGTGTCCTCTTTTTGCCTTTTGTCTCCCCACGCGCCCCCATTTGATTGTGTCCATTTTGCTTCTGTGTCCCCTCGTGCCCCCATTTGATTGTGCCCTCTTTTTGCCTTTTGTCTCCCCTCGTGCCCCCATCTGATTGTGTCCTCTTTTTGCCTTTTGTCTCCCCTTGCGCCCCCATTTGATTGTGTCCATTTTTGCTTCTGTTTCCCCTCGTGCCCCCATTTGATTGTGCCCTCTTTTTGCCTTTTGTCTCCCCTCGTGCCCCCATTTGATCGTGTCCTCTTTTTGCTTTCTGTGTCCCCTCGTGCCCCCATACTGCTGTGCCCAACTTTGCCTTCTGTACCCCCGCCGCTGCGTCCCCTGCGGCCCCGCCCCCCTGACTGCCCATTTGCTGCCCCTGCCTCCCGCCTCCCAGCTGCTCCTCCCTCCCAGCTCCCCATATATGGCGGAAGCGCCGCTGGCGCGCCAAAGGCGCGCCTAAGGCAAGCCCGTCTGCGCCCGTCCGCGCCTGGACCGCGCCCAGCGCCAGTACCCCTGGGCCGCGCGCCACAACCCCGGATGGAGACACAACTGCTTCAAGGCCGCCCCGAAACGCACACATGGCCCCTTCACCTGCCGGAACTGCAGCTACACCAGCCTCAGAGCCACCGAAGCGCCCGCCAAGAAGGACCTCAACCACCTCCGATGCATCCTACTGAACACCCGCTCCGCACGCAAACACGCCGTCGAGCTCTGGGACCTGCTCGACTCATCATCACCAGACGTCGCCTTCCTGACAGAGACCTGGATGAACGACTCCTCCGCACCCGACCTCGCCATAGCCATCCCAGACGGCTATAAGATCACCCGCAGAGACCGCGTCAACGGAGTAGGAGGAGGAATCGCCATCATCCACAAGAACTCCATCAGGGTCTCGACCAGAACCGACGACGTCCTCTGCACCGCCGAACACATGCACTTCCAGATCCACACGGACCCCAACACCACCCTCAGAGGCACCCTCGTCTACAGACCCCCTGGGCCCCGACCCCAGTTCAGCGACTCCATCGCCGACTTCATCAGCACGCACGCCCTGACTTCTACCGACTACATCCTCCTCGGAGACCTGAACTTTCACCTGGAGAACAACAACGACAGCAACTCCACCACCCTGATCGACAACCTCGCCAACCTCGGACTGAGACAGCTCGTCACAACACCGACACATTCCAGCCGGCCACACGCTCGACCCCGTCTTCTCCTCAAGCTCCCACGTCTCCTTCACCCACACCACGGAACTCCTCTGGACCGACCACCGCTGCATCCACTTCACCTTCCAGAAACCCACCACACACCACCGCACCCAACAGATCCCACGCCGCTGCTGGAGCAAAGTCACCGATGACCAACTACGGGCAAACCTCGCTCTCAGCCCTCCCCCCGACCCATCCAACACCGACGACGCTGCCTGCAACCTCAGACGGATAGACGACTGCGCCAACACCCTCGCCCCGCTGAAAAAACTCACCTACAGCGACACCACCAAAAGAGCCAGCTGGTTCACCCCGGAACTCCTAGCTTCCAAGCGTACCTGCCGGAAACTTGAGAAGAAATGGCACAGTGATAAGACACCGGACAGCCACGCAGCCCATAAAGACGCCATCCGTAACCACCACCACCTCATCAGGTCCGCCAAGAGAATCTCCTTCAAAGACCGCCTCGACAACAACGCACACAACAGCAAGGAGCTCTTCAACATCGTGAAGGAACTCTCCAACCCTAGCTCCAACACCAACGACATCCCGCCGTCGCAAGCCCTGTGCGATTCCCTCGCCACCTTCTTCCACCGCAAGATCGCCGACTTCCACGACAGCTTCAGCACCCAGACAGCCCCCACCAAGATAGATACTCCAGACCCGCTGCACACCATCGACCATGACCCCCTGCCAGCCTGGGCCAGCGTGAACATCGATGACACCATCAAGACCATGGGCACAATACACTCCGGCTCCCCGTCAGACCCTTTCCCGCACCACATCTTCAACAAAGCCAGCAGCTCCATCGCACCCCACCTGTGCAACGTGATCAATCTCTCCTTCGAGACCGCGACCTTCCCAGAGAGCTGGAAACACGCAGAGATCAACGCCCTACTCAAAAAACCCAAGGCGGACCCAAGAGACCTCAAGAACTTCCGGCCCATCTCCCTGCTTCCGTTCCCAGCCAAGGTCATCGAGAAGATCGTCAACAAACAGCTAACCCGATACCTAGAAGAAAACAGCATCCTGGACCCATCCCAATCGGGGTTCCGCAGCAACCACAGCACTGAGACTGCCCTCATCGCCGCCACCGACGACATCAGGACCCTGCTGGACAACGGTGAGACCGCAGCCCTCATCCTGCTGGACCTCTCCGCCGCCTTCGACACTGTCTGCCACCGCACTCTACGCGCACGCCTCCACGACGCAGGGATCCGAGACAAGGCCCTGGAATGGACCACCTCCTTCCTCGATGGCAGAACCCAGAGAGTCCGCCTCTCACCTTTCCGATCCGAAGCCTCCGAGATCATCTGCGGTGTACCCCAGGGATCTTCCCTCAGCCCAACACTGTTCAACATCTACATGGCCCCGCTCGCACGCATCGCCAGACAGCACGACCTCAACATCATCTCCTATGCCGACGACACTCAACTGATCCTCTCCCTCACCAAGGACCCCCTCGCCGCCAAAGCCAATCTCCATGAAGGAATGAAGGCCGTCGCCGATTGGATGAAGATCAGCCGACTAAAGCTGAACACGGACAAGATGGAGGTCCTCATCCTCGGCTCCAACCCCTCAGCCTGGGACGACTCCTGGTGGCCAACGACGCTGGGAGCAGCCCCGACACCCACCGACCACGCACGCAACCTGGGAGTCATCCTCGACTCAACGCTCTCCATGGCCAAGCAAGTCAACGCAGTCTCCTCCTCCTGCTTCAACACCCTCCGCATGCTTCGCAAGATCTACAGGTGGATCCCGACAGACACAAGAAGAACAGTCACCCAGGCCCTCGTCAGTAGCAGACTTGACTATGGGAACGCCCTCTACGCGGGAGCCCCGGCCAAGCTCATCAAGCGACTGCAACGCATACAAAACGCCTCCGCACGCCTGATCCTCGATGTACCACGCCACAGCCACATCACCCCCCACCTGAGGAACCTGCACTGGCTCCCCGTCGACAGGAGGATCACCTTCAAACTCCTCATCCACGCACACAAGGCACTCCACAAAACTGGCCCAGCCTACCTCAACAGACGACTCTTCTTCTACGTCCCCAACCGCCAGATCCGCTCCGCCGACCTCTCCCTCGCCACCATCCCTCGCATTCGAAGAACAACCACCGGCGGCAGATCCTTCTCACACCTCGCCGCCAAGACCTGGAACACCCTTCCACTAAGCCTACGACAGACCCAAGACCTGCTGACCTTCAGGAGGCTACTCAAGACCTGGCTGTTCGACCAGTAGCAACATCCCCCCCCCCCTTCCCTCTCCCCAGCGCCTTGAGACCCTCGCGGGTAAGTAGTGCGCTCTACAAATTCTGTGATTGATTGATTGATTGATTGATTATGGTCTGCCTTCTCTGTCCGCTTCTCAATCTGCTCCCTCTGTTCATTATGGTCTGTCTTCTCTGTCCGCTTCTTATTCTGCTCCCTCTGTTCATTACGGTCTGCCTTCTCTGTCCGCTTCTTATTCTGCTCCCTCTGTTCATTACGGTCTGCCTTCTCTGTCCTCTTCTTAATCTGCTCCCTCTGTTCATTACGGTCCGCCTTCTCTGTCTGCTTCTTATTCTGCTCCCTCTGTTTATTATGGTCTGCCTTCTCTGTCCTCTTTTTGTCCTGCTCCCTCTGTTCATTATGCTCTGCCTTCTCTGTCCAGTTCTTGTCCTGCTCCCTCTGTTCATTATGGTCTGCCTTCTCTGTCCGCTTCTTATTCTGCTCCCTCTGTTCATTACGGTCTGCCTTCTCTGTCCGCTTCCTATTCTGCTCCCTCTGTTCATTAAGGTCTGCCTTCTCTGTCCGCTTCCTATTCTGCTCCCTCTGTTCATTACGTTCTGCCTTCTCTGTCCTCTTCTTATTCTGCTCCCTCTGTTCATTATGGTCTGCCTTCTCTGTCCGCTTCTTGTCCTGCTCCCTCTGTTCATTATGGTATGCCTTCTCTGTCCGCTTCTTATTCTACTCCCTCTGTTCATTATGGTCTGCCTTCTCTGTCCTCTTCTTAATCTGCTCCCTCTGTTCCTTGCGGTCTGCCTTCTCTGCCCTCTTCTTATTCTGCTCCCTCTGTTCATTATGGTCTGCCTTCTCTGTCCTCTTCTTCATCTGCTCCCTCTGTTCATTGCGGTCTGCCTTCTCTGTCCTCTTCTTATTCTGCTCCCTCTGTTCATTATGCCAGGTAGGTCGCTCCCCCCGCCACACAGCTCCGCCTGTGTTGTCCTGCCCGCTGCTGCTGCTGGTAAGCTCGCCCCTCTGCTGTTGCCTTGGTGCCCGTTTCGCCTCTGTCTCCCCTCGTGCCCCCACTTGATTGTGTCCATTTTTGCTTCTGTGTCCCCTCGTGCCCCCATCTGATTGTGTCCTCTTTTTGCCTTTTGTCTCCCCACGCGCCCCCATTTGATTGTGTCCATTTTGCTTCTGTGTCCCCTCGTGCCCCCATTTGATTGTGCCCTCTTTTTGCCTTTTGTCTCCCCTCGTGCCCCCATCTGATTGTGTCCTCTTTTTGCCTTTTGTCTCCCCTCGCGCCCCCATTTGATTGTGTCCATTTTTGCTTCTGTTTCCCCTCGTGCCCCCATTTGATTGTGCCCTCTTTTTGCCTTTTGTCTCCCCTCGTGCCCCCATTTGATCGTGTCCTCTTTTTGCTTTCTGTGTCCCCTCGTGACCCCATACTGCTGTGCCCAACTTTGCCTTCTGTACCCCCGCCGCTGCGTCCCCTGCGGCCCCGCCCCCCTGAGTGCCCATTTGCTGCCCCTGCCTCCCGCCTCCCAGCTGCTCCTCCCTCCCAGCTCCCCATATATGGAGGCCGCTGCGCGGCCGCGCCGCTGGCGCACCAAAGGCGCGCCTAAGGCAAGCCCGTCTGCGCCCGTCCACGCCTAGACCGCGCCCAGCGCCAGTACCCCTGGGCCGCGCGCCCCCCGCTCCAGCATCAAGGACCGACGCCGTTACGATGCCACCACACTCCACGCTCTCAACCCCGGACGGAGACACAACTGCTTCAAGGCCGCCCCGAAACGCACACATGGCCCCTTCACCTGCCGGAACTGCAGCTACACCAGCCTCAGAGCCACCGAAGCGCCCGCCAAGAAGGACCTCAACCACCTCCGATGCATCCTACTGAACACCCGCTCCGCACGCAAACACGCCGTCGAGCTCTGGGACCTGCTCGACTCATCATCACCAGACGTCGCCTTCCTGACAGAGACCTGGATGAACGACTCCTCCGCACCCGACCTCGCCATAGCCATCCCAGACGGCTATAAGATCACCCGCAGAGACCGCGTCAACGGAGTAGGAGGAGGAATCGCCATCATCCACAAGAACTCCATCAGGGTCTCGACCAGAACCAACGACGTTCTCTGCACCGCCGAACACATGCACTTCCAGATCCACACGGACCCAACACCACCCTCAGAGGCACCCTCGTCTACAGACCCCCTGGGCCCCGACCCCAGTTCAGCGACTCCATCGCCGACTTCATCAGCACGCACGCCCTGACTTCTACCGACTACATCCTCCTCGGAGACCTGAACTTTCACCTGGAGAACAACAACGACAGCAACTCCACCACCCTGATCGACAACCTCGCCAACCTCGGACTGAGACAGCTCGTCACAACACCGACACATTCAGCCGGCCACACGCTCGACCCCGTCTTCTCCTCAAGCTCCCACGTCTCCTTCACCCACACCACGGAACTCCTCTGGACCGACCACCGCTGCATCCACTTCACCTTCCAGAAACCACACACCACCGCACCCAACAGATCCCACGCCGCTGCTGGAGCAAAGTCACCGAAAACCAACTACGGGCCAACCTCGCTCTCAGCCCTCCCCCCGACCCATCCAACACCGACGACGCTGCCTGCAACCTCAGACGGATAGACGACTGCGCCAACACCCTCGCCCCGCTGAAAAAACTCACCTACAGCGACACCACCAAAAGAGCCAGCTGGTTCACCCCGGAACTCCTAGCTTCCAAGCGTACCTGCCGGAAACTTGAGAAGAAATGGCACAGTGATAAGACACCGGACAGCCACGCAGCCCATAAAGACGCCATCCGTAACCACCACCACCTCATCAGGTCCGCCAAGAGAATCTCCTTCAAAGACCGCCTCGACAACAACGCACACAACAGCAAGGAGCTCTTCAACATCGTGAAGGAACTCTCCAACCCCAGCTCCAACACCAACGACATCCCGCCGTCGCAAGCCCTGTGCGATTCCCTCGCCACCTTCTTCCACCGCAAGATCGCTGACATCCACGACAGCTTCAGCACCCAGACAGCCCCCACCAAGATAGATACTCCAGACCCGCTGCACACCATCGACCATGACCCCCTGCCAGCCTGGGCCAGCGTGAACATCGATGACACCATCAAGACCATGGGCACAATACACTCCGGCTCCCCGTCAGACCCTTTCCCGCACCACATCTTCAACAAAGCCAGCAGCTCCATCGCACCCCACCTGTGCAACGTGATCAATCTCTCCTTCGAGACCGCGACCTTCCCAGAGAGCTGGAAACACGCAGAGATCAACGCCCTACTCAAAAAACCCAAGGCGGACCCAAGAGACCTCAAGAACTTCCGGCCCATCTCCCTGCTTCCGTTCCCAGCCAAGGTCATCGAGAAGATCGTCAACAAACAGCTAACCCGATACCTAGAAGAAAACAGCATCCTGGACCCATCCCAATCGGGGTTCCGCAGCAACCACAGCACTGAGACTGCCCTCATCGCCGCCACCGACGACATCAGGACCCTGCTGGACAACGGTGAGACCGCAGCCCTCATCCTGCTGGACCTCTCCGCCGCCTTCGACACTGTCTGCCACCGCACTCTACGCGCACGCCTCCACGACGCAGGGATCCGAGACAAGGCCCTGGAATGGACCACCTCCTTCCTCGATGGCAGAACCCAGAGAGTCCGCCTCTCACCTTTCCGATCCGAAGCCTCCGAGATCATCTGCGGCGTACCCCAGGGATCTTCCCTCAGCCCAACACTGTTCAACATCTACATGGCCCCGCTCGCACGCATCGCCAGACAGCACGACCTCAACATCATCTCCTACGCCGACGACACTCAACTGATCCTCTCCCTCACCAAGGACCCCCTCGCCGCCAAAGCCAATCTCCATGAAGGAATGAAGGCCGTCGCCGATTGGATGAAGATCAGCCGACTAAAGCTGAACACGGACAAGATGGAGGTCCTCATCCTCGCCTCCAACCCCTCAGCCTGGGACGACTCCTGGTGGCCATCGACGCTGGGAGCAGCCCCGACACCCACCGACCACGCACGCAACCTGGGAGTCATCCTCGACTCAACGCTCTCCATGGCCAAGCAAGTCAACGCAGTCTCCTCCTCCTGCTTCAACACCCTCCGCATGCTTCGCAAGATCTACAGGTGGATCCCGACAGACACAAGAAGAACAGTCACCCAGGCCCTCGTCAGTAGCAGACTTGACTATGGGAACGCCCTCTACGCGGGAGCCCCGGCCAAGCTCATCAAGCGACTGCAACGCATACAAAACGCCTCCGCACGCCTGATCCTCGACGTACCACGCCACAGCCACATCACCCCCCACCTGAGGAACCTGCACTGGCTCCCCGTCGACAGGAGGATCACCTTCAAACTCCTCATCCACGCACACAAGGCACTCCACAAAACTGGCCCAGCCTACCTCAACAGACGACTCTTCTTCTACGTCCCCAACCGCCAGCTCCGCTCCGCCGACCTCTCCCTCGCCACCATCCCTCGCATTCGAAGAACAACCACCGGCGGCAGATCCTTCTCACACCTCGCCGCCAAGACCTGGAACACCCTTCCACTAAGCCTACGACAGACCCAAGACCTGCTGACCTTCAGGAGGCTACTCAAGACCTGGCTGTTCGACCAGTAGCAACATCCCCCCCCCCCCCTTCCCTCTCCCCAGCGCCTTGAGACCCTCGAGGGTAAGTAGTGCGCTCTAAAAATTCTGTGATTGATTGATTGATTGATTGATTATGGTCTGCCTTCTCTGTCCGCTTCTCAATCTGCTCCCTCTGTTCATTATGGTCTGTCTTCTCTGTCCTCTTCTTAATCTGCTCCCTCTGTACATTACGGTCTGCCTTCTCTTCCGCTTCTTATTCTGCTCCCTCTGTTCATTGCGGTCTGCCTTCTCTGTCCTCTTCTTAATCTGCTCCCTCTGTTCATTATGGTCTGCATTCTCTGTCCTCTTCTTATTCTGCTCCCTCTGTTCATTACGGTCTGCCTTCTCTGTCCGTTTCTTGTCCTGCTCCCTCTGTACATTACGGTCTGCCTTCTCTGTCCGCTTCTTATTCTGCTCCCTCTGTTCATTGCGGTCTGCCTTCTCTGTCTGCTTCCTATTCTGCTCCCTCTGTTCATTACGGTCTGCCTTCTCTGTCCGTTTCTTGTCCTGCTCCCTCTGTTCATTACGGTCTGCCTTCTCTGTCCGCTTCTTATTCTGCTCCCTCTGTTCATTGCGGTCTGCCTTCTCTGTCCGCTTCCTATTCTGCTCCCTCTGTTCATAATGATCTGCCTTCTCTGTCCTCTTCTTATTCTGCTCCCTCTGTTCATTATGGTCTGCCTTCTCTGTCCGCTTCCTATTCTGCTCCCTCTGTTCATTATGGTCTGCCTTCTCTGTCCTCTTCTTATTCTGCTCCATCTGTTCATTATGGTCTGCCTTCTCTGTCCTCTTCTTATTCTGCTCCCTCTGTTCATTATGGTCTGCCTTCTGTGTCCTCTTCTTATTCTGCTCCCTCTGTTCATTATGGTCTGCCTTCTCTGTCCGCTTCCTATTCTGCTCCCTCTGTTCATTATGCTCTGCCTTCTCTGTCCGCTTCTTGTCCTGCTCCCTCTGTTCATTATGGTCTGCCTTCTCTGTCCTCTTCTTATTCTGCTCCCTCTGTTCATTATGGTCTGCCTTCTCTGTCCGCTTCCTATTCTGCTCCCTCTGTTCATTATGGTCTGCCTTCTCTGTCCTCTTCTTATTCTGCTCCCTCTGTTCATTACGGTCTGCCTTCTCTGTCCGCTTCTTATTCTGCTCCCTCTGTTCATTACGGTCTGCCTTCTCTGTCCGCTTCTTATTCTGTTCCCTCTGTTCATTACGGTCTGCCTTCTCTGTCCTCTTCTTATCCTGCTCCCGCTGTTCATTACGGTCTGCCTTCTCTCTCCTCTTCTTGTCCTGCTCCCTCTGTTCATTATGGTCTGCCTTCTCTGTCCTCTTCCTATTCTGCTCCCTCTGTTCATTATGGTCTGCCTTCTCTGTCCGCTTCTTATTCTGCTCCCTCTGTTCATTACGGTCTGCCTTCTCTGGCCGCTTCTTATTCTGCTCCCTCTGTTCATTACGGTCTGCCTTCTCTGTCCGCTTCTTATTCTGCTCCCTCTGTTCATTACGGTCTGCCTTCTCTGTCCGCTTCTTATTCTGCTCCCTCTGTTCATTACGGTCTGCCTTCTCTGTCCTCTTCTTATTCTGCTCCCTCTGTTCATTACGGTCTTCCTTCTCTGTCCGCTTCTTATTCTGCTCCCTCTGTTCATTACGGTCTGCCTTCTCTGTCCGCTTCTTATTCTGCTCCCTCTGTTCATTACGGTCTGCCTTCTCTGTCCGCTTCTTATTCTGCTCCCTCTGTTCATTACGGTCTGCCTTCTCTGTCCTCTTCTTATTCTGCTCCCTCTGTTCATTACGGTCTGCCTTCTCTGTCCTCTTCTTAATCTGCTCCCTCTGTTCATTACGGTCTGCCTTCTCTGTCCTCTTCTTAATCTGCTCCCTCTGTTCATTACGGTCCGCCTTCTCTGTCCTCTTCTTAATCTGCTCCCTCTGTTCATTACGGTCTGCCTTCTCTGTCTGCTTCTTATTCTGCTCCCTCTGTTCATTACGGTCTGCCTTCTCTGTCCTCTTCTTAATCTGCTCCCTCTGTTCGTTACGGTCCGCCTTCTCTGTCCTCTTCTTATTCTGCTCCCTCTGTTCATTACGGTCTGCCTTCTCTGTCCGTTTCTTGTCCTGCTCCCTCTGTTCATTACGGTCTGCCTTCTCTGTCCGCTTCTTATTCTGCTCCCTCTGTTCATTACGGTCTGCCTTCTCTGTCCGCTTCTTATTCTGCTCCCTCTGTTCATTACGGTCTGCCTTCTCTGTCCTCTTCTTATTCTGCTCCCTCTGTTCATTACGGTCTGCCTTCTCTGTCCTCTTCTTAATCTGCTCCCTCTGTTCATTACGGTCTGCCTTCTCTGTCCTCTTCTTAATCTGCTCCCTCTGTTCATTACGGTCCGCCTTCTCTGTCCTCTTCTTAATCTGCTCCCTCTGTTCATTACGGTCTGCCTTCTCTGTCTGCTTCTTATTCTGCTCCCTCTGTTCATTACGGTCTGCCTTCTCTGTCCTCTTCTTAATCTGCTCCCTCTGTTCGTTACGGTCCGCCTTCTCTGTCCTCTTCTTATTCTGCTCCCTCTGTTCATTACGGTCTGCCTTCTCTGTCCGTTTCTTGTCCTGCTCCCTCTGTACATTACGGTCTGCTTTCTCGGTCCTCTTCCTATTCTGCTCCCTCTGTTCATTATGCTCTGCCTTCTCTGTCCTCTTCTTATTCTGCTCCCTCTGTTCATTACGGTCCGACTTCTCTGTCCTCTTCTTAATCTGCTCCCTCTGTTCATTATGGTCTGCCTTCTCTGTCCTCTTCTTAATCTGCTCCCTCTGTTCATTATGGTCTGCCTTCTCTGTCCTCTTCTTATTCTGCTCCCTCTGTTCATTACGGTCTGCCTTCTCTGTCCGCTTCTTATTCTGCTCCCTCTGTTCATTACGGTCCGCCTTCTCTGTCCTCTTCTTAATCTGCTCCCTCTGTTCGTTACGGTCCGCCTTCTCTGTCCTCTTCTTATTCTGCTCCCTCTGTTCATTACGGTCTGCCTTCTCTGTCCGTTTCTTGTCCTGCTCCCTCTGTACATTACGGTCTGCTTTCTCGGTCCTCTTCCTATTCTGCTCCCTCTGTTCATTATGCTCTGCCTTCTCTGTCCTCTTCTTATTCTGCTCCCTCTGTTCATTACGGTCCGACTTCTCTGTCCTCTTCTTAATCTGCTCCCTCTGTTCATTATGGTCTGCCTTCTCTGTCCTCTTCTTAATCTGCTCCCTCTGTTCATTATGGTCTGCCTTCTCTGTCCTCTTCTTATTCTGCTCCCTCTGTTCATTACGGTCTGCCTTCTCTGTCCGCTTCTTATTCTGCTCCCTCTGTTCATTACGGTCCGCCTTCTCTGTCCTCTTCTTAATCTGCTCCCTCTGTTCGTTACGGTCCGCCTTCTCTGTCCTCTTCTTATTCTGCTCCCTCTGTTCATTACGGTCTGCCTTCTCTGTCCGTTTCTTGTCCTGCTCCCTCTGTACATTACGGTCTGCTTTCTCGGTCCTCTTCCTATTCTGCTCCCTCTGTTCATTATGCTCTGCCTTCTCTGTCCTCTTCTTATTCTGCTCCCTCTGTTCATTACGGTCCGACTTCTCTGTCCTCTTCTTAATCTGCTCCCTCTGTTCATTATGGTCTGCCTTCTCTGTCCTCTTCTTAATCTGCTCCCTCTGTTCATTATGGTCTGCCTTCTCTGTCCTCTTCTTAATCTGCTCCCTCTGTTCATTATGGTCTGCCTTCTCTGTCCTCTTCTTAATCTGCTCCCTCTGTTCATTATGGTCTGCCTTCTCTGTCCTCTTCTTATTCTGCTCCCTCTGTTCATTACGGTCCGCCTTCTCTGTCCTCTTCTTAATCTGCTCCCTCTGTTCGTTACGGTCCGCCTTCTCTGTCCTCTTCTTATTCTGCTCCCTCTGTTCATTACGGTCTGCCTTCTCTGTCCGTTTCTTGTCCTGCTCCCTCTGTACATTACGGTCTGCTTTCTCGGTCCTCTTCCTATTCTGCTCCCTCTGTTCATTATGCTCTGCCTTCTCTGTCCTCTTCTTATTCTGCTCCCTCTGTTCATTACGGTCCGACTTCTCTGTCCTCTTCTTAATCTGCTCCCTCTGTTCATTATGGTCTGCCTTCTCTGTCCTCTTCTTAATCTGCTCCCTCTGTTCATTATGGTCTGCCTTCTCTGTCCTCTTCTTATTCTGCTCCCTCTGTTCATTACGGTCTGCCTTCTCTGTCCGCTTCTTATTCTGCTCCCTCTGTTCATTACGGTCCGCCTTCTCTGTCCTCTTCTTAATCTGCTCCCTCTGTTCGTTACGGTCCGCCTTCTCTGTCCTCTTCTTATTCTGCTCCCTCTGTTCATTACGGTCTGCCTTCTCTGTCCGTTTCTTGTCCTGCTCCCTCTGTACATTACGGTCTGCTTTCTCGGTCCTCTTCCTATTCTGCTCCCTCTGTTCATTATGCTCTGCCTTCTCT
Organism: Calotriton arnoldi; assembly: GCA_963921515.1. Lineage (NCBI taxonomy): Eukaryota > Metazoa > Chordata > Amphibia > Caudata > Salamandridae > Calotriton > Calotriton arnoldi. The sequence goes on from CAWUFW010002044.1 coordinate 1,916,644, forward strand.
GTCCTCTTCTTATTCTGCTCCCTCTGTTCATTACGGTCCGACTTCTCTGTCCTCTTCTTAATCTGCTCCCTCTGTTCATTATGGTCTGCCTTCTCTGTCCTCTTCTTAATCTGCTCCCTCTGTTCATTATGGTCTGCCTTCTCTGTCCTCTTCTTAATCTGCTCCCTCTGTTCATTATGGTCTGCCTTCTCTGTCCTCTTCTTAATCTGCTCCCTCTGTTCATTATGGTCTGCCTTCTCTGTCCTCTTCTTATTCTGCTCCCTCTGTTCATTACGGTCCGCCTTCTCTGTCCTCTTCTTAATCTGCTCCCTCTGTTCGTTACGGTCCGCCTTCTCTGTCCTCTTCTTATTCTGCTCCCTCTGTTCATTACGGTCTGCCTTCTCCTGTCCGTTTCTTGTCCTGCTCCCTCTGTACATTACGGTCTGCTTTCTCGGTCCTCTTCCTATTCTGCTCCCTCTGTTCATTATGCTCTGCCTTCTCTGTCCTCTTCTTATTCTGCTCCCTCTGTTCATTACGGTCCGACTTCTCTGTCCTCTTCTTAATCTGCTCCCTCTGTTCATTATGGTCTGCCTTCTCTGTCCTCTTCTTAATCTGCTCCCTCTGTTCATTATGGTCTGCCTTCTCTGTCCTCTTCTTAATCTGCTCCCTCTGTTCATTATGGTCTGCCTTCTCTGTCCTCTTCTTAATCTGCTCCCTCTGTTCATTATGGTCTGCCTTCTCTGTCCGCTTCTTATTCTGCTCCCTCTGTTCATTACGGTCTGCCTTCTCTGTCCGCTTCTTATTCTGCTCCCTCTGTTCATTACGGTCTGCCTTCTCTGTCCTCTTCTTATTCTGCTCCCTCTGTTCATTACGGTCTTCCTTCTCTGTCCGCTTCTTATTCTGCTCCCTCTGTTCATTACGGTCTGCCTTCTCTGTCCGCTTCTTATTCTGCTCCCTCTGTTCATTACGGTCTGCCTTCTCTGTCCGCTTCTTATTCTGCTCCCTCTGTTCATTACGGTCTGCCTTCTCTGTCCTCTTCTTATTCTGCTCCCTCTGTTCATTACGGTCTGCCTTCTCTGTCCTCTTCTTAATCTGCTCCCTCTGTTCATTACGGTCTGCCTTCTCTGTCCTCTTCTCAATCTGCTCCCTCTGTTCATTACGGTCCGCCTTCTCTGTCCTCTTCTTAATCTGCTCCCTCTGTTCATTACGGTCTGCCTTCTCTGTCTGCTTCTTATTCTGCTCCCTCTGTTCATTACGGTCTGCCTTCTCTGTCCTCTTCTTATTCTGCTCCCTCTGTTCATTACGGTCCGCCTTCTCTGTCCTCTTCTTATTCTGCTCCCTCTGTTCATTACGGTCCGCCTTCTCTGTCCTCTTCTTAATCTGCTCCCTCTGTTCGTTACGGTCCGCCTTCTCTGTCCTCTTCTTATTCTGCTCCCTCTGTTCATTACGGTCTGCCTTCTCTGTCCGTTTCTTGTCCTGCTCCCTCTGTACATTACGGTCTGCTTTCTCGGTCCTCTTCCTATTCTGCTCCCTCTGTTCATTATGCTCTGCCTTCTCTGTCCTCTTCTTATTCTGCTCCCTCTGTTCATTACGGTCCGACTTCTCTGTCCTCTTCTTAATCTGCTCCCTCTGTTCATTATGGTCTGCCTTCTCTGTCCTCTTCTTAATCTGCTCCCTCTGTTCATTATGGTCTGCCTTCTCTGTCCTCTTCTTATTCTGCTCCCTCTGTTCATTACGGTCTGCCTTCTCTGTCCGCTTCTTATTCTGCTCCCTTTGTTCATTACGGTCCGCCTTCTCTGTCCTCTTCTTAATCTGCTCCCTCTGTTCGTTACGGTCCGCCTTCTCTGTCCTCTTCTTATTCTGCTCCCTCTGTTCATTACGGTCTGCCTTCTCTGTCCGTTTCTTGTCCTGCTCCCTCTGTACATTACGGTCTGCTTTCTCGGTCCTCTTCCTATTCTGCTCCCTCTGTTCATTATGCTCTGCCTTCTCTGTCCTCTTCTTATTCTGCTCCCTCTGTTCATTACGGTCCGACTTCTCTGTCCTCTTCTTAATCTGCTCCCTCTGTTCATTATGGTCTGCCTTCTCTGTCCTCTTCTTAATCTGCTCCCTCTGTTCATTATGGTCTGCCTTCTCTGTCCTCTTCTTATTCTGCTCCCTCTGTTCATTACGGTCTGCCTTCTCTGTCCGCTTCTTATTCTGCTCCCTCTGTTCATTACGGTCCGCCTTCTCTGTCCTCTTCTTAATCTGCTCCCTCTGTTCGTTACGGTCCGCCTTCTCTGTCCTCTTCTTATTCTGCTCCCTCTGTTCATTACGGTCTGCCTTCTCTGTCCGTTTCTTGTCCTGCTCCCTCTGTACATTACGGTCTGCTTTCTCGGTCCTCTTCCTATTCTGCTCCCTCTGTTCATTATGCTCTGCCTTCTCTGTCCTCTTCTTATTCTGCTCCCTCTGTTCATTACGGTCCGACTTCTCTGTCCTCTTCTTAATCTGCTCCCTCTGTTCATTATGGTCTGCCTTCTCTATCCTCTTCTTAATCTGCTCCCTCTGTTCATTATGGTCTGCCTTCTCTGTCCTCTTCTTAATCTGCTCCCTCTGTTCATTATGGTCTGCCTTCTCTGTCCTCTTCTTAATCTGCTCCCTCTGTTCATTATGGTCTGCCTTCTCTGTCCTCTTCTTATTCTGCTCCCTCTGTTCATTACGGTCTGCCTTCTCGGTCCTCTTCCTATTCTGCTCCCTCTGTTCATTATGCTCTGCCTTCTCTGTCCTCTTCTTATTCTGCTCCCTCTGTTCATTACGGTCCGACTTCTCTGTCCTCTTCTTAATCTGCTCCCTCTGTTCATTATGGTCTGCCTTCTCTGTCCTCTTCTTAATCTGCTCCCTCTGTTCATTATGGTCTGCCTTCTCTGTCCTCTTCTTATTCTGCTCCCTCTGTTCATTACGGTCTGCCTTCTCTGTCCGCTTTTTATTCTGCTCCCTCTGTTCATTACGGTCCGCCTTCTCTGTCCTCTTCTTAATCTGCTCCCTCTGTTCGTTACGGTCCGCCTTCTCTGTCCTCTTCTTATTCTGCTCCCTCTGTTCATTACGGTCTGCCTTCTCTGTCCGTTTCTTGTCCTGCTCCCTCTGTACATTACGGTCTGCTTTCTCGGTCCTCTTCCTATTCTGCTCCCTCTGTTCATTATGCTCTGCCTTCTCTGTCCTCTTCTTATTCTGCTCCCTCTGTTCATTACGGTCCGACTTCTCTGTCCTCTTCTTAATCTGCTCCCTCTGTTCATTATGGTCTGCCTTCTCTGTCCTCTTCTTAATCTGCTCCCTCTGTTCATTATGGTCTGCCTTCTCTGTCCTCTTCTTAATCTGCTCCCTCTGTTCATTATGGTCTGCCTTCTCTGTCCTCTTCTTAATCTGCTCCCTCTGTTCATTATGGTCTGCCTTCTCTGTCCGTTTCTTGTCCTGCTCCCTCTGTACATTACGGTCTGCTTTCTCGGTCCTCTTCCTATTCTGCTCCCTCTGTTCATTATGCTCTGCCTTCTCTGTCCTCTTCTTATTCTGCTCCCTCTGTTCATTACGGTCTGCCTTCTCGGTCCTCTTCCTATTCTGCTCCCTCTGTTCATTATGCTCTGCCTTCTCTGTCCTCTTCTTATTCTGCTCCCTCTGTTCATTACGGTCCGACTTCTCTGTCCTCTTCTTAATCTGCTCCCTCTGTTCATTATGGTCTGCCTTCTCTGTCCTCTTCTTAATCTGCTCCCTCTGTTCATTATGGTCTGCCTTCTCTGTCCTCTTCTTATTCTGCTCCCTCTGTTCATTACGGTCTGCCTTCTCTGTCCGCTTCTTATTCTGCTCCCTCTGTTCATTACGGTCCGCCTTCTCTGTCCTCTTCTTAATCTGCTCCCTCTGTTCGTTACGGTCCGCCTTCTCTGTCCTCTTCTTATTCTGCTCCCTCTGTTCATTACGGTCTGCCTTCTCTGTCCGTTTCTTGTCCTGCTCCCTCTGTACATTACGGTCTGCTTTCTCGGTCCCTCTTCCTATTCTGCTCCCTCTGTTCATTATGCTCTGCCTTCTCTGTCCTCTTCTTATTCTGCTCCCTCTGTTCATTACGGTCCGACTTCTCTGTCCTCTTCTCTAATCTGCTCCCCTCTGTTCATTATGGTCTGCCTTCTCTGTCCTCTTCTTAATCTGCTCCCTCTGTTCATTATGGTCTGCCTTCTCTGTCCTCTTCTTATTCTGCTCCCTCTGTTCATTACGGTCCGCCTTCTCTGTCCTCTTCTTAATCTGCTCCCTCTGTTCATCATGCTCTGCCTTCTCTGTCCTCTTGACTCCTCTGTAGCCTCTCTTTGTGAACATTTACTGTTGTAAATCGCTCTGACTCAGATGCTCTGTATAGACTTGTTATCTTTGATGTGAACATTTACTGTTGCAAAGCGCTATGATACATTTGGGTCTAGCTAGCGATATATAAAACTCTCAAATAAACAAATAAATCTTCCAGGCCTTTGATTTTTTACATTTTTAAAATATTTTATTTTTGATGCCCTGTGCATTTCATGCATTTACCATTTATTTATTTTTTCTTAAACCTGGTTTTGGAATTTCGTGGTTCTCTGCTCATGTTCAACGAAGGTGGAAACAATGTCACATTTCCAGGATAAATACTGACTATGGGTATAAACGACCTTCTTTTGGATTCATTGTATATCTGTAAATCCCCTGTGGAAATCTTAGAAAGGTGCTTTGGATCCAGCCCTCGAGGGCCAGCATTGGACACCCCTGCACTCAAGAATGGCTAAGAACTGAGTGGTACTGACAATGGACCACGGATGTTCAGGCATGTTAGAATACCATTCATAGAATGTATGCAGATGGAGACACTTTGATGTGAAAGTACCTATACATTGCCGCAGTGGGTGACATAAAGTGCTCCCAGCATTGGCGTGTTTTTGGGCGCATAAAGGTACTAAATGAATCCTTCAAGGAACCTCTGAAACCTAAACTGCCCATTTGAAGGTTCTTATGCAGGTCATACCGTGGCTGACCCTTAAGGGTCCCACCTCTGTGCGCTTTGGGCCATTCTCCCCATTAGATGGCGTCCGCTAGATTCCTAATTCTGCACCTACGCTAAATAGGAACTGTTTCTAGTACTTTTGTCGGGTTGTGTGACTCAATCTTCAGCACAAAAATACTGTGCTACCAACATACCGGAGCCCTCCTCCCAGCCGCCGCTCCCCGCCCCTTAAACCTTACTACAAACTTGAAAAATAATAAAGAATTGTTAAACAAAAAATACAAAACCACGAAAAAGAAGTTTTAGGGTGATGGCTGGGAGACTGGCAGACAAGGAGCAAGGGGACAGGCAGCTTTCAGAAGAGACAAAACAACGGTTAAAAGGAGTGCCATGGCAACATCACTATTGACAGGAACAGTGTTGCATCAAAGCATTGAATCCATTAAAGACAAAATGCTGAGACACCTGGCTCATGAAGTGGGGATGTAGGGGCCTGGTGGCAGGGCTGGTCCAAGGACTGATGGGCCTCGAGCAAAATGGACTTCTGCAGGCCCTCCCTTGCATGGGTTAATCCTTGCACCTCTCTCTTTGACCTCGCACTGACCCGGCATAGGAAGCAGATGCCACGTGAATGCCCACAAAAGATGTTTTTGCCCATGGAGCTGTCTCAAAGATTGAAGGAATGAGTGCCTATGTTTTTCTTCAGTGTAAACAGAAGCTGTAAGACATGCATTATCGCTCAACCCTGGGAGTTCAGTCCTTGCAAGCCAAGAACAGTGTCTGTCGATTGGAATTCTTATCACCCCTGGGAACAGAAAAGATTACAGCATCTAAAATCCAAAATCTATACAATTCTAACAAAGACTCAGCCCAACTCAGCCTCTGAAACCCTCAGGGATGCCTGGTCTTTAAACCTTAATTTATCCGTGATGGAGAAATATTGGTCTGCTCTGTTAGCAGCTAATGTTTGTTTGACAATAGATCAGCGTTTATCCTTCATTCAACACTAATTTGTGACCTATGTATATTCATCAGTGACAATCAGAGTTTGATTGGCTGAGCTGGAAGAAGGATGCTGCAGGGGGCTGAAGGCAACACTTTCTCACCTGGTGCCCTGGCTTTTGGACAGCACCTTTTTAGGCTAGGTTTGATTATAGGAAGTACCTTAGGAAGTACCAGCCTTGTTACCAATGGTGGCATTAAATCCGCACCTCCGGAAATAAGATACTGGGACCCTGTTAACTTCAGGGTTTGGGAATTTACAGGGATTTCATGTTAAACCTTGAGAATCCCGAGTAATGAGGAATTAATATTGTGGGGATTTTGTAATTCCGCAACTGTTTTCCATTGTTTTCCGTTGTAATTCCTCATTCTCCCTCAGTTTTTACCAGAGATTTCAAAACATGATCATTTCAAGATAACTTTTTGGATCTCATAATTTCCGATTGAGGTCGGTAACACTGTTACCGCCCCTCAAACCATTAGGAATTATCTGCCTCTCAAATAAAGATCTTGATGTCAACAAGACTTAGATTTTTTGGGCCATTGCACTCTCTATGTGTGACTGAAAGAGAAAGAAAAAATGTGTGTTGAGGGATCTTAGAGGCTGACAGAGAGGATTCTGCTCCTGAGTGGGAGAGCAATAAGCAAATGAGCATTGACAGATGTTTGTCGGAATTCATCTTGATGCTCTCGGAAAAGCATGTGTATAAAAATCAAAGTTCATTGATTGTTTGTAAGAGCGCATTGTCTCACTGCCTAGAGAAATATGCTGAATGGTGGGTGATGCACAGTCTGTCATTTATTGTGTGCACAGACTCGGGGAATTCCTTTTGACACCTAAAGGGAGGTCTCTGTTTTGGTCGCCTTCACCTCTTTGACTCCATTTTCTTCTCTTCTTCTATTTCCTCCCTAACCCCTCCAACTTTTTATTTGAATTATTTTACCAATACGTAAATCCAGGTATTTTGCAAACATGTTGACTGCTATAAAAGGTTTTCTTTCTTCATATCAGACTATCTGGGTAAGACAGGTGTTTCAAAGCTTTTTTATAACAAGAACAACTTCTACTCAAGGAAAATAATTCCGAGCTACTTCCAAATTTTATCACTGACCAATAGTGACCACAGAAATGTCAGGAAAAGTGTCATCAATATGCAGTGTCTCCACATGACTAATGAGAGAGCAGCTGAAGCAGCACACACACTCAGGCACAAAATAAGTCTCCCTATCTCAGCTTTCAATATGTTTTTGAAATGCAACCATTTAGTCTTTACCGGCATATCACTTTCTGTAAATAAACACTTTTCGATATAATGCCTCTGCCATTTTGGGCAATCAAACTCAATTTTCTAAATTTCTTTTATGAAACAAACACAATTTTTGGCTTCAAAAAAATAGTATTCATTTTTTAGAAAATACCCAGTTCTTAACATCAACTTGTCGTTTTTATCAAGTGGTCACATGAACAAATGCTGCACTTGGACAGAATCTGCTTCAGATGACCAGGCTTTACGATCACATATTATGGATGTTCACAGTAACGCCAAGGAAGCCTACAATATGCCAATAATGGTCACCATTATATCGGGCACCACTGTTACAAGGGTAGACACCATAACAGCCAGGATCCGCAAAAGTATTCAGTCATGGTCATTATTATACCTCGGACAGTCACCATTAGTTCAGGGGCAGTCAAAATTAGGTCAGTCATTCTCCTAACATGTCAGTAAGGCTGCCAGTATGCACCACTAACAAGAAGGACCAAAATTTGTCAAAAGTGACAATTATGCCAGGGCCATAATTATGCCAACACTGACACAATTGTGCCACAGTTAGTCTGATGGGAAGCAACATATACCTTTGGTGGTCCTTGACAAAATGCATAGCTTCCACAGAGCATCACTGTTTATCAGCGAGAAACACAATACCAAACATGCAAACACACACATAAATGTGCACACATGCATGCACACATAAAGGTGCATACATAGTGAGGTTCGGACACAGTGGCGGCTGGTGGAATTTGAAACTGGTGAGCCGTAAGCAGAACGAATCAACGCATGCGAGCGAGCGCAGCGAGCGATCCCGATGGCAATAAGTGGGGTTCGGGGAGGTTCTCCTCCCGTGAAGAAATCTTTTAAAAATTGGCATCTTTTTGGTGCGATTTTCAGCACTATTTCTGTGATAAATGGACTAAAAATTCAGTTCTTCTAGGCATTCATAACAGAAAACTCATACATTATTTCAGAGAATTTCTGGGTTGCCAAGCAAGTCTGACTTCTGAAGAGGGCTAGGGCTCTACTCTTTCCAATAGAAAACAATAGTTAGCGATGTGAACAAGTTCAATGGACAAACCTGGGGTCTAGGAGAGTCCCTCTCCTGAGAAAGAAATTTAAAAAGATTGGCAAATGATGCATTTTAAAGCAAATGAATGCAGCGATAAAGCAAGGCTTATTAAGCAGCGGGAACGTATAGTCTTGAAATATTAAACACATTAAAAACTGCCCAGTATCTTCTTGCATTAATTTGTTCAACAGTTACTGTAATATGTAAATTGTTCTGCATGACAACTTTAGCCCTTTAAAATGTATGCTTGCCCAGTGTCTTGCACTGCATGCAGCATTAACTTTGGAAAAATATGCTCTAACCAGACTTCGGGAAGCACCCACAGCTGCTGGCTGTAACCAGTCATATAGAAATATGTGCAGACAGGTCTTTAAGTGAGATGAAAAAAGTGGGTGCTCCCTATAAAGGAACATGCCAAATACATTTCTGTGATTCCCATAGTGTGCCATCAGACCGGTATTTTGGTTTCTCTCTGAGATGTAATTTTATCCAGATAAATGGCACAGCAACTGACATACGCCTAAAGCCTGTCAGTATGATTGGCTTTGTCACTGGGTGTTAGCTGTTTAAGATAAATGAGTAACAACAATGAATTCTTATAAATAATTAACATTGGAAATGTTTACATTCTGAAATTCTGAAATAGTGAGTGTGAATTAAATAGCATTGAGGCCTGTGGAAGAATTTTTGGCCTTCAATTATGTGTGCTTTATGTTAGATATGTATCCTCTTTTTCTCTGCATATCTTGTCCATCTGCACATCTTCAACCCCCTCTCTTTCCTCTTCAGCATCCTCTTTTCACTCTTCCCCGAATGCCCTTCCTCACATCTCTGTCACTTCACCGCCCCCAACATGCACTGCACTCCCTCAAATATAAGCACTTTAATTTCTCTTACTTTTGCCTTGCAAATATTTTTACATCAGTGTACCCCTTCACACACATTTCCACAGAATTTCAGTTGCAAATGGAATACACAAATATTGTTCTGTGTGCTCTGCAGAGAGGCCAACCCACTGACAGGCACTTTGTTTGGCTTTAGCCTTAGCGCCTGCGTGCTCAATCAAAGCCCCTCATAAACACCTGGCATGGCTCAAGCCTCAAAGTATGCACTGAAAAAATACAGATAAACAACAACATTATAAAATAGCTAACTCGTGGGTACCAGACAGACACAACACAGTGAAGCGCAACCAGTGAAACGCTAGAACAGTGTGATAGCAGCAGCGCATAAAGAAACCAGAAGACGAACACAAACATGTCATTTGCAGCTAATTGTCTTGTGAGTGGAGCTGGGCATTGAGCGCTGGGCTCTGACTGGGTTGGCGCAGCAGTGTCATGGCTGCAGAGACAGACCCCTCCCTGATGCCTGTCACGGTAATCTCCATCCCGCTCACCAACGCGTCCAAAACGAAAACTTGTCATTTTTACTGGAGGATTGTTTTAATGAAAGCGCATGACAAAAGCATTGTGCGGTTAAAGTTTAAACATGATACACTTGTCACAGAAATAAAATGTTAAATTAGACACTGGGATGGGAGAGCTGAATATTCCGGAGTTGAATTTGATTGGCATTTGTGGAAAATAGCATTATTACATTTTGAAAATAAAAAACGTCTGACAGCACACAAACACATAAGGACCACAATTTTGCAACGGGAAAATAAAAAACTTCTGGCAGCACACAAACATAGGAGGTCCAGAATTTTGCAACGGGCACACAATTGACAGCGCTCAGCTACATAGGAAATGCAGAGAACGAGGAACTGAGCAATTTCAGTGCATCCTTTAAGGTAGTAAGCGCTATATAAATACAAGTACTTGCCCTCACAGTTTACCCAATATCTTCTGTCAAGGGCACATGCTTCCTTCTTCCTGGCTTCCTTCTGTAGGGGGTGCCCTCCACCCCTTATCACTGTGCAAGGTCGGTCTCCAGCGTTACTCATGCGTTCCTAGACCCATTCTAGGAATGGACAGCACACGTAAACACTTAATAGGACACCCTGAACAGGAATGTTCCACATACATCCAGCGCAGGAGCAATGTGCCATATAGGTGGGTAGTGACATCACACATCTACAATCAAATGTCACATACAAAACAAACAGCACACTTTAGACAGAACGGTGCACACGCATCCAACTCAGCACGGATACGCCTTTACTCAGCACTCGCCACCGAGACCACAAACTGCATTTCTGCAGGGGCATGACCCTGCCTACACTGCTTAAGAGAGTCAGGACAGCCGCCCGGTGTCACCCGTGCAAGCTTTATAAATCGTTGAAAAAGTAATGATACTCGTTTTATTGACTCTGGAAGGATGAAAGGTTGGTACGACTATTCCATGGTTCTGGCCTGTGACCTGCTTCTTACATGGAGATCTGCCAGAGGCCAAAATACCGCCTTGTGGCTCCAATGGACATACTCCCACTAGGACTCATTACATAACCCACCCCGTAGTTAAAAAAAGAAGTCACCCTAGGTAATGGATTTAGCCTGTAACAATGCCGTGGCTAAGACTGCTTCGCGTTCCTGACAAGCTACAGTGACGTCACACACGCTGAGGTCCGATTCACAATGCCTAGCAAATGTAGCCACATAATCCCCACAATTGCGATTTGCCCTTAATGTCAGAACCGCAAACAGAATTCTCATTACAAGCCAACAGCGGCTCGCAATACTCGAGTCGCGGGGGGGTCACCGTCTCGCGGGGGTTGGGGGGTCGTGGTGGGGTGGGGGCCGGGGGGGGGTGTTTAAAAAATAAAGTATTAATAAAAGAAAACTTACCGGGTCCACGCCGCCTCTGCTGCTCCTGGGCCGGGGTCCCGACTCCTGCGTTGGCGCCTGCCTTCAACGTCTTCGGAGTTAGGAGTGGCTGGCAACCCCTCTCAGCCAATCCAGATGCTGCATTAGCAGCGCCAGGATTGGCTAGAGCAGGGATACTCCCCGCCCATTTAGGAGACCGGGGACTGGCCGGGCTGCTGCATGAAGCAACCCTTGGGTCCCTCGCTCTTCTAATGGGAAGAGTAGTAGTGGCTGTAGTGCGCATGTTCGGGCTGGTCGTAAAAATGACCAGCCCAAAGCCGAACATGCGCACCACTGACGCTCTGTCAGTACTGTTACAGTGAGTCAGTCAGTCAGTCAAGTGCTGCCGCAGCCCCACCCACCCGCCCCCTTCAGCCTTCAATCACCGTCCGATTGCCTTGCAGCCTCGGGCGTGTCCCGGTACAATTCGCGTTTCAGCACGACCGCTGCGCAAGACTGCGAGCTGTTATTATTAAGTGGGAGTTGCGCGAAGCCGCGTGAATGGAGCCATGTGGCATTAGTGGGGCAACGCCCCAGCGCCCCTATGGACGCACCGCCACTGTTCGGACATGGTTCTCAGCATTGCATCCATCCCCTGCTCTCCTCAGCTCCTGGGCTGATCATGCACTCAACTCACACATTTTCTCTCTGGCTCCTGCCAGCCTTCACTTGGGTGACTCCGCTCTGGCTCCATCTCTGGCTCCTGCCAGCCCATACTTGGCTGACTCCGCTCTGGATCCATCTCTGGCTCCTGCCGGCCCACACTTGGGTGACTCCGCTCTGGCTCCGTCTCTGGCTCCTGCCAGCCCACACTTGTGTGACTCCGCTCTGGCTTAATCTCTGGCTCCTGCCGGCCCACACTTGGGTGACTCCGCTCTGGCTCCATCTCTGGCTCCTGCCGGCCCACACTTGGGTGACTACGCTCTGGCTCCATCTCTTGCTCCTGCATGCACACACTTTGAGACTCCGCTCTAGCTCCAGCTCTGGCTCCTGCCAGCCCACACTTGGGTGACTACGCTCTGACTCCATCTCTTGCCCCTGCGTGCCCACACTTGGCTGACTCTGCTCTGGATCCATCTCCAGCTCCTGCCAGCCCACACTAGGGTGAATCCGCTCTAGCTCCATCTCTTGCTCCTGCCAGTCCACACTTGGGTGACCCCATTCTGGTTCCATCTCTGGCTCCTGCCGGCCCACACTTGGGTGACTCCGCTCTGTCTTCATCTCTGGCTCCGTTCCGGCCCACATGTGGGTGACTCCTCTCTGGCTCCGTCTCTGGCTCCTGCCGGCCCACTCTTGGGTGACTCCACTCTGGCTCTGGCTCCTGCCAGCCCACACTTGGGTGAAACCGCTCTGGCTCTATCTCCTGCCGGCCCACACTTGAAGACTCCGCTCTGGCTCCATCTCTGGCTCCTGCCAGCCCGAACTTGAGTGACTCCGCTCTGGATCCATCTCTGGCTCCTGCCGGCCCACACTTGGGTGACCCCATTCTCACTTGGGTGACTCCGCTCTGGCTCCTGCCAGCCCACACTTGGGTGACTCCGCTCTGTCTCCAGCTCTGGCTCCTGCCGGCCCACACTTGGGTGACTCTGCTCTGTCTCCATCTCTGGCTCCTGCCAGCCCACACTTGGGTGACTACGCTCTGGCTCCATCTCCGGAACCTGGCAGCCCGAACTTGGGTGATTCCGCTCTGGCTCCGTCTCTGGCTCCTGCCAGCCCACACTTGGGTGAAACCGCTCTGGCTCTATCTCCTGCCGGCCCACACTTGAAGACTCCGCTCTGGCTCCCATCTCTGGCTCCTGCCAGCCCGAACTTGAGTGACTCCGCTCTGGATCCATCTCTGGCTCCTGCCGGCCCACACTTGGGTGACCCCATTCTCACTTGGGTGACTCCGCTCTGGCTCCTGCCAGCCCACACTTGGGTGACTCCGCTCTGTCTCCAGCTCTGGCTCCTGCCGGCCCACACTTGGGTGACTCTGCTCTGTCTCCATCTCTGGCTCCTGCCAGCCCACACTTGGGTGACTACGCTCTGGCTCCATCTCCGGAACCTGGCAGCCCGAACTTGGGTGATTCCGCTCTTGCTCCGTCTATGGCTCCTGCCGGCCCACACTTGGGTGACTCCGCTCTGGCTCCGTCTCTGGCTCCTGCCAGCCCTCACTTATGTGACTCCGCTCTGGCTTAATCTCTGGCTCCTGCCGGCCCACACTTGGGTGACTCTGCTCTGTCTCCAGCTCTGACTCCTGCCAGCCCACACTTGGGTGACTCTGCTCTGGCTCCATCTCTGGCACATGCCGGCCCACACTTGGGAGAATCCACTCTGGCTCCATCTCTGGTGACTGCTGGCACTCTTACCCGGCCCATTGTTCACACACATCGTGACTGACAGGGTGGGGCCTACAACGTGTTCAATCTCCTTGTGACTTTACTCGATTGATATTGGATACATGGCCATGTTGCAGGCCCATAGGCCAACACAGTCTTTGTTCGTATCTAGCATGACCCTGTTCCTTTGTTTTGGATGGCGACCACTCTGAGGGTCTTGATGTGAACAGTGCTATTTTGTTTATTTTGCATAAACCGTCTGACTGGTGTAGTGGGCTGTTCTTCACTCCGGTGAGCTACTTCAAGGATGCTGGCGAGTAGCTCCCAGGTTACTCATTGGGGTAAGGTTTGTTATCTATCTTGCCCGTGTAGGATTCATAAGGCTACATCATTTCTGTTTTAGAGGTTTCTTTGATGTGCTTCCTGTAATGTATGTAAAATCCCATAAAATGTATAATAAAAAAAGAAAATGTGAAGTTGACTAGCCCTAACAAAAACTTGGTCTGGTTTATGATCTAGAAACTCACATATCAGATGCTCAAATCACAGATACATGAAAAGAGGAGGTGAATTTATTACTGCGTTGGGATATTTAGAGGACAATAAGTAAGCTGCTCTTTGTTGCTTCCTAAAAAACTTAGTTCCTGCTCTTGCTTCTCTCCTTCCGCTGAAGAATAAAACGCAAGTCTCACAGGGAGCAGCAATAATGAGTGGAAGTGACAAAAGAAAATACAAATGTCATCGACAGGAAGGATCAAAATGAAAAAACAAGAATGAAAGGACCAAAGAATGGATGAGTTGACGGAATCTTTTGAAATCGTGTACGATAAGAAATGGCTTCCTAATGACCAGACATTACAAAGAATATAAATAGGGTGATTACAGAAGAAAAGATTGTTATAAACATAAATGTTATAGGAGCATAACATCAATTCATTTATTAAAATTGACTGGAATTGAATATAAGACCCGCTGAAAAGTGAAGTATTGTAGTGAATCTGTGAGAAGCTATAACCAATGAAGCTGGCTCACAGTGGTTGCCTGGTAATTGAATATCAATTGAAGAAATACACGTAATAAACCAGGAAGATCGGTGGACAAAGGAACACCACAAACAATAAAAAGCAATCTAAAAGCAATGGCCATGCCCTAGGAACATGTTGCCACCATATACCCTATTATGATAAACGGACACCGAATCACGACTATCTTGCCAGAAAGTCATAAAGTTTATGGAAAGAAGATAAGTGAATGGATCAACAATCGATACATCTAAGACACTGCGCAAGAAGTGGAATCAAAGGCAGAAAGGAAGCTAGCATATGGAAATGAGATTGGGGAAATGTGTGCTGGGAATGGACTTTTGGAACAGAGACGAATAGAGGTGGTAAAGATGATAGGAGACCCAGAAGAAGAGGGGACCTGCTATTAAGACAACAGAAGATGAGCTTTAAGAAGGTTTTAGAGTTGGAACCTGAAGATACAGCGATGAAGAGAGAGCAAGGAGTCTAATACTGACGAGAAGCGGGCAGTTGAGAAGGACAGGGCTGGTGCTTCCATAAGATAAGGTAAGGGGGGAGCTTGAAGGTGCCACCTAGTGACTAGGCCGATCTACTGAAAAAAGGGCTAGAAATGTCATTTTTTAAATCTATGGGGAAGTCTCCTGCTGAAACATCCTATGTTTTTTTCTGGAATAGAATAGTAATTTTCTGTTCCTAAAGGGGAAAGTGAATTTTGAGAGGAGGAGAAGATACTGTGGGGGCTGGGAGGGGCGGGGGTAGATCAGGCAAGGAGCAAATTTTCATTTTCTTGGGGTTGAGAAGGAAATGAAGCAAAAGGCAGCAGAATGACAGGGACAATGTGCCCCGTTTAGAGAAGGGCAGTAAAAGTAAACCCACCAAAAACATCACATTTACTGTTTCACCCTCTCGTCAAAATGCAAAACATCTCAGCTGCTTGGAAACTCTACTGGCTTCGACATCTGCTCCACACCCGCCATCTCAGGATACAGAGGGAACTCTACTGGAAATAGCAGCAGGTCAACCCAGAATGCAAAGTAGTTGAACCACCACGATACAGGGGTGCAGATATCATTAGTTTAACAGGTATGGTGGTGCTGGGGCTATGGGGGTGTAAGGGGCCCACCACACCCCAATTATAGCTGCATTTTACTACTCAACCAGGGTCCATTTGAGGAAATGCACATCCATGCGTTCGCGCCCATGGCACCCTTGCTCTTACCCTGCCACTATATCTGGAGGAGTTATCACTGAGAAAGACCAGCTTGCAGAGATAGCAGACTTTCACTCAAAAAGCTATACCTGGTGCCCCCAACATTCTACGAAATACACTCCAGAATGGTGGGGAGACTTGACATGTGTGCCCCAGCACCTTGAGACCTTCACGGGTGAGTAGTTGCGCTTTACCAACCCTGATTGATTGATTGTACAGTGACAATGAAGCCATCAATTGGTGGCACGTTTGATGTTCTGCCAGCACAGATGGGCCCTGACAAGATTTCTGCCTCCATTTTCTCGTACATTCAGCACATTCCATAGCAGATTCGCCTACTTTGGCTTGGAATCCATTGTCATATGAGCAAAAAATTAAAATCGATTTGCAAGATTAAATTCTCAGTCCTAATTTACAGAATCAAAATTGGGGGAATTTACCAGCGCAAAGTGCATTTGTGAGTGCGGAACATCCGACCAGAATGTTCTCAATCACAAATTCAGAGTTAGAGGGTGGTTTGTGTTTCTGCGTGGGCCCACCTGCAAAAGTTGGCTTACGCCCACTTACTCATGGTTGTGCGATAGATTACATATCCCTTGCTGTTAGTGTCCCCGTCTTCCAAGCCCTGACACACTTACACCTGCTATTTTCAGGAATGGGGAGGAAACACTTCCAATATTCATTGGATGTGTACAGGAAGGGGTTCCTCCATGAGGAAAAACATTCTCATCGTAGAAAAAGAAATTTAAAAAAAGTGCAAGTGCAGATTTGTGCTACACTTATGTATGCAGAATACCGCCTTGTGGGAATTCCACGTATATAAATTTTATGTTTGTGAGTACGGCTGCAAATCTAAGACTGACATAGATTTTCTTTGAGTACTCCTGTGATTCTTTCTGGATCCCATGAAATGTAGAAATTTGCTCCAAAGTTTGGAGTAGTCGTGCAAGAACAAATTTGTGTCTTTCCAAGGTACACATTTGCAATTGTAAAGCATCTGGGAATCACTGGTGTAAAAATGATGAAGGGGAAGGTAGCTTACATGTCCCCTCTTCCCACCCTCGAATGTTCACGTGCAGACAGTGGGCCGGATTCACAAAGGGCCCGCACTCGTGGCGGAGGCCCCGCAATCTCATTTCGACAATTATAAGTTTATAACCATGTCATTGCCGATATAGAGCGTACAAGAATTAGTCAGCAGCAGTCTCTAGCACGTGCTTCTCAATTCAAACTTCCAAACTCTGAGCTAGTGCGTAATCCAACCTCTAGTCGAGTCACAGGATCTGGTTCACAAAGGGCCTTCGCACTTGTGGTGGAGGCCTGTCCCAAGTGCAGAGAGTCTGTAAGACTGCTAATTGTAGAAATATGGTGATATTTGTCTGCGGCTCACCAGGAGGATGCGCCCTCTTCACTATTTCTGTGCGACTGTTGTCTGTAGTCATACAAGGAAAGAGCGGAAAGCCACGTTTGGCGGTGCTGAAGTAAACATCTGGGTCAGATGTACATAATTCTTTGTTCGTCTGGCAATCTTCCATGTTGCTCTATTTCGAATACGCGTCGTTCTCTTGTTTGGGTAAAACATGTTGCACACCAACATTTTGTGCCGCCATCTTACAACCTGAGCCTCACCGCGCCATTTCAGAGCATGCGGCCTAGCGGACTCCGCCGCCCCTCATTCACCGCCAGACAATGCCGGCTGCCACCGCCGCCATCCATCTCCCCACCCCGGCCCTTTGTTGTCCCTGGGCATTCAGAATTTGTATACTGTGTACTCTGGGCGGGCGGCGGCAAATGTGCCCCGAACGCACATTTAAAAACGAGTATCGATCGGGCACAAATTCATTGCCTCCTCGCCGGAAGAGTTTATTATTATGCGGCCCACGTGCCTAGGTATGCCTTTAATTAAATGCGACTCCATAAATAGGCAAGTAATGGAAGTTAGCAGAGGGGAGCTGATCTAATCACGGCGGCGGCTCATTTATCACTGTCCTAACAAGACAATGAGAGGCGACGCTAAGCTATTCTTTCCGGTGCACCGGGGCGGCGCTCCTGGAGCCGTGCGCGCGGGCGGAGGGACGCCCGGTGCAGGCCTGGCCGAGGAGCAGAGGCCGGGGCGGGGGCCGGGGTCGCCCCGCTAGAGACATACGCACACACAGTTCCCCTCGGTGGGGCCAGAGCGCCCCCTGCCTGCCAATCGGGGGCCCCCGTTGCATCACTGTCACATTCGGGCTCCTGACGTTAATCAAAACCAACGCCATCCCGCGTCACTTAGCTAATTTGTGTATTATTGTCAGCGTGGCCATTAATTATGCGGCGGCGAGGAGGGGGGAGGATTAATGGGATGTCACAGGTAATTTGCAGTGATCCGGGCTCCCCGGGACATTGGGGGAGTGCGAGACAGGGGGAGAGAGTGCCGTGCGGTGGGGGCGGCGGTCACTCTCGGGCCTGCTCGGAGGGGTCGAGGTCTGAACGGCCTCCTTTTGTTACTCGCTGCGGGTGCATTTTACTGCCACACTTACACCCTTATTTACAGTGTGGTGACAATTCAAAAATTTATGCAAAACCGAACTTGCCTCTAAATTTGACAAAATAATGTTGGGATTGGAAACATTTACTCCAGGAGCCCATACATTGGGGGGTCAAGGTGTGGCAGTGGAAAGGGGGTGGAGTCATGAAACTTATACATTTCTGTTTTTTTTTAAAAGTCTGTCACAAAGAAATTGGCCACAAGGTAACAGTAAATCAGTTCTGGCTGCTTCATTGGCCACAAACAGGCTGCATTTTAAACTATGGGGTTAAGGCCCCTGCTGCAGCCTCTTTGTGTTGGCAGCAAATTTCAGGGGTTAATAATAATAGTGAGATTTCTCTGTTGGTTAATGCACTTACTGGAGAGATCTGTGTTTTGTCTGGACCCAGTTGAGACTCATGAAGTTTAGCACGCATATTTCAAATTTGTATTTTATGTAGAAAGGTGAGCGGGTTAGTGCTTTTGACATCCTCTTGTTACTTGCTGTTCATAACTTGCAATAATTCTAATATATCACAGAGAGCTATGGATCGGCATCAAGGAGCTACATGCAAGTGTCAAGGCATGGGTTTAAAGCCTTATTGTTATTTTCAAAATCTGTCTGTTAGCAAGATTGCTAAAAGGGGGCGTTCAGTATTAAGAAAGTCTGACTGAGTTTTAAATCACGACTTTGTGTTTCTCTCGACCAGGCACTCTTGACAACTTGTAATCCTCATTGTCTCATGTAACATACTGTAGATTGATTTGAACACTTAAGATTTATTGTCTTTGTTTAACGTGTGCGTGTGATGTAATATACTCTGACACCCCACACTGGGATGAGTAGTGCTATGAAACAGTTACATAAAAAATGTGAACATTTTTAAAATCATAATTTGTGTAATTACCCAGATCTGACATACTTACGGTGTGCGCTCCTCTCTTATACACAGAGGTTGAACAACGTCAAGAACCTGCCTCCAAATCATATTTTCTCTGTACAGATCACAAGCTGTGTGTCTTAGTTTCCCTCTATTGCATTAGCATTTAGGTGTTAGGCTCCAGGTAGTTCCCACCATGATGATACTCGAACAAAAGGAGTGCTGATGGCCCTTTAAATTAGGCCATTGTTTGGGGTTCCCACCAGGTGATGCTCGAACAAAAGGGGTGCTGATGGCCCTTTAAATTAGGCCATTGTTTTGGGTTCCCACCAGGTGATGCTCGAACAAAAGGAGGGCTGATGGCCCTTTAAATTAGGCCATTGTTTTGGATCCACCTGGAAGTGAAAATAAAAAAGCCCCTTCACGACCTGCAGGTTGCTGCTCAGAATAAAGAGCTGTCAGTGGCGGGTGCTGCTGAATGTGTCATGGTGTTGGCAAGTTACGTCGGGCCAAAATCAGCATACCTCAGTGAGGGCAGCATGAATCCTGGACCCAGCTCATTAACAGCCCCAGGATCTGGGATCTGGCAGGATCACCCTCATGTCCTGCACTGTACTGAACACATGCATTACCCCACCTGAGGTAATCCTCAATATACTGTAAAGGTGTGTGGTAAATCGCCAGTTTTAAGATGCACCAATCTCTGAAGGGCGTGGGTTTACCTCAAATAAATAATAACGCCCACAAGCAAGTGGTAAATGCTTTTTACCCTCTATTAACAATGTGTGCCAGGACAGGTTGCCCAACAAATATGCAATTACACAAACAGTTACATTAGTTTAGTCTGGTTCTTACACCGAGGGTTTAAGAGGAAACAGCACCCTAAAGGCCTCATTCTGAGGTGGATGGAGAGTACAAAGGCAAATGGTTATATTTTTTGTTCTTACTCCTGTTATGAGCTGATCATAAATGCCGTTTGCTCTTGTGTTTGCTCATGCAATTGTCAAAGGGTCCTACCTGAAGGTAATTTGATGTACAAATCTGTACACTAGGAGTAATAACGTGCAAAACGTGCCGCAGAAAACGTTTCCTCATGTTATTCCTTATTTCAGGGCACTTGTAATTGGGTGCAAAAACATACCCCATTGCTGGCACCCAAATAATAATGCTGTATTAGGTGCAAAGGGGAGTTTGTGCCTGAATTGTGATCACCAGCACAGCTGCCATCGGGGACTAAACTAGCAACAAAAAAATGAGCAGATTTTAGCACAAAGGTGAAACAAGCATGGCTAGGCCAATAGGTATGGCCTTCTGGCCTTGCAATGGTTTTAACGACGCTGTACTGCATCTCTGATGTGGTGCAGTATGGCTAAAGAGGAATAAAAATCCTATGATGCAGCCAGCCACATCATTTTGTAGTTGCGTGCACTATACATAAAGCTCGCCTACAAAATGACACAGGTGCATTTTTTTCTTTTTATTTACTGATCTGAGCTGAATCAGTATATCAAAGGAAAAGAAGGCATAGAAGTATTTTTGTAGTAGGTGGGAGGAAGAAACATACAGGGGTGTAAGCAACATAGGGTTGGGGAGAAAGCAGCACAGAGGGTGCAGGTGGGGGAAGCAAAGAACACAAATAGAAAGCACCACGAAGTGAGGAGGAAGCAAATAGGAGAGAGAGAGGGAGAGAGGAGAGAGAGAGAGAGATGTGGTGCAAGGGGAGAAGCACATGGGTGAGAAAGCAACTTGGGGGAAGAAGCACATGAGAGTGAATGCATCAAGGAGGGGAGTGAGGGAGAAGCACTCGGGCGATAGAGAGTAACATTGAGTTTGACAGGGGGGGAAGAGAAGTACATGAGGGACACATCTGGGAAACACATGCACTCTTGAATAGTGCTTAACTAAAAAGAACAAGCATTGGCAAAGCCAATAGGGCTCGCCTATGCAAGACCTACTGACCTTGCCAATGTCTTTTAGTCATGTTGTACAGCAGCGAGGCTGCTGTTCAGCATGGCTAAAAGTTAGTGGTGTAGAGTGGAGTGGCATAGAGTAGAGTGGAGTGGCATAGAGTGGAATGGCATAGATTGGTGTAGAGTGGAGTGGCATAGAGCAGAGTGGTGTGGAGTGGCATAGACTGGTGTGGAGTGGCATAGAGTGGCATGGTGTGGAGTGGCACAGAGTGGAGTGGCGTAGAGTGGAATGTCGTAGAGTAAAGTGGCATTGCGTGGAATAGAGTGGCATTGTGTGGAATGGAGTAGAGTGGAGTGGTGATGTGTGGAGTGGTGATGCTTGGAGTGGAGTGGCTCAGAGTGGCGGTGAGGGGAAGGTATTAGCGCAGAGCATTACAGTTATGGGTGTAAGTAACAAACATGTAAACAAACTTAAAATCAACACAGAAGTATGAGGCATAAAGGGGATGGCTGGCTGGTTGAAAGGCAACAAAAAATAGGTGTGCGACTGCAAGCATCATGAAGGTGCAACTGTGTTGTTAGTGTGGCATTTATACATTATAATGGCTTAATCCAACAACAATGCCCAAAAATGTGTTTAAAAACAGAACAAATGGAGAAAGCAGCACAAAAACTGGAAGCAGAGGAAGTGTTCTGAAATGTGTATCTCAATCACAACACGATACCAAAGGGGATGATGGATGGAGCGTTAGAGCAAATCAAACACACACCCCCAGTCAACTGATCTGGGTTTAATCCATCATCATTCTTTAGCTCACTCCACCACCCCAGTTCAGACATGGCCATATGCAAATCAGTCTGACCCTGTGCCTCATGGGAACAGTCCAGCCCGAACTGCCAAGCCATGTCTTCCCTGGACCGGAAACAAGCATCCTGGGACCGGTTTCGGGTTCAAAACCCTCATCAGCCAGGCTATCTTGAATCCAGTGGCAAAGTGAGCAAGGGACCCACGTCTGGGCATACCCTGCCAACTTAGGGCGAACAAAACGATACCAAAGGGGATGATGGACGGAGCGTTAGAGCAAATCAAACACTCACCCCCAGTCAACTGATCTGGGTTTAATCCATCATCATTCTTTAGCTCACTCCACCACCCCAGTTCAGACATGGCCATATGCAAATCAGTCTGACCCTGTGCCTCATGGGAACAGTCCAGCCCGAACTGCCAAGCCATGTCTTCCCTGGACCGGAAACAAGCATCCTGGGACCGGTTTTGGGTTCAAAACCCTCATCAGCCAGGCTATCTTG
The DNA here is from genome assembly GCA_963921515.1 of Calotriton arnoldi. Classification (NCBI taxonomy): domain Eukaryota; kingdom Metazoa; phylum Chordata; class Amphibia; order Caudata; family Salamandridae; genus Calotriton; species Calotriton arnoldi. The sequence goes on from CAWUFW010002044.1 coordinate 1,938,923, forward strand.
AATCCAGTGGCAAAGTGAGCAAGGGACCCACGTCTGGGCATACCCTGCCAACTTAGGGCAAACAAAGCGATACCAAAGGGGATGACGGACGGAGCGTTAGAGCAAATCAAACACTCACCCCCAGTCAACTGATCTGGGTTTAATCCATCATCATTCTTTAGCTCACTCCACCACCCCAGTTCAGACATGGCCATATGCAAATCAGTCTGACCCTGTGCCTCATGGGAACAGTCCAGCCCGAACTGCCACGCCATGTCTTCCCTGGACCGGAAACAAGCATCCTGGGACCGGTTTCGGGTTCAAAACCCTCATCAGCCAGGCTATCTTGAATCCAGTGGCAAAGTGAGCAAGGGACCCACGTCTGGGCATACCCTGCCAACTTAGGGCGAACAAAGCGATACCAAAGGGGATGATGGACGGAGCGTTAGAGCAAATCAAACACTCACCCCCAGTCAACTGATCTGGGTTTAATCCATCATCATTCTTTAGCTCACTCCACCACCCCAGTTCAGACATGGCCATATGCAAATCAGTCTGACCCTGTGCCTCATGGGAACAGTCCAGCCCGAACTGCCAAGCCATGTCTTCCCTGGACCGGAAACAAGCATCCTGGGACCGGTTTCGGGTTCAAAACCCTCATCAGCCAGGCTACCTTGAATCCAGTGGCAAAGTGAGCAAGGGACCCACGTCTGGGCATACCCTGCCAACTTAGGGCGAACAAAGCGATACCAAAGGGGATGATGGACGGAGCGTTAGAGCAAATCAAACACTCACCCCCAGTCAACTGATCTGGGTTTAATCCATCATCATTCTTTAGCTCACTCCACCACCCCAGTTCAGACATGGCCATATGCAAATCAGTCTGACCCTGTGCCTCATGGGAACAGTCCAGCCCGAACTGCCAAGCCATGTCTTCCCTGGACCGGAAACAAGCATCCTGGGACCGGTTTCGGGTTCAAAACCCTCATCAGCCAGGCTATCTTGAATCCAGTGGCAAAGTGAGCAAGGGACCCACGTCTGGGCATACCCTGCCAACTTAGGGCGAACAAAGCGATACCAAAGGGGATGATGGACGGAGCGTTAGAGCAAATCAAACACTCACCCCCAGTCAACTGATCTGGGTTTAATCCATCATCATTCTTTAGCTCACTCCACCACCCCAGTTCAGACATGGCCATATGCAAATCAGTCTGACCCTGTGCCTCATGGGAACAGTCCAGCCCGAACTGCCAAGCCATGTCTTCCCTGGACCGGAAACAGGCATCCTGGGACCGGTTTCGGGTTCAAAACCCTCATCAGCCAGGCTACCTTGAATCCAGTGGCAAAGTGAGCAAGGGACCCACGTCTGGGCATACCCTGCCAACTTAGGGCGAACAAAGCGATACCAAAGGGGATGATGGACGGAGCGTTAGAGCAAATCAAACACTCACCCCCAGTCAACTGATCTGGGTTTAATCCATCATCATTCTTTAGCTCACTCCACCACCCCAGTTCAGACATGGCCATATGCAAATCAGTCTGACCCTGTGCCTCATGGGAACAGTCCAGCCCGAACTGCCAAGCCATGTCTTCCCTGGACCGGAAACAAGCATCCTGGGACCGGTTTCGGGTTCAAAACCCTCATCAGCCAGGCTATCTTGAATCCAGTGGCAAAGTGAGCAAGGGACCCACGTCTGGGCATACCCTGCCAACTTAGGGCGAACAAAGCGATACCAAAGGGGATGATGGACGGAGCGTTAGAGTAAATCAAACACTCACCCCCAGTCAACTGATCTGGGTTTAATCCATCATCATTCTTTAGCTCACTCCACCACCCCAGTTCAGACATGGCCATATGCAAATCAGTCTGACCCTGTGCCTCATGGGAACAGTCCAGCCCGAACTGCCAAGCCATGTCTTCCCTGGACCGGAAACAAGCATCCTGGGACCGGTTTCGGGTTCAAAACCCTCATCAGCCAGGCTATCTTGAATCCAGTGGCAAAGTGAGCAAGGGACCCACGTCTGGGCATACCCTGCCAACTTAGGGCGAACAAAGCGATACCAAAGGGGATGATGGACGGAGCATTAGAGCAAATCAAACACTCACCCCCAGTCAACTGATCTGGGTTTAATCCATCCTCATTCTTTAGCTCACTCCACCACCCCAGTTCAGAGATGGCCATATGCAAATCAGTCTGACCCTGTGCCTCATGGGAACAGTCCAGCCCGAACTGCCAAGCCATGTCTTCCCTGGACCGGAAACAAGCATCCTGAGACCGGTTTCGGGTTCAAAACCCTCATCAGCCAGGCTATCTTGAATCCAGTGGCAAAGTGAGCAAGGGACCCACGTCTGGGCATACCCTGCCAACTTAGGGCGAACAAAGCGATATCAAAGGGGATGATGGACGGAGCGTTAGAGCAAATCAAACACTCACCCCAGTCAACTGATCTGGGTTTAATCCATCATCATTCTTTAGCTCACTCCACCACCCCAGTTCAGACATGGCCATATGCAAATCAGTCTGACCCTGTGCCTCATGGGAACAGTCCAGCCCGAACTGCCAAGCCATGTCTTCCCTGGACCGGAAACAAGCATCCTGGGACCGGTTTCGGGTTCAAAACCCTCATCAGCCAGGCTATCTTGAATCCAGTGGCAAAGTGAGCAAGGGACCCACGTCTGGGCATACCCTGCCAACTTAGGGCGAACAAAGCAATACCAAAGGGGATGATGGACGGAGCGTTAGAGCAAATCAAACACTCACCCCCAGTCAACTGATCTGGGTTTAATCCATCATCATTCTTTAGCTCACTCCACCACCCCAGTTCAGACATGGCCATATGCAAATCAGTCTGACCCTGTGCCTCATGGGAACAGTCCAGCCCGAACTGCCAAGCCATGTCTTCCCTGGACCGGAAACAAGCATCCTGGGACCGGTTTCGGGTTCAAAACCCTCATCAGCCAGGCTACCTTGAATCCAGTGGCAAAGTGAGCAAGGGACCCACGTCTGGGCATACCCTGCCAACTTAGGGCAAACAAAGCGATACCAAAGGGGATGATGGACGGAGCGTTAGAGCAAATCAAACACTCACCCCCAGTAAACTGATCTGGGTTTAATCCATCATCATTCTTTAGCTCACTCCACCACCCCAGTTCAGACATGGCCATATGCAAATCAGTCTGACGCTGTGCCTCATGGGAACAGTCCAGCCCGAACTGCCAAGCCATGTCTTCCCTGGACCGGAAACAAGCATCCTGGGACTGGTTTCGGGTTCAAAACCCTCATCAGCCAGGCTATCTTGAATCCAGTGGCAAAGTGAGCAAGGGACCCACGTCTGGGAATACCCTGCCAACTTAGGGCGAACAAAGCGATACCAAAGGGGATGATGGACGGAGCGTTAGAGCAAATCAAACACTCACCCCCAGTCAACTGATCTGGGTTTAATCCATCATCATTCTTTAGCTCACTCCACCACCCCAGTTCAGACATGGCCATATGCAAATCAGTCTGACCCTGTGCCTCATGGGAACAGTCCAGCCCGAACTGCCAAGCCATGTCTTCCATGGACCGGAAACAAGCATCCTGGGACCGGTTTCGGGTTCAAAACCCTCATCAGCCAGGCTATCTTGAATCCAGTGGCAAAGTGAGCAAGGGACCCACGTCTGGGCATACCCTGCCAACTTAGGGCGAACAAAGCGATACCAAAGGGGATGATGGACGGAGCGTTAGAGTAAATCAAACACTCACCCCCAGTCAACTGATCTGGGTTTAATCCATCATCATTCTTTAGCTCACTCCACCACCCCAGTTCAGACATGGCCATAAGCAAATCAGTCTGACCCTGTGCCTCATGGGAACAGTCCAGCCTGAACTGCCAAGCCATGTCTTCCTGGACCGGAAACAAGCATCCTGGGACCGGTTTCGGGTTCAAAACCCTCATCAGCCAGGCTATCTTGAATCCAGTGGCAAAGTGAGCAAGGGACCCACGTCTGGGCATACCCTGCCAACTTAGGGCGAACAAAGCGATACCAAAGGGGATGATGGACGGAGCGTTAGAGCAAATCAAACACTCACCCCCAGTCAACTGATCTGGGTTTAATCCATCATCATTCTTTAGCTCACTCCACCACCCCAGTTCAGACATGGCCATATGCAAATCAGTCTGACCCTGTGCCTCATGGGAACAGTCCAGCCCGAACTGCCAAGCCATGTCTTCCCTGGACCGGAAACAAGCATCCTGGGACCGGTTTCGGGTTGAAAACCCTCATCAGCCAGGCTATCTTGAATCCAGTGGCAAAGTGAGCAAGGGACCCACGTCTGGGCATACCCTGCCAACTTAGGGCGAACAAAGCAATACCAAAGGGGATGATGGACGGAGCGTTAGAGCAAATCAAACACTCACCCCCAGTCAACTGATCTGGGTTTAATCCATCATCATTCTTTAGCTCACTCCACCACCCCAGTTCAGACATGGCCATATGCAAATCAGTCTGACCCTGTGCCTCATGGGAACAGTCCAGCCCGAACTGCCAAGCCATGTCTTCCCTGGACCGGAAACAAGCATCCTGGGACCGGTTTCGGGTTCAAAACCCTCATCAGCCAGGCTACCTTGAATCCAGTGGCAAAGTGAGCAAGGGACCCACGTCTGGGCATACCCTGCCAACTTAGGGCGAACAAAGCGATACCAAAGGGGATGATGGACGGAGCGTTAGAGCAAATCAAACACTCACCCCCAGTAAACTGATCTGGGTTTAATCCATCATCATTCTTTAGCTCACTCCACCACCCCAGTTCAGACATGGCCATATGCAAATCAGTCTGACGCTGTGCCTCATGGGAACAGTCCAGCCCGAACTGCCAAGCCATGTCTTCCCTGGACCGGAAACAAGCATCCTGGGACTGGTTTCGGGTTCAAAACCCTCATCAGCCAGGCTATCTTGAATCCAGTGGCAAAGTGAGCAAGGGACCCACGTCTGGGAATACCCTGCCAACTTAGGGCGAACAAAGCGATACCAAAGGGGATGATGGACGGAACGTTAGAGCAAATCAAACACTCACCCCCAGTCAACTGATCTGGGTTTAATCCATCATCATTCTTTAGCTCACTCCACCTCCCCAGTTCAGACATGGCCATATGCAAATCAGTCTGACCCTGTGCCTCATGGGAACAGTCCAGCCCGAACTGCCAAGCCATGTCTTCCCTGGACCGGAAACAAGCATCCTGGGACCGGTTTCGGGTTCAAAACCCTCATCAGCCAGGCTACCTTGAATCCAGTGGCAAAGTGAGCAAGGGACCCACGTCTGGGCATACCCTGCCAACTTAGGGCGAACAAAGCGATACCAAAGGGGATGATGGACGGAGCGTTAGAGCAAATCAAACACTCACCCCCAGTCAACTGATCTGGGTTTAATCCATCATCATTCTTTAGCTCACTCCACCACCCCAGTTCAGACATGGCCATATGCAAATCAGTCTGACCCTGTGCCTCATGGGAACAGTCCAGCCCGAACTGCCAAGCCATGTCTTCCCTGGACCGGAAACAAGCATCCTGGGACCGGTTTCGGGTTCAAAACCCTCATCAGCCAGGCTATCTTGAATCCAGTGGCAAAGTGAGCAAGGGACCCACGTCTGGGAATACCCTGCCAACTTAGGGCGAACAAGCGATACCAAAGGGGATGATGGACGGAGCGTTAGAGCAAATCAAACACTCACCCCCAGTTAACTGATCTGGGTTTAATCCAACATCATTCTTTAGCTCACTCCACCACCCCAGTTCAGACATGGCCATATGCAAATCAGTCTGACCCTGTGCCTCATGGGAACAGTCCAGCCCGAACTGCCAAGCCATGTCTTCCATGGACCGGAAACAAGCATCCTGGGACCGGTTTCGGGTTCAAAACCCTCATCAGCCAGGCTATCTTGAATCCAGTGGCAAAGTGAGCAAGGGACCCACGTCTGGGCATACCCTGCCAACTTAGGGCGAACAAAGCGATACCAAAGGGGAAGATGGACGGAGCGTTAGAGTAAATCAAACACTCACCCCCAGTCAACTGATCTGGGTTTAATCCATCATCATTCTTTAGCTCACTCCACCACCCCAGTTCAGACATGGCCATATGCAAATCAGTCTGACCCTGTGCCTCATGGGAACAGTCCAGCCCGAACTGCCAAGCCATGTCTTCCCTGGACCAGAAACAAGCATCCTGGGACCGGTTTCGGGTTCAAAACCCTCATCAGCCAGGCTATCTTGAATCCAGTGGCAAAGTGAGCAAGGGACCCACGTCTGGGCATACCCTGCCAACTTAGGGCGAACAAAGCGATACCAAAGGGGATGATGGACGGAGCGTTAGAGCAAATCAAACACTCACCCCCAGTCAACTGATCTGGGTTTAATCCATCATCATTCTTTAGCTCACTCCACCACCCCAGTTCAGACATGGCCATATGCAAATCAGTCTGACCCTGTGCCTCATGGGAACAGTCCAGCCCGAACTGCCAAGCCATGTCTTCCCTGGACCGGAAACAAGCATCCTGGGGCCGGTTTCGGGTTCAAAACCCTCATCAGCCAGGCTACCTTGAATCCAGTGGCAAAGTGAGCAAGGGACCCACGTCTGGGCATACCCTGCCAACTTAGGGCGAACAAAGCGATACCAAAGGGGATGATGGACGGAGCGTTAGAGCAAATCAAACACTCACCCCCAGTCAACTGATCTGGGTTTAATCCATCATCATTCTTTAGCTCACTCCACCACCCCAGTTCAGACATGGCCATATGCAAATCAGTCTGACCCTGTGCCTCATGGGAACAGTCCTGCCCGAACTGCCAAGCCATGTCTTCCCTGGACCGGAAACAAGCATCCTGGGACCGGTTTCGGGTTCAAAACCCTCATCAGCCAGGCTATCTTGAATCCAGTGGCAAAGTGAGCAAGGGACCCACGTCTGGGCATACCCTGCCAACTTAGGGCGAACAAAGCGATACCAAAGGGGATGATGGACGGAGCGTTAGAGCAAATCAAACACTCACCCCCAGTCAACTGATCTGGGTTTAATCCATCATCATTCTTTAGCTCACTCCACCACCCCAGTTCAGACATGGCCATATGCAAATCAGTCTGACCCTGTGCCTCATGGGAACAGTCCAGCCCGAACTGCCAAGCCATGTCTTCCCTGGACCGGAAACAAGCATCCTGGGACCGGTTTCGGGTTCAAAACCCTCATCAGCCAGGCTACCTTGAATTCAGTGGCAAAGTGAGCAAGGGACCCACGTCTGGGCATACCCTTCCAACTTAGGGCGAACAAAGCGATACCAAAGGGGATGATGGACGGAGCGTTAGAGCAAATCAAACACTCACCCCCAGTCAACTGATCTGGGTTTAATCCATCATCATTCTTTAGCTCACTCCACCACCCCAGTTCAGACATGGCCATATGCAAATCAGTCTGACCATGTGCCTCATGGGAACAGTCCAGCCCAAACTGCCAAGCCATGTCTTCCCTGGACCGGAAACAAGCATCCTGGGACCGGTTTCGGGTTCAAAACCCTCATCAGCCAGGCTATCTTGAATCCAGTGGCAAAGTGAGCAAGGGACCCACGTCTGGGAATACCCTGCCAACTTAGGGCGAACAAAGCGATACCAAAGGGGATGATGGACGGAGCGTTAGAGCAAATCAAACACTCACCCCCAGTTAACTGATCTGGGTTTAATCCATCATCATTCTTTAGCTCACTCCACCACCCCAGTTCAGACATGGCCATATGCAAATCAGTCTGACCCTGTGCCTCATGGGAACAGTCCAGCCCGAACTGCCAAGCCATGTCTTCCCTGGACCGGAAACAAGCATCCTGGGACCGGTTTTGGGTTCAAAACCCTCATCAGCCAGGCTATTTTGAATCCAGTGGCAAAGTGAGCAAGGGACCCACGTCTGGGCATACCCTGCCAACTTAGGGCGAACAAAGCGATACCAAAGGGGATGATGGACGGAGCGTTAGAGTAAATCAAACACTCACCCCCAGTCAACTGATCTGGGTTTAATCCATCATCATTCTTTAGCTCACTCCACCACCCCAGTTCAGACATGGCCATATGCAAATCAGTCTGACCCTGTGCCTCATGGGAACAGTCCAGCCCGAACTGCCAAGCCATGTCTTCCCTGGACCGGAAACAAGCATCCTGGGACCGGTTTTGGGTTCAAAACCCTCATCAGCCAGGCTATCTTGAATCCAGTGGCAAAGTGAGCAAGGGACCCACGTCTGGGCATACCCTGCCAACTTAGGGCGAACAAAGCGATACCAAAGGGGATGATGGACGGAGCATTAGAGCAAATCAAACACTCACCCCCAGTCAACTGATCTGGGTTTAATCCATCCTCCTTCTTTAGCTCACTCCACCACCCCAGTTCAGACATGGCCATATGCAAATCAGTCTGACCCTGTGCCTCATGGGAACAGTCCAGCCCGAACTGCCAAGCCATGTCTTCCCTGGACCGGAAACAAGCATCCTGGGACCGGTTTCGGGTTCAAAACCCTCATCAGCCAGGCTATCTTGAATCCAGTGGCAAAGTGAGCAAGGGACCCACGTCTGGGCATACCCTGCCAACTTAGGGCGAACAAAGCGATACCAAAGGGGATGATGGACGGAGCGTTAGAGCAAATCAAACACTCACCCCAGTCAACTGATCTGGGTTTAATCCATCATCATTCTTTAGCTCACTCCACTACCCCAGTTCAGACATGGCCATATGCAAATCAGTCTGACCCTGTGCCTCATGGGAACAGTCCAGCCCGAACTGCCAAGCCATGTCTTCCCTGGACCGGAAACAAGCATCCTGGGACCGGTTTCGGGTTCAAAACCCTCATCAGCCAGGCTATGTTGAATCCAGTGGCAAAGTGAGCAAGGGACCCACGTCTGGGCATACCCTGCCAACTTAGGGCGAACAAAGCGATACCAAAGGGGATGATGGACGGAGCGTTAGAGCAAATCAAACACTCACCCCCAGTCAACTGATCTGGGTTTAATCCATCATCATTCTTTAGCTCACTCCACCACCCCAGTTCAGACATGGCCATATGCAAATCAGTCTGACCCTGTGCCTCATGGGAACAGTCCAGCCCGAACTGCCAAGCCATGTCTTCCCTGGACCGGAAACAAGCATCCTGGGACAGGTTTCGGGTTCAAAACCCTCATCAGCCAGGCTACCTTGAATCCAGTGGCAAAGTGAGCAAGGGACCCACGTCTGGGCATACCCTGCCAACTTAGGGCGAACAAAGCGATACCAAAGGGGATGATGGACGGAGCGTTAGAGCAAATCAAACACTCACCCCCAGTCAACTGATCTGGGTTTAATCCATCATCATTCTTTAGCTCACTCCACCACCCCAGTTCAGACATGGCCATATGCAAATCAGTCTGACGCTGTGCCTCATGGGAACAGTCCAGCCCGAACTGCCAAGCCATGTCTTCCCTGGACCGGAAACAAGCATCCTGGGACCGGTTTCGGGTTCAAAACCCTCATCAGCCAGGCTATCTTCAATCCAGTGGCAAAGTGAGCAAGGGACCCACGTCTGGGAATACCCTGCCAACTTAGGGCGAACAAAGCGATACCAAAGGGGATGATGGACGGAGCGTTAGAGCAAATCAAACACTCACCCCCAGTCAACTGATCTGGGTTTAATCCATCATCATTCTTTAGCTCACTCCACCACCCCAGTTCAGACATGGCCATATGCAAATCAGTCTGACCCTGTGCCTCATGGGAACAGTCCAGCCTAACTGCCAAGCCATGTCTTCCCTGGACCGGAAACAAGCATCCTGGGACCGGTTTCGGGTTCAAAACCCTCATCAGCCAGGCTATCTTGAATCCAGTGGCAAAGTGAGCAAGGGACCCACGTCTGGGCATACCCTGCCAACTTAGGGCGAACAAAGCGATACCAAAGGGGATGATGGACGGAGCGTTAGAGCAAATCAAACACTCACTCCAGTCAACTGATCTGGGTTTAATCCATCATCATTCTTTAGCTCACTCCACCACCCCAGTTCAGACATGGCCATATGCAAATCAGTCTGACCCTGTGCCTCATGGGAACAGTCCAGCCCGAACTGCCAAGCCATGTCTTCCCTGGACTGGAAACAAGCATCCTAGGAGCGGTTTCGGGTTCAAAACCCTCATCAGCCAGGCTATCTTGAATCCAGTGGCAAAGTGAGCAAGGGACCCACGTCTGGGCATACCCTGCCAACTTAGGGCGAACAAAGCAATACCAAAGGGGATGATGGACGGAGCGTTAGAGCAAATCAAACACTCACCCCCAGTCAACTGATCTGGGTTTAATCCATCATCATTCTTTAGCTCACTCCACCACCCCAGTTCAGACATGGCCATATGCAAATCAGTCTGACCCTGTGCCTCATGGGAACAGTCCAGCCCGAACTGCCAAGCCATGTCTTCCCTGGACCGGAAACAAGCATCCTGGGACCGGTTTCGGGTTCAAAACCCTCATCAGCCAGGCTATCTTGAATCCAGTGGCAAAGTGAGCAAGGGACCCACGTCTGGGAATACCCTGCCAACTTAGGGCGAACAAAGCGATACCAAAGGGGATGATGGACGGAGCGTTAGAGCAAATCAAACACTCACCCCCAGTTAACTGATCTGGGTTTAATTCATCATCATTCTTTAGCTCACTCCACCACCCCAGTTCAGACATGGCCATATGCAAATTAGTCTGACCCTATACCTCATGGGAACAGTCCAGCCCGAACTGCCAAGCCATGTCTTCCCTGGACCGGAAACAAGCAGCCTGGGACCGGTTTCGGGTTCAAAACCCTCATCAGCCAGGCTATCTTGAATCCAGTGGCAAAGTGAGCAAGGGACCCACGTCTGGGCATACCCTGCCAACTTAGGGCGAACAAAGCGATACCAAAGGGGATGATGGACGGAGCGTTAGAGCAAATCAAACACTCACCCCCAGTCAACTGATCTGGGTTTAATCCATCATCATTCTTTAGCTCACTCCACCACCCCAGTTCAGACATGGCCATATGCAAATCAGTCTGACCCTGTGCCTCAAGGGAACAGTCCAGCCCGAACTGCCAAGCCATGTCTTCCCTGGACCGGAAACAAGCATCCTGGGACCGGTTTCGGGTTCAAAACCCTCATCAGCCAGGCTACCTTGAATCCAGTGGCAAAGTGAGCAAGGGACCCACGTCTGGGCATACCCTGCCAACTTAGGGCGAACAAAGCGATACCAAAGGGGATGATGGACGGAGCGTTAGAGCAAATCAAACACTCACCCCCAGTCAACTGATCTGGGTTTAATCCATCATCATTCTTTAGCTCACTCCACCACCCCAGTTCAGACATGGCCATATGCAAATCAGTCTGACGATGTGCCTCATGGGAACAGTCCAGCCCGAACTGCCAAGCCATGTCTTCCCTGGACCGGAAACAAGCATCCTGGGACCGGTTTCGGGTTCAAAACCCTCATCAGCCAGGCTATCTTCAATCCAGTGGCAAAGTGAGCAAGGGACCCACGTCTGGGAATACCCTGCCAACTTAGGGCGAACAAAGCGATTCCAAAGGGGATGATGGACGGAGCGTTAGAGCAAATCAAACACTCACCCCCAGTCAACTGATCTGGGTTTAATCCATCATCATTCTTTAGCTCACTCCACCACCCCAGTTCAGACATGGCCATATGCAAATCAGTCTGACCCTGTACCTCATGGGAACAGTCCAGCCTAACTGCCAAGCCATGTCTTCCCTGGACCGGAAACAAGCATCCTGGGACCGGTTTCGGGTTCAAAACCCTCATCAGCCAGGCTATCTTGAATCCAGTGGCAAAGTGAGCAAGGGACCCACGCCTGGGCATACCCTGCCAACTTAGGGCGAACAAAGCGATACCAAAGGGGATGATGGACGGAGCGTTAGAGCAAATCAAACACTCACCCCAGTCAACTGATCTGGGTTTAATCCATCATCATTCTTTAGCTCACTCCACCACCCCAGTTCAGACATGGCCATATGCAAATCAGTCTGACCCTGTGCCTCATGGGAACAGTCCAGCCCGAACTGCCAAGCCATGTCTTCCCTGGACTGGAAACAAGCATCCTAGGAGCGGTTTCGGGTTCAAAACCCTCATCAGCCAGGCTATCTTGAATCCAGTGGCAAAGTGAGCAAGGGACCCACGTCTGGGCATACCCTGCCAACTTAGGGGCGAACAAAGCAATACCAAAGGGGATGATGGACGGAGCGTTAGAGCAAATCAAACACTCACCCCCAGTCAACTGATCTGGGTTTAATCCATCATCATTCTTTAGCTCACTCCACCACCCCAGTTCAGACATGGCCATATGCAAATTAGTCTGACCCTATACCTCATGGGAACAGTCCAGCCCGAACTGCCAAGCCATGTCTTCCCTGGACCGGAAACAAGCAGCCTGGGACCGGTTTCGGGTTCAAAACCCTCATCAGCCAGGCTATCTTGAATCCAGTAGCAAAGTGAGCAAGGGACCCTGCCAACTTAGGGCGAACAAAGCGATACCAAAGGGGATGATGGACGGAGCGTTCAGAGCAAATCAAACACTCATCCCCAGTCAACTGATCTGGGTTTAAGCCATCATCATTCTTTAGCTCACTCCACCACCCCAGTTCAGACATGGCCATATGCAAATCAGTCTGACCCTGTGCCTCATGGGAACAGTCCAGCCCGAACTGCCAAGCCATGTCTTCCCTGGACCGGAAACAAGCATCACTGGATTCAAGATAGCCTGGCTGATGACGGCTGTAAGCCAGAAACCAGTCCCAGGATGCTTGTTTCCGGTCCAGGGAAGACATGGCTTGGCAGTTCGGGCTGGACTGTTCCCATGAGGCACAGGGTCAGACTGATTTGCATATGGCCATGTCTGAACTGGGGTGGCGGAGTGAGCTAAAGAATGATGATGGATTAAACCCAGATCAGTTGACTGGGGGTGAGTGCTTGCAATGTTCAACACTCCGTCCATCATCCCCTTTGGTTTTGCTATGTTCGCCCTAAGTTGGCAGGGTATGCCCATACGTGGGTCCCTTGCTCACTTTGCCACTGGATTCAAGATAGCCTGGTTGATGACGGCTGTAAGCCAGAAACCGGTCCCAGGATGCTTGTTTCGGGTCCAGGGAAGACATGGCTTGGCAGTTCGGGCTGGACTGTTCCCATGAGGCACAGGGTCAGACTGATTTGCATATGGCCATGTCTGGACTGGGGTGGCGGAGTGAGCTAAAGAACGATGATGGATTAAACCCAGATCAGTTGACTGGGGGTGAGTGCTGCAATGTTCAACACTCCGCCCATCATCCCCTTTGGTTTTGCTATGTTCGCCCTAAGTTGGCAGGGTATGCCCAGACGTGGGTCCCTTGCTCACTTTGCCACTGGATTCAAGATAGCCTGGCTGATGACGGCTGTAAGCCAGAAACCGGTCCCAGGATGCTTGTTTCCGGTCCAGGGAAGATATGGCTTGGCAGTTCGAGCTGGACTGTTCCCATGAGGCACAGGGTCAGACTGATTTGCATATGGCCATGTATGAACTGGGGTGGCGGAGTGAGCTAAAGAATGATGATGGATTAAACCCAGATCAGTTGACTGGGGGTGAGTGCTTGCAATGTTCAACACTCCGTCCATCATCCCCTTTGGTTTTGCTCAATCACAACACGAGCAGCCGTCAGACACTAATTACGTTGAATCAATCTGTGGTTGGTCCATGTGCCACAGAAAGAAAAGGAAGTGACATCTACTTGCTGCCCAATTAAATACAGCCAGTGGTATGAAGACTATTGGTCACCAAACTCTTCGTCCAAAACTTAAATGAAGTCCATTGGTAATCGAGCTTTTTGTCCAAAAATTAAATGCATCCAATGGTCATCCAAATCTTTGTCCAAACGTGAAATGAAGCCCAATGGTCATCAGTCTCTTCATCCAAAAGTTAAATTAAGCTCATTGGTCACAGAGATCTTGGTCCAAAAGCTAAATGCAGCCTATTGGTGACCCAATGTTTGGTCTGGTATTGTCTGCATATGGAAGAGTACAGTGAAGAGGCCGCTGGGTTTATTCTCACTCATCTCCACTGAAAGTCACGATAGCTTGTAATCATGTGGTGGGAAGAGGACAGCCAGTGACTGGACCCTGAAGTACAGCAAACAGTGCCATGAATGGCTGCCTCTAAAACCTGATCGCAGGACTTTCATTGACAATCCCTGCATTGAGGAACTTGATGAGTGACAGCCAAAGGAGGGCGGATCTCAACATCCGAGCACACCAAACATCCATTTATTTGGAACAAGAACACATTGCTTTATAAATCCAATGTACACACATGGAGATGACGGACAGAGCGCTGAAACTTTTCAGACTCTCACCCCTAGTCACAGATCTGGGTTGAATCCATCATCGTTCTTTAGCTCACTTTGCCACCCCAGTTCAGACCCAGCTATATGCAAATCAGTCTTGAGCCTGTGCCTCATGGGAAAAGTCCAGCCCGAACTGCCAAGCCAGGTCTTCCCTGGAATGGAAACAAGCATCCTGGGACCGGTTTTGGGGTAACACCCCTCATCAGCCAGGCTAGCTTGAACCCAGTGGCAAAGTGAGCAAGGGACCCATCGCTGGGCATACCCTGCCACCTTAGGGCGAACAAAGCAAACACAAGGAGATGATGGACGGAGCGCTGAATCATTTCAGACACTCACCACCAGGCACAGATCTGGGTTGAATCCATCATCGTTCTTTAGCTCACTTTGCCACCCCAGTTCAGACCCAGCCATATGCAAATCAGTTTGACCCTGGAGCAGCCAATGGTTGGTAGACCAAAAAGAAGCTGTGTAAAATTGTCAGGATTCTTTTGTAACATGTTAATTGTCCCTCTGTTTGCTCTAATAATCATTGTGAAATTACTTGAGACCTCTTTTATATGTTGTAGGGCTCGGGTCCAGAGATAGTCGGTAAACTGCGTCTGGTGATCCATCATCCAGCGTTCTCTGACCCTGGCATCCGGCTTGCGATGATTGGACAGCAAATCAGTATATAGGGCCATTATAGTTTTCTGTGGCCCTCGGTGTGAAAGTATTGTGTGCAGTTGTGGTGACATTGGTGGTTCGGTTCTGCCCTGTCCCCATAGTGTGGTAATCGAATGTTGTACGGCGTGGCATGTAAGAAGGTGTCCTGCCGTTATACCATGGGTGTCCGTGACCTCCTGGGAGGATTTAGTATGTCCTCCGTGAAGAGGTTGCCTGTCCATTAAATTTCCGCATTTCTCCAGGATGCCATATCATCGTGTAGGTCAGCCCCTTGAAGTGTTGCCATTTGTGACATGGGGATCAGTGGTGGATATGGAGGGTGAGCACTGTTGCCATGTACACATTTATGCCAACAGTGTCGTGCTATTCTCATCTGGTGCGTCTCGTTTGGGGTGTGTCCCCGGGAATCTAATAGCCAGGTGTGTATGTGTGCCATGCTAAATAATCATTGGATGTCCGTTTGTTCTGGGCAAGGGACTGTCCCTAACTAGCCCTTCAGCCACTGCAGTTGAGCCGTTGCATAGTGCAGCTAGTAGTTGGGGGCGCCAAGGCCCCCCTCAATAAATGGCCATTGTAGTGTATGGAATGCCACACATCTCCTGCCTGTGCCCCATATCAGCTCCGACAGGTGAAGGCCCCTGAAGAATCGTACTAGGAGTGTAAGCTGTACTGCTGCAAAGAAGTACAGTAGCCGTGGAAGGATGATCATCTTGGAGATAGCCACTCGGCCCATAGGGGATATCGGTAGTGATGTCCAAAATGGGAGGGTTCTGTGAATCGAGCCCAGCGCCTTAAATACATATCCCTCTGTGAGGTCCTTGTCCAAATGGTAAATCTAAATGCTCAGGTATGTGAAAGTATCATGGTGCTATTCAAATCTGGTTCAAACCTAGTGCATCTCTTGTGTGTGTAGCAGCGTTTAAGGTACATGTGGACACGGTACCTCTTTGAGGGAGTGGCCATGCCCCTTACGTTCCATGTCAGTAGATTATAACGTGGGGTAGTGTAGCATGCAGGAGTTTCCACTGGGTATGTCTGTTTGCAAAAGTGGATCTCGTCCCTCGGTCCAGATTCTCCAATTCCCAAGTGTGTGGATCCTCCCGAATGCCCCCTTTCTGTTTGTGTACATGATATGACGTTGGGTTGGCCTAGATGAATGTATGCAAGAGTCTCCAACTATGTAACAACATTGTGAACAGCATTTGTAACCGCCTCTCCATGCTTGGGCAGCCACAGGGTGCCCAGCCATACCAATTCAACATATGAACAACTACTATAGAAAATTTAAATGCAAAGTACGTGTCCATTTTGGTGAAAATGGGTGTATGGTGGGCCCTTCTCTATGTTTCACGGTCCAGTGGGCCCTTAACAGTGATCTTGATACCCGGCCTGTTACAAATGGGTTTTCTGGTTGGCTAGGGTATGCACCTAAGCCAGGCAGAATCCACCACTAGTCAGGATAAGTGGATTACACGTCTAAAATAACCCCTGCTCACCTCCTTGGTAGCTTGGCACCAGCAGTCAGGCTTATTTTAGAGGCAATGTGTACAGCATTTGCTCATAACAAACAGTAATACAGTGAAAACACTACAAATGGACACCACGTCTGTTTCGGAAAAATACCCAATATTTATCTGTGTAAAACAAGACCAAAATGGAAAAAATCCAACATACAGTTAATATAATACGAATAATGCAAAAATAGGCTTTATATACAGTTCCTTGAAGTCAATAGCTACATTCGGGACTATCACGACGTCATGAACAAACAAAACCAAGGGGCAGATCTACAAGAAACTAACGCAGCGCGGTGCTGCAAATCATTTTGCTGCGCCGCGCTGCGTGATTCAAGCACAGAGGATGCGACATATTTACAACAATATGTCGCATCTCTGTAGCTCCCCTCCGCTGGCGCACAAACTGCTGCCATGCGCCGGCGCAGAGTACCCTTGCACCATGGTGCAAGGTTGCCTGCGTCGTGGGGAGATTGTTTTTGTGCAGGAAGGGGCACCTTCCTGCACAAAAACAATCAATTGAGCTGATTTCCTCTTCCAATGTGTGCTGTAGAATGCAGCACGCATTGAAAGAGGAAATAAACGAGGAGAAATGAAAAATTTCTCCTCGTTGCACCTCACTACGCCACCCCTAGGGTGGCGTAGCATTCTGACGCATTTCCAAATTTACGATTTCTAGTAAATCTGGAAATGCATCAGTGGACATGGGTGTTGCGTGGGAACACCCACAGCAAAACCCATGTCACGCCCCTAACACGCAAAGTGTTGCGTGAACAGGGGCGATATTTACAAGCACAAGTTAAGTCACGCAGGGTGACTTTACCTGTTCTTGTAAATATCACTTAGCAGGCTGGGCCACCGGTGCATCACGCAACGTGATGCAGGTGGCGCAAGGGGCTTGTAAATCTGCCCCCAAGAGTTCCGGCTGGTTGCAGTGTCACCGCCCAGCTACGGTGTCAGGTAGACCCGTAAAACAGTACCTTTGGAGATGCAAGGCATCGGACCTTGTGGTGAGCTCTGGAGTAGCGGCGTCAGCAGGCGTCGGTTCCGGAAGTCGTGCAGGAGTCGTTGGGTCCTTGAAGTCACAAGCGTTGCAGGTCAAACTCCGTGAGTTTGAAGTCAGGAGCGCAGGTGTCGGGGCTGCAGTGTGAAGCAGAGTGACGTGCGGTGCCCTCAGGTTGCTGCAGGCAGCAGCTCAGTGACAGTCATCCAGCGGTGGCGGTGAGACCAGGGCTACAGTGCGAAGCGGGCGGTGCTGACAGGTCACGGTGCAGGCAGCGTTGTCGTCATTGCTGAAGCACTGTCATCTGTAGACCCAAGGCTGCTGTGTAAGACGGGGCAATGTGGTGTGTGATACCCACAGGTCGCGGTACAGGCAGGCGGTTGACGAACTGGAGTCGATGGTGTTGGAGTCGGTGGGCCATGGCTGTGGTGTGGGATGGAGCGGTGCAGTGCGGTGTGTAACTTATGAGCGGTGCCCCGAAACCACCAGGCAGCGGTGTCCATATCAGCTTAGAGCGGCGGCAGCAGTGAGACCAGGGCAGCAGTGTGAATCTGGACGGTGCCCCGCGTTCTCCATGAGCGATGTCCACAGGTCACGGTGCAGGCAGCAGCATCGGTGACGGCATTGCGGTGTCACCAGGGCGGCAGTGTGAAGTGAGGCGGTGCCCACAAGTCACGGTGCAAGCAGTGGCGCGGTGGGGTCGTCGGGGAGACCAGGGTTGCTGTGCGACGTGCGGTGGTGCCCTCTGCGGTGCCTTCAAGTCAGTGAGCCGGCAGTGGCATCGTTGATGGTGTCGGGTTACCTTTCTCCTCTGTGGCAGCTGAAATCTCCAGTGCCAGAAGCTGGCACCCAGAAGATATTGAAGTCTTTGATTTCCCTGAGACTTCCAACAGGAGGCAAACTCTACATCAAGCCCTTGGAGATACTTAGTATGCAGAAAGAACAATCCAGTTCTTTCCCTGAACAAGACAGAAGCAGCAACTGCAGGTCAACCCAGCGAAGCAACAACAGCAAAGGGGCAGTACTCCTCTTGGCAGCTCTTCCAGCCCTTCTTCCTGGCAGGTTCGTTAGTCCAGCAGTAATCTAAAGTTCTGGGGACAGGGCTTGAATATTTATACCCCATTTTCCTTTGAAGTTGGTACAAACAAAGTTCCTCTGGCATACATAAACCAGTTCTGCCTGGCTCAGGCCAGGTTCACTACAGGAGGTGGAGACAACTTTGTGGAAGGCAGCCACAGTCCATTCAGGTGCAAGCAACAATTCCTCCAACTACTTTAAAGGCAGCCAGGTCTATTCAGCCCTGCTATGACTCACCCAGGAAAGACAGGACACACCTCAACCCCCCTTTGGGACTGTCTAGAGTGAATGCACATCCCAAGCTCCTGTCACTCCAAACCCAGTTGGTGAATACACAAATGGCAGAGGCACACAGGATGGTTAAGCAAGAAAATGTCCACTTTGTAAAAGTGGCATTTTCAAACACACAATATAACAAGCATTGGCATAGCCAATAGGTCTCGCCTTTGGGATCTTATAAGTGTTTAGCTATACATTTTGAGTTTGCGTAAGTGTTTAAGCTGTTTAAATGCTGGTAAGTTGTATGTACCTGTGTGAATGTTTGCTTGTTATGGGTTTTTTTTGTTATGGGGGTGCATAAATAATAGGAGGGTGAAGGTTAGTTAGTTAGTTAGTGATAGTGAGAGAGTTAGTTAGTTATTGAGAGAGAGTGAGAGTAAGTTAGTTAGTGAGAGAGTTAGTTAGTGAGTGAGAGAGTTAGTTAGTGAGAGAGAGTGAGAGAGTTAGTTTGTTAGTTAGTGAGAGAGTTAATTAGTCAGTTAGTGACTGAGTTAGTTAGTGAGAGAGTTAGTGAGTGAGAGAGTTAGTTAGTTAGTGAGAGAGAGTGAGAGAGTTAGTTAGTTTGTTAGTTAGTGAGAGAGTTAGTTAGTCAGTTAGCGACTGAGTTAGTTAGTTAGTGAGAGAGTCAGTTAGTCAGTGAAAGTGAGTTAGTTAGTGAGAGAGTTAGTTAGTTAGTTATTGTGAGTGAGAGAGTTTGTTAGTTTTTTAGTTTGTGAGAGTGAGATAGTTATTTACTTAGTTAGAGTGAGAGTTAGTTAGTGAGAGTGAGTGAGTTAATTAGTGAGAGAGTTAGTTAGTTATTTAGATTGAGAGTGAGAGAGTTAGTTAGTGATTGTGTGAGAGAGTTAGTTACTTAGTTAAATGGGCATTAAAGAATTTACGTATGCAAATTGCTTTTGTCCGCACACCCGGGTTGAAACTGGGTTTGCCAAAATAGTTACCTAATCTGCTCTAAATTACGAGAGACCGCAATTAAAACTAGAGGCAAAGTGTTCCACATTTTAGAAGCCAGAAAGCTAAAGGAACGCCCTCCCAGCCATTCTTTCTTTACAAGGGGTATCTTACATTGAAAACTGACTCAGTTAGTCACCCAACTATTATTGAATGCTTCAAGCACATACATTGGTGGATGGAAGAAGGCGTTCTCGGACTAAACTGTTCCAAAAATGAAATCCTCATGGCAGGAGGCTCCTGTCCCGGTACCTGCCTCCTTGAATGACCTATCAGTCTTGGAGTATGGCAGTCACTTCCCAGTAAGTACATTGAAGAATACTGGACAGGGAAACTTCACATCCAGTCTAACTCCCCTTGACAGATCCGTGCTGGTCTGCATGATGTAGGCCTCCTGGGGCACCCCCTTGGCCCACGTGATTTGTGTCTACCTTGAAATAGTGAAAAGCTCTGTTAGTGCCCAGCGCTTCCACCAAGCTTGGCCCTTCCCAGAGCCAGCGGACCTTTCCTGCTTTGTTTCATGCTGCGTCGCCCATCCTTTACACTCCACATTGTCGGTGCCATCTCGCTGTACCCTACAAATGCCCTCCTACCCTCAGCCTTTGCCAGAAGTTCAAGGTATGCCCCTCTCTCCGGCGTGTCGAGCAGCCTCTCAGAGCGCTCCATTCATCCCCGTCCTCTCGCCTTGTTAACATGTGTTGCCTTTGGGGTAATCAGGGAAAAATATTATGTCCATTTACAATTACCAGGTTTCGGAATATTAAAATGTCTCGCTGCATCGGCAGTGCAGCTTTGATTGCTATGCTAACCTCTGACTGGCCCATAAAGCGAGTGCCTCTCCCTGCCAATATTGCAGGGCTGAAATTTAATTCCAAAATGATTCCAGATAATGGGGCGACAGATAATATATGCATGGAGGATATTATGTTTGGGCTAAATGCGGCAGGGCCAGGGCGCGGGAGTTGAATAATAGCGCCGAGTGAGTTATAATCTGGGGGACAGAAATACCTAACTGTCAGAGCCGGGAGAGGGACTCCTAAATCAAAAGGAAAGAATAAAAAGGAAGCCAGAGGATATTCAGAGAGAAAGGAGATAGAAATGGAAGGAAAGTGAAAGAAGCCCGCGCGCGAGAGCGTGCACCATGGCCTATTGCTTGGGGTTACCCGCACGGCCGCTGGGCGCGATAATTGAAAACACATGGCGGCCGTGCGGGTAACCGCACGGAAAAGGCCATTGTGCACGAGCGTGTGGTCAGCTTTTGGAAGCCCCTTACATAAAGTCTCGCAGAGCAGCGCATGCGCGCTACTCTAGGCTCGACCTAAAAATCATCTTCACTAAAAGATGTATTTTTAAATTCTGAGTTCAGGAAGCCTAAACTCCATTTTTCTATCTTGTCCCAATGGAAAGTTACGCTTGTAAGATATTACAAGGCAGCTTCCATGTTAACGTAACGGACAGATAGCCTTTCAATAGTGAAAAATGAACTTGGCTGTATTTCACTATCAGGACATGTAGAGCAAACAGCACATGTTCTACCTTTCACATACGCTGCACCCTGCCCACAAGGCTACCTTGGGCCTACCTGAGGGGTGGTTTACATGTAAGAAAAGGGAAGGTAGGGCCTGGCAAGTGGGTGCACTTGCCAGGTCGACATAGCAGTTAAAAACTGCACGCAGACACTGCAGAGGCAGGCCTGAGAACCCTTTGAAAGGCTGCTTGTGTGGGTGGCACACTCAGTGCTGCAGGCCCACTAGTAGCATTTGACTTACAGGCCCTGGGCACACCTGTGTACATCACTAGGGACTTATTAGTAAATCGAAAACGCCAATTATGGATATACCAATCAGTGACACAATTTACCTGGAGAGCATATGCACTTTAGCACTGAATAGCAGGGGTAAAGTGCCCAGAGTCCTAAAACCAACAAAAACGAGGTAAAAAACAGGAGGCCAAAAAGCTCTGGGGGTAAACCTGCTGAAAAAGCCAAGTCTAACACAGCCCCTTCTCCCCCCTGAGGACCAAGGTGTCCCCAGTACCCGCATATGGTCAACCCTCATTTCAGAACTCACAGCCAGGGGGAAGTACAGCCCATCATAGTAAGTCTTCCCCCAATCTTGGTGTCAGTTCCGGTCCGCAAGGTTTCTCCCCAGCAGAGGCTGTGCTTTTATTGGCACCTGAGCCAGGGTCTGAGGCACAATCTGACTGCAAAGCCGCAAAAGAGTTTTGGCTGTGGAGTAGTACTTCAGCTACCACTTGTGCTCATTCCTTGGCTGCCTGTTCGTTGGAGGGACAGTTGCGAATCTTCCTGTACCTCATGTGTTTTGGTCTTGGGGACAGTCAATCTCCAGTGTTCCGGTCAGTATTCGAGGGCGCCACTATGCCCTTAGCATGTAGGCTGGCCCATGCGTCTTCGGGTAGGGTGAGAAAAAGTGAGTTGATTTGCCTTCCATCGCCTTGATAGTATAGTAGAGGAGTGCGTACTTCATGCCTAGTCCACGTAGTTGTTGTTTGACCATTGCATAGGAGTTGCGGAAGCTGCTTTTATGTTTTCTCTCGCAAGCTCTCTCTTTCTCTCTCTTGGTCTGTATCAAAATTTGTTGAAGAAAAAATACTTTGATTCCCCCAAAATGAGTGCTAGTGGGCTTTACCTGGCACTGCCTGCTCAAATTATGCACTGCCTGCTGGTAAATCCCTACCTCTCAAAGATACACAGCCAGGAATTCTGCCTCTGGTCCTGCTATTCCTCCACCCAGGGTCCAAAGTGCCACACAGGATATGCCACAGGGGTCTGTGTATATCTATATATACAGTCTAGAAGTAACTGGTCTGAACCCAACTGTACAATCAGAGCCCTGATTTTTTTTTAGGGGGGAGTTAATCGTGTCAAAGTTCATTTTCTTTCAGGTGTGCCCCAGCTCCATGGCAACCGGTCACAGGGTAGTTGCCACTTTTGTTTGTGTATTGGCTTCCAGACGACTCCCTGACCAATTGGGTGCTGTTGTCTCTTTTCTCTAGCCAGACATCTCAGAGGATGTGGCGGCTGTGTGCAGGTTTGACAATGCCTTCAGCCACTTTATTGTTCAGATTTGCTCTCGGCAAGCCATAGGGTGGCCGGCTGGAACTAACCAGTCCAACACACAGTGAGTAACTAAACAAATTTCTACTCCACTCACTAAGTAGCTGATTTAGATCTCGGCAGACGGGTTACTCTGTCACTACGTTATATCCTATGGGATTTATATTTCGGCAGATGGGAAATCCGTCACCGTTGTGACGGAGCAACCCGTCCGCCATGATCTAAATCAGGCCCAAAATGTGCAAAAGAAAGCAGACACATGTGCATGGTGTCAGAATGAATTCTACACGTCCAAGTGCTTTCATGCACACAATACACATTTACGGGGACTGAGGGGGCTCAGTCATGGTAAACTACACAGGATAACCTGAGAGCGCCAGTAGGCAGTGTCCCCAGTGGGATTCAGGTCAAAAGCCCAGACAGAACCCTGCTCCCATAATCAGCTGCCACCAGCCACTGCAGTGTTATGACCTGGTCATGGGCGTGGTAGTCACCCACACTACAAGGAGCACCACTTTGTGGTATATTCCCCTATCATCAAACAGTCTCTAGTACTGAACTGATAAGCAACATACATGAAGATGTAGAGAATTTGTCAAGAGAGTGAAGAGACTCGTGGAGCAGTCCCTTTCACAGGAAAAAATAACAGTGGCGGCTCCTCTGCTATGGCGGAGGAGCGTCGGCCTATTGCATTTAAGCAGTGCGAAGTACAAAAATAAAATGATAGTACCTTTGAGTTATTCTCATTTTATGCTTGTGCTGCTTTGCGGGCGGGCGGGTGAGCAGGGCTGCTCAGCTCTCGGAGCAGGGCAGGGGAGGAGTGGTTTGCCCACTCCTAAGTGCACATGACTGTTTGGCCGGCCCTCTCGGGCAGCCCAAAACAGTCATGCACACTTTCCGTGTTCTCCATGCAGGCTGCATTACAGCCTGTGTGGAGCACATGCTCAGGCCCCCATTCCCTGGCTGATCGTCAAACCAGGACGCTCAGACCAATCACAACGCTGCATTGCAGCGTGGTGATTGGTCAGGGGAGTCTGGGTGCTTATCAATCACAATGCTGCATTGCAGCGTTGTGATTGGTTAGTGGGGCTGGCTGTGCTTCCTGTTCCTCGAGTTCCACGAGGAGAGCAGGAGGAAAGACGCGGGTCCCGGCAGCAAGGTAAGTTTATTTATTTTTATATTGTGCATCCCCCGCATGACCACCCCGTGACATCCCCTCCCTGCTCCCGCCTCGCCACCCGCGAGCCATGCCGGCCTCCACTGAAAAATGCCAGTATGTAAGAATGATAAAATGAGGAGCAGGTTTTACATGTATACAGCTTCAAGGACATTCAACCCTACTGTCCGTCTGCCTGTTTATCTATCTATCTATCTATCTATCTATCTATCTATCTATCTATCTATCTATCTATCTATCTATCTATCTATCTATCTATCTATCTATCTATCTATCTACTGTCTGTCTGTCTGTCACCTATCTGTCTGTCTGTTTATCGCCACCTGTCTCTCTGCCTGCCTAGGTCTCCTACTTTCCTCCTCCAGGTCATTTCTCTTCCACTACTGCAGATGTCTCTGCCCATCTCTCTTCGGCCATCTGTGTATCATGCTATCCCTGTGATGGGCGATTTATTTCCGGCGCTGGAGGGAAATGTTGCGTCTTTGGACATGAAGCACCTGTGATGACACATGAGTGACAGAGAGAGATGTGCTCTGATGGAGCAGAAGGGACAGGCCTATTTATCCCTGGTAACCTTCCTCTGTTTACCAGCGTCATTTATTCTCCGCTTTCTGGCCCCTGTGCAGGGCGTGTCACCCACACATATGAAGAGAGGAGGGAAACTGACAGCTGCATCCATCAGACATGTGGGGAGCTTGACAGCGGCCCTGGAGGAAGTGACGGATGAGGCAAGGGGGCATCATGCAACAGCCCAGAGTTAAGAACTTTACGGAAGTGTCCGGCAGCGTCAGTGCTCCGTGTCCAGCGTGTGCGAAGAATGGCAAAGAGAACCTTTCAACGCAGCGTCACTTCCCATGGGGTGGACACCTGTGCGTTACTGTTTGCTGTAGAAGCAGCGATTCATCTGTTATTGTTACAATTACTAAGAACTAAAAAAGCTTTTTCACTATTAGTATTAGTATTATTTTAACTATCAACTTGTTCTTTTTGCTTTCTTGCAGTTATTACTATTATTATTAGTATTATTAGTATTGTTAACATTATTATTATTGGTATTAGTATTATCATTTCCATTATAATTATTGCTATTATTACTATTATTGTTATAATTATTATAGGTATTATTATTATTATTACTATTATTATTATTATTATTGTTATTATTATTATTATTATTGGTATTATTATTTATTATTATTTGTATTATTATTGTCATTACTATTATTATTGGTATTATTATTATTATTATTATTATTATTGTTAGTGTTATTATTATTTTTTCCTTCTTCTTCTTCTTCTTCTTCTTCTTAATATAATTATTGTTATTATTGTTATTATTATCATTATTATAATAGTTATTATTATTATTATTATTATTATTAGTATTATTATTGGTAATATTATTTATTATTATTGATATCATTATTGTCATTACTATTATTGTTGTTATTATTATCATTGTTATTATTGCTATTATTATTATTATTATTGTTGTTACTATTATTATTGTTGTTGTTATTATTATTGTATTATTATTATTGGTATTATTGTTATTGTTATTATTGTTAATATTATTATTATTATTATTAATATTATTAATGTTACTGTTATTATTATTTCTATTATAATTATTAGTAGTAGTAATAGTAGTAGCATTATTATTCTTAGTATTGTTATTATTATTGTTATTATTATTATTCTTGTTAATATTATTATCGTTATAAATATTGTTATCGATATTAATATTGTTTTTTATTATTACTACAATTATGTTGTTGTTATTATCATTATTATTGTTGTTGTTGTTATCATTATTATGATAACTAATAATCAAAAGGCGTCTTCATTGTTACTATTATAATTAGTATTATTAGAATTAATATGTATGCCTTATTCTTCTATGTTTTCATGTGAATATTGTTATTGCTGTTATTATTAGTAGTAGTAATAGCAGTGGTAGTAACAGTAAAATTATTATTAGTATTACTATTATTGTTGTTATTATACTGCTATGAGTAGTAGTTCATTGTTATTATTGCTATTATTATTTTCAAAACCTTCATTTTTGTTGTCATTTAATTCTTCTTCTTCTTTTTCTTCTTTTTCTTCATTTTCTTCTTCGTCTATAGGGCTCATCAGTCATGTATAGCTTGGTTCCAGTGACACAGTGTGCACGGGACCCACGTCTAGGCAAACCTGTCCCACTTAGGGCGACACTGAAGTATACAAAAAAGCGATGGATTGAATGTTTGAATTAATCTCACAAACAACAAAGTAGGAGTAATTCCTGGGAAGGAGTACTGCTAACTGTGGTCAAAAAAAGGAAAGTAATTCCTTTTTTAAGAAGAACCCTCACCCACCAACCTAGTTGGTGGCATGCTTCATCATAGGGTTCCCACCCGAGGGGCCGAGTGCCTCTCGGGTGTGCTGCGACGCCTGAATTACAGCGGAGCGTTTTTTTTTTTGTGCAAGGTGAGTGAAAGTGATTTTTAAGATTGCTTCTATAACTCCTTAGAAAATCTTTATTGGTGGGGTCATACGACAAGATTAAAAACAGAGTTGGTGGATGTCTTTTGTGGCTTTCTTGGTCACAAACATCCGTGACATAATAGTGGCAAGGTCTACATGTTTCAGCCTCTTCGTGCGTGGTAGCAAGGCTTTCTTCAGGACCGGTGAAAAGGAACTGAGTGCGCACGCTAAGGTGCACCCATAAAGTGTTTATTGAACTGCAAAACTTACGGTTTTGTCATCAATGATTTGTTCTGGAAAACAAAACAACACATGATTTACAGCATCTTACATTCAGGCAAGTCATGTATTCCACAGCAGTAAACACATAATTAGGTTCATCAGGTGCGATAAAAAAGATCCACATTCCAGGATCTGCAATCATTTATTCCACCCGTGTTACCTAATGTGTGTTGCGGGGAAAAGAGAATCCAATTTAGACTCAAGTGCATGCTCATAACCACACTCGTGACAATCAATGTGTGGTTTATTTTCCTGGAGAACTAGTGCAAGTTGCCATAATCCTCCTGGTCAAGGCGAGAAGCTTGTTGCGGCAAAATCTCTACCTCATCTACGATCATGGAGAAATTGATCCGAAAATGACCACTGGCGGTGGCATATAATCTTATTCGTGCAGTGGTAAATTTAGAGTTTCCTCAAAACAATGGCGGAGAAAAAATTTCTCAAAGCTTACGTGAATCGCAAGATAGCGATACCCCATGGACCCTGCGGGGGGGCGTTGCCTATAGTCAAACCCTGGAAATGAATAAATCGAGAGTTTAGAGCGACAACCCTATCCGGTGGTAGATTAACGTAAAGTTCGAGCAGGCAGCCTACTTACTTCGTCAAGGTCAAACACCCGCCACTGGCACCTACTTCGTCCCGGTTCAGGATCCCGAAGATAGAGAGACTGCCGGCCCAGGCATTTTTAAACAGCCAGTATCTTGGGCTCGCTTCCGTGTACGTCATCACGTGAAAGCGTGGTGACGTCAACACGTCTACCTTGTTCTTGGGCGAGTTAACCATTGATATCCTATGGAAGTGAGACTGAATATCCGTCTCGTTTTAAAATTCACAGGACAAGTGTATGATTAAATTGCTGCGCATAGACGTGTGATCAAAGCTTGAGTGATGGCCAACTCAGTTCACTTAAAATTGTGGTATATAAGTGAACTACGGCGGACAGACAATTCCCCCAACAATTTCCTTAATGTTGCCCATGTATTGATTGTACTCAATAGTAATGTTAACGGATGATAATTGTCCTTGGACTATATGCTCCTCCCTACTGAAGTGTATATGACTAGTAGTGTACGCAGAAAATCACTAACAGATTATCTCATGTTCCCTCTAACATATTAATCAAGGGACCACTGTCTATTAAGGTGATGTCGGACCGATGTTACTGACGAGTGTGGATTAGGGACCACTATCTGTGTCTATGACTAGCAGTGTACGTAGATGAGGTAGAGATTTCGCAGCAACAAGCTTCTCTCCTTGACCAGGAGGATTATGGCAACTTGCACTAGTTCTCCAGGAAAATAAACCACACATTGATTGTCACGAGTGTGGTTATGAGCATGCACTTGAGTCTAAATTGGATTCTCTTTTGCCCGCAACACACGTTAGGTAACACGGGTGGAATAAATGATTGCAGATCCTGGCATGTGGATCTTTTTTATCGCACCTGATGAACCTAATTATGTGTTTACTGCTGTGGAATACATGACTTGCCTGAATGTAAGATGCTGTAAATCATGTGTTGTTTTGTTTTCCAGAACAAATCGTTGATGACAAAACCGTAAGTTTTGCGGTTCAATAAACACTTTATGGGTGCACCTTAGCGTGTGCACTCAGTTCCATTTCACCGGTCCTGAAGAAAGCCTTGCTACCACGCACGAAGAGGCTGAAACATGTAGACCTTGCCACTATTATATCACGGATGTTTGTGACCAAGAAAGCCACAAAGGACATCCACCAACTGTGTTTTTAATCTTGTCCTATGACCCCACCAATAAACATTTTCTAAGGAGTTATAGAGGCAATCTTAAAAATCACTTTCACTCACCTTGCACAAAAAACCTGCTCCGCTGTAATTCAGGCGTCGCAGCACACCCGAGAGGCACTCGCCCCTCGGGTGGGAACCCTATGATGAAGCATGCCACCAACTAGGTTGGTGGGTGAGGGTTCTTCTTAAAAAAGGAATTGCTTTCCTTTTTTTGACCACAGTTAGCAGTACTCCTACTTTGTTGTTTGTGTATATCTTTAGGGGACCAGGAGTAGTTCCAGTATGCCCTTTCTCTCTTTTTGTTGATTTGTGAATTAATCTCAGCCATTGATAACTACTCCGGCCCGCATCCCACTCATCCATCACCACTGCAGACCTTCCACTAAGCCTGGTGGCGTGAACATGAATTTGTGAGACTTTTTGGTATAATTTTAAGGCCTGGGTTGTTTGTGCGTGTGTTTGTATGTTCTCCAGTAGACTCTATCATCCATGTCCCAGGTCATAGGTACTCCTTGCCTGGACATCTTTGACAAACCCAGTCACAATCATCTTCACCTACACACAAATCCCCCACCAAATCTCAATTAAACATGCTTGAGCGAGACAGCGAATGACAGGAGAGTGAGGATATCAACACCCACCGCTCAACTACCACCAACCTTCTCACTTTCTAACACTGAAGAGGATGCTTTCCAGCTCAAAAATAAGGACAGATCGGCGTAGAGCGCAAGGGATGACATTGGTACCATTTTGGATCTGACGCATTCCTTCCAGCTGCACCTAAGTTGTATACTGACAAACGCTTGTTTAATGAGTAAAAACAAATGCAATACCTCTGCCCTACTGACGGACACAGAGCTGGAAGTGTCATTCCTCCCAGAAACATGGTTGGTAGAGGACATGGCACCAATATTTCATGATGCTACCCAATCTGGATATCAAACCATTACCCAGAACAGACTCAGAAAGGAAGCTGGCTGATTGGCTACAGGAAAACCTAACAGTCATCAAAGTGGAAGATGTGAAGCCATCTTTACTGGATGCACCCCCAGGCCTGCTTCCACCTGCAGTTTCCTCCTGCTCAACAGACCTGCACCGAGCAATGGAGTCTTTACAGAGACATTTATGGATGCACATTCAGATGAATCAAGTACACACTCTAGATTGTGTATTCCTGGTGACCTAAAAATGTGGTTTTATAAAGAAAACACACCTCAACCAAAGGCCATTGTATTTGGTCGAAATGCGCACAATCTACAGCAGATCATCTCACGACCTCCCCACATAGCAGGCCATACTTTATGTGTCATCTTCTGCAACCCAAAACTAATCCCTACTCCCAAAAACACACCGGTGATGTGGTCCAATCACCATATCATCTCCTTTTTACATAGGATTTCACGAAAAATGTCACCTAGAAACCTTCTTGCTGCAATGAACTACATACACTGGAACAACTGAGCATGGAAGCTTTGGGATCTAAACCGCAAACAGCAAAGTGGAGACAATAAAGTCAGTAGCAAAACTTTAGGAATGGGTGATATCAGACTTTGACATACTAATTCCAAAAACAACTCAAAACAAAAACGGAGCAACATGGATGAACGAAGAGCTAAAAAAGAGAAAGGGACAAGTCTCAACACTTCACTGGCAATCCATGAACTCTGAGAACAAATTGCCTCTTCAGAGACACAATAGAATGTACAAATCTTACACAAAAAGGCCAAAACAACCACTACTCAACATGACTGACAATACCATAAAATTATATTGTAATTCCGCAACCAAGAAAGCAATCAAGTATCCTCTCCCATGTCCCAACATTTCTAGAGTAAATTAGTAACTCATTACATCATTAAAGTAGACATATTGGGCTCATATCTAAAAGCCGGGAATCCACTTGTCGACCAACTGCACCACCCAAACAGAGACAGTAGAAATACCTCCATCTCTCTCATCCCTTTATGAAAATGCTTTGGCAGAACTCCATGATAGTGTAAAATCAAGCAGTGCACCTGGCCCTCCATCAGATTCTTGCCTCCACAGATCTTTGAGAAGATCCTTCTAGCAGCATAGGTAGACATCCCAGTCAGACACATAATCAGCAACTCCTTGTTCAAGGGACATTCTCCAGAGGGTGTAAAGAAAACAACCCTATGTCCACTACTGAAGAAATCAACTTGAACTCACCACACCAATCTCTAATGAACCTTTCCTTGTCAAACTATTGATAGGAGCAGCATTTCTGCAGATCTCAAAGTTTGTAGAAGAAAACCATTTACACTTGTACTACCAAACTCGATTCTGCCTGGCATGAGGTACTGAATCAACGCCGATCTAAAAAACTTGGGGGCATATCAGCAAGGCGGCGCTATGAAATTATCGCCGCTTTTGCGTCAGTTTTCGGGCGAAAAGCGGCGATAATTTCATCGCTGTATCAGCAAAGACACGCTATCGCGTGTTTTGCTGATTTAGCGCCCCTTACAACAACGCCCAGCTTTGCATCTCTAATGAGATGCAAAGTGGGCGTTCCGTGCAAAAATAACTGGAGCAATGTCGCTAACCGACTGTTAGACTTGGCATCTTTTGGCGTGTTTCCCCTGACTTTTTGCTTTCTGACCTCCCGGTTTTGACTCTGTTTTTGCTGGTGTAATGATTCTGCGCACTTTCCTCACTGCTGTCCAGTGGGAAAGTGCAAGTGCTCCTGTATAAAATGTGTTATGGATTGGCGTTTCCACGATTGGCCTATTTGGTTTATGTGTCAGTCCCTTGTAAAGTGCACTGCGAGTGCCGGGGCCTATAGACCAAATGCTGTTGGTGGGCTGCAGCACTGGATTGTGCCACCCACGCAAACAGCCCGTAAAGTGTAACTCGGGCCTGCCATTGCAGAGCCTGTGCGCAGCCTGGGGCTGCCATAATCGACTTGGCAAGTGCGCACACTTGCAAGTCCCTAAAACCTTCCCTTTTCTACATGTTAGTCACCCCTAAGGTAGGCCCAAGGTACCCCTGTGGGCAGGGTGCGTTGTATGTGAAAGGTAGGACATGCCCTGGTGTGTGTGGCATGTCCTGATAGTGAATTACAGCCTAGTTCGTTTTTCACTATTGCAAGGCTACCTGTTCCCCATAGGCCAGAACGGGCAGTTTTGATTATTACAGCTTATAATCCTAACTGACCCCGGGAACATGGTAGAAATTCGAGTTTAGTATGCCTGGACTCAGAATGATAAAATGCATCTTTTAGTGAAGTTGGTTTTAACATTCTGTGTTTGAAAATACCACTTTTAGAAAGTGGGTATTTTCTTTGTCTAACCATCCAAGCCTGCCTCTGCGAGGTTGTGTATTCCTTGTCTGGAGTGTGAGTGACAGGGGCTGGGGGATGCCAGGAGACAGGGTGAGTCAGCACAGGGCTGAATAGCAAGATCTACATGTAGATGGGTGGGAGGAGTTGCACCTGGGCCCTGAATAGGACAGTGCCTTCCCTCCACAATGCTGGCTCCACCTCCTGTGGTGCGTCTGATGTCCCTGGCCTACTCTCTGAAAGAAGGGACGGAGACTTGTCAACAAAGTGCTCCAGAACTGGTTTGGACTAGGCAAAGGCCTCTCTGCCTTCAGAGAACAAAGGAATTTGGGATATAAATATTGGGGCCCTGACCCCATGAATTTAGATCTCGCTGGAATCAAGGAACCTGCCAAGACGAAGAGCTGGAAGAGCTGCCAGGAGGAGTACTGCCCCTTTGCTGTGTTGTTGCTTTGTTGGGTTGGCCTGCAGCTGCTGCTTCTGCCTTGGGCAGTGAAAGGACTGGACTGAACTTTCTACAAACTTGTGCTGAGTATCTCCAAGGGCCTGGAACCGAGCTGGCCTCCTGTTAAGAAGTCTCAGGGACTGCAAAGACTTCACAAGCCTCTGGGTACCGCTTCTGGAACGCTGTTTCAGTTGCCACACAGGAAGGGAACTGCAACCGACTCCGTCAACCGAATCCATCCCTGACCGGTGACCTGTTTGCACCGCAGACCGCATCGCCCCGCTTCGCATCGCAACCCTGGTCTCACCGTGGGCGACGTCCGACGCCGCCAACACCGAGCCGCTGCTTGCACCGTGACCTGTGGGCACCGCAGTTCGCATCGCATCGCTTCACTGAACCAGCCGGACCCGACCGACGCGGTCGCTCCAACTGGCTCAAGAGTCGTGACCGCACCGCATTTGGGGCACCGCTCGCACGTCTGCGACGCACCGCTCCGACTCGCACCGCTGTCCGACGCCAGCTCCCGCACTCCGGCTTGGTCGCCTGCATCGCAACCTGTCAGCACCGCATCGAGCATCATCTCACCCTGCATCGCACGCCTTGGACTCACCGACTCCGTCTGCACGACGCTCATCGAGCCGCTGCCTGCACCGCATCGAGGGACACCGCACCTTGCATCGCTCCGTCTTGCACCGCAACCGCGACGTACGCCGACCGGCTCGCACGCTCCGTGCCCGCCACAACGAGAAAAGGTACTGTGACCGAGTCTGTTCACGACTCTGCTGGCCCGTATCGACGCGGTCGGCTGGAACTGTTAGACTCTGTTGTTTTCAGCATCGCGGTAGACTCGGACGGAGCTACCGACTCGTACGAACTTTGTTTTTCACGATTTCTGCAAAGAAGAAGTTATCTTGCAACGTATTCATTTTTAAAGTATTTGTATTGTGGATTTTTATCGTATTTGGTCTTGTCTTGAGTATATAAAAATATTGGTTATTTTTCTAAACTGGTGTGGTGTCCTTTTGTAGTGCTTACACTATATTACTGTTGGTTATGTGCAAATGCTTTACACACTGCCTCTAGAATAAGCCTGACTGCTCGTGCCAAGCTACCAAGGGGGTGAGCAGGGGTTATTTTAGGAGTGTAACTCCCTTACCCTGACTAGGAAGAAGGGTCCCTACTTGGACAAAGGTGCAAGCCCTTGCCAACTAGAGATCCCATTTCTAACACCGACATTTCTCCAATTATCAAGCTGCACGCAAACAAGCAGAGCGATAAGAAAAGTAGCGATAACCACAGTTATCGCTACTTTCCTTACGCCTGCTTGTAATCTGACTTAGCCATGTAATCCAATGGGAGGTGGATTACATGGCTAAAACCACCCTGCCCTATCAGCAAGGTATCGCTGGTCGCAGTGCGATTATCGCTGGATTTCCAGCGATAATCACACTGTTTTCCAGCTAACGCATGGATTCCTATCGCTTGGGAGATAAGCGTTGCTGATAGCACGCTATCTCCACGATAGAATCCAGTGTTAGCCTGCGATAATTATCCTCGCGCTAAAAGCGCTGAGCGATAATTATCGCAGGCCCTTGCTGATATGCCCCACAGTCAACAATAATGGTGTAGCTGCCTTGCTCCTTTTGCACCTTTACCTGACCGTTTATCCTTCTGACTAGGTGAACTGGGGGTGCCAAGAAAAATAGCCAAAGTTGTATGCAATCTTGCAATTGTCATGGACTCTGATCTTTCATCGAAGACCAGAGTTGACAAACTGTCTAAATCTACTTTCTGTACCATGTAAACAGTTTGATGCATCTTCCCACATCTTGGATTCCATAAAAGAAATTCAAACAACATCACTCATTCTTTTAAAATTGGATTTCGGTAATGGTCTGTACCACATCATTACCAGCAACTATGAGGAGGTTGCCGAGAATTCAGAACCCAGCATCACGATTCCTCCTACATGTAAAGAGACAAACCCACATCTCTCCTGCCCTGAAGGCCCTCCACTGGTTAAAGATCTCAAGAAGATCCTCTTTCACACTATTACGCATTACTCACAGAATAGAAAATGGAAAAGGTCCCAAATTCTTGCAGACAAAACTCATGGAATACTTCAAAGATGGAAACTTACTTTCTAGGCCTGTGCCATGGTTAATAATTTCCTCATACTAGAAAAAAACTATTGGTGGCACTATATTCTCTTTACAAGCTGCTGAGTTATGGAATTCCCTCCAAGCAAAGATAAGAGCCACTGCCAATTATTTTGACTTTAGAGAAATAGTGAAGAGCTGGTTATTTCCAACGTGATTACTAGGGAACACTAGGACATTTTCATAGCAAAGACGAGTCATTGCAAATACAGTCTGCTGTGTGTACCAACAGAGGAGCACGTGCAGTACTTGTCTAAGCCCATGAACACATTAGCGTTACCACCAGATAAACATATTGCTTTAAGTCTTGTTAGAACAGAAACTAATAAAATGGCAGATGCCTCCTGGTAGGAGTGCCCACCCCTTTATATCTCCACTTGTATAAACTTCAGGTCAACTCAACCAGATAAGTATCCAGCTTAGTGTGCTTCTCTAAGAAGCTGCTGAGTATGAAGCCGAGAAGTATAGATACAACTTTATTACAGTCTATATTAAACAATGCAACTCCTCACTACTGAGATCAAAACTTTTGCCAAAGACCAGTGCAGTGAACTTTAAATAAGAAACTAGAACCACAAACCACACAAAGACACTGTTGATGATATGATGATACGTAGAGACAAAAATTTATTTAAAAGCTGGAATGTTATCGTCCTGGTAATCAGGCAGTAGGAGAGGGGGATAACAAATCATGACAATAGACACTTGCATTCTCCTGTAGTGTTTTCACAAGTGCAGATGCAAATCCCAGACTCAACCGAGAGACAATACGCCTCCAGCTAAGTTCTAACCTCAGGTCCTATGAGAGCAGCCTCCTCCCCCTCATGCTTGTGTATAAATCAGATGCAGCCCTGTTGTAAGCCCTGGGGATGCATAGCGCCATGAGCACTAAGTGGTTGGCAGCAAGGAGTGGGCACACATCGTAATCCGCAGTGTAGGCAGGATTCACGGATCACCATCAAGTGTGCATGGGTCACTGTGGATCTCGCAAATTGTGCCACGTGTTGTTATTAGGTTGAGTAGGGCTTGGACAAACTGTTTAACACCAGCAACAGCCACAATAAACAACCAGATGACAACCATTAACCCTTCTTTCTGCATCCCAAGGTTCCATGCTATCTCAAAGCCACTGCTCCCCCTTCATTCCAAAAACCCTGCAGGAAAATGGATTTTGAATGATATCTACTGATTGTTTCTCTCCCCATAATATTTATTGAATGATCTTCTTCCTACTCTCCATCCTCTGTGTGCCTTACTGTCAAAGTATAGCCTCTCGATAGCGTTCCTCTCTGCCTTACTCAACACTATATTTCTGCAAACTAACAATACCTCTCCTCACCGATCACAAACTGTCCTGTGTAACTCTTCCTTGTAATCTATCAATATCTAACCTCCCCGCCCTCCTTCCATTCGTATGGGATCACACCAATGTCCACTCCTAAGTCTATTTAACGTAATCTACCACAAAGAAGCTGGAGGAAATGCAAGGGACAGTTTGCTGAGAGCACAAGACTACCTCATTAACCAACAATAGCTAATAACCTTTGAAATAATCACTAACCCTGGGCTTCAGAAGCAGCGTGCTACCCGCTAAAAGGTGCTTCAACAGCTCGTCAGGGGTAATAAGTGCTATTTAAATACAATTACAATACAATATGCCTCTGATTTTAGGGAAAATAAAGACTAAAGCTGCTCAGCCAAGCACATTGTAATAACAGAACTGGTTCATTTTGTTAGACAGGGTCTGTTTGAGCCAATGTTTAGCTGAAGAAGAAGGGTTACCACAAGACTGTGGGGTAGTGAGAACCATACGTGAGCTCCCACCCACAGGTGGGTAAGTCTCCTTTGCTTCTGTAAAGATCCCATGAGATCATCAAACCCCCTGACACCATGTTTCATTGGATGAGTCCATGTCTATGCTCAGCTCCAAATGACATTTCTTGGGTTCTCTGTGATGCCAGAGTCTTGTTGATGCTGTGACCTGCCTCAGGAGATTCCCTGCAGTGAGACACACATCTTCTTCCCATATCAGAGATGGAAATATACCAGAATCCATGGACCTTTTTCTGTCGCAGTGCGCAGACCCCTTGACCCCTCAGCCGTGTCCAAGCTGGGGGCAAGAGGAAAGAAATCTGCAGTACATGAAGGGGCAGTCATCCCAGGTCCACTTGGGTCCCCATAACCAAAGGCAAAGACCCCAATTCAGTCCTCATGGGCAGTGACAATGCATCAATATTCAGCAAAGGCAGTTCCTCAAGGCATCACACATCTTCGTATAAGATGTCACCTCACACTTCGAATGTAAGGGAAACATAGGGGTCGATGGACCTCCTGGCGATGAACATATTAGAACAGAAGTCCCCTTCACTGACCTTCTGCAAGATGTAGGGCTCACAGAGGGGTAAGTGTGGACTTATTATAACAAAGGTCCCCTTCACTGACTTCATGGGAAGATTTAGGGCTCAAAGAGGGGTAAGTGTGGGCTCATGGGGGTTTGCGTAGTGCCCAAAAGGAGTATGTGACATGAGTACTTCAGCAGAGATGGGTAAGTGTAGGCATATTACAACAGAAGTCCTCTTCACTGTCCTCATGGGGGTCTAGACCTTACAGAAGGGTACATGACTTGAGCAGTTCATCAGAGATGGGTAAGTGTGGGCTTATTATAACAAAACTCTCCTGCACTGACCTCCTGGAGAGGTTTAGAGCTCACAGAGAGGTAAGTGACGAATGCTTCAACAGACAAAAGTAAGTATGGGATTATTATAACAGAAGTTCCCTTCACTCAGGGTTGTACTATGACAAAAACCACGTATACCACCTGCAAGCGGTGTGTAAACACGCACTTTGGACTTATAGTCCTTGCTTACGAGAAGCAAGGCTGGCAGTAAAAGAGGCGCATTTACTGCCAGCCATGCTTCTCGCAAGCGACTATTATAAGTACAAAGTGTGTGTTTATGCACCGCTTGCAGGTTTTCAAAACACATAAATAAAAGACACTGTCATTCACAATGCCAATAGCTCAAACTCTCGCAAATGCGAAACCTATTGCATTGCAAATGCTCCGAGACGGAGGCAGCAGCAGCCATAGGGACAGTGACGCCAGGCCGTGCGTTTCAAAGGCAGGAGGAAGGAGGCGGCAGCTGCAGCCAAATCAGACCTCGGTCTTTGAATGCACAGCAAATGTGGCAAGATAAGAGCAAGATTTACAGCCCTGGTTACAACACAGCTTTGTAAACCACGATCACTGGTCTCGACTGCTCCAGCTTAAAGAAAGAAATAGTGCACACAAGCTCTGAGTAACAACACATGTAATAGAGGCAGTCCTTGAAAATGAGCAGAGCTTTTAAAGCCCATATCCTGAAAACAGCATGTCTCGAAGAGACAGCGCAAGCGCAGACCTAGGCGAGACCTAAACAAATGCTGCAGAGAGGTCCAGGAGAATGAGGGCTGCCGCGCCTCCTCTGTCAAGGATCATGCGGATGTTGTCTGTGGCAGTGATGAGTTCTACTTCTGTTCTGTGGTTGGGCCTGAATCCGCACTGCGTGGCATCGAGGAGCTGGTGGTTGCTGAGGTGGTTGGTGAGGCATCAGTTGGTTAGCTAGTTGGTTCATCCACCACAGGACTAATGGGTCATAGCTACAGTTGGCCCACCGTATTCAGAGCAGGATGGTTGTCACTGATTCTCCCTGTCTGTGAATGTCATTCAATGGCTGGTGGGCACAGGCAGGGAAAATGCAGAATGTCTTTGACACGCATGGAGATAACATTTGTTTCCTGAATTGGTATCCAGGTCTTCCTGGGGACTAGTTACACTCTACTCCACCCAGAAGCCAGTAAGCTGCATATTACTGATTTTCTTGTGCCTATGTACTAGTATTAAATATCTGAAACTATACTGTATGTTCCGGGTATCCTCCATTGCCTGTAATACTGCTGACTCACCCATTAGAAGGTACCACCAGATCCGAGAGACAACGATGTCTATTGTTTTCGTTCTTTCCGCCCCTTTTACCTCCTTGAGGTCTGTCAATGCACTGAGGTTTCCACCCAGATACAGGTCTGGTCTTAAGAATGAGGACTGAATAACACCACATTCCACTACCAGCAGTTAGTACCAGACAGTGTTGTACGTGGTGTGCCCCTGGTCAGTGTAGATGAAGTAGAACGTATCAATGCACCATCATCATCGCTCCAGGGGAAGACACCTTCTTCCTGGTGGTACTGTGTTGCAGGTGATATGGGGCGAATCAGGGGAGTCCCAGAAAACATAGTGATGGAACCAGAAAAGGTTGTAGCTTTCCTTCAAACCCTTTACAGCTAGTACAACTCTTGTGTATTTTTATCTGTGTACTGTGACTATAGTAGCTATTAGGCTTTACTTTTTCCAGTACAATTGATGGGGATACGTAGGGGCAATGCACCCCAATAATTTATTTTCAAATTTTGAGCCATTGTTTGCTGTTTTTGGTTTGTGTCTAAGGGCAGCCTGTACCCCAAGAATTACAAGTGTTTTTGGACAAACTTATGCCATTGGTGCAGTAGGGGAATGGGGGAGCATCAACATTTATGAGTGAGCTGTGGGCATTTTCTCCTGTTAGTAATATGTGTCTGGGAGAGTTGGAAGGGAGGCCGTGGCTTGAGATTCATCTTTGTTTTATGTGGAATTATGTGCTGTTGTTCGTATATTTCTGGCAGAGTTGTGGAAAGAGTGGTTCACCCCAAAAGAATCCCTTTTTTGGGGGCTTTTTTTATGTGGTTGCTGGATCTCCTGTACTTTAACTGTGATCTTAAAGTGAATTTGAAAGGTTTTCTTTCTAGAGAAAAAGAAACCTAAAGTCACTTTAAATGTATTTTTCAGAGAATATAGCTTTAGGTACATATAGATACATCTGCTTCATCATGTGCCTATTAGTCACATCTGGCAGTGGTAATGTTTGAGGGCAGTGGTGAGGGATTTTATGCTTACATAATTTATCAGAAGACTTCTGGCAGAGCCCCTTTCAGTGGGCCACGAGGCAAGGACGAGTTATTGGGCCCACCCGTGGGGGGGGTCAACACCTTTTACTCCAGATGTCCTGGGACCCGACCTACTATGGATCATGAGCAACTGGGCCAAGTACCCCTTCAGCACTTCACTATCTGTGGTAGCGCAGGTAGAGGAGTCCAAGGCTTCTTGAGGGGGAGGTATACACAGGGTGGTGAATACAGGCTTAGAACTCAAAATACGTTCAGCAGCAGCAATAACTGTTTGTCCAGTCAAATACTTGCTTTTATGAAAAAAGGAGTATTTATATACAAACACAGTGTAAAATACGACATTCGCAAATAATACGCACAGTCCTCTAAGGTCAGGGCTCTAGTGTTTTATAGACGATTCCCTGAGTCCCACTCCCCTCTTGCTAGCAGTAGTGGTTATTCCCCATTTACTAGAGGTAACATTCAGGTTAAGCCCCACTAGTAGTCTGAGTCTCAGGAGCCCCACTCCGACTCTCAATTAAAGTCAAAAGTGTTCCTGCATTGAAGCGATGTATGGCAGGCAAGTTCCCCAGGGCCGTCCGACCCATAAATCAGTCTTACCCGCACCAGCAGGATTGAAGCAACTGGACTCTCTGAATGCACCCCCTTTTCCGGTGCTTAAGCTAGAGCAGCTGTCTCCAGCTAGTTCCACACGGGGCCCTGGAGGGGAAGCAGCCAGGTGTCCTGGAGTTCCTCATTCGCAGTGGAGAGCAGTAGCTGGGGGGGTCCTCAGTGCTCCATCAATGCTTGGTAAATCTCTTGGGATCCTCCCCAAAGGGGCTGTGGGGGTTGCGACTCTGCTGGTTCTCAGTCAGGGCTTGGGGCCATTTGGGTCACAACGACGGCCTGCTCCTCATGATGATGGTCTCAAGCAGACCATGCTCCTTGCCATGTCCCGGTGGCTCTCTCTGGCACATGTGGTCACCGACTCCACTCTGTACAGGGCCGACGGCCCGATCGGCACTGCAGCAATCTTCATGGCAGCCCCACCTGGCATATGGGGTCTCTGACTTACAGTCTGCACACGGGCGATGACCCAATCGGTGCAGCAACGGTCAAACCTCACGGCACAGTGGCCCTCCTCTGGCATACGGGGGTCACCAACTTTTCCTTGCACACAGGCAACAACCCGCTTGGTGCAGCAGCCACCTCCTCACACCTCGTTATGGGGATCTAATCGACAGGATCCCTACTGGACCTCACTCCCTCCAGCGATCTCCACTTCCTCACGAGGCACACTGGGTTTGGCAAGCAGGCAGGCGATGGTGCTCCAGGAGCAGGTGGTCCTGGAGTCCCTGGGTGGTGTCCCCTCATCCAGCTGGGAGACTGGCAGACCTTGGCACCCAGTCCTAGTCACAGGTAGAAGTCTGGCAGAGCTTCTCCTCCTCGCGACAGCCAGACTGGCTGCTTGACAGTCGACAATTTTCTTCTTATAGTCCATTTCCAGAAACCAAATGTGATTTAGGCTCTGAGTCTTTGAGGTTTATGCTGTGTCTGCTTCCTTTTGAAGCACCTTCTCCTCTGCCTCACCCTTCCTCCATAAAGCAGTCTGTCACAGCAGGAGTGACTCCAAAGCTGATGGCCCCACATCACAGGCCATGGGAGTGATTTGAGGTTCACACCTGGATGTTAGCCACAGTCATGTGTGTATCAAAAGGTTACCCCAGGGCCTCAGCCTTACTCTTCATGATTCTCTTATCAGCCCCATCTCCTTCCTGAGATGTGCCCAGGCCCCTTCCTAGTGACCTCTCTCTGAACCAAGAGCGCCCTTTAAAGAGCACTGAAGAGCCTGGCTGTCCGTCCTCCAGTGTGTCCTACCCAGCTCACAGGATGCAGCAATACACAAATCTGTCTTGGGGGATTGCTCTTCTTCCTCATGTTCCTCTAGTCAGTCCGGGTCTCCTAAAATGAACCCAGCTTCTTCCATGTATTGTATCATTCCCAGGCACACATACACCCAGCAGATGCACATAATATACATGCACTGTACAGCACTACATCCTTCATGTAATGTACCATTCCCAGGCACACAAACACCCAGCACATGCATATAACATACACTTACTGCACAGCACAGCACTGCACCATCCCTGTATTGTGCCATTTACAAGCACACACCAAACACATGCACAAGACACAAATGCAGTGCTGCACTGCACACAAAACGATGTAGGTCAAGGGGGAGTTAAGCACACAGCAGCGGTACTTTAAATGAGTGAGCCTGTAGGCCTCACCCCAGTGACACAGGTACAAAGTTCTGTTCCTCCCTACTGATCACTGCACGGTTTGCTGAAACCACTGCATTCGTGCTGCAGATCTCCTAGTAAAGGCATTGGCTTTTCTCCACTATGAGGCTAGTGCTTTGGACGCCCTTCTCGGTCCAAAAATACTGCAATGCGTGACATAGGCCTATGTCATGGTGCACACGCTTGTTCTGTGTTCACCCATGACAACAAAAATCAGCACCAGAGATCCGGACATCATTAAGGTTGGGGCACTCAGGGCAGGGGTGCACGTCCATTACCATGCAGGGGGCTTTTCCTTCCCAAAAACTTCCCAAATGGCTGTTGTCTTTTAAACTTCAGCAATTTGGAAAACTTAACTGAAAATCATGAACTTGATGCACAGAAGCTTTCCCAATATTTAAGACGGTCTTAAGATTGTCTTACGCCAGTAAATAAAGCTGTTTTACGAAGGTTTAGACCAGGATTAAGACGTCTTAATATACGGTTTTCTAGTTTACGACTGTGTGAGCCCGGGGAAGTAACTTTGTAAACCAGACCATTCTTTCTTGACTTGATGCCCCCTTCCTCCAGTCTTCAGCCAGGTAAATATAAACATCCTAAATGAACCTTTTCATCCTCCACTCATTTACGTCATCCACCTGAAACCCCTTTCACTGATTGAAGAGCGATGCAATCTTTCTCAGTTTTGCTCCCACAAACTTTCAAGCGAGTATGGACTTTTTCTGATCCTTCACAGATTGTGTGAACATTTTTTCATTCTTCACCTGTGAAGATCAGATATTTTCTGTAATTTGATTTTGCATACATTATTATTGACTGCCAAAAATGATACTGTTGAAGGCACCCTTTGAAGAAAATAGTAAAAGGTTTTCTCCGCAGGGCGATTGTGTGTAGGAAAATGACATGGAAATGTCGACTTGTGGATCAGTAATATTGAATCAAATTTAGGCATGAAGAATATTAATGACTCATATCTATCACTGTTGCTGGACCTTTTAGGCCTCCTGCTCCAGTTGTCTTTTGCCTGTTTGTTACTCCATTTATTTCCTGTTTATATTTGTTTTCACATATGGCACCAAGGACTGGCAGATGTTCTAGGTGTCATGATTGGTTTGGTTCACAAGCAGGTATTCACTCAGAATGCTGGAGGCAGGGAGGAGACCTGTAAGAGGCCTTTCACTGCACAAGAAGAAGGCTCGCTGGAAACAATTCTCACCAAAATGTGAAAGGTACCAGGAGTGATCCACCACAGGGAGCAGGCCATCCACAGGGAGACTGATATCCTCAATCGGGAGAAGGATCTCCTCTGGTCCCGATCCATTCTGGTCCGCGCCTGGCCACCAGGATCCAGACATGGTCTGGCAGGACTGAGTGACGTGTCATGTTACTAGCTATTTCTTTTTGCAAACCACGCATCTACTTTGAGATTTGTCCTTGCCCCATTCTAGTGATAGCTGTGGTCGGGAGAAGGGTTCATCTCCATGTGGAAGGAAGTGATTATCTGAACCTAAGAATGTGAAGCAGGAAACCCAGAGAGATGTAAAGCAGTGAAAACAATTTGAAACCCGTGGCCTGATTTACTAAGGAGTTTCCTAAACTTAAGTCTGTTCTAAGAGTGTTTTAAACGAGGACATTTGGATCTGATTGACATTTGGATCTAATTGATTAAGATTTTGCTTCGGTTAAAGACAATTTTAAACAGGGGCAGCGCCTCTGTTAAGGCGGAGGAGCGTCGCCCCACTAACTAAATTGCCCCCAGAGATGAAAAATAAAATGGTAATAAAGTTAATTTATTACCATTTTTTCAATAACCCCGTCACAAGCTGAACATCAGGACGGGGGCGGGCTGCTGCTGACTGGCAGCAGCAGAGAGCAGTGATGGGCAGCGCACTTTAAGTTTAAAGTGCACATGTCTATTTGGCCGGCAGGCCGGCCATCTTGCCAGCCAGACATGCACACTTTAAACCTCTCTAACCCAGCTGTCTGAAAGCTTAGGGATCCAGTGTCCTCGGGAGCACCTAAGGAGGCCCCCTCCATCCAATTCTGGCACTTCTCTCATGCTGCATGACAGCAGCGCCAGGATTGGTTAGTGCAGTTTCCTGGCTGGGTCCCGCGTTGGAGCCTGCCTAAAGAAGACCAGAGCGAGGAGGACGTCACGCCAGGAAGGTAAGTGTAATTATTTCATAACTTATTTATTTTTGTCCCACCCGCCTCACCACCCTCCGTGCATGTCAGCTGCCACTGGTTTTAAGATTGTCCTTTCTGATTTAAAACATTCCTAAGATTACTGGGGATGTTCTACAAAAGTTATTCCCTGGATTATTAGCAGTAAATCATTCTTTCTAGTCTTAATACAGCCTTAATTGTGTTCTAAACCAGATGAACATTTTTATAA
This sequence comes from Calotriton arnoldi, assembly GCA_963921515.1. Classification (NCBI taxonomy): domain Eukaryota; kingdom Metazoa; phylum Chordata; class Amphibia; order Caudata; family Salamandridae; genus Calotriton; species Calotriton arnoldi. The sequence continues at coordinate 1,983,090 of CAWUFW010002044.1, forward strand.
TTTAAACCTTTTGATCCTTGCTTAAAAAAGTGTTAGGTCTGTATGTCCTACGTGTGGAAAATGTCTTCGTAAATTAGGTCCTCTGGCCTCACAGTTCAAGAAGTGACTACTAGGCCCTGATTATAAATGCCCCGAAGGGGGTTGTGAAATTTAGCACACCTGGTAAAATGTGATACCCCAGGTTTTGGAATTTATTGGGTACGATAATTAGCACCTATTACGAGTTAAGCCCAACAAAGATTTTAGCTGCTTTTTGCCCCTAGATGTGCATGTCCCATTATTTTCCAGCCATCCCCCCCACAAAGTGTCTGCAGGTTTAACCTGCAGAAATGTACCTGACATTGCGGGGGTAATTACAGGGTGTGGTAAACACCACATATTTTATAATTCTGATCCCTGATCAAAGAGGGGTTTGCGCGGAGATCAGACTTATGTGGGGCTCTTGTAATGAGCCGCTTATCCACTCAAACAGAATAATACTACTGGTAATGCAGGAGGTACTGTAATGCTTGGAGGTACAGTTCATGGTGGAAAAAACTGGTCATAATCGATGGTGGAGGTAATGCTGGATTGCATGGTACTGGTCATTTCATAGGTACTGTTTTGGATGGTGGTACCGGTCATGCTGGAAAGCATAGCAGGAACAACGTAACAATTTTCACTGTTGTACTGTAAGTTACTTTAGATGAGGAGCATCAATGGCCAAGTCACAGGAGGCATGATTGTCCTGTATTAAGTACTAATATAAGTATTTGGAGGCTTCCACGATATCAGAAAGCTTGAATAATGTTCAGCCCGTAATACGTGGCCAGTCTGATCCTTGAACAGTCAGAAGGACGTGATCTCCTTATCAGAGATACAGGGTTAAATGAACAGCAGCCTCCGGGACATAGTGGTTTCCCTGCCCGCACTGGCGTGGGCAGGAAAACCTGTGTTTACTCCCACCAAGCAAGAGTAAACACAAAGTCTGCTCCCAGCAGGCGGAAGCTGTAAAAATACTCCTGCCAGCTGGGAGCTGACTTCAGATCTATTTCCCTGCCCGCAGTGATGGGCGCAGGGAAACCGATCTGAATATTGCTCCCGCCCGCAGGGAACCGCATTTTGAGCTGCTCCCGCCCACAGGGAGCAGCATTTTTGGATGCTTCCTGCGAACAAGAGCAATGCCGGCTCTGTCTGGAGGCTGGGAGCTGGCTGGGGCCTTGGGGTTCCCCTCTCCACCCCCACGCATAGTGTAGTGGCACCAGGGCACGCACCCTTTGTTGGCTGGGGATTGGGGTCCCCGGGGCCGAAATCGAACCAGGGAGGGGGGCTTTGTGCCCCTCTCCCTATTTAAAAAGGGGCTGGGCTACGGGGGATAGGGTTCCCGGGGCCGAAATCGTCCCAGGGAGGGGAGGGGGCTGCATTCCCCCCTCCTGCATAAAGATAGTGGTGGGCCCTGGGGGATTGAGTCTCTGGGGCTAAAAACAGACCGGTTAGGGTAGCCACGATCCCCCTCCTTAAAATAAATTGTTAAAAAAACAATGCGCAGGAGCTGGGGGGGAGGTGGAGGGGGGGGGGGTTTGGGGTTGTTTGGGTCCCCAGTGACAAAATTGGCCTCCCAGGTAGGGGGCGGGACACGTGCCTCTGTCCCCCACAAAATGTTCCAGGCCCCGAGGGCTGAGGTCCCCGTGGCTGAAATCGGACCAGGGAGGGTAGCTGCATACCCACCCCCGTAAAATATAATGCCGGGCCCCTGGGGATGGGGTGCCCATGGCCAAAAGTGGCCCGGAGAGGGGGCCCGCGGGTTGGCTGCCATAGGGCCTGGCCAAAGGTTGTGTGTGGTGCGGGGTTGGCCGCATGCAGAGGGTTTGCCACAGGTCCTGCCCGCCGACGTTTGTGTGCGGCAGCAGTTGGATTAACATGAATGAAATGAAATGAAATGAAATTCGTACTTGTAAAGCGCACTTATACCCCCAAAGAGGTGTCCTGGCGCTGTACGCATACCGCTGTGGAACCCTTCTTGGCTTTTCCCTGTGAAATGTCCACTCCTGGGCACCCCCAGGGTGAAGCCAGGCATCCCAGCGCTGTTGGGGCCGTTGTGGAGATTAAGCAAGCTATTGCCCAGAGTTGCAGAGTGGGACCCATGATTAGAATAGGCACCGAGGCGAGAATTATCAGGTCCGAGGAAATTGAGCCCAAGACCCGCCGAGGCGGGAATTGAACCCTGGTCCCGGGCCAGATCTCTGCATCAGGGTCTGCCGCTCTAACCATTGAGCCACACTTCTAACATATGGTAATTAAATATTACTTAAAGTTAAAAAAAAATTTAAACTAGAAATTCACTGAAAAAACTAAGGTTATATGGATGTTATGGTTAGGAAATGGAATTTTTGAAGACCTTAAAAATCCACTGAAAACCAAAGATTACAGGGTCGTTATAGTTAGGTTCAGATTTTACATATCACCATAGAAATTCAGCAATTCTAGTTAGTTATCTCAAGTAACTATAACTTGTGCGCTAAGGTAACTATAACTCGCACGCTCATCATGCACTGCTAATTACCCCACATAATACATCACTCATGATATCTTCTATGACATCATTGATAATATCACTGCAACGTTTGCTGTAAAATTATTGATGAGAAAACTGTGTATGGCGGGGGCATGAGTTTTTTTTTGTGAATTTCGAGGGTTTTTGAAAATTTAATTTCCTCATTGTAATGTCCCTGTAACGTTTGGATTTTTCTGTGAAAATATACATACCACTACTATGATCCCCAAAATAACCCCTTCTAAACTCTTCCCTACTCTACCCCACCTTGCATCATCTCATACTTCTTTTACTATTCTGATCCCCCAAAACAAGCCTTTCTAAACCCTTCCCTCTACTCTTCCCCCTCCACACCCCTTTTACTAATCCCAAGCCTCCTCCTACTGCTATGACCTCCAAAACAAAACAAAACAAAAAAATAAATGTCTAAATCCTCCCTCTTCTATCCCTCCGCTATCCTTTTCAATTCAATAACAGACTAACATGTCGACCTCTCAAAATAATTTTATATTTCACTATACTAATTCACCACTATCCTTTATGGATTCCAGAGTAGCGTGCTACTCGCCAAAATAGAGCTTCAACACCTCATATGGGGTAGCAAGTGCTATATAAATGCAAACCTTTTTCCCTCTTTTATCCCTCCACTATCCTTCTGAATCCAAGTAACTGACTAACATATCCACCACTCAAATTACTTTCATATTTCACTACACTAATTCACCACTAATCCTTTATGGGTTCCGGAGTAGCATGCTACTCGCCGAAAAAGCGCTTTGACGCCTCGTCAGGGGTAGTGAGCGCTATATAAATGCAATTACAATGCAATACAATAGTATTGGTCATGCGAGTAGGTAGTGTTATTCACAAAGGTACCAGTCGGTTGTATGATTTTACTTCGCAAACAACTACCACGCATGGCAATACCACGCATACTTTACTACGCATGAGCCACTACCACGGTGACATTTACCACGCAGCTATTTATCACGCTGCTTTTTACCACGCTTCTTATTACTGCTGAAATGAATCGGAACACATAAAACGGCCCATTCCTGACATTCCATTGTGATTAACATATTCCTTTTCTTTAACTGACCAATGCCAGGTAAGTAACGTGTACGCTTGTCTCTCGTCACTTTCTGTGACCTTTACAAACGTTCCCGCAAGCAAGATGGCAGAAATACCTTTCAAAGAAGGTCACTTGCCATTTTCAAACTGCAATTTAAAATATACTTTTAGTCACGTAGCCTTAACAATAATAATTTCATGGTATTTTAATAAATAAAAAATGCCCAATTATTAAAAGTCATTCTATTACAACCTAAACAGCCAACATATAAATAATCATGTAGTTCATCCAAAAAGAACTTCAACCTAATAAACGTAGCCTTAACCATAGTAAGTTAAAAGATTTATATTAAATAAAAAATGACCAATGATTATAAATCATTCTATTACATCCTAAACATCCCACATAAAAAAAAAACATGTACACACACAAAACATGCCATCAACTTTTATTTATAATATATAACTGTGTCTGGAACTCATTTTCAGCATCAAATAAATATATTTATACATCTCTTGCATATAAAAACCCTGCATAATTAGTTAAATGTGCTTAACAAAGCAAAACATCGATGTATGTAACATTCATTTTAAACAAATTACTTCTCTTCAAAAATGCACTTCATTTAAAGTGTGTTTTACTTTTAAATGAATAAAGTTAACTTTTCTTACCTGTCATCCGCACGCCTTTCACCAGCACCCTTTACTTCCACCAACCTAAAAAACACGTGAAAACACGTCTACGCCGACAGTAAAAACTAAAAAAGGACTTGTTAAAAGACGTACGCGCTGAACGTAGGTAGGTAGAATACATCATGAGACCCGACCTAGACGTTCCAGTGCAGCTTGCGTGGTAAAGACGGTCGTGGAAGGCATACGCGTGGTAAAGACGTTTACGTGGTAAGTGTACCGTTGTAAACGTAACGCGTAGTAAAGCCTTCGCGGTTAAGGATGTTTCCCGTACCAGTCATGCTGGGAAATACTAGTCATGCCGTGAGGGCCTGGTGATGTTGAGAGCTACTGTCATGCTCGGAGGTATGAGTGATGCGTGTAGGTCCTGTCCATGCTTGGATATACCGGTCATGCTGGGAGGCATGGGACTGGTCTTTCTGGCATGTACTGTCATGTACGTAGGTTCCGGTCATGCTAGAAGGCATGGTACTGTTCATGTTGGCAGCTACTGCCATGTACAAACATACCGTCATGCTTGAAGACATGGTGCTGGTAATGCTGGCAGTATTGTCTTACTCAGAGGTAATAGTCCTGCTGGCAGATACATACTGGTTTCCCTGGGAGGTACTGTCATTTCTGGAGGTACTGGTCATGCTGAGGGGTGCACTGGAGGTACTGGTCATGCTGGGAGGGGATGGGCTTCTGCTTATAAACAGCTTTGGCCTCACAAGGTGGAGACTGGAGCAGCGGGTTTACAAAATAGAAACATAAGAGCTGACAATGAAATATCATGATTTAATATTAACTCCTGGCTGATTCGGATGCACACACCTCTCCAATCTGCAGGCCTCTGGCTGCACACCCCCTCGAGTGATATATATCCAGTTAAATTCATTGCAGCCCATACATTATTCTCTATATATGAACACACACACTGGCGCGCGCACCCACAATCGGAGAATAAACTGAATTTTATGCCTCCAACTTTATTAAATGTAATGACACGTTGCAGTGAAATATCTTTCTTTCTCTTCGGCTGCCGTGCGGTAATATATTAAAATATACACTCCCGTCCCTCGTAGTTGGAGTTTATTAATTCTAACAGGTAATATTCCACTCAGGTAAATGTCTCCTTCCCCAGGGGGCCCGAGCTAACGCAAATGATAGATCTCGCTTAGGAAGTCAAAGAGCTATTTTTATTTGAAATCCTGCTCCCTGGGCCGGAAGAGAAGTGCAGTGAATTTCACGAGGAGGCACAGGCTTGTAGGAACACCTGGACAAGGAGTCTCCCGCGCGAGGGAGGGAAGGACGTGCGCGCGACTCCCTCCTGTGTACTGGGCCGCGTGGACACGTGGCGGGGGCGGAGCTCGCGGTTACCAAGCTACAGGGGCGTCGCCATCATTAGTACAACAGCTGAAGTTGCACGTGGCCCTAAGGGTGCGAGGGGCCTCCTGCACCCTAATTATGGCTTGCTTTAGCCACCCAATGGGAGACTGGGGGTCTATTTTGTTGCTTGTTTTAGGGCCCCTGGCACTGTGGTAAGGTGTCATTTGGAATTGGTATATGTAGAATGAAGAATGTTCTCTTCATGAAGTTCCGGCAGTGACCGGTATGTCAGTTACTGCCAGGACATCAGGAGAGTTGGATGTGCCATGTTGTGGGTGCTTCATGTTGGAATAAAATGTACGTTCCATCGCTACTTCGTGTGAAGAGCCTCATTGCAGACACCCATCTACATGAAATTTAGGCCCAAACACGTCATTTGCTCTTCCCCCCACTATCAGGAGCCAAGAGTTGCCGGAATGGAAAGACTTGAATGTGGCCAGAAGCCCTCCACAGCAGGGCGCTGTACTTATTTGGTCATAGTACAGTTTAACAAAGTGATTCTTAGCTCCACAATGAACTGAATTCCCCCAATAAGCGAGGCGCTGTAAAACTGCCTTTTGTTATGCACCATTTCATATACGCTAATGGCATTTTTGAGCCCACAAGCATCAGAAATGTGTTTCCTTATTTTCCACAAAGTACTTCCTGCTCTACGACCACGTCCCATGTCTATGTGACGCTTTGGCCTCCTGCTTACCTTACATTTGATGCTCTGTCCGGCTGGAAGCTCCTGGCTGTCCACCCGTTAACATGCCCCTTAGTGCCATCTGAACCTCATTCTCTTGTTCGTGTCTCTCAGTTGCCACTTAGTCTTGGATGCATTGCACCAACATCTCCTTTGGTTGTTGAGCAGCTCGTTTTTCTAAACAATGGCATTAAACCTTCACTCCAGAACATTTAGAACCTCTCCCTGGGCCAGGGGCACATCCCCTCCCATCTCAAAGAAGTCTTTGTAGTGCTGTTGGTTTAAGAAGTCAAGTCAAGAAGCCTTTCTCCTCTGAACTCTTGTCCCTACTCTTATATCCCTTTGTCAGCTCAAGTCTTGGAAAGTCTTGTCAGAAAGCCGCGCAGAGGCACCTTGGAGACTAGTGCTATGCCAGGCAGGCTTCCACTCTCATCATAGCGCAGTTAGTTCATGTTGCACAGCAGCAGCTGATGATACGGGGAAGTACCTGATTCTTGTAGATCTTTGACCATCATTTGACACCGTCGACCATGATGTTCTCCAGCACTGACTCCAGGGGATTGGTTTAGGTGTCAATGTCTTCAGATGGTTTCTTCCTTTTTGACAGGCATGAGTCGAAGAATCTATCTCCCTCCATTACCATCTGATCCTCAGGCTTTGGCCGGGGGGGTCTCACAGGGTTCAGCATTATCCCCTCAAATGCTTAACACTGATGTGGGGCCTTGGTTTAGGTTTGTTTGTTCCTAAGGCCTCATTCCTTTCATGTACACATGTGACACAAATATTGTACCATGATTTGATAGCCGGTATCACTTGGGTGTTTCCTTTCACACTTGCATGAAGGAGGCCAGAGGTCGGTAGGTTCCAGTTGGCGTACACTTAATACAGGAAAAACAGATACTGTGGTGATGATTGTTGGTGAGCTCTCCAATTACTGGGTCTCTGACATTTGGCCAGCTGAGCTGTGATCTTGTCTAGTACCAGTTCATACTGCTAAGAACATTTGCTTTAAGTATGGTGTGGTCTCACAATGTACTAGGTCAATTCAGTCATCCCTTTCCGTATTGTACAATACAGGGCAAAAAGTAATCCCGTTTCACTATTAGTGGACCAAGACATGACTAAGCTAATGATCTCTTTGTGGAATCGATAAAACCCCTTCAGGGACACCTTAAATCTATTCAGAGTGCGGTACCCAGCATCGCTTTGGGAGCTCCACAGTTCTGTGACACCACCATTCATCTGCAGTTTCCCCTTGGAATCCAGGACCGCCCTTCAGACTCTGGGAGTCACTATCGGTTCCCTTAAGACTCTAGGGGTCACCGCGAGTTTCCAAAAGCAGCGGTGCTGGCACAATTTTCAGGGTGGGGGTGCTGGCCTTCAACATCACTCCACTAAATGTATATAGTGTTTGCATAATGAATTGAAGTGCTGATTAAAGAACAAGTTTACCAAATGTGGGAGATGGGGCTGGTCTAGCAGGGAGAGTGGGAGTGTAGGATTTTGGAACACATTTTTACAGATCTATGGCTGAAATGTCATAGCAGGTTATTTATATATTAAGGCCAGCTAAACGGTTCTTTGAAGGAGCAGGACTCAACTCTTAACCTGCAGTTGAGTGACAGTTAAAGCCCCTTCTTCGTGTACAGCACAAAATGTCAGAAGGATAAAAGACGAATACCATAGGCCAACTGTCAACATGCATTGGCACAACCAAAAGGTGCATCCTTGACAAGTTGGTGTGATGGCTGCATGTTTATTTATTTTCTTTGCAAATAAATGCTGGAAAAATATAAGAAGAAACAATATGAAAATATGCAGCCGCCAAAATGTTGCGGGCATCTTACTGCAATTCATTTTTATTTAAAATATTGAATATAATTTCAATAGAACAGCACAAGTGCTTCCTAGCATGCAGGTGAATTTATATTGAAAGCCTTTTTAGTTTCAATGTGCATCTCAGGGAAATATGATTTTTAGTGGTGCAAAAAATTGGCTTTGAATGACTGTAATCTGAAGGCATACCGCTTGATTTAGAGTTTGGCGGAAGGATTGCTCCATCACAGATGTGATGGATATTCCGTCTGCTGTCCTACAAGTACCATAGAATATAAAGCACTTATAATAAGGGAGACAGGATATCCGTTATGTTTGTGACAGTAACCCTTTCGCAAAACCCTGAATCAGGACCACGGTTTAAACATACCAGGTGACATTAAAACTGGAAGAAGTATGGAAAGAAAAAGCAGTGGTAAAGTAAAGTATTCGCCCACTAGCCCTGGCACTGAGGTGTAATTCATTTAGGTGCATGTGCCTATGTAAGCTGGCAAAATGCCTTCACTCGCATTGCAAAAGGGCCAATGACTGAAGTGGATAGATGCACTGCTCCATGATGTATCGGAGCGGTGGAGTAAGAGACATCCATCCATCCAATCATCCATCCATCCATCCATCCACCCACCCACCCACCGACCCATCCATCCATCCATCCACCCACCCACCCATCCATCCATCCATCCATCCATCCATTCATCCATCCATCCATCCCATCTATCTCTCTGTCTGTCTGTCTGACTGTATCCTTATGCATTTTTTGATGACGTAAGGCAGGTGAGACAGCTTGAACTGTCCATGACCAGACCTAAAAAAAAATGCAAAACGCAGGACACTGAAACGAAGTGTAAAGTTCGAGATCACAAGGTTAAAGAAACACATTTATGCCTGTTCAGAGCACTAAACAGGAGGTAAACTCAATATTTCTGCTAGCTATACCGCCCAAATGAGAACTCTGTTAGGTTAAGAATGAGACATGACTGGGATGTACTAGCACGTGCATTTATTCACATGTCAATGAAAAGGCCTTCAGCATACTGTACCCTCCTTTCACGCTCGTACCCCAGCGTCACTGTGATCAAGGTACAGTTTTCTCACTTTGAATTTTTTTTTAAAAAAAATGAAGAAGCTTAAACCTAGAGTCCATGTTAAAAGAATAAGCAGCAATTTGTCAGATGAAGCTGTCACAGACAGGACACACCTCAAATGCTGCAAGAAAATAGACATGCCCTATCATTGCCCTTTCTTCATCTGACGTCCTTCAAGGATATGTGGGGGTACCGGAGTACCTCTGGCACTGCTCTTTAGACTTTGGGGGCACTCTGGGTCCCCATAGAATTTGGAGGGAGGGGGTTCGCTTTGAGTTCCCTTCAGGCTCTGGAGGTCACTGTAAATTTCCTTACGACTTTGGGAGATAATCTTAAGATTAAGGATTTAAGAAATTAACTTAAGAATTTGGGGGCCACTGTGAATTCCCTTAAACATCTTTGGGTCACTCTGATTCCCTGTAAGACTTGGAGGGTTACTGAGACTTCCTTTATGATCTGGGGGTCACCCTGAGTTCCTTTATGATCTGGGGGTCACCCTGAGTTCCTTTATGATCTGGGGGTCACCCTGAGTTCCTTTACGACTCCGGGGGTCACTCTATGTTGTGCAGCAATTTTGCTTCTTATATTTTGCATCTGGAATAGGTGCTTCTGCGTGTTGGGTTATTACAGGGTGCAAAATTACCCACCATCTCAGAATTTCATTCGGATAGTTCCAGAGGATCTTATCAAAGGCTTTTCCTGCATCACAACTTACTATAAGGTGGTGCTCTAATGTGTCCCTGGTAACTTTTACAGTATCCATCCCCTGCCAAATGTTGGCCCCTCTTTGCACAATGAAGCCTGATTGATTTTTGAGGACCAGTTTGCTTATTAGTTGTATTAGTTATGTGAACTAGTTCTGTTGTTAGTTCGATTAGTTCTGTGGACTAGTTCAGTAACTACACTACTCAGACTACCTACTCAGAATCTACTCTCTTGGCAGCCAGGTTTTTAAAGAGATTGGTCTATCATTACAACAATTCAATCTTTGCTGATGATCCCTTAAATCTTCTTCATATATCTACCAAGGCTTTGTTAAAAATTCTATGTTTTAATGGAGAGATTTGTACAGTGAAGCACTCATAAAATGTGATGTTAGTCCATCAAGCCCTGGTGATTTCCACATTTTACATTTCTAATAGCGTGTTGAACCTCTAACAAAACACGTGTATTTGTAAAGCTCACGTTCACCCCCTGGGGCTTCTTCACACTGAATAACAAGTGTTGAATGTTACCCAAGTCGATGCTACTTATTGTAGTCACTTGAGAAGGATGAAAGGCTAAGTAGACCCACCAGGATTCAAACCAGGGGCCTGAGGTCAAATATAGCCTTCTGGAGTGGATGTAATTGTCCACTGACCCACCGGGTGAATCACAGATATTTCTGTTGAGTAGCTGCTTCCTTTCTTCTTTCCATTTTGGGTATACAAGGGGAACATACACAGTTGCAGATGGAATCATTCCAGATTTGTTTTTTGGAATAAAGTATGAAAGTGTAATTAATGTCCCTAATACCAGTCAGGTCATTCCCATTTTGATCTCCAGTTGCATGTGTGATCTTGCTAGAATCCTGTTTGTTTCAGTTTATGGGACACTTGTTTCATGGCTCTCTATGCACAATCATCTACCCACATCACCTCCAATGGCTTACTTTCTGAAAGTATAATTGTTAAGATAATTTCTACTAACGGAGAAAGGTGTTCAACTGGGATTGGATGAGTACAGACTTCTCTTATTTTCTGAGTATATGTTGCCCTCAATGAACCAGCTACATTACTCTCTGCTGCTCCAAGTTACACCAGTTGGCACACTATGGTGTGGGACAATCCATTGAGCAAGATTCAGCCTAATGCCTGTTTAAAATGATCAATAAATCAGATTAGATATCTTTTCATTTTAAATGGGAGGTAGAGCAAATAAAACACCCTGGAATTTCAGTTTCAAAGAACACAAAATAATCTTCCTCTGAACCTGAAACAATTAAGGTACAAGGTGTTTTGAGGTGGTCAAAACCCACCTTCGGTTTTTGAGCGAAAACAACGCAGTCGAAATGAACTTTTTGCCAAGACTGCTTTACCTCTTCAGGAATTTAAGGGCCTCCTGCAGAGTAACATGCTTGGGAAAAGACCTCAAGAGTTATCTAGGGTTCAACAAGACCAGGCTCTTCATTGGTGTCCGAACTTAAGGTTACTTCATTGAAAGGTTGTTGTGGCGTCTAAGATCTTAAATCATGTTATCATTCTTTCACTTTGCACAACACAAGGCACTGGTTTTCACCCTGGATCCCAGGAACCACAAGTGGGTTCTGATAGAAACACATGTCTCAGCTGGTAGACCTTTAAAATTAGTTATCACTGCAGGAAAGTTAGAGCCCAATCCCATCGTTTGGATTCCTTTAGAGATACACGGTTAGGCTTTTGTCGAATTTGATCAAAATTCAAGCTGACAGGTGAGTTTTACTTCAGTTTTGATAACTTGGATAAACCAAACTGGTAAAACATTCTTCTGGGCTTCATAGAGAAAGATGTTTTATTCGTAGATGTACTTCTCCAGAGGACCACGATTGTTTTCATGTAGAAATTTCCAAAATAAATACTCACTTCTCAAGTGCAAATTGTGCAACTATCTCAGATTATGCACTGAATTCCATCCACTCCTTTCACCAGTAATCTCTGCTAACTCAAGAGCCTCACACTTTCTCTGTATTTGAGCTCCCCTGAACCGCACACAGAGACTTTCTTCTTTGTCATGTCAGACATTTCAGCAGTCACAGTCTAAACGATGGGCTCTCAAACGTTTTCTTAAGGCCAGGAGAGAAGGTTTGGTTCTTAAATGTCCCAGAAGAGAGTTCCAGAATGCAGTTGCTGCTCCTGAGAAGCACTGATTTTGATCTTGGGCAGTTTTAAAACTTGGTGAATATAAGAACGGGTAGATTCTGCACCTAAAACCTCTTTTTCCAACAGAAATAATAAGTAATTTGGGCACATAGATAGGTTTGTTTGGCTGAAAGGATTGATAGACTGGGTAGCCCAATGTAAATGTGGCTATTGCTTCCTTGAGGAGCCAGCGCAAGTTACTGAGGATTGTGGTGAAATGAGTAAAGGTTCTTGCTGTAGATAGACGTGTTGCTGTGGAAATTAACACGGCTTGAGTGGCGTGAACCTGGACCTGGGCACCCTGCTAAGAACGTCACGTCAAAGGTCCAAGCAGATAACCAGTGTGTGGGCTGCGCGTCTCAGGAAGGCCCTTGATAGCAGATGTTTAATTTTTTGGGAGCGAGCAGAGGTGAAAGATGGCAGCTTTTGCAATTATGTGAGAACCCCGAGAAATGAGGGCTCCAGAGTAAAGTTTAAGGGCGTCACAGTAGATGAGAAGGAAGGAGAGAAGTGTTTCCCTTTGAGTTCATGAAGGAGTCCTTACGTACATGCAATGCATACAGAGAATGGGTGGCCTCACATTCTCTACCCTGGGTCCAACTCACCGAAAGTCTCTTGAAATGTTAGAAGATCCCTGGAATAGAGATATAGGCTTTACGAACATAAGTGTCAGAGCTGGCTTGGGGCTTCCAGGGCACACAGGACCTACTGGGTCCCAATCGAGTTGACTGAATCTATTTCCCACTGATGTCCCTGGATTGTTCTACTCAGGGACACTGATAAGTGAGTATCAGGTACAACCCTTTAACATTTTACCCCCAGGCCAGTGAGGCATGCTGCCAAATGCTTACTCAGGGAGGTGGCCTGGGGTTAGAGATTGAGAACTCAACATCAGTGGGGGTGAAAGATCACGGGACATATTTGTCCACACCATTGGGAACGGTTCTGTCAACAGTAGCATCCAAGGATTTGATTTTAATTCTCTTTGGCGCAGAGCGTCTTAGGGTACCAGGACCCAGACAGATCACAAGTGGGTCTGTGTGACTGGCGCTCTCCACAGTCCATGGCAGCTACCCCACCAAACTGCCCCTGTCGAGGGAGCTGGGTGAAGGAAACCTCAAGGCTCAATTGGGGCTGATCTCAGACATGCAAAAGCAGCAGCGGCTCACCACAACCTCGTTGCTCTGCTGCTCTCCCTTTTTGCTCATGGTTCTTCTATACTCGGTTCCGTTGTTACGGTGAGTCTGTTTCTCTGGGCAAGCCCTCCACCGGGCATCCATATCTGGGACTCTCCATTGGGCAGTCGCTCCCTGCTGGGGCAGCTCTGGCACCCCTCTATGAACAGGCAAGGTGGGCTCCTTTCCAAAGCAGAACCCCAGCCATTCCACCAGACCGTCGAGAAAAACAACAAGGGAACCCTACTCACTTGGAACCAGGGTACTGAAATGATTATCAAAAACAATGGCTCCTGTGGACTAATGGCAAGAAAATCTCAATAAAATAACGCACTATGGCAATGTAATGGGTTATTGTGATGTCAAAAAGAGAAGGAGTCGAACATACCTTAGATTAGTATTTCATTCATAATTCTTGTTTATATAGTTCTTTGAAGCAAAATTACATTCATGACATTTAACAATCAATTGATTGTAGTGAGTGGTGTCCCAGTGAAAAAAGGAACCTAAACAAATAAACCTAAATAATTTGTGACATATTCGTGACATATATACAAGGTTTCCTATATTTCATGAAAGCGACCATTGAAAGATATATATTATATAAACCACGCTTTTATACAATGATAAGTGCTGGCTTGTAATGATTCGCTTTGAAAAAACTATCGACGGCGTTTCGACCCTGTGTGCAATGTAGGGTCTCTTCAGGACCTAAGATAGTAGGGACACCTGCGAGAAGAGGAAGGATAATGTCAGTAAGTGCTTGTAATGGAGCAGCTGTGCTCGTGGAAAAAGGATGTAGGCAATCAGTATAGTACCTGAAGGAAGGGTTTGCGCAGCCTCGTGTGGAATTTGTGGCACCGTGAGTAAAGTGAAAAGTAAGGATACTCACATGGGACCCGGCCGGGCACTGTTCATGTGAGAAATAGAAGCGTGTTAATATCATTCTTTTAAGTAGAGTACATATGACTCTACTACATAGGTGCACTATGATAAGAGACTTACCCCATGTGAGGGTAGCTGTCGGCTGGCAAAATTCGGTTAGCACAATAGGAGGATTGCGCAGGTATGGAATAGAAGGGCACGGTGAGTGTGCAGATCAAGCACGAGCTATATAGAAAAATACATATTGTCAGTGTACTATGCATACCCACATCCTGCCACATCTATGGGGCCGATTCCGATTCGGGCCGGAAAACGTACCGACCGACTCGGAGCCGGAATAAATACCGACCGACACGTACCGGTGCAGCCCGACCCGCAAAGTACGATGAGAAGCGTGCAAAACCCGACCGACTCGTACGGAACACAAGCCGAACGACCGAGCCGCGCGGAAAACAGCCATCCGGCCGGAAAAGCACGCAAATTGAACCGACCGACACGCACCAGGAAGAATCCCGAACGAAACGTACCCGCGAACTCCGACACGCCAAGTACGATGCAACACGTGGAAAACACGACCGAGTCGCACGGAGCCCAAGCCGCACGACCGACACGCATTCAAAACTGCGAGCCGAAGCAACCCAAAACCCCGCGACCGACGCGTACGCAGCACAGAAAACAGCACAAACACAGCGTGAACGAATCTGAGAGGCTCGCACGAGACAACTGGAGGGTCCGACTCGGTCACAAGAACGTCTCCTACATGCACAAAAAGAACCAAGGAAAAAAACCACAAAAAAAGGCCAAACAAGCAATCACAAATCAAATAAATACTGGGGGGGGGAAACAGGGAACAAAGACACACCCACAACTCCACCCATATAAAGGACACAAATCCCTTTGCAAATTCAAATTACCTGCCAGCACTCAACAGACAGCAACCACACACCCACAGCTCATCCATCACACAAGCCACACACCATCAGCACCTCAACAAATAGCACCCTCACATACACCCAGCAAAACACACACTCACACACCTTCACCTGCACACCAACACACACATCACTCACCATCACCACCCATCACCATGCCCCCAAAGAAGAATCACAAGTTCCTAGATAGTGAATTGGAAGTCCTGGTAGATGAGATCCTCAGGGTAGAGCCACAGCTGTTTGGTACATTGGTCCAACAGACACCCATGGCGCAGAAAACCAAGATGTGGGAGAGGATTGTTGACAGGGTGAACGCACAATCACCATGTTTGCGCACAAAGGTAGACATCCAGAACAGGTGGTATGACATGCGCAGGAGGGTCAAGGAGCTGTTGAAGAAGGACTACATCTTGAGCCAACACACCGGCAGTGGCCCTCCTGCCAAACCAGTATACCTCAGGCCCTGGGAGGAGAAGGTGCGGGCCATCCTACCACCAGTGAGCGTCTATGGACTAGAAAACATCCCAGAGCCTGGTGAGTACACAACAAATGTACACAATATTGTGCCACAATACACACACATCACTGTCAAGGGGAGAGTCAAACCATGCACCCTTAGCAAATACACACCAACCATAACAGATCATCCCAAAATGTGTATGTCAGCCAGATAAACACAATACATGCCAGCTCATAGTGAAATGTAACTGTGTCATGACATGTACAAACCTAACAACAAATAGAGCTAGGCAGTGGCACAAATATAACCAACAAACACAGTCAGACATGTAGCCACCACCACAACACCACCTCACAGGGAAGCTCACTGAAAGGAAGGAATACTGTGTATGCTGGGCAAGTCAGTGTAGCCAATAGCATCATGGGAGTCTTAGTCACAGAAATTGCCCACCCTCACAATGCGCACATCAACACCACCAGGAACCATGCCCACATCACAGGGAGTGCAAAACAACTGACAAGATGGCTGACACTGGCTACTGCTGTGGGGAGCACAAGGCCCTGCTGGCAACTGTGCACCAACCAACAGCAGGACACCACTGACTGACATCCTGAAAGACAACTTGCACTCCCTGCAATGGAAGCACGTTCCATGGTGGGATATCTGGCTGGGTGGGAAGGAGGACTCACAGCACTGACCATAGTCACCAGCAGCTCCACCCACACACCCCTAACACAAACTACACACAACTCACCTGGGAGAAAGCATTGCCACACACACCAATCAAATATCCCACAAAGAACCACAACCCTGGGTCATGCAGTGTGAAGCACAGGGACACACATGGGACTTGTAGCAAAACAAACCCCAGGATAACACTGTAAGCCATCTTGTCAGCACAGGCACACAACCTCACAGGGAAGCAGAGTCAAAAGGAAGGAAGCATGGGCATGCTGGGAAGGGAGGTGGAGGCAAAAGCATGATGGGAGTGGAAGTCACAGCTCAACATCCCCCCCCCACATGGCCCAGCAAGAACACACCCAAGCATGCACACCTCACAGGGAGTCAAAAGCCACTTCAAAGATGTCTGACACTGGTGCTCTGTTGTGGGGAGCACAAGGCCATGCTGGGAACTGGCCAACAACCAACAGCAGGACACCACTGTCAGCCATCTTGCCATTGCTGTCACACCCACACACAGTGAAGTACACTCAAAAGGAAGGAAGTATGGGCATGCTGGGAAGGGGGGTGGAGGCAATAGCATGAAGGGAGTGGAAGTCACAGCTCAACATCCCCCCCCACTTGGCCCAGCAAGAACACACCCAAGCATGCACACCTCACAGGGAGTCAAAAGCCACTTCAAAGATGTCTGACACTGGTGCTCTGTTGTGGGGAGCACAAGGCCATGCTGGGAACTGGCCAACAACCAACAGCAGGACACCACTGTCAGCCATCTTGCCATTGCTCTCACACTCACACACAGTGAAGTCCACCCAAAAGCAAGTAAGTATGGGCATGCTGGGAAGTGGGGTGGAGGCAATAGCATGATGGGAGTGGTAGTCACAGATATTGCTCACCCTCACAATGCGCACATCAACACCACCATGAACCATGCCCACATCACAGGGAGTGGAAAACAACTGACAAGATGGCTGACACTGGCTACTGCTGTGGGGAGCACAAGGCCCTGCTGGCAACTGTGCACCAACCAACAGCAGGACACCACTGACTGACATCCTGAAAGACAACTTGCACTCCCTGCAATGGAAGCAAGTTCCATGGTGGGATATCTGGCTGGGTGGGAAGGAGGGCCGGATGTCAACCAAATCCAACCAATGCAGACCATGTACACACCCCAACATTCACATAGAAATGCCCAAATAATGCAGGACAATGTGCTACATTAATATCAACCCCTGACTGTGACAACTTAGGACAATGCAATGTACAGGCCCGCATCCAGAGGCACAGTCACAACTGTCAGGTGTGTCAACCATTGATGCCTGCAGAAACATAACATACATTGTGTGTGCCTCCCAAAAATAGGTGATGATGGGGACACAGCAGCAGACGCTGAGGAGTCCCCGTCCCAGGCTCAAGAGGATACGGAGCTCACTGGTGTGGAACAGCCTCTGCCCTCCTCGGATGAAGAAGACCAACCTGGCACCTCCGGAGCAAGTCATCATGCAGCACCAGCAGGACCACCAGCTGCACCCCCTGCACCCACCCCTCCAACGACTGTCAACACACATACCACCCCAGCCGACATGGAAATACCAAGGAGCACCACCACCACCAGCACAGGGACCCTGGACCAACGTGGGGCCATGGACACCAACACCACCAACAACCCCCAAGGGGGCCCAGGGTCACCTGTGCGTGCCACCACAGGTACCGCACGTGTCGCCGGGGTGGTGGGAGGGGTGGGAGACATAGGTCGCTGCTTGCAGAGGGGTCTGGACTGCATGATGACCCACAACTGGCACGCATAGCGGATGCGTACCAGTCCAGCACCGGAGAGCTCAGCCAGGTAGTGGGGCTCCTCAGGGACATTAAACAGCAGCAGGCTGCCCATCATGCCCGCTTGGACTCACACATGTCCCGCGTGGAGTCCAAGTGGGACACACTGCAAGAGATGACGGCGGTGCATAGGGACATATTACAATGCCTCCGCCAGATGAGCAGCAACCAGTCAACACCTCCCTGTGTGCCCACAACATCTGGTGCTGAAACAACTGCAACTGCCACAGGGAGGGAGGATGACTCTGGCGGAGAGTCCCCTGCACCGCAGCAGCCTGCACTTGAGGGTCCCCCAAAGAAGAGGGGCCGTCCGAGGAGGGGCAAGTGAGAGGCCGATGGCCATGTGCAACCCCCAGGAAGCCTAAACCTGTTCTGGATAATCACCTTTGTGCGCAAACTGTCCACCCTGTTGACTGCAACACAACTCTCCCACATGACATGGGGAGCTCAAGTTGGACCAATGTCTCAGATGACTGTGGACTTTACTCTGGACATTTCTGCTACCAGGACTTCCAAATCATCTAGGAACTTTGGATTACAATCACAATGTACAGCACCCACCATCCTGTGCACTATACTCACACATGCATGTCAATAAACTCACTAATACACCATACTTGCCTCTGTTGTGATTCCTACGTTGTCTCTGAAGTGGCGATGATGATCTGGGAAATGACACTGTGCATGCTAACTGCTACAGCAAGTACAACACCGGCATGTGAGTCATGGCGACGTCACACATATGAGGGAGGCACACCACCAGGGCTACACAACACATACACACCATGGCCATCTGACTCATCGCCTACACTGATGTTGCCAGGAAACACGTTGCATTGCACAGACCCAACACCTATTCACAGTCTGTGTTAACTAGCCCACTGGTGCAGTAAGCAAATGTCAGTCAGATGTGTGACCACAGACAACGCACATCACAAAGTGAAGCACAGGTTTATTACACATTTGCAACATGTTGTAACCACCACAGATGCAAGGTAATCCCACCTGGCAGCGGGCACACAGTCAACAAGTGTAGAAGGAAGGAAGTCCATGGGTGTGGTGCACATCACCTGTAGGGACACGACAGCTACCACCCTGGAAGTCGAATCATGGTGTCGGGGATCACAGTTGACCAAACAACTCTGAAAGTACCCTGTGAAGGACAGAAATGACACACAGTCAAAAGCACTGAAGAACAGGACAGAACTGCAATACTCATGCCCAATACATGTCACAAGATACCCACCCAGAACCAAGTTAGCATGTCAACACTGTTGGGGAGTACAGACTACCTGTAAGGACACATCGCTACACGCATACAGTCATGTAGCACATGGACACACTCAAACAGCACCAGAGCACCACCAACACATATCATGCAAACTCACATCAGTTACATGACATCTCTGGATACTTACATTCAGCTGAAGAAGTTGGTGATGAGCTGTGTGCGGACATCACCATCATCATCATCATCATCACTGGCATCGTGGTCCAGGCCAGTATCCTCCATAGGTGGCGGACGTTGGTCATCGTCATCCAGGATGAGAGGCAACTCCTTCCGCACTGCCAGGTTGTGTAGCATGCAGCAGACGATGACAATCTTGCACACCTTTGCCGGGGCATATGGGAGGGACCCTCCTGTCTTGTCCAGGCAGCGGAAGCAGCTCTTCAGGAGACCAAATGTCCGCTCAATCACTCTCCTCGTCCGACCATGTGCCTCATTGTAGCGCATCTGGACTGGTGTCACAGGGTTCCTGAGGGGCGTCAGCAACCACAGCATGTTGGGATATCCGGAGTCACCTACATACAGACAATTGCACATTAGCTGAGTTGGAAAAGAGGGTGGAACACTTCATTGCAGAACACACACAATGGTACAAAGTCAGTACACACCAACAAGCCAGGCACGCTGGTTCCGCATCTGTGACATCATCCTCGGGATGCGACTACTCCTCATCACGTAGGCATCGTGTGCAGAACCGGGAAACGGGCACACACGTGTGAGATGGTCATATCTGCAAGACAGACCACCAGTGCATTGACCGAGTGGTAGTGCTTGCGGTTCCTGTATGCCTGCTCCTGGGCCTGTGGTGGTACCAAAGCCACATGTGTCCCATCAATGGAGCCAATGACATGCGGCATCCTCCCCAGGGCATAGAAGTCACTCTTCACGTCAGTGAGTTGCTGGAGTCTAGGGAAATAGATGTACTGGTTCAGGTATATCAACATAGCCTCCAATACATCGCGGAGCACACGGCTGAACATGGTCTGTGACATCCCACCAGCAGTCGCCAGAGTGTGTTGAAAGGTACCGGTGGCAAAGAAGTGTAGGGCTGCCATCACCTTCACCTTGGGGGTCAGCGCTGTAGGGTACGGCCAGGTTGCAGGTGTGGTGCCAGGCGCACTGCCAAATCATCAATCAGCTGCCTGGTGAAGCGGTACTGTCGGATGCTGTCACGTTCCACCATCGTTGCCAGGTCAGGGAATGGTCTATGGACAGCTGGTGCCCTGCAGTGCATAGGTGAAGAAAGAAAGATTGTCACTCACCACACATATGTGGCATTGTACACACTCAATATCACACGATACATCATTATGAGGCACAAGTACATGATGTGTGCAGTTCCGTAAGGACATGTATGGCACATACATGGCCAACATCCAACATCACAGTACAACAAGTGGCATCAATAAGTCCCAGGTTGTGCCATTGGGTATCATGAGGACGTGTCACATTTCCCATCTCCTGCTGCCACGTTACAAACACACCCCACAGTGACATGTGAGGACAGATGTGCCCCAGGCATCACAGCCCAACGACAGGTAGATTCCCAGGGACCCTGTATTGCCACATGGACACTGGCATGACATGGCGTATCATGTATACACCACAGCAAAACAACCATGACCCCCACAGGTAGTGGTCCCTGTTGCCTCGGCAGGACAGACATGGACGTCTGTGACACACACACGCACAACATCAAAGTCCATGCACAAACAACGTGGATGTGGAGACTGTCTCCCATTGTGCACATGAAATCCGAGACATTGTGAACACAACATGCACACAGACTGTGGAGGACCATCACTATTGTGCCAATGGGTCACCCTGGGTTAAACATACCGTCCCACATGGGACTCAGGGGGCATGTGACATGACATACACATACACCACCGTGGAATGTGACCATGCCACATGCTCAGATAT
Source organism: Calotriton arnoldi (assembly GCA_963921515.1). NCBI lineage: Eukaryota > Metazoa > Chordata > Amphibia > Caudata > Salamandridae > Calotriton > Calotriton arnoldi. The sequence continues at coordinate 2,004,417 of CAWUFW010002044.1, forward strand.
GAACAGTTGCACATCACAGTGGCCATGTACACGAAACACCAAGGATACTGTCCCCATGAACACGTGCACAGCCTGGGGGTGGCTGCCCCAAGTGACACCCACAGAACAACATGTTCACCCCCATACACGGAATAGGTAATGCAGCCTTACATGCCTTAGGATACAGTTTGGACAGGCTGTGGTGTTGTAGGTGTGCCCCTCACTCCCTGGGAAGTATATGTGGCTGACATATGTTCACCTGTGACAGGCATGGTGACATATGCCAGTGACATGTACAGGGATGCGTTGGACAGCAATGGACCGATCGGTGCGCACACATTGGCCATTGCATTCAATGTGTGCTGGTACGCGTTGTATTCGCAATACGCGTTGGACAGCAATGGACCGATCGGTGCGCACACATTGGCCATTGCATTCAATGTGTGCTGGTACGCGTTGTATTCGCAATACGCGTTGGACAGCAATGGACCGATCGGTGCGCACACATTGGCCATTGCATTCAATGTGTGCGGGTACGCGTTGTATCCTAGGTACGCGTTGAACAGCAATGGACCGATCGGTGTGCCCGGCCGGCCCATTGCATTCAATGTGTGCGGGTACGCGTTGTATCCTGGGTACGCGTTGAACAGCAATGGACCGATCGGTGTGCCCGGCCGGCCCATTGCATTCAATGTGTGCGGGTACGAGTTGTATCCTGGGTGCGCGTTGAACAGCAATGGACCGATCGGTGTGCCCGGCCGGCCCATTGCATTCAATGTGTGCGGGTACGCGTTGTATCCTGGGTACGCGTTGAACAGCAATGGACCGATCGGTGTGCCCGGCCGGCCCATTGCATTCAATGTGTGCGGGTATGCGTTGTATCCTGGGTACGCGTTGAACAGCAATGGACCGATCGGTGTGCCCGGCCGGCCCATTGCATTCAATGTGTGCGGGTACGCGTTGTATCCTAGGTACGCGTTGAACAGCAATGGACCGATCAGTGTGCCCGGCCGGTCTATTGCATTCAATGTGTGCGGGTACGCGTTGTATCCTAGGTACGCGTTGAACAGCAATGGACCGATCGGTGTGCCCGGCCGGCCCATTGCATTCAATGTGTGCGGGTACGTGTTGTATCCTGGGTATGCGTTGAACAGCAAAGGACCGATCGGTGTGCCCGGCCGGCCCATTGAATTCAATGTGTGCGGGTACGCGTTGTATCCTAGGTACGCGTTGAACAGCAATGGACCGATCGGTGTGCCCGGCCGGCCCATTACATTCAATGTGTGCGGGTACGCGTTGTATCCTAGGTACGCGTTGAACAGCAATGGACCGATCGGTGTGCCCGGCCGGCCCATTGCATTCAATGTGTGCGGGTACGCGTTGTATCCCGGGTACGCGTTGAACAGCAATGGACCGATCGGTGCGCACCCATTGGCTATGGCCTGGCCCTGGCAACGGACGCGATTTCAAATCTTGAACGAGTCTGATGCTGGAAATTCAGTTGGTCACCCACAACAATGTTGCAAATACATGGGTGTCATGAAGTTGAACTTTTGAAGGATGCTGTGGGCGTGTGTAAGTGGTGCAATTCCATGGATTGGCCAGATTCAGAAGATGCTAACGACTTGGACCTATCACTTTGGACACATGGGACAGTAACTGCCTCTGCAGCACACATATAATGCTGGCTGTTCCCCTGAGACCTCACTTGCCTGCACTACATGCTCCAGGACGACATCTGCCACCACCACTGCTGCTGTAGCTGCACCCTCTGGACCCTGCAATGGCACGTTCTGTGGAGAGAGCCCCAGCCTTCAGCACTGAGGAGAACCAGGCCCTGCTGGACAGCCTCCTTCCACAGTACAGCAAGCTGTATGGGAAAGCAGGGGAGCAGGTGAGTGTTCTGTCCACTGCCTTCCTAAATGTGCATGTTGTCTGACTAGCATGGCTAACAGTCTGCACGCCACTGGCTAGCAGGCTCACTGAGTAGTTGTCACCCCCATAGTGTGTAGTTACATGCACTGGACAGGTATAGTGCAGTGACAGTGCATTTAAACAAGGTTTTACTTCCCAGGCAATGATACCATGTAGTAACTGCTGGCATACTGTCCATGGCCATCGTTGCACTGCCTGTGTACATCATGTGCCCCTGTGATTGAGACATGTATACACAACTGTGTAATGCACGGATATGTTGCATGTGTAGTAATAGCATTCTCACTTTGTCATCCTCACAGGTTGATGCCCACCAGAAGCAGAAGATATGGCTGACCATCGTCCGGGCAGTGAGATCCGTGGGGGACTACAAGCGCCGGATCCGCAACTGCCAGAAGAGGTGGCAGGACCTTCGGGGCTGGACCCGGAGGATCGCACGGGTCCAGCTGAAGCTGTCGCCTCCTCGCAGGAGGGGCGGACACCGGACCCTGACCCCCCACATGCTCAGGATCCTGGCGGTGGTCTTCCCTGATCTGGATGGGCAGCTGAAGGCCAGGGAGCAGCACGGAGGGGGTGAGTCCATGACTGCATTGTGTACTTTGTCTGCCATGCTATGTGCCCTCCTCTGGCCTGGTTAAACTTCCACAGCACATCAGTCATGTGGTCCAGGACCCATGTCCCTCGATTGTGCACTGCCCACTCCTCATCTGATACCCAGGTGGGGCCCTTGCAGTCAGGGAATTGTGTCACTTGGGTACTGTGTCCTTGCAGTTTGCTTGACTCAAGGTGGGGGACAGCATCTGTTCCCCTAACTGTGGTGGGCATCATGGGTGGGTCCATTGCTTACACAATGCCTGTGTTCTGACATGTAATCTGCGTGTTACTTTGATATGTGGTCCAATTGCTGAGCTGATCCACCACATGTGCCTGGGGTAACTGGCACACACCCAAGCTGCGGGTGGGAGCAATGTTTGGGCCCCAGGAGTGTGTATATTACGTGTGTCACACATACTTAGCCAGCTGCCTACTGTCCAGGGTTCATCCCTCATTCATGTGGGGCAGGACAGTCATGCCTACTCCAGGCCATGCAATGCACTCTGTACTACCACTCCCGTGTATCAGCTGACACGTTGTGCTCAGTGATATGTCCCCTCAGGTGTCAGCCTCTGTGTCAGTGTGCTGTGGCTTCGATGTCAGGACTGCTGGGGTGTTTATCGGTTGGGGCTCAGCATGCCACCGGAGATGTGACCATAGGAGACGATACTTGTGTGACACATAGGTGTTTGAACACCTGACTGTGCAGACTGGGGTATGCGAATGTGAAGTCCATGCAGCTGTTTCCCATTCACAGCAGATTGTGAGGTGCTCAGGTTCAGAGGCTTGTGTTACAGGTCACCCATATGTCCAATCAGTATGACCTGGACAGATAAGGGTTCAGATGATGTGGTGTGTGGGGGATGTACATTTGCACTTGTTCAGCTCCAGGACTTGCATTCCCCATGACCTACTATTGTGACACAGTGCAGACTGTTGTTGTGTGGCTGCCCTGCCCATGTGACTTGAGACAGTGATGTATGACTTAGCAGGCATGCCTGTGCCATGGCATGTGACTTCCTATGAGTGATCCTGCAGGGGAGTGACATGTGCTACATGCACACCATAGTGGCAATGGCTATCAGCACATGGGTGCATCATGGTGTCTGTCGCTGGTATGCACCACATGCATTTCATACATCTGACTCTGGGCATCACTTTCATCCGGGCACCTGTACTGACTCAGTGGCAAGAGTCGTGATGTGTGCATGTTCACATGCTTCACCGTGTTCTCTGCACCGTCCAACTACTGTGTAGGTGGTGCATGTGTCCACACTGGGGTATTGCCAGCCAACGGACGCCAGACAGATGGGTGCAAGGCCAGGTGGGATGTGAGTGCCATGGTTGACGATCAGACTGACAATTGGCTTCTCCTATTCTGTTTGGGCAATTTTAGCAATTTTCAACTAAGGATGCCAGGCCTTGCTCTGTATTGTGCTGTACTTACTGTGGTGTGTGCGTTCGGTGGAGGTGACTGATGTCTGTCTGTTTCCCTATTGTTTGCAGATACATCCACGGCCACAGGAGGGGACAGCTCCACGGACCAGGAGGAGCCGCAGAGCCAGAATGGGTCAGCAGCCGAGGAGTGGTCGGAGGGACCCAGTGGCATGGAGGGCGAGGGGAGCCACACCGAGGAGTCCTCAGCACCATCCACCTCAGCTGAGGACCACAGCAGCTCGGAGGATGACTCCCTTATGGAGGCGGGTGTCAGCAGCCACCACACCCCAGCTAGTGTTGCTGTCCCCGCCACCACCACCACCACCACCGCCCTCCCATCGGCTCCCATTCCCGAGGTCCGTGGAGGCTCCCATGTTCGGGAGCGTGTCTCCTTCGGGCCAGGCACCGCACCCCCTGCCCCTGTGTCCCCTGCTGCCCTGAGTGAGGAGTCTGTGTACCTCCTTCGCCAGCTCCATGTAGGGCAGACAGCGATGCTGAGTGTCCTCCATGCACACACCACTCTGTTGACTCAGCTGGTGTCGTTCATGGAGGGCATCTCATCGGGCATGTCTGCCCTACAGAGGGGCAATAGGTCCATGGACTCCTCCCTGACGGCAGCAGTGTCCCTCCTCCAACAGTCCCTCACCCCTCCTGCCTCTGCCCCATCCACACTCCCCAGCACCTTACCTGTCCCAAGCACACACACACCGGCACAGGCACACACCAGCACAGACACAAGCAGCACACAGACACACACGCCAAAATCAAGATGCACACGCACGCACAGTCAGGGGACTGAAACCACACTCACAGGGGATGGGGCCCAGTCACACACACACGCATCCACGAGCACTGCACAGTCCACAGTTGCCTCTCCCTCCAAAGCCCCTCCGTTGCCTCACCTGCAACCCCAAAGACCCAGCGGCTCTTCCTCAGTGACCTCCGCCTCTTCCCCTCCGATCCAGCTGATCCAGCATTCAGGGGAAGAGGAAGCCCACCCACACGGAGCGGAGTGCCCCTCGCCACCGGACACCCTCCCCAGGTGCAGACCGACTGACGCCCCCATCCGCAAGTCCCCCGGACCCGGAAGAGCAAGACCCCGCCGCCGCTCTGCAGCTCAGGCACCAAGTCTCCTTCCTCCATCCCTCAGGCCCCCACTCCACAGGTGCCCCCACCACACCCTGCCCCAGGTTCCCCCACCCACAGATACACCATCCCCAAAAAGATCAGGCCTTCTCCCCCTGCCACTTGCTCTTCCGGCCCCACCCCCCGCTGCGCTTGTCTGTGCCACTGGTGTGGAGACGGTGTCCTCCCCTTCTGTCCTGCCCACCTTACCTGATCCCCATTCTCCTCCCCTGGAGGTAGGCACTGCAGTGGAGTCCACTACCACCCTGTCTGACTTGGGCACTGCAGTGGGGAACCTGTCCACTCCATCTGCACGGTCCCCTGCAGTCTTGCCGGCACCCACACCATCAGAGTCATGCCCCCACTTGTGCCGGCACACACCATGTCAGACACCTCCACTGCAGTTGTCAGTGGCTCTCCAGCACCCACCACCCCTTCCCTGCCTCCTTCTGGTGAGCCATGATCCTGTCCCTGCGGTGCCTGGCCTGCCCCCGTATGCCCCTCCGAGGGGATTGTCCCTGGTTTTCATCAGTGCAGGCATGCGTAGGGTGACACTACTGTCACCCTGTTTTGACTTTCATGTTGGACTGGCCATTGGCCTTTGTTAATTTTTGCTGGACATCAACTGTTAGACCCACATATGCTGAATAAAGCACCTTTCTGTTCTCTAGTGCTTTTGCTTCTGATGTACATGTTGTTGATGATGCTAACCATGCCCTTGCTGCAGTGATGGTGATATTTGGTCTCATGATAATGAAGTGTTACTGTGCAGGAACACATGTGGTCCAGGGGAATGTGTCCTATCCTGTGGTGTATCCATGTCATCCTTAGCAGCATCTGAGGGTGTCATGTGTTCAATATTTGGCAATGGGATTTCCTACTTACATTAGCAATTTCACATCTGTGGCTTCCACCCCTGCACATCTGTTGTGCCTGCCATTGTTCAATTAGTCTACTTCCCTGACCGTGTGGCCATCTCCACTGGACATGCAGGTTTGGGCATCAATGGGGAAGGACTCATCTGTGTTGTCAGTGCAACATTGCTATACATATGTGTTGGATCTGTGCTGATGATTTCGTTGGCACTCCCATGACCAGGCTGATGTGACGGGAGCCTTCATTTGGTGCTAATTGTTGACTGTGTGACCAAGTGCTCAGCTGACATGATGGAGCCCTACTGAGGCAACATATGGCACAGCTTTCCTCACACAGGAGTGGAGTCCCCTCATGGCAGTGTGTACTCCTGTAACATTGCCTGCGCCCACGGTGTGTGTTGTATGAGCATGTCTGTGTGTTCACTTCCGTTTTGCTGTGCATGCTGGGATCCCTGGTGTTGTACCTGTTTGTGATGCTTGCTGAGTTGACCTATGTTCCCCCAAGTCTTCTCCCTGGATTCTCTGTGATGTGGGTGCATCGCACATTACTGGTCATCAGGGTGTCACCCATAGGTGTGTTTGCTGTCAGGGCTGAGTTTGTGTGCAGACGAAGATGGGTCACAGTCAGGATTCCCCTTGGCACTTGTTGTTTACACCTGTCATGTCATTTCCAGTTTGTGTTATCTTTCAGTGATTGTGACACGTTGTGTGTGTGACTGCTGGCACTGCTCAGGGTCCGGGCTGCAATGTTGGTAGTTGTCTATGTGTGTTCTTTGTGGGTGACCTTGGCTTCTTCATTGGTGTGTGACTGTGGCTGGGATCCCATTGGTTGGTGTGGTATTGCCGTCATGTCCATGTACAGCGTAATGTGCAGTGTGTCAGACATTCAGGAGTCTTGTTGAGTGGCCATGTGTGATGTGTTTCTGCACCTTGGTTCCCACCCACCGCCCTGGGATTGTCATGGGTGCATGTGCAATGTCACCAGTGCATGTGTGCTTCACTGCTGCACATTGTTGGAGGTCGAGGTGTGTGGTGTTGAGTGTGTGCAGATGAGAGTTGTTGCCCGGCTAGACCCCTGCCTCCATGTTGGCCTTGGCTTACTGGCCATGTTGATTGATTTGTGCTTGTGTAGGTGTGATGGTAGTTTGTTGCTCAGGACACATGACTGTGGTTCACAGTGTGAACGACATTTAGCTTTGTCATCACAGTGGGATTGTAATGCAGCCCAGGGTCACCACATTGTGGGGGCCCTGGGGGTAGTGCTGTGGTGTGTCTGTGTCTTGCTGTGTCAGTTGCTGTTCCTACATGCTTGTGTGACATGTGTGATTTGTGCTCCCTCTCATCTGACAATGCCTGATTGCCCACATAGGGGATTTGGATCCATGAGTTACCTTTGTGTGGCACTGAATGCATATCTGTGTAATTGGTATTCAGGCCTCCTCATGTGTTGTGTGGTTGCCTGGGGACACTGGCACCCCCCCCCTCACCTGTTGTGTTTGATGTGCAGTGTGGGTCTGCCTGTTTGTGTTTGTGCATCTGCACCACTGCATTGCCATATCTTTGGTGTGCCATTGGCTGTATGTTGTTTGGTGGGTTTCCCCTGCTGTCCCTGGGACTCCTAGGTCATCGGTCAGCACAATGATCATGGTTTGTGTGTCCCATTGCTGCCATGGTATGGTATCTGTTCACCTCACATCTACAGTCTCCACAGGGTATCTGCATTTATGTGACCATTGGTGCAAATATGTGGGTCTGCATTCTGATGGTCACTTCTGTCATTGTGTCATTGATGAATGTTGACAGTGTCAGCCCCCATGGGTGTTGTTTGTCTGCACATGGCCAAAGGTATGTCTTATTTGCACTGCAGTATTTGCCTCCCCCAATCTATGTTGCAATGGGACACATGCACTACTTTGCCACTGATGTGTTTTATGTTCTGTGACCAGGAATCATCCATGCAGTTTGGCAGTTGCAGCTTTTTCTTTGTCAACACTTACATTTTGGTCACTGTGATGATGGGGGTTTGGACCCCATTGCCACGATGTTCAAAATGTGCTTCAGCTATGGACCACACACTTACCTTTTGGTCACTGTGATGATGGGGGTCTAGACCCCATTGCCACAATGTTCTGAATTTGCTTCAGCTATGGGCCCCCCACACTTACATTTTGCTCACTGTGATGATGGGGTTTTGATCCCCATTGCCACAATGGCCATGGCCTGCTTGCATTGTGGGGGCCACACACATATATGTGTGGCACATGTGATAGGGGGTCACATTGTATGTTCAAAGTCATGTTCAGTGTTGTAGGCATTTGACACAGTCTACACACGCTTGTCATGGTGTTGGGGGGATGTCTTTTTCTTGCATTCCCTAGGTTGTGGTGTGCTGGTTGTGTCATGCATTGGCCATCCTATGAGTGGGGGTGGTGTTGGTGGTAGGCATCCAGCCCCCTGGGTAGGGGTGGTAGTAGTGGTGGGCATCTGGCAACCCATGGGTAAGGGTGGTAGTTGTGACAGGCATCCAGCCCCCCATGGGTAGAGGTGGTAGTAGTGGTAGGCATCTGGCACCCCCTGGGTAAGGCTGGTAGTAGTGGTAGGCATCTGGCACCCCCATGGGTAAGGGTGGTAGTAGTGGTAGGCATCTGGCACCCCCATGGGTAAGGGTGGTAGTAGTGGTAGGCATCTGGCACCCCCTGGGTAAGGGTGGTAGTAGTGGTAGGCATCTGGCACCCCTGGGTAAGGGTGGTAGTTGTGACAGGCATCCAGCCCCCCATGGGTAGGGGTGGTAGTAGTGGTAGGCATCTGGCACCCCCATGGGTAAGGGTGGTAGTAGTGGTAGGCATCTGGCACCCCCTGGGTAAGGGTGGTAGTAGTGGTAGGCATCTGGCACCCCCTGGGTAAGGGTGGTAGTTGTGACAGGCATCCAGCCCCCCATGGGTAGGGGTGGTAGTAGTGGTAGGCATCTGGCACCCCCTGGGTAAGGGTGGTAGTAGTGGTAGGCATCTGGCACCCCCATGGGTAAGGGTGGTAGTAGTGGTAGGCATCTGACACCCCCTGGGTAAGGGTGGTAGTAGTGGTAGGCATCTGGCACCCCCTGGGTAAGGGTGGTAGTTGTGACAGGCATCCAGCCCCCCATGGGTAGGGGTGGTAGTAGTGGTAGGCATCTGGCACCCCCTGGGTAAGGGTGATAGTAGTGGTAGGCATCTGGCACCCCCATGGGTAAGGGTGGTAGTAGTGGTAGGCATCTGGCACCCCCTGGGTAAGGATGGTAGTAGTGGTAGGCATCTGGCACCCCCTGGGTAAGGGTGGTAGTTGTGACAGGCATCCAGCCCCCCATGGGTAGGGGTGGTAGTAGTGGTAGGCATCTGGCACCCCTGGGTAAGGGTGGTAGTAGTGGTAGGCATCTGGCACCCCCATGGGTAAGGGTGGTAGTAGTGGTAGGCATCTGGCACCCCCATGGGTAAGGGTGGTAGTAGTGGTAGGCATCTGGCACCCCTGGGTAAGGGTGGTAGTAGTGGTAGGCATCTGGCACCCCCTGGGTAAGGGTGGTAGTTGTGACAGGCATCCAGCCCCCATGGGTAGGGGTGGTAGTAGTGGTAGGCATCTGGCACCCCCGGGTAAGGGTGGTAGTAGTGGTAGGCATCTGGCACCCCCATGGGTAAGGGTGGTAGTAGTGGTAGGCATCTGGCACCCCCTGGGTAAGGGTGGTAGTAGTGGTAGGCATCTGGCACCCCCTGGGTAAGGGTGGTAGTTGTGACAGGCATCCAGCCCCCCATGGGTAGGGGTGGTAGTAGTGGTAGGCATCTGGCACCCCCTGGGTAAGGGTGGTAGTAGTGGTAGGCATCTGGCACCCCCTGGGTAAGGCTGGTAGTAGTGGTAGGCATCTGGCACCCCCATGGGTAAGGGTGGTAGTAGTGGTAGGCATCTGGTACCCCCTGGGTAAGGGTGGTAGTTGTGACAGGCATCCAGCCCCCCATGGGTAGAGGTGGTAGTAGGGGTAGGCATCTGGCACCCCCTGGGTAAGGGTGGTAGTAGTGGTAGGCATCTGGCACCCCCATGGGTAAGGGTGGTAGTAGTGGTAGGCATCTGGCACCCCCTGGGTAAGGGTGGTAGTAGTGGTAGGCATCTGGCACCCCCTGGGTAAGGGTGGTAGTTGTGACAGGCATCCAGCCCCCCATGGGTAGAGGTGGTAGTAGGGGTAGGCATCTGGCACCCCTGGGTAAGGGTGGTAGTAGTGGTAGGCATCTGGCACCCCCATGGGTAAGGGTGGTAGTAGTGGTAGGCATCTGGCACCCCCTGGGTAAGGGTGGTAGTAGTGGTAGGCATCTGGCACCCCCTGGGTAAGGGTGGTAGTTGTGACAGGCATCCAGCCCCCCATGGGTAGGGGTGGTAGTAGTGGTAGGCATCTGGCACCCCCGGGTAAGGGTGGTAGTAGTGGTAGGCATCTGGCACCCCCATGGGTAAGGGTGGTAGTAGTGGTAGGCATCTGGCACCCCCATGGGTAAGGGTGGTAGTAGTGGTAGGCATCTGGCACCCCCTGGGTAAGGGTGGTAGTAGTGGTAGGCATTTGGCACCCCCTGGGTAAGGGTGGTAGTTGTGACAGGCATCCAGCCCCCATGGGTAGGGGTGGTAGTAGTGGTAGGCATCTGGCACCCCCTGGGTAAGGGTGGTAGTAGTGGTAGGCATCTGGCACCCCCATGGGTAAGGGTGGTAGTAGTGGTAGGCATCTGGCACCCCCTGGGTAAGGGTGGTAGTAGTGGTAGGCATCTGGCACCCCTGGGTAAGGGTGGTAGTTGTGACAGGCATCCAGCCCCCATGGGTAGTGGTGGTAGTAGTGGTAGGCATCTGGCACCCCTGGGTAAGGGTGGTAGTAGTGGTAGGCATCTGGCACCCCTGGGTAAGGCTGGTAGTAGTGGTAGGCATCTGGCACCCCCATGGGTAAGGGTGGTAGTAGTGGTAGGCATCTGGCACCCCTGGGTAAGGGTGGTAGTTGTGACAGGCATCCAGCCCCCCATGGGTAGAGGTGGTAGTAGTGGTAGGCATCTGGCACCCCTGGGTAAGGGTGGTAGTAGTGGTAGGCATCTGGCACCCCCATGGGTAAGGGTGGTAGTAGTGGTAGGCATCTGGCACCCCCTGGGTAAGGGTGGTAGTAGTGACAGGCATCCAGCCCCCATGGGTAGAGGTGGTAGTAGTGACAGGCATCCAGCCCACCCTGGGTAGGGGTGGTAGTAGTGGTAGGCATACAGGCCCCTATGTGTATGTGTGGCATTGGTGAGGGCCATCCCGCCCCTATGGTGCTGCTGTTGCTGGTGTAGGTATTTCTGCATCCCTCTGTGTGTGATGTGTCGGGTACGTGTAGTTTGTTTTTGTTGTTGGTGTCTGACTTACCTTCTGCGCCGTACGCGTCCGTGCCTGTTCCGGTAATAGAGGTAGAATATTGGTAGGATCGGCACGAAGGGATTCATGGTTGGTTCGTCTCGTTCGTCTTTCTCTTTGCTTCGCCTCGTCCTCGTCGCTGGCGTGTTCGTCTCGTAGCCGTGGATCGTGTTGTGGCGCGAATCGGAGCTTATGTGCGCCTCTCCCGGAAGCTTTGACGTGCCGTGCGTAGCGACGGGTTCGGCACGTACGGGAAGCACATCGTACTTGTCCGGCCGGACGGGGCTGCATTTTGGCTTCCGTGCGACTCGATTCTGCGTTTACGGATCCGGCTCGGTCGGGGAACAGGACCTGGATTGGGTGAGTACGACTGGCTCGGAATCTATGCTGTTATGCGCATCGTACTTGCTCGTTCGGTATAATGTGCGGTTCGGTCGGGAAACAGGCATTCGCATGGCTTTTTTCCCGACCGAATGATGTTAGGTGCGCCTCCAACCGAGATCGGAATCGGCCACTATGGGGCCGATTCCGATTCAGGCCGGAAATCTCCCCGACCGAGCCGGACCCGGAGAGATTTCCGACCGAATCGGACCCTAGCAGCCCGACCGAACGAGTACGATGCGCACGTATGCCATCGGACTCGATTCGGTCGGACTCCCATTGAAGTCAATGGGAGCCAGTCGTACGATGCGTACACGGGCTCCCATTGACTCAATGGGCACGACGCAAACAAGGGCGCCCCCTACAGCGTGTTCGCGTTGATGCGGGTCGCACCGTACATGCACAGGTAGGGGGGACCCATGAGTCCCCCCTGTGTGCGACTCGCGCGCCTACGCTTCCAGGGGATCCGACACGGACCTCCAAAGTGCGGCTCCGACAGCTCCTTGGAGCCGGACTGCGCGAGTCGGTCGGAGCGGTCGAGGTGCGCATCGTACTTACCCGGCCGGGGGACGTCTCCATTGCGCGGTGCGAGTCGTCCCCGTGCGAGTCGGTCAGAGCGGTCGGGTCCTGCGAACGCGTCGGTCGGAGATTTCGCGAGCGCACGCATCGTACTCCGCTCGCCCGGACGCACGTACGATTCGGTCGGGAAATAGGGCTCCGAATCGGATCCGGTAAGCCGAATCCGATTCGGAGCCCTACCGGCCGAGATCGGAATCGGCCCCTAAGTGTCCTATAGCAGATGAAATCACTAATGTGATCGACATAGTATGCTTACTAGGTACACAGCAGGAATTGTTTGTGTTTTGAATTAAATACATAATGTATCCAGTAAGAAAATTGCTCGCATATGTAAACACTAAGTGTTCGACAAAAATGCAAGGATTGTAACTGTAAGAGTACACCAAGAGATTGAATTTGACTTTATTTGAATACACAATGTATCGAATAAAGTTACTACACAGTTAAAAACACAAGTACAAGCCAGCATCCTTAATTACTGAGATCACAGGCATACCGTCTACTCGCGTTCCCTGTCAGTCGTTTTTCATGCGCAAGAACATTTCTGATATGTCAACACCCAAGACCCCATCATGATAAAAATCCCCTGCTTTACACCAATTAGGATAGGCCATAATATTCGCCATGCGTCACCCAGGAGATTACACCCTTTTTGGAACACAGACTCATGACAGTCTGCTGTCCATTTCCATGATAGATCACAGAGCAGCAGATTAGATCTACAGCTGCGGCTCCATTTTTCGGGTCTGTCAAAACTGCACTGTCATTTTTCGGCGGGAAGAGAGAAGCTATATACCTCAAGCCTTTCACAGGCTCGGTGTCATTGAACCAAGGCAGACAGACAGATGCTGTTCTGCTCCACAGATATCCTTGATGCAGGCACGAACATACTGATTCTTGAGTAAGGTAAGCGGGCCAGCATTAGTTTGGCTGTCCAATACACGCATAGAGCGCCTTGGTTAAAATTAGACCTCAATACTAAATATACTCTTACTTTATTTGGTTTCAGACCCCCATTACTTATCAACTGGCGACACAAAGAAGCGCATAGCCGTCTTAAATAATTATCAAGAGCCATAACACATGGAAGAAGCCTGCTACTTCTACTTAAAACCCTATCGGGTAAGCCTGTACAATTATAGACTTCCTAAGCGCTCTAACGCTGTTTGGCCAATAGACACCGACAATAACTGTATTTTTTCTATATAGCTCGTGCTTGATCTGCACACTCACCGTGCTCTTCTATTCCATACCTGCGGACTCCTCCTATTGTGCTAACCGAATATTGCCAGCCGACAGCTACCCTCACATGGGGTAAGTCTCTTATCATAGTGCACCTATGTAGTAGAGTCATATGTACTCTACTTAAAAGACTGATATTAACACGCTTCTATTTCTCACATGAACAGTGCCCGGCCGGGTCCCATGTGAGTATCCTTACTTTTCACTTTACTCACGGTGCCACAAATTCCACACGAGGCTGCGCAAACCCTTCCTTCAGGTACTATACTGATTGCCTACATCCTTTTTCCACGAGCACAGCTGCTCCATTACAAGCACATACTGACATTATCCTTCCTCTTCTCGCAGGTGTCCCTACTATCTTAGGTCCTGAAGAGACCCTACATTGCACACAGGGTCGAAACGCTGTCGACAGTTTTTTCAAAGCGAATCATTACAAGCCAGCACTTATCATTGTATAAAAGCGTGGTTTATATAATATATATCTTTCAATGGTCGCTTTCATGAAATATAGGAAACCTTGTATATATGTCACGAATATGTCACAAATTATTTAGGTTTATTTGTTTAGGTTCCTTTTTTTCACTGGGACACCACTCACTACAATCAATTGATTGTTAAATGTCATGAATGTAATTTTGCTTCAAAGAACTATATAAACAAGAAATATGAATGAAATACTAATCTAAGGTGTGTTTGACTCCTTCTCTTTTTGACATCACAATAACCCATTACATTGCCATAGTGCGTTATTTTATTGAGATTTTCTTGCCATTAGTCCACAGGAGCCATTGTTTTTGATAATCATTTCAGTACCCTGGTTCCAAGTGAGTAGGGTTCCCTTGTTGTTTTTCTCGACTCTTAGAGCGGTGGCTGCACCGCAAGGGAAATATCTTGTAATCAGGATTTCCCATACACCCTATGTGATCATAGGGTTTAATTGTAGCTCCCTGGGTTATGATGCCAGAAAGAGAAGCTCCCCTATACACCAATGAATATATCGCAAAAATAATAAGTTGTTCTCTAACCAATCTAGTAGTACTGTGAGTCCACGACAGCAATTGCTTGAAAAATTGGAGAAAGCGAAGAAAAAGCATGTCAGAACCGAACTTCATGCTCGGATGCTGACAGAGTATTTGAAGGCAGGAATGATCCCACAAGGGTTACAGGTCAGAAACGTCCCAGGCATATACCGAGAGGATCCCAAATTCAAAGGGGGCTTTAGCCACATTTCTACGACCTGTTCACGCCACTGGATGGTGTTAGGTGTAGAAACAGCCATAGAACACGCAAAAGCGGAACTAAAAGAAATTGAAGAGTTAGAGAAAGAACTACTAGGTGGTGACGGAATTGCAGAGGCCAAAATACTCTTAGATAAACTCAATAAATCGATAGAGGATTTCAACTCCTTTGAGTTGAAGAAAAAGGCAGACAAAGTGACGAAAGATATAAAAAACTTCACAAAAGAAAGGGCCTATCCCTATTTAAGGGAAGACTATTACAGCACGGTAGGCACACAAAACAGACAAAACACGTGGGGTAGATTCAGGAGAAATCAGCCAATCACTTTCTCAGAGTCATCAGGTGGCTCAGACGATTCTGACGCTCAACCAGGACCAAGTCGGCCTGACAATCACCCAGGTCAGCCTTTTTTAGACCGGGGCGGGAAGAGAAAAGCCAAAACTTGGTACCAATACTCAGGAGAGAGACAAACTCGGAACAAACATTACCAATGGGGGCCACAACCATATTAGATCATGTGAGCATCAATACAGAGAGTATCCCGATTTTCAACCTGTCAAAGCACCTGTTATCTTCCTCTGAAATCTCTTTACTAAGTAAGGGACTATCATTTGTGATAACAGAACGTACTAATTTTTCAATTTGAAAACAGAACTATACCAGTTTTTCCGTAAGATACGGCTTAAATTGTTCTTTATGGATAAGACTGACAATATACCATTCTCTGTCACAGGACTTAAACCACCCTCAACTTTCTACCCCACTAATGCTATGATGCCATCAGAACTCATAACGTTTGAAAAAATAGTTCGTTCGGGAGTGGACAACATGAAAAACAATAGTCGTTACATTCCATACAACATCAGCCTAGAGGAACGCAAAGCCCTAGAGGGGCTGAAAAATGACAAATCTATTATACTAAAACCAGCAGACAAAGGAGGCGGAATTGTTGTCCAAGATCGGGAGACTATGACACAGAGATCAGGAAAAAAATAGGTGAGGTTAAACACTATAGAAAGTTGGATACTAACCCATTATCGGACATCAAAGAGAAAATTTTGAGACTCACTACAGAAGGGAAAGAAGAAGGTTTTGTAAGCAAGACAGAATTTGAATTTCTTAATGCAGAAAACCCGAGAACCCCAGTTCTATATACCATCCCTAAAATTCACAAAAGTACCACGAACCCCCCTGGCCGCCCGATACTATCAGGCTGTGGGTCCATTTTGGAACCTATTGGCAAATATATAGATTTTTTTATCAGGGACTTTGTCTCCTTACAGGAAACATATGTAAAAGATTCGATGTATATGATCAACTTAGTCGAGAATAAACCATATAATATTGAGACGGATTGGCTAGCCACTCTCGACATCTCGTCTCTCTATACTAACATACCACAAAATGACAGCATTGAGGTGATAAAAAATCTATTAGACACCAGACCAAGACCAACCTTAGTACCTACTACATTCATTATTTCCCTTCTAGAAATTGCCCTAGGATCTAACTATTTTGTGTCAGAAGGCAACTACTATCAGCAGTGTTCTGGTACTAGTATGGGAGCAATTTTTGCGCCAAATCTGGCAAATATATACATGGACCATGTAGAACAGAAATTCGCCCTAAATGCCACGAACATGTACCGCTCCAACATTACATGTTGGAAGCGGTACATAGATGACATTTTTCTCATTTGGTCAGGGAGTGAAATAGAATTCAATGATTTTGTAACATATTTGAACAGTATTCAAACACACCTCACTTTTACTTCCACTATTGACAAATCCAGTACAGCTTTTCTGGACTTAAATATACAACATGAAAATGGGTGGTTGTACACCTCTCTCCATAGGAAACCAACAGAAAGAAATACATTACTTTCCTATAAGAGCTACCACCCACGGGCACTGAGAGATGGTCTACCGTTCGGGCAATTTCTGCGCTTGCGCAGAAATTGCACGAAAAGGAGGATTACATGAAAGAGGCAGAAACCCTTAAAACCAAATTAGTGTCTAGAGGCTACCCCAATAGGTTCGTTAGGAAATCCCTCAAACGTGCCTGGTTCTGTCCCAGGGAAGAACTGCTAGTCGCTAAAGAAAAAACCCCAGTTGAGAGGCTAATTTGCGTGACTACATTTGGTATTCATACCAATCAAGTACGCAAATTAATAACAAAAAACTGGCACATTATAAAGAATATTGACTCATCCATTGCTTGGGTGTCGTCATGCAGTCAACAGGTGCCCATGTTCGCCTTCAAGCGTGGCAAGAACGTGAAAGACCACTTAGTCAGGTCATCCACGGAAAGTCCGTCGCAGACTACCAGATCAGTGCTGTCTACATGGGGCCTACCAGAGATTAAAGGACATTTCAGGTGCGGCAACTGTGTATCATGTGCTTTTACTTGAAACACAAAAACATTTGAACACGCGAATGTTAAACACACATTGGAGTTCTTTGCAAACTGCAACACAAGGAACGTTGTGTATTACATAACATGTCCCTGTCAGTTGCCCTACATTGGTCAGACACAGCAACCGATAAAAGCAAGAATTGGGCAACACCGGAGCCGCATTAGACACTCAGTAGCCAACGCCCCATTGGTGAGCCATTTTATCCAAAAAAAACACACAGCAGATGACATAAGATGGCAAGTCATAGACAAAGCTTCAATTCCGGAAAGAGGAGGAGACCTCTCACAGATTCTCCAACGACTAGAATGCCGTTGGATAGAACGTACCAACTCAATAGCTAAAGGATTAAACTCCGCAGAGGAGTGGCATGGTTTTGTTACCACACTAAGTAACTGACACCAATGGGTTGAAAAAAGGAACGGACTAGTTAGCTGAAGGGTAGCTCCACAGAGGAGTGGCGAGGAAGTGTCACCACTCCAAACAATGAACATCACAGCCTGTATCTACTGTTAAATATGCTTACAGATTACCTATTAAGACTTCCATAATTGTCAGTCACTATGTGAAAAATCGTTTTAAATTACCTGTGAACATATTATTATTGTCCTTAAAACTGTGTTATCTATACCAAAATAAAGGGTGATGTGGTAAACAATCTAGATCTGACAGATGCAACATATTGTCACTGTACTATACATCCATACCAATCCATAACAAGTTAATCCATAACAATGTAAAGGGTGGTATGGCAAAATAATTTAAATATGACAAATGCAACATATTGTCAGTGTACTATGCATACCCATATCCTGCCACATCTATGTGTCCTATAGCAGATGAAATCACTAATGTGATCGACATAGTATGCTTACTAGGTACACAGCAGGAATTGTTTGTGTTTTGAATTAAATACATAATGTATCCAGTAAGAAAATTGCTCGCATATGTAAACACTAAGTGTTCGACAAAAATGCAATGATTGTAACTGTAAGAGTACACCAAGAGATTGAATTTGACTTTATTTGAATACACAATGTATCGAATAAAATTACTACACGGTTAAAAACACAAGTACAAGCCAGCATCCTTAATTACTGAGATCACAGGCATACCGTCTACTCGCGTTCCCTGTCAGTCGTTTTTCATGCGCAAGAACATTTCTGATATGTCAACACCCAAGACCCCATCATGATAAAAATCCCCTGCTTTACACCAATTAGGATAGGCCATTATATTCGCCATGCGCCACCCAGGAGATTACACCCTTTTTGGAAGACAGACTCATGACGGTCTGCTGTCCATTTCCATGATAGATCACAGAGCAGCAGATTAGATCTACAGCTGCGGCTCCATTTTTCGGGTCTGTCAAAACTGCACTGTCATTTTTCGGCGGGAAGAGAGAAGCTATATACCTCAAGCCTTTCACAGGCTCAGTGTCATTGAACCAAGGCAGACAGACAGATGCTGTTCTGCTCCACAGATATCCTTGATGCAGGCACGAACATACTGATTCTTGAGTAAGGTAAGCGGGCCAGCATTAGTTTGGCTGTCCAATACACGCATAGAGCGCCTTGGTTAAAATTAGACCTCAATACTAAATATACTCTTACTTTATTTGGTTTCAGACCCCCATTACTTATCAACTGGCGACACAAAGAGGCGCATAGCCGTCTTAAATAATTATCAAGAGCCATAACACATGGAAGAAGCCTGCTACTTCTACTTAAAACCCTATCGGGTAAGCCTGTACAATTATAGACTTCCTAAGCGCTCTAACGCTGTTTGGCCAATAGACACCGACAATAACTGTATTTTTTCTATATAGCTCATGCTTGATCTGCACACTCACCGTGCCCTTCTATTCCATACCTGCGGAATCCTCCTATTGTGCTAACCGAATTTTGCCAGCCGACAGCTACCCTCACATGGGGTAAGTCTCTTATCATAGTGCACCTATGTAGTAGAGTCATATGTACTCTACTTAAAAGACTGATATTAACACGCTTCTATTTCTCACATGAACAGTGCCCGGCCGGGTCCCATGTGAGTATCCTTCCTTTTCACTTTACTCACGGTGCCACAAATTCCACACGAGGCTGCGCAAACCCTTCCTTCAGGTACTATACTGATTGCCTACATCCTTTTTCCACGAGCACAGCTGCTCCATTACAAGCACATACTGACATTATCCTTCCTCTTCTCGCAGGTGTCCCTACTATCTTAGGTCCTGAAGAGACCCTACATTGCACACAGGGTCGAAACGCCGTCGACAGTTTTTTCAAAGCGAATCATTACAAGCCAGCACTTATCATTGTATAAAAGCGTGGTTTATATAATATATATCTTTCAATGGTCGCTTTCATGAAATATAGGAAACCTTGTATATATGTCACGAATATGTCACAAATTATTTAGGTTTATTTGTTTAGGTTCCTTTTTTCACTGGGACACCACTCACTACAATCAATTGATTGTTAAATGTCATGAATGTAATTTTGCTTCAAAGAACTATATAAACAAGAATTATGAATGAAATACTAATCTAAGGTGTGTTCGACTCCTTCTCTTTTTGACATCACAATAACCCATTACATTGCCATAGTGCGTTATTTTATTGAGATTTTCTTGCCATTAGTCCACAGGAGCCATTGTTTTTGATAATCATTCCACCAGACCGTAGCAGACTTCTTCAGGTAATGTGCCCTCCTCCACTGGGAAGCAAGAATTCAAACACACCAGCCCTGTAAGTCAAACGTTTCTCCAACACACTCCGGGGTGTTACGTACACGGTCATTGGAAGATCCTTGTACACTGATCTGAAGTTACGATCCTTTTCTAATACTCCTCTTGCGGACGAACATTTGTGTGTTCCATGGGTATAGATCTGGTCCTGGCGCGAGATAGCTCTGACATTTTGTGTATCCATTCTCAGACAGTCAGCACCACTCTTTGTCTTCAGGCGATGCCAGTCAGACGAGAGTAATGTTGGGAGTCTCTACGTGCAATAATCCAAAACATAAGCACAATGGAGAATTAACTTTCTGGGAGTAGCAACTCCATGGGAACAAAAGGACAGGTCCATTCAGAAGATTGACCTTTGACTTGTAAAGAGATTGCTAACTCTCTGCACCCTCCACCAATCTAATGAGTGTAACACCAGATAGGACAAAAGGCAGGACACAGTAGCAGGCTGCCTCTGCACATCAAACCCCTCCCACACCTTTGAGTCTGACTCTTCACAATGCTCCTGAAATGCTACCAGTACACAATGCTAGTCTGACAGGCTGCTTCACCCTCCATTGTCTGAAGTATGTTTTCAGTGGACATCCAAGATGGCTTCCGCTGAGCTCACAGTCACACTTAAACCACACACTCCTGGTTCATCCTATCTTGTACACCAGGTTTACATACATGGGCACCACCGGCAGCAGCGAATGACCCTGTAACACAAGACTAGGCAGGCCATTTATACTGATGAGGCCAATAGGCCACTCACCCTCCTTCTGCAGAAGAAAACAACAAGGGCATGGAAGGACTGCTTGAATTCATCTACGCAGCTGGCAATTGTCGGCCACCTTCCAGTCCATCGTTTTGCCCTCATTGTGGCGTTCTAGAAAGAGGGCAGCCATATACACACCAGTCTTGGTCCTGCTCCAGTAGAAACAGCCCAGCTGAGCTGCCTGGCCACATTCCTTCCACACACGAACACAAATAACCCCACACCGGTTTTGGCCTACTTAAGCATTGCCAGTGATGAATAGCTTTAATCCTATGGCACAGTGAGCACAGGACCCACGTATGGGAATACCCGTCGCTTTTAGGACATCTCACTGACCAAAATGATGATGGGTGAAATGCTTGAATTAATCTTAGCCGCTGGTAATGCCTCAAGGCCACATCCTTGTCCAACATTTTTTGCCCATTCTCAGAGAGGGAGCAACCATATGCAAATCAGCCTTGGCTGTGCTTCAATAGGAACAATCCAGCGCAACTTGCCCGGCTAGGTCCCATCTAAATGGGAACACAAGCAACCCTAGACCATGTTTTGTCTATTTAGGCTTCACCAGTGACCTATAACCTGAGTCCTGTGGTACAGTGAGCACAAGGCCCACATGTGGGCATTCCCAATGCAGTTCAGGCATTTGAGGAAAACAAAAAAGTGATAGGTGGAATTCTTTAATTAATCCACGCAACTGGCAAATGCTTGGGTGTCGTCATGCAGTCCTTTGTTTCTCATTCTCTACGCCACTCCTTATAGAGACCAACCATAAACAAATCAGTCCTGTTCCTGCAGGGAGACACCAGTCTGAAATGCCTAGCTGGGACCCCTCCAGACATAAACATGTGTAAGACAAGGTTGGGTTTGGCCAACTTAGACCTTCTCAGTGATGTACAGCTTGAGTTAAATAATTCTTTTTTAAATTTTCCCTATACTTTACCATAGGAGAACTATGCAGTCGGCAGAAATCTCCGCTTGGGAAAGTATAGGAAAAAATAAAAATGGTTATTAAACTTGAAAATAAATATTGCAAATACGTTTATGTTAAATGCTAATGGAAATTCATTTTATGTATAAAATAAAAAATTCTACAGCACTATTAAATTAATTTTGAATTGAAACTTTAATCAATGGAAATATATAAAATTGAATTACATTTATTTTTCCGAAGTTTAAATTAAAAAATAAATTCCCATCTAAAGATTTGTTTTAATGTACATTAATAATTATTAAAAGTGATGTATAGAAGTTATTAAAATTAATGTAATGAATTTTTAATAAAATGTATTGTATCATTATTTTCAAATTCAAGGTAGATTATTAAAATATTTTATAGATAAATAATAAATATGTGCTTGTTTCGTATATTTGTGAGTGCTGCAATTAATACTGCTTTTTTTATTAGTAACTTACACTCGGAGTTTGTGAATACTGAAAAGTAGTAAACTGACTCAAAAGTGTAAGGTACCAATGTGAATCAGGCCTGCAATCTTTTTTACTTTAGGTGGGAACCCATTTTTTTAAATTTTAAACTTCAGAAGAAATATTTTTTATTTAATATAATACATTTGAATGAATTGAAGATTTAATTTAAAAATAAGATAATTAAGTAGCTTTTTTTCTACATTTAAAATAAAAATATAAAATTAATATACATTCATATTTAGCATAAAAAAACTTAGATCATTGTTACTAATGTAATATAACGTTTAATAAACTTAAAAACAAATTCCCATAGGGAGATCTCCACCTGACTGCTTCAGCCACTACACAAATTGTATATTATATGCCTATGTGTATTTTCTCATTGGAGAGCCCAAATGCAGAATTCACTACTGGTGAATGCCAAGTCTGAAACAAATCCTCTCTCACCCACCATAATTCCCCTAGGTTCTTCACGACTATTGCCTTCTCTTTATTCCTTTCTCTTCACTTGTTCATCCTCAGACCTGTGTTGCCCAGTGCCTCCCTGATATTTTAACATCCCTTACTGGCAATCCTGATGTCACACTCCCTATTTATACACAGGGCCATTGGAATTATGCTGCAGGGGAGGACAAAATTATGCAGCAGGGTTGACTAAGTTTTGCAGGAAGAAAAAGCTAATTATGCACCATAATGCGGCTAATTTTGTGATAGTATTGCTTCATTATTTTGTCATTTGTAGGTCTCGGCAAGACAGAGCATGTGTTGTCTTGTCAAGACATGTTGTTTGCACTCAATGGGTTTACAGCACGCCCATAGCTTACCATGTGTTAGCTTCAATGTCGCTCTCATATCCTTCATTCCCGTTTGTCATGGCATGCATGTGTCCTGACTATTCTTGTGTTTGGCCCTCCCCTGGAGGATGGACCAAGTGTCGTAGAAAGAAGTCCACAGAAACTTTCATTGGTGAAGTAGTGGAGTAGTTTATTGAAGCATCCACCTCCTGAAGAGCAGCAGTGTAACTGAAGATGAACTGCTCTTCAGAACGTGGAACAACAAGCAGCATTTAAACATATACAAACAGGGCACAGTAATTGAAGCCATGGAAATAGAATACAGTAAGAGAAGGCATTCTAAACATTCTACTATAACATAGCTTCCTTCCTTACAATAAAAAGAAAAAAAAAAGAAAAAAACAGAAAAATAAATAAGAAATGCAAGAAGCAGACACAATTAATATAATACAAAATCTTGAAATTTTTTAGGTAACAATTTTTGCCTCTTGGTTCCAGACGACTTGGAAGAACTGGAAGGAGAAACAATATTGTCAACATCAACATTTACAAAAGACTGAGAACATGTTGATTCCTTTCCTTTTTCCAAAATTACAGAATCACTGGAAAAGTCTGGGTTATAAGAGCACGGAGATGTTTGGGCATTGGTTACATTAACTTTAGCAATCTTAGAAATGCTCCACCAAGAACAATTGTTCAAAAGCACAGATGTTTTACCAACTTTATGAATAATAAAAACATCAGAACATTTTGATTGTCCTTTTATAACATATGCAGGTAATTTAATTTTAACCTTATCACCTACATGCAAAACAGGCTGTTTAGAATTAGCAGAATTTTTGAAATTGTTGCAATTTTGTTTAACAGACATATGTATTTTATTAATATCCAAGTTAGGTTCAAAAGATTTAGCCCATGAGAGAGATAATTCTTGTCTGGGTTTTCTACCTTTTAATAGCACAAAAGGAGAAAACTTAGTGGAACAGTGTGGAGTGCACAAATAAGACCAAACCAATTCTGCTGCATGAGCTTTAACATCAATACGAGCTTTAATGGCCAATTGAATACCCTCTACTAAGGTTTTGTTAAACCTTTCTACAAGGCCATTCATATTTGGAGAGTAAAGAGCAGTTTTGACATGGAAAATATTGGCACTTTTGAGAAAATCAGTAAACACACGTGAGGTAAATTGAGGTCCGTTATCAGATACAATAGTTGATGGTAAACCTTCCTTTTTGAAAATTTCCTGCAAAAATTTAATAACAGATAAGGAATCAGACTGATTGACCCATTTAATTTCAACCCACTTAGAGAAATAATCAATGGCAACTGGAATATACAACTTCTCCGTTGAAATTCCCTCGTAAGGACCTAGGACATCAATTGCAATTTTGTCCCATGGATTGTCTGGCAATTTGACTTGCACAAAATCAGTGTGTTGTAGCTTTAAAACTTTGTCAGAATCAGCACACAGAGGACAATTTTTAACAAAATTAATTATACAACTGTCCATATAAGGCCACCAAAACAAGTCTCTAACTTTTTAATAGTGCTGGACTGGCCTAAATGACCTAAATGAGCAATAGACATAAGTTTCTTTTTTATGGCTATAGGAGGTATAAAGGAATCACCTTTTAAAATAAGACTTGCATTGATAGACAGTTCTTCTCTAACTTTCCAAAAAACAGCCATCTCTTTGGGTAAATATCTATCTGATGGCCATCCATCAACTATGTACTTTTGAAATATCTTTAAGTCTTCATCTTCATCCATAGCTTTCAACCATTCCTCTTTAGAGATAACTTGAGACATTGAGAGGACCATATCATCAACGGATACTACAACACATTCTTCAAAAGATTCTGATTGACTTTGGGATTGAGAATCTGACAACAACGTGGACAAGCAATCAGCTCTCATATTTTGAGAACCAGGAATGTAAATTACCTCAAAATTGTACTCATATAGTTTAGCTAGAATGCGAACTAATCTTGAAGAAGCTTTCCCTACACCATTGTTAGATAAAAGAGAAATTAAAGGTTTGTGGTCGGTTTTAAGTTTAAAGGACTTGCCCCACAAATAGGTTTTAAAATGTTCAACTGCCCAGGAACAACCTAGGGCTTCTCTTTCAATGGTGAAGTACTTTGACTCAGCAATTGACAAAGGTCTTGAAGCAAAAGCAATGGTGACTTCTTTGCCAGCTTTAACCTGACTCAGTACAGCACCAAGACCAATGACGCTTGCATCAACAGTGACAACATTAGTAGCAGATGAAGAAAAAGGAGACAATGGATTACACCTAATGATAGCAGATTTTATGGCACTAACAGCTTGTGAATGATCCGGGGTCCAACTAAATTTACAGCCTTTTTAAGTAATAATCTTAAAGGAAAAACAATGTCAGAGAATTTTGGACCAAAACCTTGAATAGTATTCACATAACCCTAAGAAGGATTTAAGTTGTTCTTTGTCTTGAGGATCGTTCATATTCTTAATAGAGACAAGAAGATCCTTCTTGGGGAAAATTCCATTGCCATTAATTTGATGACCCAAATATTCAACATTAGATGAGAAGAACTTACATTTATCTAGACGAATCGTCATACCTTTATCTTCCAACACAGATAATACTTTATCTACTGTTTCATGATGTTTCTCAATGGTATCAGAAAATATTAGTATATCGTCTTGAAACGCTACTACTCCATCAGTGTCTCCGAACAAGCAATTCATAAGCCTTTGAAACACTGATGCTGCTGATGACAGGCCAAAAGGCATTCTAATATATCTAAAAGTTCCCTCAGGTGTAATAAAAGTAGTAATGTCTCTTGAATCCTCTGTTAACTCTATTTGATGATACGCTGATTTGAGATCGATGGTGGTAAAGAATTTAGCACCATCCAATTTGGCTAGTAATTCTTGTACCTTAGGTAATGGGTGACATTCCATAACGATTTGTTTGTTTACTGATCTCAAATCAATGCACATTCTAAGTTCTCCATTCCGTTTCTTAACTAGAACAATTGGAGAAATCCATTCTGAAGCATTGACAGGTTCTATAACTCCATCAGCGCATAATTTTTTGATCATATCAGCTAATTCATTCCTCACAGATAAGGGAACATTTCTAAGCTTGTGCTTAGACGGAACAGCATTTTTTTTTAATACTATTTCGTGTGAAAATCCTTTGAATTTTCCTAATTCTTTTTAAAAACTTCTTTATGTTTGTTGAGAATAGACTGAACCATTTTCTCATTGTCTTGAAGATCATCATGTACAACCTGTAGATCTTCCACCATACATACCTGTACTTTGGCATTAGGACGTAAAGTAATATCAAATATACCTTGGTGTTTCCACCCTAGGACTTGCAAACCATCAACAGCAACATAAACTTCCCCAAGAACAGTTTTTTGCTTAAAAGAAATATCAGAGACAAAATATCCCAGCATTTCAATTTCTTTGCCCCCAAAACCATAAACACAAATATCATTAGGTTCAAGTAGTTTGTCTTTCCAAGACTTATCAAAAAATGAATCAGACCTATACAGAGGCTCAGGAGCGACGTCAAGCGCTGGAAGTCCCTACCCCTTTCATTGTTAGGTAAAGCAGTCCTCTTTAAAATGATGGCCCTGCCACGCTTCCTGTATGCCCTCCAGAATTCAATGGACCCAGTTCCCCCTTCTTATTTCAAAGAAATAGAGAATCTTCAAAGAGATGTCCTGTGGGATGGTAAACCCCGCATAGCCCTAACTAAATTGACCCTTAATTGGTATGATGGGGGCATCAGCCTTCCAGACGTTAAAAAATACTATTGGGCATCCCATTTGGCAGCTATCAATCACGGGATCTATGGTCGACCGGATGACCCCGGGTACGCCATGGATAAATGGCTGCTCCCTGGGGGTGAATATACCAGAGCGCTCTATGCCACGCCCCGCAGATACCCCCTCACAGGACCTACTGCACATTCGGTTCATATTTGGCATGTGGCTAACAAGCAGCTGGGATGGGACCGCAGACTTACCCTGGCAACTCCATTGTGGAACTGTGAGAGGCTGGGAAGCCTGTGGCAATCCAAGGGCTTTCACAAATGGGATCTGATCGGACTCTCACGGATCAAGGACATTTGGGGTAAGGAGACTATTCTTCCCTTTGCCTCCCTCCAACAGCAATACCGTCTGGCAGGTACTGAATATTTCCGGTATCTCCAGGTCCGGCAAGCCCTACTCACGCAGGTCACGAGCAAATCCACACTACCGGAGGCATCTCCATTGGAGGACAGGATGGCCACCTCCCGGAGAAAACCATTTCCCTGATTTATAAAAAGCTGATCAATAACATGGAAGATCCCTTGCAATCGCTGAAGGAGAAATGGGTTAGCGACGGTGTAGAACTAGATGAGGAAGATTGGCAGGAGGCGGTCTCCTCCCCAAGAAATGTGGCGATCCAGGCAAGACTAAGGGGCCGATTCCGATCTCGGTCGGAGGCGCACCTAACAGCATTCGGTCGGGAAAAAAGCCATGCGAATGCCTGTTTCCCGGCCGAACCGCATATTATTACGAACGAGCAAGTACGATGCGCATAACAGCAAAGATTCCGACCCAGTCGTACTCACCCAATCCAGGTCCTGTTCCCCGACCGAGCCGGATCCGTAAACGCAGAATCGAGTCGCACGGAAGCCAAAATGCAGCCCCGTCCGGCCGGACAAGTACGATGCGCTTCCCGTACGCGTTGAACCCGTCGCTACGCACGGCACGTCAAAGCATCCAGGAGAGGCGCACATAAGCTCCGATTCGCGCCACAACACGATCCACGGCTACGAGACGCACACGCCAGCGATGAGGACGAGGCGAAGCAACGAGAAAGACGAACGAGACGAACCAACCATGAATCCCATCGTGCCGATCCTACCAATATTCTACATCTACTACCGGAACAGGCACGGACGCGTACGGCGCAGAAGGTAAGTCAGACACCAACCACAAAAACAAACTACACGTACCCGACACATCACACACACACACAGAGGGATGCAGAAATTACTTACACCAGCAACAGCAGCACCATAGGGGCGGGATGGCCATCACCAATGCCACATATACACATAGGGGCCCGGATGCCTACCACCACTACCACCTCAACCCAGGGGTGCCAGATGCCTACCACTACTACCACCTCTACCCATGGGGGGCTGGATGCCTACCACTACTACCACCCTTACCCAGGGGTGCCAGATGCCTACCACTACTACCACCCTTACCCATGGGGGCTGGATGCCTACCACTACTACCACCCTTACCCAGGGGTGCCAGATGCCTACCACTACTACCACCTCTACCCAGGGGTGCCAGATGCCTACCACTACTACCACCTCTACCCATGGGGGCTGGATGCCTGTCACTACTACCACCCTTACCCAGGGGTTGCCAGATGCCTACCACTACTACCACCTCTACCCATGGGGGCTGGATGCCTGTCACTACTACCACCCTTACCCAGGGGTGCCAGATGCCTACCACTACTACCACCCTTACCCATGCGGGGCTGGATGCCTACCACTACTACCACCCTTACCCAGGGGTGCCAGATGCCTACCACTACTACCACCTCTACCCAGGGGTGCCAGATGCCTACCACTACTACCACCCTTACCCAGGGGGTGCCAGATGCCTACCACTACTACCACCTCTACCCAGGGGGTGCCAGATGCCTACCACTACTACCACCTCTACCCATGGGGGTGCCAGATGCCTACCACTACTACCACCCTTACCCATGGGGGCTGGATGCCTACCACTACTACCACCCTTACCCAGGGGTGCCAGATGCCTACCACTACTACCACCTCTACCCAGGGGGTGCCAGATGCCTACCACTACTACCACCTCTACCCATGGGGGCTGGATGCCTGTCACTACTACCACCCTTACCCAGGGGTGCCAGATGCCTACCACTACTACCACCCTTACCCATGGGGGCTGGATGCCTACCACTACTACCACCCTTACCCAGCGGGTGCCAGATGCCTACCACTACTACCACCTCTACCCAGGGGGTGCCAGATGCCTACCACTACTACCGCCTCTACCCATGGGGGCTGGATGCCTGTCACGACTACCACCCTTACCCATGGGGTGCCAGATGCCTACCACTACTACCACCCTTACCCAGGGGTGCCAGATGCCTACCACTACTACCACTTCTACCCAGGGGGTGCCAGATGCCTACCACTACTACCACCTCTACCCATGGGGGCTGGATGCCTGTCACTACTACCACCCTTACCCAGGGGTGCCAGATGCCTACCACTACTACCACCTCTACCCAGGGGTGCCAGATGCCTACCACTACTACCACCTCTACCCATGGGGGCTGGATGCCTGTCACTACTACCACCCTTACCCAGGGGTGCCAGATGCCTACCACTACTACCACCCTTACCCATGGGGGCTGGATGCCTACCACTACTACCACCCTTACCCAGGGGTGCCAGATGCCTACCACTACTACCACCTCTACCCAGGGGGTGCCAGATGCCTACCACTACTACCACCTCTACCCATGGGGGGCTGGATGCCTGTCACTACTACCACCCTTACCCAGGGGGTGCCAGATGCCTACCACTACTACCACCTCTACCCATGGGGGCTGGATGCCTGTCACTACTACCACCCTTACCCAGGGGTGCCAGATGCCTACCACTACTACCACCCTCACCCATGGGGGGCTGGATGCCTACCACTACTACCACCCTTACCCAGGGGGTGCCAGATGCCTACCACTACTACCACCTCTACCCAGGGGGTGCCAGATGCCTACCACTACTACCACCCTTACCCATGGGGGGCTGGATGCCTACCACTACTACCACCCTTACCCATGGGGTGCCAGATGCCTACCACTACTACCACCCTTACCCAGGGGTGCCAGATGCCTACCACTACTACCACCTCTACCCAGGGGTGCCAGATGCCTACCACTACTACCACCTCTACCCATGGGGGCTGGATGCCTGTCACTACTACCACCCTTACCCAGGGGTGCCAGATGCCTACCACTACTACCACCTCTACCCAGGGGTGCCAGATGCCTACCACTACTACCACCTCTACCCATGGGGGTGCCAGATGCCTACCACTACTACCACCCCTACCCATGGGGGCTGGATGCCTACCACTACTACCACCCTTACCCAGGGGGTGCCAGATGCCTACCACTACTACCACCTCTACCCAGGGGTGCCAGATGCCTACCACTACTACCACCTCTACCCATGGGGGCTGGATGCCTGTCACTACTACCACCCTTACCCAGGGGGTGCCAGATGCCTACCACCACTACCACCCTTACCCATGGGGGGCTGGATGCCTACCACTACTACCACCCTTACCCAGCGGGTGCCAGATGCCTACCACTACTACCACCTCTACCCAGGGGGTGCCAGATGCCTACCACTACTACCGCCTCTACCCATGGGGGGCTGGATGCCTGTCACTACTACCACCCTTACCCATGGGGTGCCAGATGCCTACCACTACTACCACCATTACCCAGGGGTGCCAGATGCCTACCACTACTACCACTTCTACCCAGGGGGTGCCAGATGCCTACCACTACTACCACCTCTACCCATGGGGGCTGGATGCCTGTCACTACTACCACCCTTACCCAGGGGTGCCAGATGCCTACCACTACTACCACCTCTACCCAGGGGGTGCCAGATGCCTACCACTACTACCACCTCTACCCATGGGGGGCTGGATGCCTGTCACTACTACCACCCTTACCCAGGGGGTGCCAGATGCCTACCACTACTACCACCCTTACCCATGGGGGCAGGATGCCTACCACTACTACCACCCGTACCCAGGGGGTGCCAGATGCCTACCACTACTACCACCTCTACCCATGGGGGTCTGGATGCCTGTCACTACTACCACCCTTACCCATGGGGTGCCAGATGCCTACCACTACTACCACCCTTACCCAGCGGGTGCCAGATGCCTACCACTACTACCACCCTTACCCATGGGGGGCTGGATGCCTACCACTACTACCACCCTTACCCAGGGGGTGCCAGATTCCTACAACTACTACCACCCTTACCCAGGGGGTGCCAGATGCCTACCACTACTACCACCCTTACCCAGGGGGTGCCAGATGCCTACCACTACTACCACCCTTACCCAGGGGTGCCAGATGCCTAC
Source organism: Calotriton arnoldi (assembly GCA_963921515.1). Lineage (NCBI taxonomy): Eukaryota > Metazoa > Chordata > Amphibia > Caudata > Salamandridae > Calotriton > Calotriton arnoldi. The sequence goes on from CAWUFW010002044.1 coordinate 2,035,529, forward strand.
CACTACTACCACCTCTACCCAGGGGTGCCAGATGCCTACCACTACTACCACCCTTACCCAGGGGGTGCCAGATGCCTACCACTACTACCACCTCTACCCATGGGGGTGCCAGATGCCTACCACTACTACCACCCTTACCCATGGGGGGCTGGATGCCTACCACTACTACCACCCTTACCCAGGGGGTGCCAGATGCCTACCACTACTACCACCTCTACCCAGGGGGTGCCAGATGCCTACCACTACTACCACCTCTACCCATGGGGGTGCCAGATGCCTACCACTACTACCACCCTTACCCATGGGGGGCTGGATGCCTACCACTACTACCACCCTTACCCAGGGGGTGCCAGATGCCTACCACTACTACCACCTCTACCCAGGGGGTGCCAGATGCCTACCACTACTACCACCTCTACCCATGGGGGGCTGGATGCCTGTCACTACTACCACCCTTACCCAGGGGGTGCCAGATGCCTACCACTACTACCACCCTTACCCATGGGGGGCTGGATGCCTACCACTACTACCACCCTTACCCAGCGGGTGCCAGATGCCTACCACTACTACCACCTCTACCCAGGGGGTGCCAGATGCCTACCACTACTACCGCCTCTACCCATGGGGGGCTGGATGCCTGTCACTACTACCACCCTTACCCATGGGGTGCCAGATGCCTACCACTACTACCACCCTTACCCAGGGGTGCCAGATGCCTACCACTACTACCACTTCTACCCAGGGGGTGCCAGATGCCTACCACTACTACCACCTCTACCCATGGGGGGCTGGATGCCTGTCACTACTACCACCCTTACCCAGGGGTGCCAGATGCCTACCACTACTACCACCTCTACCCAGGGGTGCCAGATGCCTACCACTACTACCACCTCTACCCATGGGGGGCTGGATGCCTGTCACTACTACCACCCTTACCCAGGGGGTGCCAGATGCCTACCACTACTACCACCCTTACCCATGGGGGCTGGATGCCTACCACTACTACCACCCTTACCCAGGGGGTGCCAGATGCCTACCACTACTACCACCTCTACCCAGGGGGTGCCAGATGCCTACCACTACTACCACCTCTACCCATGGGGGCTGGATGCCTGTCACTACTACCACCCTTACCCAGGGGTGCCAGATGCCTACCACTACTACCACCTCTACCCATGGGGGCTGGATGCCTGTCACTACTACCACCCTTACCTAGGGGTGCCAGATGCCTACCACTACTACCACCCTTACCCATGGGGGCTGGATGCCTACCACTACTACCACCCTTACCCATGGGGTGCCAGATGCCTACCACTACTACCACCCTTACCCAGGGGTGCCAGATGCCTACCACTACTACCACCTCTACCCAGGGGGTGCCAGATGCCTACCACTACTACCACCTCTACCCATGGGGGGCTGGATGCCTGTCACTACTACCACCCTTACCCAGGGGGTGCCAGATGCCTACCACTACTACCACCTCTACCCAGGGGGTGCCAGATGCCTACCACTACTACCACCTCTACCCATGGGGGTGCCAGATGCCTACCACTAATACCACCCTTACCCATGGGGGGCTGGAGGCCTACCACTACTACCACCCTTACCCAGGGGGTGCCAGATGCCTACCACTACTACCACCTCTACCCAGGGGGTGCCAGATGCCTACCACTACTACCACCTCTACCCATGGGGGCTGGATGCCTGTCACTACTACCACCCTTACCCAGGGGTGCCAGATGCCTACCACTACTACCACCCTTACCCATGGGGGGCTGGATGCCTACCACTACTACCACCCTTACCCAGCGGGTGCCAGATGCCTACCACTACTACCACCTCTACCCAGGGGTGCCAGATGCCTACCACTACTACCGCCTCTACCCATGGGGGCTGGATGCCTGTCACTACTACCACCCTTACCCATGGGGTGCCAGATGCCTACCACTACTACCACCCTTACCCAGGGGTGCCAGATGCCTACCACTACTACCACTTCTACCCAGGGGTGCCAGATGCCTACCACTACTACCACCTCTACCCATGGGGGCTGGATGCCTGTCACTACTACCACCCTTACCCAGGGGTGCCAGATGCCTACCACTACTACCACCTCTACCCAGGGGGTGCCAGATGCCTACCACTACTACCACCTCTACCCATGGGGGCTGGATGCCTGTCACTACTACCACCCTTACCCAGGGGTGCCAGATGCCTACCACTACTACCACCCTTACCCATGGGGGCTGGATGCCTACCACTACTACCACCCTTACCCAGGGGTGCCAGATGCCTACCACTACTACCACCTCTACCCATGGGGGTCTGGATGCCTGTCACTACTACCACCCTTACCCATGGGGTGCCAGATGCCTACCACTACTACCACCCTTACCCAGGGGTGCCAGATGCCTACCACTACTACCACCCTTACCCATGGGGGCTGGATGCCTACCACTACTACCACCCTTACCCAGGGGTGCCAGATGCCTACCACTACTACCACCCTTACCCAGGGGATGCCAGATGCCTACCACTACTACCACCCTTACCCATGGGGGGCTGGATGCCTAGCACTACTACCACCCTTACCCAGCGGGTGCCAGATGCCTACCACTACTACCACCTCTACCCAGGGGGTGCCAGATGCCTACCACTACTACCGCCTCTACCCATGGGGGGCTGGATGCCTGTCACTACTACCACCCTTACCCATGGGGTGCCAGATGCCTACCACTACTACCACCCTTACCCAGGGGTGCCAGATGCCTACCACTACTACCACTTCTACCCAGGGGTGCCAGATGCCTACCACTACTACCACCTCTACCCATGGGGGCTGGATGCCTGTCACTACTACCACCCTTACCCAGGGGGTGCCAGATGCCTACCACTACTACCACCTCTACCCAGGGGTGCCAGATGCCTACCACTACTACCACCTCTACCCATGGGGGCTGGATGCCTGTCACTACTACCACCCTTACCCAGGGGGTGCCAGATGCCTACCACTACTACCACCCTTACCCATGGGGGGCTGGATGCCTACCACTACTACCACCCTTACCCAGGGGGTGCCAGATGCCTACCACTACTACCACCTCTACCCAGGGGTGCCAGATGCCTACCACTACTACCACCTCTACCCATGGGGGCTGGATGCCTGTCACTACTATCACCCTTACCCAGGGGGTGCCAGATGCCTACCACTACTACCACCTCTACCCATGGGGGCTGGATGCCTGTCACTACTACCACCCTTACCCAGGGGTGCCAGATGCCTACCACTACTACCACCCTTACCCATGGGGGCTGGATGCCTACCACTACTACCACCCTTACCCAGGGGTGCCAGATGCCTACCACTACTACCACCTCTACCCAGGGGTGCCAGATGACTACCACTACTACCACCCTTACCCATGGGGTGCCAGATGCCTACCACTACTACCACCCTTACCCAGGGGGTGCCAGATGCCTACCACTACTAACACCTCTACCCAGGGGGTGCCAGATGCCTACCACTATTACCACCTCTACCCATGGGGGGCTGGATGCCTGTCACTACTACCACCCTTACCCAGGGGGTGCCAGATGCCTACCACTACTACCACCTCTACCCAGGGGGTGCCAGATGCCTACCACTACTACCACCTCTACCCATGGGGGTGCCAGATGCCTACCACTACTACCACCCTTACCCATGGGGGCTGGATGCCTACCACTACTACCACCCTTACCCAGGGGGTGCCAGATGCCTACCACTACTACCACCTCTACCCAGGGGGTGCCAGATGCCTACCACTACTACCACCTCTACCCATGGGGGCTGGATGCCTGTCACTACTACCACCCTTACCCAGGGGTGCCAGATGCCTACCACTACTGCCACCCTTACCCATGGGGGACTGGATGCCTACCACTACTACCACCCTTACCCAGCGGGTGCCAGATGCCTACCACTACTACCACCTCTACCCAGGGGTGCCAGATGCCTACCACTACTACCGCCTCTACCCATGGGGGGCTGGATGCCTGTCACTACTACCACCCTTACCCATGGGGTGCCAGATGCCTACCACTACTACCACCCTTACCCAGGGGGTGCCAGATGCCTACCACTACTACCACTTCTACCCAGGGGGTGCCAGATGCCTACCACTACTACCACCTCTACCCATGGGGGGCTGGATGCCTGTCACTACTACCACCCTTACCCAGGGGGTGCCAGATGCCTACCACTACTACCACCTCTACCCAGGGGGTGCCAGATGCCTACCACTACTACCACCTCTACCCATGGGGGCTGGATGCCTGTCACTACTACCACCCTTACCCAGGGGGTGGCAGATGCCTACCACTACTACCACCCTTACCCATGGGGGCTGGATGCCTACCACTACTACCACCCTTACCCAGGGGGTGCCAGATGCCTACCACTACTACCACCTCTACCCATGGGGGTCTGGATGCCTGTCACTACTACCACCCTTACCCATGGGGTGCCAGATGCCTACCACTACTACCACCCTTACCCAGGGGTGCCAGATGCCTACCACTACTACCACCTCTACCCATGGGGGGCTGGATGTCTGTCACTACTACCACCCTTACCCATGGGGGGCTGGATGCCTGTCACTACTACCACCCTTACCCAGGGGGTGCCAGATGCCTACCACTACTACCACCTCTACCCAGGGGGTGCCAGATGCCTACCACTACTACCACCTCTACCCATGGGGGGCTGGATGCCTGTCACTACTACCACCCTTACCCAGGGGGTGCCAGATGCCTACCACTACTACCACTTCTACCCAGGGGGTGCCAGATGCCTACCACTACTACCACCTCTACCCATGGGGGGCTGGATGCCTGTCACTACTACCACCCTTACTCAGGGGGTACCAGATGCCTACCACTACTACCACCCTTACCCATGGGGGCTGGATGCCTACCACTACTACCACCCTTACCCAGGGGGTGCCAGATGCCTACCACTACTACCTCCTCTACCGATGGGGGCTGGATGCCTGTCACTACTACCACCCTTACCCAGGGGTGCCAGATGCCTACCACTACTACCACCTCTACCCATGGGGGGCTGGATGCCTACCACCAACAACACCCCCACTCACAGGATGGCTAATACATGACACAACAAGCACACACCAACATAAACAATGCAACTTAAAGACATCCCCCCCAACACCATGACAAGCGTGTGTAGACTGTGTCAAATGCCTACAACACTGAACATGACTTTGAACATACAATGTGACCCCCTATCACATGTGCCACACATAAATGTGTGTGGCCCCCACAATGCAAGCAGGCCATGACCATTGTGGCAATGGGGTCCAAACCCCCAACATCACAGTGACCAAAATGTAAGTGTGGGGTCCATAGCTGAAGCACATATTGAACATTGTGGCAATGGGGTCCATACCCCCATCATCACAGTGACCAAAATGTAAGTGTGGGGTCCATAGCTGAAGCACATTTAGAACATTGTGGCAATGGGGTCCAAACCCCCATCATCACAGTGACCAAATGTAAGTGTGGGGTCCATAGCTGAAGCACATATTGAACATTGTGGCAATGGGGTCCATACCCCCATCATCACAGTGACCAAAATGTAAGTGTGGGGTCCATAGCTGAAGCACATATTGAACATTGTGGCAATGGGGTCCATACCCCCATCATCACAGTGACCAAAATGTAAGTGTGGGGTCCATAGCTGAAGCACATTTTGAACATTGGGGCAATGGGGTCCAAACCCCCATCATCACAGTGACCAATATGTAAGTGTTGACAAAGAAAAAGCTGCAACTGCCAAACTGCATGGATGATTCCTGGTCACAGAACAACAAACACATCAGTGGCAAAGTAGTGCTTGTGTCCCATAGCAACATAGATTGGGGGAGGCAAACAGGGCAGTGCAAATAAGACATACCTTTGGCCATGTGCAGACAAACATCACCCATGGGGGCTGACACTGTCAACATTCATCAATGACACAATGACAGAAGTGACCATCAGAATGCAGACCCACATATTTGCACCAATGGGCACACAAATGCAGATACCCTGTGGAGACTGTAGATGTGAGGTGAACAGATACCATACCATGGCAGCAATGGGACACACAAACAATGATCATTGTGCTGACTGATGACCTAGGAGTCCCAGGGACAGCAGGGGAAACACACCAAACAACATACAGCCAATGGCACACTAAAGATATGCCAATGCAGTGGTGCAGATGCACAAACACAAACAGGCAGACCCACACTGCACATCAAACACAACAGGTGAGGGGGGTACCAGTGTCCCCAGGCAACCACACAACACATGAGGAGGCCTGAATACCAATTACACAGATGTGCATACAGTGCCACACAAAGGTAACTCATGGATCCAAATCCCCTATGTGGGCAATCAGGCATTGTCAGATGAGAGGGAGCACAAATCACACATGTCACACAAGCATGTAGGAACAGCAACTGACACAGCAAGACACAGAGACACCACAGCACTACCCCCAGGGCCCCCACAATGTGGTGACCCTGGGCTGCATTACAATCCCACTGTGATGACAAAGCTAGATGTCGTTCACACTGTGAACCACAGTCATGTGTCCTGAGCAACAAACTACCATCACACCTACACAAGCACAAATCAATCAGCATGGCCAGTAAGCCAAGGCCAACATGGAGGCAGGGGTCTAGCCGGGCAACAACTCTCATCTGCACACACTCAACACCACACAACTTGACCTCCAACAATGTGCAGCAGTGAAGCTCACATGCACTGGTGACATTGCACATGCACCCATGACAATCCCAGGGGGGGTGGCGGGAACCAAGGTGCAGAAACACATCACACATGGCCACTCAACAAGTCTCCTGAATGTCTGACACACTGCACACTACGCTGTACATGGACATGACGGCAATACCACACCAACCAATGGGATCCCAGCCACAGTCACACACCAATGAAGAAGCCAAGGTCACCCACAAAGAACACACATAGACAACTACCAACATTGCAGCCCTGACCCTGAGGAGTGCCAGCAGTCACACACACAACGTGTCACAACCAATGAAAGCTAACACAAACCGGAAATCACATGACAGGTGTAAACAACAAGTGCCAAGGGGAATCCTGACTGTGACCCATCAGCGTCTGCCCACAAACTCAGCCCTGACAGCAAACACACCTATGGGTGACACCCTGATGACCAGTAATGTGCCATGCACCCACATCACAGAGAACCCAGGGAGAAGACTTTGGGGGAACATAGGTCAACTCAGCAAGCATCACAAACAGGAACATCACTAGGGATCCCAGCATGCACAGCAAAATGGAAGTGAACACACAGACATGCTCATACAACACACACCTTGGGCGCAGGCGATGTCACAGGAGCACACACTGCCATGAGGGGACTCCACTCCTGTGTGAGGAAAGCTTTGCCATATGTAGCCTCAGTAGGGCTCCATCATGTCAGCAGAACACTTGGTCACACAGTCAACAATTAGCACCAAATGAAGGCTCCTGTCACATCAGCCTGGTCATGGGAGTGTCAACGAAATCATCAGCACAGATCCAACACACATGTATAGCAAGTTGCACTGACAACACAGATGAGTCCTTCCCCATTGATGCCCAAACCTGCATGTCCAGTGGAGATGGCCACACGGTCAGGGAAGTAGACTAATTGAACAATGGCAAGCACAACAGATGTGCAGGGGTGGAAGCCACAGATGTGACATTGCTAATGTATGTAGGAAATCCCATTGCCAAATATTGAAAACATGACACCCTCATATGCTGCTAAGGATGACATGGATACACTACAGGATAGGACACATTACCCGTGGACCACATGGGTTCCTGCAGAGTAACACTTCATTTTCATGAGACCAAAAATCACCATCACTGCAGCAAGGGCACGGTTAGCATCATTAACATCATGTACATCAGAAGCAAAACCACTAGAGAACAGAAAGTAGCTTTATTCAGCATATGTGGGTTCAAAAGTTAAAGTCCAGAAAAAAAGAAACAAAGGCCAATGGCCAGTCCATTCTGAAAGTCAAAACAGGGTGACAGTGGCAGATGTCACCCTACGCATGCCTGCACTGCTACACACAAGGGACAATCCCCTCGGAGGGGCATACGGGGGGCAGACCAGGCACCGCAGGGACAGGATCAGGGCTCACCAGAAGGAGGCAGGGAAGGGGTGGTGGGTGCTGGAAAGCCACTGACAACTGCAGTGGAGGTGTCTGACATGGTGTGTGCCGGCACAACTGGGGGGCATGACTCAGATGGTGTGGGCGCCGGCACGACTGCAGTGGACCGTGCAGATGGAGTGGACAGGTTCGCCACTGCAGTGCCCAAGTCAGACAGGGTGGTAGTGGCCTCCACTGCAGTGCCTACCTCCAGGGGAGGAGAATGGGGATCAGGTAAGGTGGGCAGGACAGAGGGGAGGACACCCTCACCACACTAGTGGCACAGACAAGCGCAGCGGGGGGTGTGGGGCCGGAAGAGCAAGTGGCAGGGGGAGAAGGCCTGATCCTTTTGGGGATGGTGTATCTGTGGGTGGGGGAACCTGGGGCAGGGTGTGGTGGGGCACCTGTGGAGTGGGGGCCTGAGGGATGGAGGAAGGAGACTTGGTGCCTGAGCTGCAGGGCGGCGGCAAGGTCTTGCTCTTCCGGGTCCGGGGGACTTGCGGGTGGGGGCGTCAGTCGGTCTGCGCCTGGGGGAGGGTGTCCGGGGGCGAGGGCACTCCGCTCCATGTGGGTGGGCTTCCTCTTCCCCCTGAATGCTGTATCAGCTGGATCGGAGGGGAAGAGGCCGAGGTCACTGAGGAAGAGCTGCTGTGTCTTTGGGGTTGCAGGTGAGGCAAGGGAGGGGGCTTTGGAGGGAGAGGCAACTGAGGACTGCGCAGTGCTCGTGGATGCGTGTGTGTGTGCCTGGGCCCCATCCCCTGTGAGTGTGGTTTCAGTCCCCTGACTGTGCGTGCATGTGCGTCTTGTTAGTGGCGTGTGTGTCTGTGTGCTGCTAGTGTCTGTGCTGGTGTGTGCCTGTGCCGGTGTGTGTGTGCTTGGGACAGGTAAGGTGCTGGGGAGTGTGGATGGGGCAGAGGCAGGAGGGGTGAGGGACTGTCGGAGGAGGGACACTGCTGCCGTCAGGGAGGAGTCCATGGACCTATTGCCCCTCTGTAGGGCAGACATGCCCGATGAGATGCCCTCCATGAACGACACCAGCTGAGTCAACAGAGTGGTGTGGGCATGGAGGACACTCAGCATCGCTGTCTGCCCTACATGGAGCTGGCAAAGGAGGTACACAGACTCCTCACTCAGGGCAGCAGGGGACACAGGGGAAGGGGGTGTGGTGCCTGGCCCGAAGGAGACACGCTCCCGAACATGGGAGCCTCCACGGACCTCGGGAATGGGAGCCGATGGGAGGGCGGTGGTGGTGGTGGTGGTGGCGGGGACAGCAACACTAGCTGGGGTGTGGTGGCTGCTGACACCCGCCTCCATAAGGGAGTCATCCTCCGAGCTGCTGTGGTCCTCAGCTGAGGTGGATGGTGCTGAGGACTCCTCGGTGTGGCTCCCCTCGCCCTCCGTGCCACTGGGTCCCTCCGACCACTCCTCGGCTGCTGACCCAGTCTGGCTCTGCGGCTCCTCCTGGTCCGTGGAGCTGTCCCCTCCTGTGGCCGTGGATGTATCTGCAATCAATAGGGAAACAGACAGACATCAGTCACCTGCACCGAACGCACACACCACAGTTAGTACAGCACATTACAGAGCAAGCCCTGGCATCCTTAGTTGAACTTTGCTAAAAGTGCCCAAACAGAACAGGAGAAGCCAATTGTCAGTCTGATGGTCAACCATGGCACTCACATCCCACCTGGCCTTGCACCCATCTGTCTGGTGTCTGTTGGATGGCAATACCCCAGTGTGGACACATGCACCACCTACACAGTAGTTGGACAGTGCAGAGATCCCGGTTAAGCATGTGAACATGCACACATCACAACTCTTGCCACTGAGTCAGTACAGGTGTCCGGATGAAAGGGATGCACAGAGTCAAATAGGAAATGCATGTGATGCATACCAGCGACAGACACCATGATGCACCCATGTCCTGATAGCCATTGCCACAATGGTGTGCATGTAGCACATGTCACTCCCCTGCAGGATCACTCATTGGAAGTTTCATGCCATGGCACAGGCATGCCTGCTAAGTTATACATCACTGTCTCCAGTCACATGGGCAGGGCAGCCAGACAACAACAGTCTGCACTGTGTCACAATCCAAGGTCATGGGGAATGCAAGTCCTGGAGCTGAACAAGTGCACATGTACATCCCCCACACACCACATCATCTGAACCCTTATCTGTCCAGGTCATACCGATTGGACATATGGGAGACCTGTAACACGACCCTCTGAACCTGAGCACCTCACAATCTGCTGTGAATGGGAGACAGCTGCCTGAACTTCACATTCGCATACCCCAGTCTGCACGGTCAGGTGATCAAACACCTATGTGTCACACAAGTATCGTCTCCTATGGTCACATCTCCGGTGGCATGCTGAGCCCCAACCGAGAAACACCCCAGCAGTCCTGACAACGAAGCCACAGCACACTGACACAGAGGCAGACACCTGAGGGGACAAATCACTGAGCACAACGTGTCAGCTGATACACGGGAGTGGGAGTACAGAGTGTATTGTATGGCCTGGAGTAGGCATGACTGTCCTGCCCCACATGAATGAGGGATGAGCCCTGGACAGTAGGCAGCTGGCTAAGTATGTGTGACACATGTAATATACACACTCCTGGGGCCCAAACATTGTTCCCACCCACAGCATGGGTGTGTGCCAGATACCCCAGGCACATGTGGTGGATCAGCTCAGCAATTGGACCACATATCAAAGTAACACGCAGATTACATGTCAGAACACAGGCATTGTGTAAGCAATGGACCCACCCATGATGCCCACCACAGAGTTAGGGAAACAGATGCTGTCCCCCACCTTGAGTCAAGCAAACTGCAAGGACACAGTACCCAAGTGACACAATTCCCTGACTGTAAGGGCCACACCTGGGTATCAGATGAGGAGTGGGCAGTGCACAATAGAGGGACATGGGTCCTGGACCACATGACTGATGTACTGTGGAAGTTTAACCAGGCCAGAGGAGGGCACATAGCATGGCAGACATAGTTCACAATGCAGTCATGGACTCACCCCCTCCTTGCTGCTCTCTGGCCTTCAGCTGCCCATCCAGATCAGGGAAGACCACCGCCAGGATCCTGAGCATGTGGGGGTCAGGGTCCGGTGTCCGCCCCTCCTGCGAGGAGGCGACAGCTTCAGCTGGACCCGTGCGATCCTCCGGGTCCAGCCCCGAAGGTCCTGCCACCTCTTCTGGCAGTTGCGGATCCGGCGCTTGTAGACCCCCACGGTTCTCACTGCCCGGACGATGGTCAGCCATATCTGCTGCTTCTGGTGGGCATCAACCTGTGAGGATGACAAAGTGAGAATGCCATTACTACACATGCAACATATCCGTGCATTACACAGTTGTATATACATGTCTCAATCACAGGGGCACATGATGTACACAGGCAGTGCAACGATGGCCATGGACAGTATGCCAGCAGTTACTACATGGTATCATTGCCTGGGAAGTAAAACCTTGTTTAAATGCACTGTCACTGCACTATACCTGTCCAGTGCATGTAACTACACACTATGGGGGTGACAACTACTCAGTGAGCCTGCTAGCCAGTGGCGTGCAGACTGTTAGCCTTGCTAGTCAGACAACATGCACATTTAGGAAGGCAGTGGACAGAACACTCACCTGCTCCCCTGCTTTCCCATACAGCTTGCTGTACTGTGGAAGGAGGCTGTCCAGCAGGGCCTGGTTCTCCTCAGTGCTGAAGGCTGGGGCTCTCTCCACAGTACGTGCCATTGCAGGGTCCAGAGGGTGCAGATACAGCAGCAGTGGTGGTGGCAGATGTCGTCCTGGAGCATGTAGTGCTGGCAAGTGAGCTCTCAGGGGAACAGCCAGCATTATATGTGTGCTGCAGAGGCAGATACTGTCCCATGTGTCCAAAGTGATAGGTCCAAGTCGTTTGCATCTTCTGAATCTGGCCAATCCATGGAATTGCACCACTTACACACGCCCACAGCATCCTTCAAAAGTTCAACTTCATGACACCCATGAATTTGCAACATTGTTGTGGGTGACCAACTGAATTTACAGCATCAGACTCGTTCAAAATTTGAAAACGCGTCCGTTGCCAGGCCAGGCCATAGCCAATGGGTGCGCACCGATCGGTCCATTGCTGTTCAACGCGTACCCAGGATACAACGCGTACCCGCACACATTGAATGCAATGGGCCGGCCGGGCACACCGATCGGTCCATTGCTGTTCAACGCGTACCCAGGATACAACGCGTACCCGCACACATTGAATGCAATGGGCCGGCCGGGCACACCGATCGGTCCATTGCTGTTCAACGCGTACCCAGGATACAACGCGTACCCGCACACATTGAATGCAATGGGCCGGCCGGGCACACCGATCGGTCCATTGCTGTTCAACGCGTACCCAGGATACAACGCGTACCCGCACACATTGAATGCAATGGGCCGGCCGGGCACACCGATCGGTCCATTGCTGTTCAACGCGTACCTAGGATACAACTCGTACCCGCACACATTGAATGCAATGGGCCGTCCAGGCACACCGATCGGTCCATTGCTGTTCAACGCGTACCCAGGTTACAACGCGTACCAGCACATATTGAATGCAATGGCCAATGTGTGCACACCGATCTGTCCATTGCTGTCCAACGCGTATTGCGAATACAACGCGTACCAGCACACATTGAATGCAATGGCCAATGTGTGCGCACTGATCGGTCCATTGCTGTCCAACGCGTCCCTGTACAAGTCACTGGCATATGTCACCATGCCTGTCACAGGTGAACATATGCCAGCCACATATACTTTCCAGGGAGTGAGGGGCACACCTACAACACCACAGCCTGTCCAAACTGTATCCTAAGGCATGTAAGGCTGCATTACCTATTCCGTGTATGGGGGTGAACATGTTGTTCTGTGGGTGTCACTTGGGGGCAGCCACCCCCAGGCTGTGCACGTGTTCATGGGGACAGGATCCTTGGTGTTTCGTGTACATGACCACTGTGATGTGCAACTGTTCATATCTGAGCATGTGGCATGGTCACATTTCATGGTGGTGTATGTGTATGTCATGTCACATACCCCCTGAGTCCCATGTGGGACGGTATGTTAAACCCAGGGTGACCCATTGGCACAATAGTGATGGTCCTCCACAGTCTGTGTGCATGTTGTGTTTACAATGTCTCTGATTTCATGTGCACAATGGGAGACAGTCTCCACATCCACGTTGTTTGTGCATGGACTTTGATGTTGTGCGTGTGTGTGTCACAGACGTACATGTCTGTCCTGCTGAGGCAACAGGGACCACTACCTGTGGGGGTCATGGTTGTTTTGCTGTGGTGTATACATGATACACCATGTCATGCCAGTGTCCATGTGGCAATACAGGGTCCCTGGGAATCTACCTGTCGTTGAGCTGTGATGCCTGGGGCACATCTGTCCTCACATGTCACTGTGGGGTGTGTTAGTAACGTGGCAGCAGGAGATGGGAACTGTGACACGGCCTCATGATATCCAATGGCACAACCTGGGACTTATTGATGCCACTTGTTGAACGGTGATGTTAGATGTTGGCCATGTATGTGCCATACATGTCCTTACGGAACTGCACACATCATGTACTTGTGCCTCATAATGATGTATCATGTGATATTGAGTGTGTTCAATGCCACATATGTGGGGTGACTGACAATCTTTCTTTCTTCACCTATGCACTGCAGGGCACCAGCTGTCCATAGACCATTCCCTGACCTGGCAACGATGGTGGAACGTGACAGCATCCGACGGTACCGCTTCACCAGGCAGCTGATTGAGGATTTGGCAGTGCGCTTGGCACCACATTTGCAACCTGGCCGGCCGTACCCTACAGCGCTGACCCCCAAGGTGAAGGTGATGGCAGCCCTACACTTCTTTGCCACCGGTACCTTTCAACACACTGTGGCGACTGCTGGTGGGATGTCACAGACCATGTTCAGCCGTGTGCTCCGCGATGTTTTGGAGGCTATGTTGATATACCTGAACCAGTACATCTATTTCCCTAGACTCCAACAACTCACTGACATGAAGAGTGACTTCTATGCCCTGGGGAGGATGCCGCATGTCATTGGCTCCATTGATGGGACACATGTGGCTTTGGTACCACCACAGGCCCAAGAGCAGGCATACAGGAACCGCAAACACTACCACTCGGTCAATGCACTGGTGGTCTGTCTTGCTGATATGAGCATCTCACACGTGTGTGCCCGTTTCCCCGGTTCTGCACACGATGCCTACGTGATGAGGAGTAGTCGCATCCCGAGGATGATGTCACAGATGCGGAACCAGCGTGCCTGGCTTGTTGGTGTGTACTGACTTTGTACCATTGTGTGTGTTCTGCAATGTAGTGTTCCACCCTCTTTTCCAACTCAGCTAATGTGCAATTGTCTGTATGTAGGTGACTCCGGATACCACAACATGCCGTGGTTGCTGACGCCCCTCAGGAACCCTGTGACACCAGCCCAGATGCGCTACAATGAGGCACATGGTCGGACCAGGAGAGTGATTGAGCGGACATTTGGTCTCCTGAAGAGCCGCTTTCGCTGCCTGGACAAGACAGGAGGGTCCCTCCCATATGCCCCAGCAAAGCTGTGCAAGATTGTCATCGTCTGCTGCATGCTACACAACCTGGCAGTGCAGAAGGAGTTGCCTCTCATCTTGGATGACGATGACCAACGTCCGCCACCTGTGGAGGATCCTGGCCTGGACCACGATGCCAGTGATGATGATGATGATGATGATGATGGTGATGTCCGCACACAGCTCATCACCAACTTCTTCAGCTGAATGTGAGTATCCAGAGATGTCATGTCAAAGATGTGAGTTTGCATGATATGTGTGGGTGGTGCTCTGGTGCTGTTTGAGTGTGTCCATGGGCTACATGACTGTATGCGTGTAGCGATGTGTCCTTACAGGTAGTCTGTACTTCCCAACAGTGTTGACATGCTAACTTGGTTCTGGGTGGGTATCTTGTGACATGTATTGGGCATGTGTATTGCAGTTCTGTCCTGTTCTTCAGTGCTTTTGACTGTGTGTCATTTCTGTGCTTCACAGGGTACTTTCAGAGTCGTTTGGTCAACTGTGATCCCCGACACCGTGATTCGACTTCCAGGGTGGTAGCTGTCGTGTCCCTACAGGTGATGTGCGCCACACCCATGGACTTCCTTCCTTCTACACTTGTTGACTGTGTGCCCGCTGCCAGGTGGGATTACCTTGCATCTGTAGTGGTTACAACATGTTGCAAATGTGTAATAAACCTGTGCTTAAACTTTGTGATGTGCGTTGTCTGTGGTCACACATTTGACTGACATTTGCTTACTGCACCAGTGGGCTAGTTGACTAAGACTGTGAATAGGTGTTGTGTCTGTGCATTGCACCGTATTTCCTGGCAACATCAGTGTAGGCAATGAGTCAGATGGCCTAGGTGTGTATTTGTTGTGTTGCCCTGGTGGTGTGTCTCCCTCATATGTGTCACGTTGCCATGACTCACATGCCTGTGTTGTACTTGCTGTAGCAGTTAGCATGCACAGTGTAATTTCGCTGGTCATCATCTCCATGACAGAAACCACGTTGGAATCACGACAGAGGCAGGTATGGTGTATTAGTGTGTTTATTGTCATACATGTGGGTGAATAGTGCACAGGATGGTGAGTGCTGTACATTTTGATTGCAATCCAAAGTTCCTAGATGAATTGGAAGTCCTGGTAGCAGAAATGTCCTGTATCAAGTCCACAGTCATCTGAGACATTGGTCCAACTTGTACTCCCCATGTCATGTGGGGGAGTTGTGTTGCAGTCAACAGGGTGAACAGTTTGCGCACAAAGGTGATTATCCAGAACAGGTGTTGGCTTCCTGGGGGTTGTGCATGGCCATCAGCCTCTCAGTTGTCCTTCCTCGGACGACCCCTCTTCTTTGGGGGGACCCTCAAGTGCAGGCTGCTGCGGTGCAGGGGACTCTCCGCCAGAGTCATCCTGCCTCCCTGTGGCAGTTGCAGTTGTTTCAGCACCAGATGTTGTGGGCACACAGGGAGGTGTTGACTGGTTGCTGCTCATCTGGCGGAGGCATTGTAATATGTCCCTATGCACCGCCGTCATCTCTTGCAGTGTGTCCCACTTGGACTCCACGCGGGACATGTGTGAGTCCAAGCGGGCATGATGGGCAGCCTGCTGCTGTTTAATGTCCATGAGGAGCCCCACTACCTGGCTGAGCTCTCCGGTGCTGGACTGGTACGCATCGGCTATGCGTGCCAGTTGTGGGTCATCATGCAGTCCAGACCCCTCTGCGAGCAGCGACCTATGTCTCCCACCCCTCCCACCACCCCTGGCGACACGTGCAGTACCTGAGGTGGCACGCACAGGTGACCCTGGGCCCCCTTGGGGGTTGTTGGTGGTGTTGGTGTCCATGGCCCCACGTTGGTCCAGGGTCCCTGTGCTGGTGGTGGTGGTGCTCCTTGGTCTGTCCATGTCGGCAGGGGTGGTATGTGTGTTGACAGTCGTTGGAGGGGTGGGTGCAGGGGTGCAGCTGGTGGTCCTGCTGGTGCTGCATGATGACTTGCTCCGGAGGTGCCAGGTGGGTCTTCTTCATCCGAGGAGGGCAGAGGCTGTTCCACACCAGTGAGCTCCGTATCCTCTTGATCCTGGGACGGGGACTCCTCAGCGTCTGCTGCTGTGTCCCCATCATCACCTGTTTTTGGGAGACACACACAATGTATGTTAAGTTTCTGCAGGCATCAATGGTTGACACACCTGACAGTTGTGACTGTGCCTATGGATGCGGGCCTGTACATTGCATTGTCCTAAGTTGTCACAGTCAGGGGTTGATATTGGTGTAGCACATTGTCCTGCATTATTTGGGCTTTTCTATGTGAATGTTGGGGTGTGTACATGGTCTGCATTGGTTGTATTTGGTTGACATCCGGCCCTCCTTCCCACCCAGCCAGATATTCCACCATGGAACGTGCTTCCATTGCAGGGAGTGCAAGTTGTCTTTCAGGATGTCAGTCAGTGGTGTCCTGCTGTTAGTTGGTGCACAGTTGCCAGCAGGGCCTTGTGCTCCCCACAGCAGTAGCCAGTGTCAGCCATCTTGTGAGTTGTTTTCCACTCCCTGTGATGTGTGCATGGTTCAGGGTGGTGTTGATAGGACAGTTGTGGGGGTGACCAATATCTGTGACTACCACTCCCATCATGCTATTGCCTCCACCCCCCTTCCCAGCATGCCCATGCTTCCTTCCCTTTGACTCTGCTTCCCTGTGGGGTTGTGTGCCTGTGCTGACAAGATGGCTGACAGTGTTATCCTGGGGTTAGTTTTGCTACAAGTCCCATGTGTGTCCCTGTGCTTCACTCAGCATGACCCAGGGTTGTGGTTCTTTGTGGGATATTTGATTGGAGTGTGAGGCAATGCATTCTCCCAGGTGAGTTTTGTGGAGTTTGTGTTAGGGGTGTGTGTGAGAAACACTGCTGGTAACTATGGTCAGGGCTGTGAGTCCTCCTTCCCACCCAGCCAGATATCCCACCATGGAACGTGCTTCCATTGCAGGGAGTGCAAGTTGTCTTTCAGGATGTCAGTCAGTGGTGTCCTGCTGTTGGTTGGTGCACAGTTGCCAGCAGGGCCTTGTGCTCCCCACAGCAGTAGCCAGTGTCAGCCATCTTGTCAGTTGTTTTCCACTCCCTGTGATGTGCGCATGGTTCAGGGTGGTGTTGATGGGACAGTTGTGGGGGTGACCAATATTTTTGACTACCACTCCCATCATGCTATTGCCTCCACCCCACTTCCCAGCATGCCCATACTTACTTGCTTTTGGGTGGACTTCACTGTGTGTGAGTGTGAGAGCAATGGCAAGATGGCTGACAGTGGTGTCCTGCTGTTAGTTGGTGGCCAGTTCCCAGCATGGCCTTGTGCTCCCCACAACAGAGCACCAGTGTCAGACATCTTTGATGGGGCTTTCCACTCTCTGTGGGGTGTGCATGCTTGAGTGTGAGCTTGCTGGGCAATGTGGGTGGGGGATGTTGAGCTGTGACTACCACTCCCATCATGCTATTGCCTCCACCCCACTTCCCAGCTTGCCCATACTTACTTGCTTTTGGGTGGACTTCACTGTGTGTGAGTGTGAGAGCAATGGCAAGATGTCAGTCAGTGGTGTCCTGCTGTTGGTTGGTGCACAGTTGCCAGCAGGACCTTGTGCTCCCCACAGCAGTAGCCAGTGTCAGCCATCTTGTCAGTTGTTTTCCACTCCCTGTGATGTGAGCATGGTTCATGGTGGTGTTGATGTGCGCATTGTGAGGGTGGGCAATATCTGTGACTACGACTCCCATGATGCTATTGGCTACACTGACTTGCCCAGCATACACAGTATTCCTTCCTTTCAGTGGGCTTCACTGTGTGGTGGTGTTGTAGTGGTGGCTACATGTCTGGATGTGTTTGTTAGTTATAATTGTGCCACTGCCCAGCTGTAGTTGTAGTTGTGTTTGTACATGTGATGACACAGTTACATGTCACTATGAGATGGCATGTGTTGTGTTTATCTGACTGACATACACATTTTGGGATGGTTCTGTTCTGGTTGCTGTGTATTTGCTAAGGGTGCATGGTTTGACTCTCCCTTGACAGTGATGTGTGTGTATTGTGGCACAATATTGTGTACATTTGTTGTGTACTCACCAGGCTCTGGGATGTTTTCTAGTCCATATACGCTCACTGGTGGTAGGATGGCCCGCACCTTCTCCTCCCAGGGCCTGAGGTATACTGGCTTGGCAGGAGGGCCACTGCCGGTGTGTTGGCTCAAGAGGTAGTCCTTCTTCAACAGCTCCCTGACCCTCCTGCGCACGTCATACCACCTGTTCTGGATGTCTATCTTTGTGCGCAAACATGGTGATTGTGCGTTCACCCTGTCGACGATCCTCTCCCACATCTTGGTTTTCTGCGCCATGGGTGTCTGTTTGACCAGTGTACCAAACAACTGTGGCTCTACCCTGAGGATCTCATCTACCAGGACTTCCAATTCACTATCTAGGAACTTATGATTCTTCTTTGGGGGCATGGTGATGGGTGGTGATGGTGAGTGATGTGTGTGTTGGTGTGCAGGTGAAGGTGTGTGAGTGTGTGTTTTGCTGGGTGTATGTGAGGTTGCTATTTGTTGGGGTGCTGATGGTGTGTGGCTTGTGTGATGGATGAGCTGTGGGTGTGTGGTTGCTGTCTGTTGAGTGCTGGCAGGTAATTTGAATTTGCAAAGGATCATGGTAGGGATTTGTGTCCTTTATATGGGTGGAGTTGTGGGTGTGTCTTTGTTCCCTGCCCCCCCAGTATTTATTGGCTTTGTAATTGCTTGTTTGGCCTTTTTTTTTGTGTATTTTCCCTTTGTACTTTTTGTGCATGTAGGAGACGTTCTTGTGACCGAGTCGGACCCTGCAGTTGTCTCGTCTGGGCTTCTCCGATTCGTTCACGCTGTGTTTGTGCTGTTTTCTATGCTGCGTACGCGTCAGTCGCGGTGTTTTGGGTTGCTTCGGCTCGCAGTTTTGTATGCGTGTCGGTCGTACGGCTTGTCCTCCGTGCGACTCGGTCGTGTTTTCCACGCGTTGCATCGTACTTGGCGGGTAGGAGTTCGCGGGTACGTTTCATTCGGGATTGTTCCGGGTGTGTGTCGGTCGGTTCGATTCGCGTGTTTTTCCGGCCGGATTGCTGTTTTCCGCGCGGCTCGGTCGTTCGGCTTGTGTTCCGTACGAGTCGGTCGGGTTTTGCACGCTTCTCATCGTACTTTGCGGGTCGGGCTGCACCGGTACGTGTCGGTCGGAATTTATTCCTGCTCCGAGTCGGTCGGTACGTTTTCCGGCCCGAATCGGAATCGACCCCTAAGACAGGTGCAGCTCAAAATTCTGCACAGGATTTACTATACAGGGCCGAGCTTGGTTCGTATGGGTAGAGCAGAAACGGGGGAGTGTAGGCGTGGGTGCGGGGAGATCGGCACATTTATGCACATCATATGGAACTGTGTACACATACAGTCCTATTGGCAAGCTGAACATCGAGCTCTACGAGAGGTTCTGAATATCGACATACAGCCGGAGGCCCGCAGATGCCTCCTAAATATCTGGGAACCTACAGACCTCACCTCCTATACTACACTGTGGGCTACTCTAGCTTTAATGATTGCGAAAAGGAACATAGCGCAACACTGGGGGGCACGCCAGTCACCTACACTGAGGCAATGGGAGGAGGGTCTTGACTGGTGCATGTTCCGGGAGAAATCGGTTTATGTAGCAAGAGGATGCCCTGGGAAATGGAGTAGAGTGTGGGGGTCATGGAATCATTACAGAGGAGATATCTGTATTCCACCGGCTCCAATACAAGATACTGAAACTCTTGAAACCCCTTGAAATACTCTGAATAGTATACTGTGATTTGATTTATTGTGTCTCATATTGCAATCTTGAACATTGTATGGTTCCTTGCTCGTGATTGTAGATGATGGATTTTGTCGATGATGTCTAATAAAAAGTTTTAACAAAAAAAAAAAAATGAATCAGAGATGATTGTATAGGGGGAACCAGAGTCTGCCATAAGCTTCACCATTTTGCCATCAATAGTAATGGTACACATGGGAGGAACATAAGGTTCTGAATCAATATTTTTATTAACATTAACAGATACTTGACCTAATTTATGAGATTGAGACATATCTTCTGTTATACAAATAATGCTGTTTTCAAAAGTTGGTTCATTATTTGCTTCATCAACAATTTCCTCATCAGCAAGACTAGCCACTCTCCTATTGGCTTGACACCAAGCACCAAAATGACCTAACTTTTTACATTTGTAGCACTCTTTACCCTTAGCTGGACAATGCCTAAATTGAAAAGAATGAGATTTAGAACCACAACGAGTGCACAACAGTTTACCTGAATTAAAAAGTTGTTTATTAACAGGGTTATGTGATATAGAGGGTTTGTTGGATTTGGTTCTAAAATTACTAGGCTTAACATAAGAGTCTTTTGCACTAATAGCTGCTACACCTGAAGATAAATTATCAACATTAATAGTATTGAAGGAATGAATGGACCGTTCCACACTTTTAGCAATTTCAATTGCCTCTTGTAAGGATGGGTTACGTTGCCTTAAAAGTTGCTCTTGGATTTTTTATTAGAGCAACGTATGATTATTTGATCACGAATATATTTATCCACCTGAGGACCAAAATCACATTCTGCCGCTAATACTCTTAAACATTCAACATAAGCCTCAACTGACTCATTAATCAATTGATGTCGAGTATACAAATTATACCTCTCCATGACAATGTGTGGTTGTTCAGTAAATCTTTTTTTAAGTCTATCTATTGCCTCTGTGAAGCAATCATAATCACCACTCTCCATACCTACTGGTGTAGGAGAGGGAGGTAAGTGTTCAAAAACATCTTCGGCATGACCTCCCAACGTATTTAAAAGCAAGGCTTTCTTTATCTTTGCACTGAAACTGTCTCCATTAATGGCTAATAAATAATTATTAAACTGCCTATACCATTTCTCCCATTTCATACTGGGTTGATTGGGACCAGAATAAAAGGGAGGTGGAGGATTACCACACACAGTGCTCATAGTGTAATTAATAATTTAAAAAAAAAATGATAATAAATAAATAAAGCTATAACAATTTAAATGGAAAAGTATAAACAGTAATAAAGCAGAGAATATGCAAACAAGCAATAAAATATAGGAAAAGTGAAAGAAAAATAAGAAAAGGTGAGCGTGTCACCGAGGCACGCAGAAAAGAAAGAGTTAACAAGGTGTGCGTGTCACCGAGGCACGCAGTATCACATACGAACCAGAATCAATTAAACAGGAAACGTTGCGAGGCAGATGTCAGCGTGACGTGCGTCCAGTCGTAGAGGCAGGTCAGCGTGACGCGCTTCGGTTGCTGACAGAGAAGACAGAACGTTGGGGAGCGCGTTGAAAATAAACAGCACAAGCTCTCATGAAAGCAAAGCAGCACGAGGAACAAATGAAGCCTGTAGACCTCGGAGACAAGTAAAATATAGCAGGTTTCAAGAAATGCCACAGAGTTACACCAAAGCAGAGCAAGGCAAACGGCTCAGCGATGTCGGGGGCAGCAGGTATGGAAAGGCAGCAAGCTCAGTGAAAGTCACAGACAAAAGGCAGCCCGAGGTCAGGAAACAAAAATATGAGGTGCAAACTCTGGATGGACGAGGTACAAATCCGCCACTTCCCTCAATGGCAACACGTCGATACTGGCAGAGTGCTGATGATAAAGATGAAAGCAGTTGCCAGGAAACGGAGGAAAATAATCCAAATGAATTGCGCGGTGGATGCTCCAGCATCTAGAGACCGGTAAGAAATCCCAAATCCTCACCAATATGTCGTAGAAGGAAGTCCACAGAAACTTTCATTGGTGAAGTAGTGGAGTAGTTTATTGAAGCATCCACCTCCTGAAGAGCAGCAGTGTAACTGAAGATGAACTGCTCTTCAGAACGTGGAACAACAAGCAGCATTTAAACATATACAAACAGGGCACAGTAATTAAAGCCATGGAAATAGAATACAGTAAGAGAAGGCATTCTAAACATTCGATTATAACACCAAGTACTTGTGTGCATCCACTGCTCCCATTTTTGGTGCTACTTTTTTATTTGTGTTGAAGCACTCCATATGAGTGCTCGTGTTTTCAGCCCCACCACTCCCCATTCATGTTGCAAGTTATGACCTGATGCTCTGTAGTATAAAGGGTTGCCCCTCCCTTTACACTCACCAATGGCCCCTTCTCCCTTGCTCTTACTCCTGCCCTTCTCCCTCTCTCCTTGTCTTTATCCCCACACCCCAGATGCTATTAGACTGAGAAACGCAGGGATGAAGTCCCAGATGCCACTCCTGACTCCACCCTTCTGCTGAGAGCAGCACTGATGCAGCTTTTCCTTTTGCAGTTTTCTATAGCGCGAACTCAACCCAAAGGTTTTGAAGTTCTTTACATGAGCAACCGCTGCATTACACAAGGATACATTAATTTATATCTCGACCTCACAGTGCATGCGCTGTCTCTTTGCCCCGTTATTGTGTTCCTTGTCCCACCCCTCCTGACGGACAAAAAAGCTCTATGACGTGGCCATCACGGGTCGTGTCATAGTGCTTTTTTCCATGACTTTCAGCCATGCTGAACAGCAGATTTGCTGCTATACAACATGGCTAAAAGACATTCACATTAACAATGCCATTAGCTCTCGCAATGCCGAGACCTATTGGCTTTGCCATTGCTAGTTACTCATCTTATTAGTAGCTGTTTGGCAACCAAATGCAGCAATAAGCAACTGAAATATAACTAGTCAACATTGGCAAAAGGCCTTTCACTGTGCGGGAACACGTCACCGCGTTTTTAGTAACTTTTATTCAGTTCGAGCGAGAATTTTTTTCTTCTTAAAATCTGCAGATTATGCAGCAGATGATGGGTTATGTGGCAAATGCATTAAATCCATAACTATGTGGAAAATGTGGGATTCCAGTGCTCCTGCCTATACTCCAACAGATCTCTTTGGCCACACCTCTCTCTCCTTTCTGTCTCTCCTGCCTTTGCACGCCCTCCTCAGACTCCTGCAGGTCCCTCTCACCCTATTTTACTCTCTTCCCTTCTCCTCTGCCCCCACTCCCCACCGCCGTCGTGCTAAGGCACACTGTCGGAGTTGCATGCTCGCCCAGGCAGGGCTCCAGTCCCATTAAGGGTTCTCTGGCTGTGAGTGGAGGCTCTCGGCTGGTGGATGGCAGGCCCTCGGAGCCTTCCTCTACGGCTGGCAACATTTGTTTAGCGGGCTCCGTCCTAGCATCGTTGTGGTTTGGCTGCTTTCACTGCATAAAAACAGCTTATGCTAATTACCCTGGTAATAATTGCATCCAAGGGCATGAAAGTGCCGCTTAGTGGTTACCTCTCCTCTCTGTCATTAACTCTCATTACTGTGTGCCTGGCACTGGGTGGCAGGTGCTGCGCGTCAGCGATGCCTGTGGGCATGCCAAGTACAGCAGTCTCCAGAAATTTTATATTTGAACAAATGTTTTTAGTGTAAAACACACTGAATTGTTTCTTCGCTTGTACATCATTTCCCAAGGCCATAGCAAGCCTTTTAGCAACTTCGGATGGATGAAAGACAGAGCTGTCCTTACCAGGATTCCAACATGCTATGCTATGCTATGCGGATTTCTAAAGCCAGTGGCTACACATAGGCTTCCCAGCACTGGCGTAGACAATGCGTTGCTTTGGGACAAGCGGAGAAATACAAGAGGGCTAATAATGTGGATATAGCAATGCTTATAGCCTTTTTCTGAACTGAGATTCGTTGTTTAGGCATCTTAATTCTATGGGGAGCGTGTTCCAAAGTTTTAGGATGAGATATTAGAAGAACCTACCACCCCATCGGGCCTTGTGAATTCTAGGTACCTTCAAGAATCGACCCGTAGAGCATCTTAAAGCCCAACTTGGGGAATAGGGGGTCAAGAGTGCCCTTATCATACGGGGTCCTTTGACATTAGGCCCTCTATGTGCCAGAGTGATTTAAATTTTTTCCTTGACTCAATGGGGAGCCAGTGCAGAGAAGCTAGAGCACTGTTTGCTGAAGCAAATTTTGGGAACTTCTATAGGATCTTTGCAGCTGCCTTTTGGACAACCTGGAGCCTTTTGATGACACATTTGATGGAGCCTATGTTCAGGGAGTTCCCGTAGTCCAACCCGGAGAAAACAAGGGATTGGACCAAAATTCTTCTGGACACACTCAAGATAATGTCTAGGATTTTACGGACTATTCTGAGGGGGCCAAAACAAGTCGTCACAGGTTTTATGGCCTGTGAATCTACGGAAAGGGACTTGTCCAGCCACATCCCAAGGCTTTTGATAGGGGAGGAGGGGATGGGTGATTAGCCCAAACATTCTGGCCTGTCTATAGGTGGTTGGGGGTCAGGTCTGTTCCCCAGAATCATCAGCTCAGTTTTTCCCGTTCACTTTAAAGCAGCAGTTCCCCATCCACTTGGATACTTTTTCCAAGCAGGGAGACAGCTGATGGGACTGTGAGCCTTTTCCAGGGGCGAGAGAGATGACCAATTGTGTGTCGTCGCCATATGATATTATTGACAGCCCAAACTCCTGAACAATATCTGCCAATGTGCGCATGTACTGGTTAAAAAGTGTGGGGCTGAGGGCCGAACCCTGCGGGACCCCACACTTCAAGGGAAGGATGTCTGAGTACCATGAATTCTCACAAATTTGGAAAGGAAGTGAGCCAATTAAGAGCGGAGTTCTTTATTCCTGCTTCACCCATTCTGTATGTAAGTGTCTCATGGTCAACCGCGTCGAACGCTGCACTTAGGTCCAGGAGAATGATAGCAGCTGTTCCTCCCTGTCCAGCAGCATTTTCAATTCCTCTGTTACTGCGGGGAGGGCAGTTTCTGTAATGTGTTGTGTACGGAATCCCATCTGGGAAGTGTGCAGTAGATGATTTTCTTCAAGGAATGTAGACAGTGTTTGGTTGACATGTTTTCTAGCACCTGGCCTATGACTGGGAGCAGGGAGATTGGCCTATAGTTCCCTGGACAGGTAGGGGCGAGTTTGCTTTTTTTTGCAAGAGTTTGATCACCGCATGTTTCCACTTAGATGGCACTCTTCCAGCTGATAGGGACAAGGTAAGGAGTTCCAATATAATGGAGAAGATGGCTGGGGCTCCTTGTGACAGTGTGTGTAGGGGTGCGGGGTCAAGCGGGGAGCCTGGTTTGACTTTGCTGTGAAGAGTGGGAAGTTCTTCCTCGATGATGAGGGGGAAGAGAGGCAGGCCAATGTGGGATGTGTTGGGCATACATTTCTCCAATGTAAGGGCATTTTAAATTCTGTTATTTTGTAGAGACAGATAAATATGGGCTATTTTGTTCTGAAAGAACGCTGCCAATTCGTTGCAGCTTGCTATTGGGGGAGGCGGGGCGTGGGGGGGAGTGTTTCCGGTTTTTGGAGTGGTCAGGGATTTCACAATTTAAAAAAGTTCCCTAGGGGCGTTCAATGTCTCGCTTATTTTGGTTTCATAGTAGGATGTTTGGCCCTTTTTAATTTCTATATGATAGGTCCTAATTTCAGTTCAATGGGTAAAGTTTTTTACATTCTTTTTTGTCAAGGAAACAAGATGGGAGGAAAACCAGGGCGAGTTTTTTTTCTTTATGACCTCTTTTGATCTTTGTTTGTTGGGATATTTTCATCCAGAGACTGTGTGATCCATTCTTCAAATTTCATGTTGGTGAAATCAGGGTTTTCTCCTAATATAGGTTTGATCGAATCTAGGGACGAAGTCTATTCCACTGTATTCAGCTTAGACCATCTACGGTTTATTCTTGGAGTGTATTTAATCCCTTCCATGGGCGCATACTTATCAAACGTGAAAGGGATTAAAAATGATCTGCCTAGAGCATAGGATGGGGACTTTTAAAATGATTTTGTCGTCATTGTTAACAACCGGATCAAGGAGATGTCCTTTGATGTGTGTAGGGCTTTCAACTCTTTGCGTGTGTTGAATAGTGTCCATGTCATGTATTATCCCTACTGCGTGGTCAGCCAGAAGGGTAATATTAGATTTCTCGAGTGCCAGACTAGCCGAAATGTCTGGGAGGGCATCGGCGAACTTGGAACAGAGTCCAGGGAGTCTGCATATCAATATTCCCAAGAAGGTGCAGGTGGATGACAGATTTATAGTGAATTCGAGATTCTCGCATTCAGGAATGGGAAGGAAGTTGGACACTCATTTGTAGGACTCTTTTAAGATTATTGCAATGCCGCTGCTCACTTTATTTACATGATCTTTCCTGCCCATATAACCCTGTGGGGAGTGTTTGGTTAATGTCAGGTATGGCGTTCTCTTGAAACCAAGTTTCTGTAAGGAAAATGGCATCTGGCAGTTCGTCCTCTATCAACATTGAGAGCTCTATTTTATGGCAAAGAAGGGACGAATATATGACGTTACAACGCAAACCATTACAACACATGCTTTTACAACGCAGTTTTTACATCGCAACTACCATTACATCGCATGATTTTACAACGCATACCATTACAATGCATTTTTTAAAACTACCATTACAACGCATTCCATTACAACGCATACCATTACAACGCATAATACTTTTAGTGCAACAGTAGGGTAAGTGTTGGATAGCGTAGGGGTAAAAATTACTATTCCCACTCCAGTTAGTGCAACAGTAGGGAAAGTGTTGGATAGCGTAGGGGTAAAAATTATTATTCCCACTCCAGTGAGTGCAACAGTAGGGAAAGTGTTGGATAGCGTAGTGGTAAAAATTACTATTCCCCCTCCAGTGAGTGCAACAGTAGGGAAAGTAGCGTAGGGGTAAACATTACTATTCCCCTCCAGTGAGTGCAACAGTAGGGAAAGTGTTGGATAGCGTAGGGGTAAAATTACTATTCCCCCTCCAGTGAGTGCAACAGTAGGGAAAGTGTTGGATTGTGTAGGGGTAAAATTACTATTCCCCTCCAGTGAGTGCAACAGTAGGGAAAGTGTTGGATAGTGTAGGGGTAAAAATTACTTTTCCCAACTGCCCCTAAACCCATACCCACCCTAAAACTTAAAATTCTCCATTACTTACCTTATAATGCGTTGTGATGACATGCGTTGTAATGGCATGTGATGTAATGGCATGCGTTGTAATGGAATGCGATGTAAAGGCACATGCATTGTAAAAGTTGCGTTGTAAAGGCATTGCGATGTAATGACTGCGTTGTAATGGATGTTTCCCGTAGGGACCTGCAATTAATCATATTCCAGCAACTATTGTTCATAGGAAGTTCAGGACTGACTTCCTTCACTGTTACCAGGAAAAAATTGCACTTTGAGCAAAAGAGTTCCACGCTTTCTAGGTTTAGAGGAAGGCAGAGGTGTACGAGGAGTGGTGGTCTGAGTGTGTGTAGCTGCTGGGAGGTGAATCCTTCCTTACTTGTGGAACACTGGGCAGGGTTCCTGGTCCTGTTGGGGCGCTGATGTGCGCAGACGGGCTTGCCTTTAGAGCACCTTTGGCGCGCCAGCGGCGCACCCGCTGCGCGCGTCATCTGAGTGCCTGCACCCCAGCCATCATTTAAAGCTGAGGGCAAATCAACCGCTAGAGCACTGACCTGACTGACATCTCTATGGTAGAAGTATGCTATTGTAAGTGCTCCCGTGCTCTATGGCAGTTTTCCCCACTCCCGCTTTGTTCTCAGTGCAAAGCAGCCAACTTTAAAAAGTGATTTTCTTTTTAAAAACCAGTGCAAAGCAGAAGATTAAAAAAAATTACTTCCTTTCAAAAAACACACTACTTAAAAAACAATCCTAACACATTGATTGTCACAGTTTTAAAAAGTATTTCCCCCTTATCAGTGCAGTGCTAGTCTCACCAGCTCAACATGCCACTTGCAGGCTGCATACAGGTGTGCGCAGCAGGCACTGCACCCACTCAGTTGTTATCCTCTGAACAAGTCCTGTGCTTGTGTCTTAGGAAGCTTCTGGAGTTGCCCTCATTAGGATTAAAGTGGGATAACGCAATCCCTCAGATGCAGGCACCACCACTGATCTCATCCGTGCCAGGATACATTTCCCAGATACAACAACTACTTCAGGTCTGCTCTGTAGAAGGGTACCAAGCCACACAGAGAAGATACCCACTTGAGTCTTCGGCCATAGCACTGAGGAGGTGACCACCACATCACTCAGGAAGTACAGCTATTCCACCCTCATATGTGGGTAGATACCCATCTTAGGAAGGATGTAAACACTCAGAGCAGGAAACTAACCATTGAGAGAAGACAACAACCCCATTCTTCATGTCTAGGTGGACACAAAATGCCTCTCAGGAAAACAGCCTCTCCAGACATTGGAAATTTAGAAGTATTGTCTTAGCGTAAATATAGTAGCTGCCGCCATATTTGCTCAATGCTAAACTAATGCTACCAAGTTCTGCCCATCTCTGACCACGTACAGCCTCATGCCCATGTGTGGTATAGTAGGCGAGAATTCTCCAATAGCTTGCGTAGCTCTGAAAGTTTACATTCCTGTACTATTTTTGAAGTCGATATTATCCCATGATTTCTGTTTCTGCACCTGAATAGCCTTTTTATTTCTTCTTCATCGCGTGATCTTCTCCGTTGGAGCCCTGTGTATGAAAAGGTATGCCTTTGTGTTCTCTACACGAGTGCATTTTACGCTGAGGCAGTGCACCGGGATCCACATGTTGCCCAACATTGTGATATACAGATTTTCTTTACTTTGTTAATAAACATTTTCAGACTTCTGATTTTGTCTGAGGGCAGATTTATTTCACGACCTCTAAGTGGCTACCACATCAATCCAATGGGTCATTTGCTGCCGCACTCACCTGTGGAAGGTTAGGACATTCCTCGGAGGAGCTAGTGACCCAGCACATCGTCAATAGGAGGCTTCCTCATAACTTAGAGTGGGCAAGTAGTAACACCCTTGGCTGTCGGAGGACACTCCCTCTCTCAGGAGAGATTGTAACCCCAGCTCTCTATTGTAGGTGGGCAAGTAAGACAACAAACCTGATGAATGACATGGAATGTTGGGCCTAGTAATCCTTGAAAATCTAAATGTCATGCCCCCTTCTAAACCCCCTGCTTTCCATAGACACTATGGACACTGCATCCAGTTTGTCAGGAAGTCACTGCACACCTCATGAAGAGACTCCACACAATAAAAACTCCGCGGCAAGACTCATCCTCAACGTCTCCAGAAGGATCTGCATCACACCCCATCTCAGGAAACTACACTGGCTCCCGGTTCAGAAGAGATGCCAGTTCAGGATGCTGACCCACGCCTGCAAGACCCTGCACAACAAAGGTCATGCATACATCAACAAACACCTGACCTTCCACCAACCAACCAGACACCTTCCAGAGCCTCCCTCTCCATCGTAGACACCGCACAGATCCGCCGGACCAACAGTGGAGGACGCCCCTTCTCGCACCAGGCAGCCAAGGCATGGAACGCCCTCCCCCTGCACCTCAGGACCACACCATGGCTCCAGCAATTTAGAAAACAACTCAAGACCTGGATGTTCAAATGATCATACCACCACGCAGCAGCCAACATCTCCAGCGCCTCGAGACCCTCACAAGTGATGTGCCGCTTCTTATAAATGTTGATTGATTGATTGAAGTTTAAATTTGATGTTTTAGTGAGACAAGTGTGTGACCTTAACCCGCATCCAACCATAAACAGTTGTCAGGACAGTAACCCTTCCAAGCAACCAAGTATTGCAACGACTTGACCTGGCAGCCAGAATCCAGCATTCCCTTCTTGATGGATGATGTCCGGTCCAGGTGATGCCAGGATCCTCGGAAGTGCACTCAACTAGGTTTGATAAAAGACACATGGAAAACACCTGTACTCAAATGAGGTGATATCGCTTGGTAGTCAGGGCTGATCAATAAGTCTAACGCATATGTTCCAATGTGAATGAATGAACAAACAAATGAATGCATGCATAAATTGAAACATTAATAAATTGAACATTTGTAAAGCACAGCTGTTATCCTTAAATGGTTGTATGTCAGAATATCGTGTACAAAATATATCTGGGGCCAAAATATTGTGGGCTACATAATGAGACCCAAAATAACCTGAAGGTACGTGTACATAGATACGTATAGATTTGTAATGTAATGTAACTGAAGTTTTTAGAACGCACGTTCACCGGACGGTTTCTTGGTCCTGAGCGCATGATGGTGGGCATCACTGTGGGTAGGGTATTAGTCTTATGCCGGTCTAAATAGCCATGTTTTTAGGAGTTTCCTGAATATCGAGTAACATGGGGCTGTTCTAATCTCAAGGGGGAAGGAATTCCAGAGGTTAGGAGCGAGGACTGAGATTCTGGAACCACCTATTTTCTTCTTTTTGAATTGAGGGACTGTTAGGTAGTTCATGGACACACCCATAGTGAGCATGTCGGGGTGTACTTTGGATGTGGGAGGTAATGAATGCAGGGCTTTTGCCATTCAGCGTTTTGAAGACAGTGTCCCTGTTTTTAAAGATGGGTCTCTGTTCCACAGGCAGCCAGTGGAGATGTTTCATCAGTGGGGTGATGTGACTCCTCCTAGGTTGTCAGTATATTAACCGGGCTGCCTGGTTCTGGACAATTTGAACCCCATGAATGAGGCATTTATGTGACCCCATGTATAGTCAGTTTGCATAATCAATTCTAGATAGAACTAGGGCAATCATAACTTGAGGTAGAGCTTCAAGGGTGAGAAATGTGGCAATTTTTCTGATTCTCCAGAGTTGGAAAATACATGAGTAGATCACTGCCCCAATTTGGGGCTTTAGGGAGACTTTGTCATCAATGAACACCCCAAGGCTTTTCACTGACTTCTTGATGGTTGGGGGGGATTCCCAACTTGGGGGGGGGGGGCAGAAGGATGCCGTCCAATAGTCTATCTTGCTTTTGGTGATGATGATTTCGGTTTTATCAAAATTTAGTTTTAGGTGGTTGCTATTCATCCAGTCATGTATGAGAAGTATTGTGGATTGGAAGATGTCCATCGATTTGGGAGAGTTGTCGATCCTGAACAGTATTTGCATATCATCTGCATAGTTGTAAATGGCACAGTTCCTGTTTTTCAGTGAATGGACTGAAGGGTGTATATATAAATTGAAGAGATGGGGGAAAGGGAGGAGACCTGGGGAACTCCAC
Organism: Calotriton arnoldi; assembly: GCA_963921515.1. Lineage (NCBI taxonomy): Eukaryota > Metazoa > Chordata > Amphibia > Caudata > Salamandridae > Calotriton > Calotriton arnoldi. The sequence goes on from CAWUFW010002044.1 coordinate 2,067,501, forward strand.
AGTCTAGGTAGACTTTGGAGGAGGTAAACGAGGTCGAACGGACAGACTGGAAGCGGTCCTTCAGCAAGGAGGTAATCCAATACAGCGCAGAGCCCCGCAACCCTGGGGCCTTGACACAGTCCGCCAGGAGTCTGTGGTCCACTGTGTCGAAGGCCACTGACAGGTCGAGTAGGACCAGAGCCTGGGTGATGCCTCTTTTGCATTCTCTACGCATGTCATCTAAAACAGAGAGGATGACTGCTTCTGTGGGATGGACTGGGTGGAAACCTGCCTAGCATGGGTCAAGGAATTTGGACTCCTCCATGAAGGAGCAAAGGTTTTTTGCTACATGTGCTTCCAAAACCTTTGCAAAAAAAGGTAGCAGGGATACAGGGTGACAGTTTTTCAATGTCCTATTAGGCCCTGCAGCAAACCCCCTCAAGGACAGCCAACCCCCGCTGTGCACAGCCTTCGGGCATGTGCAGAGTGGGATTGGCTGCAGGGTCTTGCCTCCAGCCAGGCCCTGCATTTAACCCCATCATGGGTGTCCACCCACTTTCTGTGCATGGCTTTGATCGCAGGGCCTGGCCTCCAGCCAGGCCCTGCACCCAACCCTGCACCCAACCCTGCACAAGCAGCCAACCACCGCTGCACATGGTATTCGGCAGTGTGCAGCTTGCTGACTCTGCCCCCTTCACACTTGCTCTTTGTTCTCTGTGTGCATGTTCCTGTTTCCTCCTTCCTGCCCTCCTTGGTCTGTTGTGCTTCCCCTGCCCAAGCCAGCCTGCCCTTCATGGTCAGCTTGCTGCCCCTTCCCCCATGAATTCAATCCTCCATATGTGTGCCGCTGCCCCCTTCCTCCTGCCCTCCATGGTCTGTTGTTCTGTCACTGCCCTTGCCACCTGCTTGACCTCAATTTAGCTTTCTATAGAATTAACCATAATTTCTATGACAAAAAGAACCTGCTAATTTTGTTAATTTCTAAAGGAAATGCTTTAGCTTTCAGTTTTGAGTTAATCAAAATGGCTTCAGGCATGCTATACGTTTGTCATAAATACAAATGTCAGTGATCTAGTTGTTTATTATGGCCCTGTGGGAAGCATCAGTAGCACACTGGGGAGCTAACTGACAGAGTGCTGCTGGTGTTGAACCTAAATGTTTCAGTCTGCATGTAAGAATGTTATGCTGACATGGATGAGAAATACACACAAGAACTCATAAAAAATGTGTCCTCATTTTAGCTTGCTAGAGCACTAACCATAATTTCCTTGTCAAAACAAACCCCCTTATTGTGTTCATTTCTAATGGAAATGCTGTACATTCTACAGCTTTGAATCCATCAAGATGGCTTCAGGTGTGCCGCAATGTTGTGATAAATAGAGAATGTTAGCGCTCTAGTTGTTAATTTGAACATTATGAGAGGCTGCTGCAGCTTCTGTTGAAAGTACATTTTTTACTCAGAATTTATTCTGACGTGGCTGATGAAGATAGCGGGAATTTATAGAACGTGTTTGGCTGGTAGATGGGTGAGAAATTTATAAATTAGAAAAAGGTTTGGGTTCATCAGCCTCTAGATGGTAAGAGAAACTCAAAGAGGAAATGATGGCACAGAGACAGGTATTATAGAAGGAGAAAGGAGAGGACCCAGAACCGAGCCTTGGGGGACATCAACTGGTGGTGAGAAGAAGGAGATTGCTTTGATTGTCAGATGACAGAGGCCAGGTAGGATGAAAAACATTTGCGGGATGAGCCATTGATGCCAAGGGTGTTCATGGAAGACAGTAAAGTGGGGTGATCAACAATGTCAAAGGCTGCAGAATGGGATGAACTCGGCGGGTGATGTAGTCGTAAAGTCAATCAGGCTAGTTGAGTTAGGTTTCATGGTTATGGGTATGTCAAAGGGAGGGGGTAGAACAGTGAGGGTTGTATAATAATGGTGATTTTTATGAGAGGAAGGTTGATAAATCTGTTGCCGAGAGGGAGGATACATTAGGAGCTGTAGACGGTGTCGGAGTGAGGCAGTAAGACTGTGGAATGACTGACTTTGTTGAGGGCTGTTGATGGAGTTGTGGTGTTTACTTGCATTGCACAGATGGTTCTAGAAATCATATTATGGTGACATCACGAGTCTGCGGATGGAATGTTGGGGACAATGGAATGTTGGGGGAATGGTTGTGGTGCAGCAGTTGGGAGAAGCCGTGGTTCATGGTGGTTGTGCTTCCTGCACTTCTTCTTATAATAAAAGTAGTTACTTGTTCCTACGCCTACTGCTTTGTTTCTTCACTATAGGAGCGTCCAATGCTTGTTTGAATGCTCTTTTTTTGTGCCATTTCTGAAGAAGTGCGTGCATTGCAGCTTGGAAGGAGCATATGTAAAGCATGAGCCGTGGTTGTATGTGTGAGGCTGTTGGGGAGAAAGTGTGCAGAGAGTGGTGAGGGTTGAATGCGTGATTCAAGAAATGGTTATATCGGTCCAATGATGCAGAATGCTGCACAGGATTGAGGGCACAGTGGATCTGCTGGAATAATGAGTGTTTCTTTTTAGATCATGGGGCAGTGGCGATGGACGTGAGGACAGGTGGTATACTGACTGATATTGTATGATGGCATGGTCTGAGGGAGGAGGGAAAGTGGTAGATCAGAAGGGTATCAAAGTGTTTACAATCAGTATGAGGTCCAGAGGTTTGTCATGTCTATGTGTGTGTATGGTGTGTGCTGTGTATATGTGCTGTGTATGTGTGTGTGTTGATCAGTGAGTGAATGGAGGGGATACATGAGATCTGTTACCCTTACTATCGCACAAGTAGAAATTTCCTCTTGGCCTGCTTTCAAAGAGTGGGTGCTTACAAGATGGCCGCCTCCTTGCGTAATGCTATCTCATGGATCAAGCGACTGAGTAACTCGTGGTAGATTTTTCCTCGCCAGGCCTTGTACCACTTGACCCTTTCAGCACCACTCCTGGGCTGTAATGCTTCACAGACACCAGTGCTTTTTGTTATCTTTCCCTGCTCAAGCACTTGTCCCGCTATCTCTTGTGTGCATTCCTTCACCCCGGACTTCCTGCTGCTGGAGATACCGCCCTGTGCTAAAAACCCACTCACGGACCACAGCAGCATGTGTTCATGCAAGTTGTTAGTTAATGGTCCGGGCCAGCCAGGTCCAGCAGGGATAGTTGGGTCTATGAGGAAGCAGAAGAGTCTCGCGAGAGTCAATAGCTCTCGCGTGCACCCACGTGTCCCCTAGGCTTCCTCAAAGGACGGAGCCTTTCAGAACAAGCAGATTTCTGGCAAAGACGCCATGATGGGCCACTCTGCCCTGGAGGGCCACCCAGCCACTTTTACAAAACTGGGAGCAAATTTCGTTTTTGCACCTCTCCCAAGTGCAGTTTACTAACTTCCAACCCTCTAATAAAACGGGGTATCTTAGAAAGAGTTTTGTCAAATATGTTTATCACTTTACCTACCGTTGGGGAAAACATGGCTGGAGGGCTTTGCAAGGGATGGCTAACAGCAGGGGTAGTTACCCAACACACAAAGTCAGAGGTGAATTGAACAGACTTTTTAAATCCATAGTCTGAATATTCAGAAGTTGAAAACAGTCATAATCCAGGGTATTTAAATGAAAATGACGCTTTTCTTATGAGCATAGTTCCACCAAAGAAATTTTAAACTCTGACCTGCGGCTTCCTCACTCAGTGGCCTGACTAATGTATTTTCTTTGCTATGGTTATATAGGCGGGGCACCTTACATAATGTCATGGAAAGTCACTGTACTGTCCCAATTTCAAAGTGGCATCACAAAGCTGACGTCATGTCATAGCGCTGAACTAATTTTGCAACAGTGACGTGATGTCACAGGGCGAAGTGGAATCATAATCAGGGACATCAAACGCTGCACGAACCATGCTGACAAGCAACCTCAAGGAAACCAATGCAGAGCAAGCAGCTCTCAAGTCAGGTCCCTGTCTGCGTCTATAGGCGTAGCCCAGGCTTAAGCTAAGCACTGGCCAACGAACCCTCTCTGACTGGCCCCAGTCACATTATGGAAGTGACAGTGCTGAGGTGATATCACAATGCCATGTGATGTCATAAAGCTGAATTGACGTCAGAAGTGAGGTCGCACTGCTTAGGTGATTTTACAGTGCTGAAGTGACATCACAGCGCTGATGTGGTCTGACAATACTAAAATACTGTCACAAGTCTGGGATGATGTAACAGTGCATACGTGACGTCACAGAGCAGACCTTTGGAGAGGTGGGGGCAGATTTACTAAGCTGCGCCTGGGAGGGTGGAAGCAGGACAGCGCATATCTACTAAGATAATGCGATCCCGCTCTTTTCCCTAGCGCCGGCGCACAAACAGGCTGCCTAGCGCTACGGACACACCTTTGCACCATAGTGCAAAGATGTTAGCGTGAGTCTAGCATAGGTTTTGTACTGGAAAGATATCCTTCCAGTACAAGATACTATACCTAGACAAACTTTAAAACTTTCCCCACTTTGATACGAGTGATAGAGCGCAAATATCACTCTATTTGTATGAGTGCACTATACTCATGGCTTAAATGCACTTCCTTACATTTTGTATTGTGTGCATTGTTTTGATGATTAAGAATCATTGAATTGAATCATTTAATGTTGGACTAATGAACGTATTAAGTAGAATATTGTATGTATTATGATTCCTTCATGCATAATGTGCAGGACAATATTATTTTATATATCGTAAACTGTGATTTGTTTAAGTTGTCTGAAACATAGGCCCAAAAGATTCTCCTTGCTCTCAAGAAATAATGAATTAATTGATTGTTGTGTTCGAGGTTAGCATGTTCTCACTCTGTTGCAGGTGCAAAATACACATCGTTATTTTCAGAGTTAAGGAGAGACCCGGAATGCCTTTGAAGATAACTGGAAGCGAGAAGGGAGGATGCTTGCGTACCAGGACTGTCTGAAAGCCAAGGCCACTGGAAGAAGATAGCTTTAATTAAGTTTGCTTCATGAAAGAGAACCAGCTACTGTATAGAGGTCTAGTGGAAAGTTTTAGGAAAGGTGACGCAATGTTGATTGAATCCTATCTTTTTGTATGATGCACAGGGACAGAGAGACTAGACTTCTGCTAGCTTTCGGAGAAGGAGCATTTTAGAGCGAGCTCCATAGCCTTAAGCTAAACGACCCATTTGACGTGAGTACTTCTTAGGAAGTCACACGTGCTGACACCATTGGGGAACGATAGAAGAGAGATAGGAAGGGCCCTCATATAGAGCAGTGTAGGGAAAGATTTTGATTTCTTTCAATGAACTAAGAACTGAATATCGCATCTATTCTGTGTTGCGTTGTGATTTTGGAATTTATAATCATCTGCTTTTGGGCCGAATTACTTATATTCGTAAAATTGGCTCTGTATTAATTTTTCTGTACCTCTATACCTTGCTATTGAGATGTATTTACATCCAATTGTTTTTGGCCTTATAATAAATATGCAAACTGCACTTCGGAGTCAGTGATCTTTTCAGGCAAGACAATTGTGTTGATATCTGTTTAAGTTGTTTTCCTCCCCTCAACCACTTTAGGTAAATAAAAGATCGATCGCTTACGCTATACTTAGTAGAGAACTTAGGGGTGCAAGTTAGCGTAATCAAATGGTAGCAGAGGATGGTTTACCTTTAAAGTGGTTTACCTCTAAGGTGAGGGGAGTACTTAGGAGTAGGGTCGAAGGTCGGAAGGTCAGAGAGCCCTGAAGTGGAGCGGACGAGATCGGAGACTGGCGGACGTTGATGGTGCGGCGGAAACAGTGGTGGCGTGAGTATGAAAGGAATTGTGTTAGATTGCGGTAATGAGTAAGTGGGTGATGTCTTGCGGAGTTGGGGTGTATGTTGAGTGAATGTGGTATTGGTTTTGGTAAGCGGACTCAAAGAGAAGTCCAAGATCCCAAGATAGTTTTGTATTGTAATTGTCTGATTAAATGGGGGTGTTGTGAAGCGCTATCAACAACCTACTTGTGTTAGGGACCTTTGTGTGAGTGAGGAAGAGGTCGCGGTAGAAAGCCTCAGGTACCGGGGGTGGACTATAGCGATTGAGTGACCAACGCAGGTCGGGGGTCACTACGGCTGAATGTTCTTGTGAGAGTGTTCTATCGATCTTCAGTGACAGACAATTACTGGTTTATGTAACTGTAAGTTATTGTAATTGTGTAGGAACAGTTACTTGGTTGAATAGCTTTGGTTGTACAGTTACTTGTGGTACGAATGTGTGTATGAGCGGTTGCGGTGAAATTGTAAAGGCGGGTGAGCCGCTGCAAGGAGTGAGCAGTGACGTCAGGGTGCGCCGCGCTGTGATAGGTTGGTTGGTGTAACGCCGCGCTGGGATTGGTGGAAGTGCATTAGCAGTGGAACAGCGTAACTTTGGAGCTTGCAATTGATCGAGTTCATAATGAGATGTTTTAGGGTATTGCGAGATTTGTGCAGAGGTGACACAGGGGTAGTGACTCGGGTAGGGGAAGAAGCCCCGCCAGAGGACACACCAGCACATTACATGGCAACGAATGTAGGACTACATACCATCGTGTGGCTTCAGAAGTGGCACAAAATCACAGAGAAAGAGGGTGCATTGGCTTTCCCTCGATATGGGACTTTCCGTATGGAGGTGCTGACCTAGCTGAGGGGGGTGATGAATGCATTGAAACCTCCCCCTAGACCTACACAATTTGAGGCATTAGATGCATGGATGAGAGCAGCTTTAGTAAAAAAGAGAGAGGCTACACATGGAAGAATGAAAAAAGCAATGAAGGCATATCATGATGCTAGATGGGATGCTCAGTTGAAGAGATGGAGAGTAGATACTATAGAGGGAGAGCGCTTGTACCCACTTCTTACAGTTGGAGAGGGGGCTGAAGGGAAAAAGAAGACAGAGGGGGACAGTGATACAGATGACAGCTTTCTTGACAGATTGCTAGCGGATCGTCCTCCACCGTGCGACTCTAAATCAGAGACAGAGAGGTCGCGCCCATCAGAAGAGCTGTTAAGTGTGGGACAACTGGGTTCAGAGGAACAAATGGCAGGAGTATGAGGCAAGATTACAATGGTACGCATTCCGGGAGGGTCAGGAGGAGGAAGGTATTCAAACAGTGATCCAGAACCACCTGTAGGAAACATGCAGTTGCCAGATGCTTTGTCGGTACCAGTCACAATAGGGCCAGTGGTTCCGATATATACTCCTAGAGAAAGAACTGAGGACAGTCCTCAGCACCTAAGTGAAGGGGAAGAGACAATGTCTGGAGGGAGCCTTGCAATGAGTGGGACAGATTTCTGTCGAATACCAGTAGAATCTAGTACTCCACTGCCAGCTACAGCTGATCCCTCAAGAATAGATAGTGGGGTAGAACGAGGACGGACAGGTTCACTAGTGAATTCTAGGTCGGACCTTCGAATGTGGGTTCAACCAGTGAGAGAGTCAATGATGCCGAGGGAAGAGATAAGCAGAAGACAAGAAGCGCCTAAAGTACTGTTTGGGCCACAGGTGATTTGTGCAGGTGACCACTGGAGAAGTCAAAGTTGTGAAAGAGAGAGACGCCCAGATGAAAAGACAGAAGAGGGTGCAGTTCTCAGGAGAACCCAAAGTTGTGACAGGGAAGAGACGCGAAAAGAGGAAATTCAGAAGGTGTTAAAGAGCGCAATAAAAGTGCCAATGTTAGATGTAGTACGATTAAAGGCAGAGTTAGATGAGGTGATTGAAGGTAACTTACCCCTAATTAAAATTGATACTTATAACTCAAGCGAACTACTGTTCGTAGCAAAGGACATGACAAGAAAGGCCAAACGAGCTTATGATGCATTGTTGCTTTTAGCACAAAGATATGAGGTTGATTTGTCCAAAACCAAGCTGAATCAAGGTTCTTGCAGATTAAATTACACAGATAAGGATTTGGAAGAGAAGCGAACGAGCGGATTGAAAGCACAAATTACAGAACTAGTGATGGGGATACGGACATGGAAAGATTTAGACAGATGGAAAGATAAATGGGCCAAAAAGAAAAGCTTCCAGACTGGAATGGGGAATACTCCGCCTCCGGGTGGAGGGGCAGGAGCTGCAGGAAATTACCCCCTCAGGGAGGTACAGAATGGAAGGTATGTACATGTGCCATGGAGCAGGGGTGATTTGGCAGCATTTACTAATGATTTTCCTCGGCTGAGGGAAAAGCCTGCTGAGTGGTATAAACAAATGGACAGATTTGTAAAGATTTCAAAGGTATTGTGGATTGATTTGAACACTTTGTTTGATATTGTCGTGCCGGCAGATTTGTGGGCAGCATGTAAGATCGCCATTGAGTGGCCTACTGTAGAACCGCCTAGAGATTCATTGACTCATGGTCCTTCACCTGACGTAATGAGAAAGAACGAGCAAGTGATTATATGGTTGCAATCGAAGGTAGCCCCCAAACTGTTGATTGGTTGAAAATTGATCGTACCACCCAGGACTCTAAAGAGTCAGTACATGATTATTACGAGAGATTGTTGTTGGCTTTTAAGCAGCATAGTGGATTAGATACAATTGAACAAAAGGATATGGGACAGTTTGTCTCGAAGTTTGTGTTGGGACTGAAATCTGACATTAGCCTGATGATACAGCAACATTTGATATGCTGGCAGAATAAGTCGGTGGACGAGATTCTGCGTTATGCTAAGTATTGCAGTGATTAAGTGGAGTCGACACAGAAGAAATTAAAGGACAAGTTGATGTTGGTGCAGTTGAGAAACGCTGATATGACACAAGGGTTTGGAGGAGGTCAAGGTAGAGGTAGAGCTGGTGGAAGAGGAATGGGACAACCGGTGGTGACCCAACCTGATCAGGGCAGAGGAAGAGGAATAGAATTAGGTACAAGCGATTGGGTAGCCCAACAGAAAAGAGTTACTGCCTGTCATTATTGTCACAAAATCGGGCATTGGAAGCACGAGTGTAGATCAAATCCAGCAAATCAGATACAGATGGAAGGAGAGGGACAGGTGACCGAGGCTGTCAATACTGTGACACGACCCAGGTCTATGTATGGAGGAGGATATGAGCCGCAAGTGCAAGTGCCTCAACCCCCTAGAATACCCATGCAGAATCAGTTATACCATCAGATGCCTTATTTTGAAATACAAGATCGGTTTGATAAAAGTCAAGATTCACAGGAGTACCAGAGGGGGGTGCACGAGGAATGCACTTTAGATGCGATTCTAGAAGTAGATCAGAGTGGACCGTTTGTAGATGCAGACGTGAATGGATATCCTGTTACTTTCTTATTAGACACTGGAGCTGCTCGCTCCACAGTGAGAACTGAAATAGTCCCAAATTTAACCCTTTCGGGACGATCGATTCAAGTAGTGGGGGTTAGTAATCAGAAAATGACCAATCCATTGACAGACGAATTACCCGTGAGAATAGGACCATTCCGGGATAGACATCAGTTTGTAGTGTGCAATTCAAGTCCGGTCTGTCTTTTGGGACGAGACCTTCTGTGCAAGCTCAATTGTACTATATCATGCACTCCAAGAGGTGTAGAATTGCAAACATATGATGACGATGCTGATTTCAAAATGGCTAATATGAGTTTGTGTGCAGAAATGTTTGTGGTGCTCGCAACAGCAGAATTGCCACATGACTTGAGAGACTCAGTTGATCCGAAAGTGTGGGATTTCACGGGCGAGGATGTGGGTCTGATGAGAGGGGTTGAGCCAGTTAAGATACAGGTTAAACCCAATGCTGAATTCCCACGAACGCCACAATATAAGTTGACCCCAGAAACTGTGGCCGGCATAAGACCTGTGATTGAGACTATGATTGCCCAAGGTATCCTGAAGGAGATAAGAGGAAGTCCCTGTAACTCACCTATCAAGGGACTGCAAAAGCCAAGCGGCAAGTACAGAATAGTGCAAGATCTGCGTCGGGTTAATGAGATTGTGATCCCATGTTGTCCTGTGGTACCGAATCCAGCTGTTATTCTATTCCAGATACCATGCAAAGCAGAATGGTTTACGGTCATAGATTTGTGTCACGCATTTTTCTCCATACCATTGCATGAAGAAAGTCAGTTTTTATTTGCATTTAGGATGGATGATCGGGTATTAACATGGAAACGAATCCCTCAGGGGTATACAGAAAGCCCCTTCATTTTTAGTCAATGTCTGAAAAAAAATCTTGAAGGATTAGTGATGGCCCACAACTAAGTCTTAGTACAGTATATCGACGACCTTTTGGTCGCCTCAGAGACTGAGGATGCTTGCAGGATTGACACTGTGGCGTTGCTGAATCATTTGGCAGAGAATGGACACAAGGTGTCTCCAAACAAATTGCAATATTGTTTGTCTGAAGTTCAGTACCTAGGTCACCGGATTGAGAAAGGAAAACGAAGGGTGTCACCAGATCGCATAGAAGCGATTCTGCAGATGGGAACTCCGAAAACACAAAAGGAAGTCTGCATGTTTTTGGGAATGGTCGGCTATTGTCAACAGTGGATCCCAAATTTTTCTTTGCAAGCAAAGCCTCTGTTGAAACTGACTCGAAAGGACGTTAGTGATCCGGTACCATGGGATGACGAGTGCTTGAAAGCCTTCCGTGAGCTGAAGGAAAGCATTTGTCGTGCTCCAGCTCTTGGAATGTTGGATTATAACAAAGCGTTTTCGCTCTTTTGCTGTGAAAAGGAGGGATGTGCGTTAGCAGTCCTAGTGCAGACACATGGGGGTGCCCGTAGACCAGTAGCCTACTTCTCAGCTACATTAGATCCTGTAGCTTCTGCGTTGCCCGGATGTCTGAAATCCATTGCTGCAACTGGTGTCAGCATTGAAAGATGTGAAAGCATAGTGATGGGGTATCCGCTCATTGTTTATGTGCCCCATTCTGTAGAATTGTTGATGACTCGGACGAAGACACAGTATTTAACCAACAACAGACTTACCAAGTATGAGCAGGTTATCTTGGCTGCTGATAATGTTACCCTGAGACGTTGTACCACTCTGAACCCTGCTACATTGTTACCTATTCCGCAGGAGGAAGGAGATGAGGATTGTGAAGAGCATGACTGCCTAGATGTTACTGACCTATCCACCAAACCCTGACCTGACATTGTCGATGAACCTTTGCCCCAATCTGATTTGATCCTTTTTTGTTGATGGTTCATGCATAAGAGACAATGAAGGGTATTTGAGAGCAGCGTTTGCTGTGTGCACCATCATGGGAGTAGTGGAAGCTGCCTGTTTAAATAGAGTATTCTCTGCTCAGGTGGCCGAAATTGTCGCTTTGACACGTGCCTGAATCATTGCAGCCGATCTGCGAGTGACTGTGTATACTGACAGTCAATATGGATTTGGAGTAGTTCATGACTTTGGGCAGTTATGGTCACAGAGGGGGTTTCTCACGTCCTCAGGGTCACCTATACGTAATGGCGAGTATGTGCGCCAACTATTGGAAGCTTTGCAGAAACCCAAAGAGATAGCAATTGTTAAATGTACAGCTCATGGAAAGGGAGAAGACTTTGTCACTAAGGGCAACAATTATGCAGATGAAGTAGCACGATTCTGTGCTGAGCATGTTTGTATTTTCAATGGAGAATATAATGGCGAGAGCACAGAAGAGACCGAGCTCAGCATGATGTTAGCTATAGCCGATACTTGGGATGAGGTGAAGCGATTGCAGGATGAAGTCACAGAAGAAAAAGCTGCTTCATGGGTCAGAGCAGGTTGCACAAAGAGAGACGATGGCATTTGGGTATCCACAGATGAAAGAGCAGTATTACCCAATTGCCTACTGAGCCCAATGGCAAGGCAAATTCATGGAGCAGTTCACTTAGGAAGAGATGCAATGGTGCGAGTGTTCAGGCAGACGTGGTTTAATCCACGCTTCCGTGTGTGGGCTGAAACAGTATGTCACAGGTGTGTTAAGTGTCAACAGATGAATGTGGGAAAAAGAACTGTGGTTGGGATGAGTCACATTGGAAAGTCTGGGGGTCCCTTCAATAGGATACAGTTAGATTTCATAGAGATGCCGAGGTGCAATAGGTTGAGATATGTTTTGGTGGTGGTGTGTATCTTTTCACGGTGGGTGGAAGCATATCCAACTAGACGATGTGACAGTCTTATAGTAGCAAAATTGTTATTAAGAGAACTGATCACACGGTACGGTTTCCCAACATCAGTGGAGACAGATAGAGGAACTCATTTCCACAGTGAAATAATGAAGTTGTTGTGCTCTGCGTTACAGATTGATCAAAGACTGCATTGTAGCTATAGACCCGAGGCTTCAGGTCTAGTGGAGCAAGTTAATGGCACCATCAAGTCAAGAGTGGCAAAGGTGTGTTCGTCCACTGCATTGAAGTGGCCGGATGCATTGCCCCTGGTGCTAATGAGTCTGTGTAGTACCCCTGATAGGAGAACAGGGCTTTCTCCCCACGAGATTCTAACCGGAAGAGCTATGCGTTTGCCTATGGTGCCAGCTACAGCATTGATAAACATCACTGATGATTTAGTGTTGGATTATTGTAAAGGACTGGCTGATGTGGTTACTTCTGTATCCCACCAGGTCGAGGATGCGACAGCATCCACCTCGAGAGACCTGCTGCATGATCTTAATCCTGGTGACTGGGTGCTTGTGCGCAAACACGTGAGGAAGAGTTGTCTTGATGTTCGCTGGCGAGGACCCTATCAAGTGATACTGGTCACAAGTACCGCTGTGAAGTGTGGAGGATTGCCAAACTGGATCCACGCTTCCCACACTCGCCGAGTTCAAGCACCTGTGGAAGAAGGGAGTTCCCTGGTTTCGAGGAGTGTGTGTGAACCTGATACAGACAACGACGAAGATACAAGCCCAGCTGTAAGAGTTTCGGATGAAACGGAACAGCCAAGTGAGCAAGAAAGAGAAGAGCTGAATGCTCCTGAACGGAGTCCAGATCCTGAAATTGAAGATATTGCGAAAGTGAGCGGTGCCTCAGATCAAGGTGAACTGTCTGTTGAAAAAAGATCAGATCAAGAGGAAGTGGAGAGAGCAGATGTCAGAGCAGAAAAGTGGCCAGCAAGAAAAGAAAGGCTGAATATACGGCTTGCATCTGAGAAAGATCTCACTCCGATTCCTGAAACATCTGAATCAGAACAAAGTGACGTTGAAGAAAGACCGAATGGTCTGAGATGTTCCCGAAGAGAAAGAACAGCATCTCGAAGATACGCATCTCCTGAGTGGACGTACCTGGCTGCAAATGCAGAGCCCAGCGAAGTCCGGGAGATTGGGAGCTGGTACAGTGAGCTACGACGGGGACACCCTTACGATTGAAATACAGTTGTTGGTTCCAGGTGTAGAGATATTTGGAAAACTAACTCTGCAAGTTCCAAATCCTCCAAAGCTGAGTGGATTGCATTTCCTAATCCTCAATCAGGTTGTTTTCCCTTCATTTGGCCCACAGCTTACTGCGCAAGAACTAGGAGAAATCCGTGCGGAGATTCTGCAATTTGTTCTTGAAATACTTGGATCAAATATCATTAACGATGAAGCCTGAAGTGTAATCAAAGAAAATATTAGGCCTTAGAAAGAAGATAACCTAGACCCCAGTTTAAGAAGATTTAAAGTTAGGGATTTTTCTTGTAGCTGATGGAGCGAGGAGTAGGGTTGTCTACATCTCTTCAATAGGTTTAGTAGTAATCGAATGAACTTGGACATTAATTGTATGAAAGGAGAGAAGTGAAAAAGACATTGTTCAACAAAGAAAACAGAAAGAGACTGTGTTTTTCCTTTTGTGATTCAGAACAATCCATAGAAACCATGGGGTCCGAAAAGTCAACACGCAAACGGAAGTGGATCATTGGCACCCTCATCGTTGTAGTGCTTATTGTTATAACTGTGGTGATTGTGGTATCTCTAGTTGGATATCAAAATGGCGAACAGAATAGGGTACAGACAACACTCACTACACCCAGCTCTGAGATAGATGAGGACGCATACGCCCATGACCTAGAAATGATTAAGGAAACCAGTCGTAGACTGCATGTTGATTTGTCAAAGGGTGATTTCCCTTTGAATGCGTATGCTCGATTATTGTATGAGTATGTGGATACCATGGAAGCGAAAGATTGTTATGTGTGTATGCAGTTACCAGCCTCAGTAGAGGAAGGCATTCGATATCACCATTTGCCTGTGACTTATGGCATTACATGTAGTATATTATTGAGCATGTTTTATAGCAAGGCACACTTTGAGTACTATTTTTCAAATTATAACGTGGTACTCTCGGAAGTCCCCGTTCTGAAATACATGAATAAATATGATTATTATAAGCAAGTCGAGCGAATGTCAAAGTATTTCGTGCCTACCATTACTTTAGATACATCCTATGCCCATAGACATAATTTGACCTGCATGTTAACTGACATTGAAAAGAAATGTATAGATCAGATAGAAGATCGACATAGACAGACTCTATTTAGACCAGATCCAAAGCACAAGGTTACTCCATGGACTAAAGAAGAATTAGATCATAAAGAAAAGGGGAGTTTTGGACCCATAGCATTAGATTTCCAGCAAAAAGGAAAATTGTGCATTAGATATCCAACCACATACTATGATAAGATATTTGTGGGTGAGAGTGATTGTGAGCATGTCTTCTTGATCGAAGAATCAATCAGAAAAGCATTACTGGATAAAATAACAGTGGTGCCCAATGTATATTTTGTGTGTGGAAAGAATGCCTATGTGAAGTTGCCCAAGAACTGGTACGGCACCTGCTATTTGGCTGTGGTATTTCCTAAGATTTTCCATTTGAATGACCTATGGCCCCTAGAGAGAAAGAGAACCCCAAAGAGGGAAACGTGGTGCGAGTGCATGAGAAGTGATTGGAGACATATTTTGAGCTATGATACCGAGTATGGGTGTGATTTTAAATGATTTGAAAATTAGAAAGTTGGCAACATTAGTGGATAAGCTCTCAATAAATACAGCTCAGATTCTACTACTCGTCGATGGGGAAATGGTTTCGATAAGGGCTATGGTTTTGCAAAACCGTCTTGCCCTAGACGTGCTGCTAGCAAAAGCCGGAAGAGTCTGCAAATTGCTGAAAGTTCAACAGTGCTGCACTTATATTCCTGACAACAGTCGGGATATAAGGAAATACATCAATAATATTTCAGATATACACCAAGAGTTACGCGAATTGGCTGCTGAAGGACTCTGGGAACAAGTGGGGAAAGGATTTGGCATGATAGGCAGTTGGTTTGGAAGTTTGGGACAAGGAATAATGGGATATATTTTGAAGCCTATTATAATAGCTGTCATTTGTATAATCATCCTATTAGGAGCCATCAAGGCTTACAAATGGCAAAGGGCAAGACATCAGGAGGCTGTGTTGAAAAAGAGAGAGCAACAACTTGAGCGACTGCAGGACAGTCATTACCAGCACCTTAAAGGGTTAGAACGATTCAGACAGGGACGGCAAGCTACAGCTCCTGTTTAGGTCGGTCTCTTCTACTAGGAGAATCTACAAGAGAAAAGAGAATTGGTGTTATGACACTAGTCATAAGAGGGGGGAACTGATAGAGCGCAAATATCACTCTATTTGTATGAGTGCACTATACTCATGGCTTAAATGCACTTCCTTACATTTTGTATTGTGTGCAGTGTTTTTATGATTAAGAATCATTTAATTGAATCATTTAATGTTGGACTAATGAACGTATTAAGTAGAATATTGTATGTATTATGATTCCTTCATGCATAATGTGCAGGACAATATTATTTTATATATCGTAAACTGTGCTTTGTTTAAGTTGTCTGAAACATAGGCCCAAAAGGTTCTCCTTGCTCTCAAGAAATAATGAATTAATTGATTGTTGTGTTCGAGGTAAGCATGTTCTCACTCTGTTGCAGGTGCAAAATACACATCCTTATTTTCAGAGATTAAGGAGAGACCCGGAATGCCTTTGAAGATAACTGGAAGGGAGAATGCTTGCGTACCAGGACTGTCTGAAAGCCAAGGCCACTGGAAGAAGATAGCTTTAATTAAGTTTGCTTCATGAAAGAGAACCAGCTACTGTATAGAGGTCTAGTGGAAAGTTTTAGGAAAGGTGACGCAATGTTGATTGAATCCTATCTTTTTGTATGATGCGCAGGGACAGAGAGACCAGACATCTGCTAGCTTTCGGAGAAGAAGGAGCATTTTAGAGCGAGCTCCATAGCCTTAAGCTAAACGACCCATTTGACGTGAGTACTTCTTAGGAAGTCACACGTGCTGACACCATTGGGGAACGATAGAAGAGAGACAGGAAGGGCCCTCATATAGAGCAGTGTAGGGAAAGATTTTGATTTCTTTCAATGAACCAAGAACTGAATATCGCATCTATTCTGTGTTGCATTGTGATTTTGGAATTTATCATCATCTGTCTTTTGGGCCGAATTACTTATATTTGTAAAATCGGCTCTGTATTAATTTTTCTGTACCTCTATACCTTGCTATTGAGATGTTTTTGGCCTTATAATAAATATGCAAACTGCACTTCGGAGTCAGTGATCTTTTCAGGCAAGACAATTGTGTTGATATCTGTTTAAGTTGTTTTCCTCCCCTCAACCACTTTAGGTAAATAAAAGATCGATCGCTTACGCTATACTTAGTAGAGAACTTAGGGGTGCAAGTTAGCGTAATCACGAGCAACGTACAGTGCAGCACACAAGTAAAATCAGAAAAGTTTGAAGAATTAAAAACATTTCTCCTTTTTACCACCAGCCTCGAAGGGGGCAGATTTACTAAAATTTGTGCCCGGTTGGCAAGCGGGCACAAAATGTTTATCTGGGATTTACTGTAAAGATGCCAGAAAGTAACACAAAGTAGCACTCTGCACTGCTTTGCATTACTAATTAACACCAAGAGGGCCTTCCATGATTGGTACAAGGGTCTTCCCATGAAACCTCCTGTGGTTTTTGACACAATGCCCTACATACTAACAATGGTAGTCAGAGTGTTGCACCAACAATTAACACCTTTTTGAGACAGACTTTAAAAATGAGATTTTTTTTTCTTTTTTTAAAACGTTTCTGACTTTGAATGTGTGCTGCACTGTACATACAGCTCACTCCAAAGTGGGAAAAGTTTTAAAGTTCATCTAGACATAGTATTGTGTACTTGAAGCACACCTGTCCAGTACAAAACCTATGCTGTGGTGCAAAGGTGTGTGCTGGCACTAGGCAGCCTGATTGTAGCCAGTGCTAGGGAAGAGAGTAGGAGTGCCTTATCTTAGTAGGTGTAGAGCTGTACTGTTAACAATTCTGCCCTGTAATGTCTGTAGGCTGAATTGATCTTACAGTGCCGAGGTGATTTAACATTGTTGAAGTGATGGCAAAATGGTGAAGTAATGTCACAAGGTGGAGGTGATATCTCAGTACTGAAACGATGTCATAAGATAGAAGTCTACTTGAGTGCTCCACTAAGAACCTCATCTGTCGAGAGGCGATCGAGAGGGCCTATCTGATAAGACTTGATTTCTGGCCTTTTCCTGGGCATTTCTTGATTGAAATCTGAAAATTTCACAGCTTCTTCTGTTGAAGTGGCCAGGTATTCGTCCTGGTTGACCAGTGCGCTGGTTGTTCGAGTCTAGTAACTGATTTATCAGTTTTTCAAGATGATGAGGTCCAGGGAGAGCCAATCCAAGCATGGTGTAGAGATAGTGGTGGTACGCAAAGACTCCACGACACGCTGTGTTGTCGGGACAATAGGTTTCTTTATTCCACAGGTAGAGACCAGTAGTTAATTTGTAAACAAAATAAGTGCCGGGACTCTCTTCAGAAGGCAGCTTGCACCAGCCCATTTCTCTTGTTAACGCCACCTAAAACAGAACCATGAAAGTGGGGAGAGGGTGTGGCATAATGGCCAGAGCTGCTGACTTCGGAGCTGGGGAACCAGGTTCAAGTCTCGGCGTCGGCTCAACATCCTGTGATTCTGGGCAAATCACTTAATCTCCCCATGCCTACCAAAATGTCCATAACTGATGCCCATGAAAAGCGTCAGAGTTGATGATTAAGTGCCGGTGCTAAGCACCGGAAACCACCAGCTCAAATTAAACACTAATAGAGACCCACAACAGCAGGAACATTGAAGTCAGTCCAGGAACTGCAGGCAACTGACTTCACCTGACAGTTCCAGAACCCTCCCGGTGTTCTAAAAGAATACAATGACATATGCACTCTAACACACCACATAATTAACATATTGTAATAATAAAACACAAATACATCATCTCGCTACCTTACACAAACAAGCCAAACAAAGTCTAAACCCAAACAAATAGAAAATGAGGATAACTCATAATCCTGCAGTTTTGCAGGTAATCTACCCGTGCATGAACTGCGAGTTCTCCAGTGGCAGCTGCCATGTACCCAGAGTGGTGGCAAAGAAAAAAAAAAAAGAAAAAAAAAAAAAATACACTTACCTTCCTGCGTGAGCGTGATCCAGCGCGGCTAATATAAATTTTTCCTTAAGACCCTAATCCAGAAAAACATTCATGTCGGTGGGGCCCATGACACCCCATACATACATTCATTCAAATATTCTGGATCAAAATGCCTAAGGAAAAAAATGAGTTGCTGGACAAGCGGGATACCTTATTAAAAATAACAGAATTTATACTCTATACATAATAAACATAAACTTCGGATCCTGTCGGTTCTAAACATCAAGGCACTCCGCTATTCGGTCGATGGACCAACTAGTAGAATTAGTTGATGGTGATTAAGACCAGCTCAATCACAATTAAAACCTTTAACATTTTATAATTCACAATTTTATTTAAAGAACCACAGACTCATTTTAGAGTTAGAATATAATTTTATCTAAATTTCTTCGAGCAATAAGTAAAATTCTTTTATTAAGTAAAACATTTAGAAAATATCATTAGACATAGTCGCCAGACTACACGACCTCAAAATCATCTCCTACGCCGACGACACACAGCTGATCCTCTCCCTCACCAAGGACCCACTCACCGCCAAAACCAACCTCCACGAAGGAATGAAAGCCGTCGCCGAATGGATGAAGAACAGCCGTCTGAAGCTGAACTCGGACAAGACAGAGGTCCTCATCCTCGGCCCCACCCCCTCGGCCTGGGACGACTCCTGGTGGCCGACCTCCCTGGGAGAAGCACCGACACCCACCGACCACGCACGCAACCTGGGGTTCATCCTCGACTCAACACTCTCCATGACCAAGCAAGTCAACGCCATCTCATCCTCCTGCTTCAACACCCTCCGCATGCTCCGCAAGATCTACAGGTGGATCCCCACCGACACAAGAAGAACGGTCACCCAGGCCCTCGTCAGCAGCAGGCTGGACTACGGAAACGCCCTCTACGCGGGAGCCCCGGCCAAACTGCTGAAACGACTACAACGCATACAGAACGCCTCTGCCAGCATGATCCTCGACATCCCCCGACACAGCCACATCACACCCCACCTGAAAGACCTGCACTGGCTGCCCATCAACAAGAGGATCACCTTCAAGCTCCTCACCCACGCACACAAGGCACTCCACGACACCGGACCAGCATACCTCAACAGACGACTCACCTTCTACACCCCAAACCGCCAGCTCCGCTCCGCCGACCGCGCCCTAGCTACCGTCCCTCGCATCCGAAGAGCGACCTCCGGTGGCAGATCGTTCTCCTACCTCGCCGCCAAGACCTGGAACACCCTCCCCATCCTCCTACGGCAGACTCAAGACCTACTAACCTTCAGGAGACTACCCAAGACCTGGCTATTCGAGCAGTAGCAGCACCCCCCTCCCCCCACCCCAGCGCCTTGAGACCCTTACGGGTGAGTAGTGCGCTCTACAAATTTCCTGATTGATTGATTTAAAGAAAGATTTCTAGGAAAAAATGAAAAGTTATTCATTACCCTCGGCCATGGGGCGATGACAAGAATGGTACACCAAAGGAAGATGAACCGCAGATCACAGGATAGGACTCCCAAACTGACTGACTGTCCCGCTAACCTCCTCGGACGCAATCCCTCCCGGGAAATTCCCGCAACGGTCTTGTTCCTTCCCCAGTCAAAGTTCAAAGTCCAAAATGACAGAGTCTCTCGCAGCATCAAGGTAGAAAAATGAAAGCAAGGAAGAAGCTTTTTTTTCACAACGTAAGAGCAGACTCTCTTATACTCTATTTTCTGGCTCTCTACACTTAAAAGTTACAATCTTTAGGGGCAAGTATCACGCTAATTGGTCCATTGGAGGGGTGGTGATGGTCACCTCATCGCCCTCCTTGTTTGAACCGGTTTGGGGACAATAAAGCATACAATAAGTCTCATGACCGCAGTGTCAAAAGTAGTCCAATTTGTTAATCCATTTTGTAACAATCTTTGATGGTCACACATTAGTTCATCCATTGTCACTCGGCTTTTTCCCATCCGTTCCCAGGAATATATGCTGAACACTTGGCACGCTCTTCATTGCAGGTCAGATTGGCCTTGACATCTCTCACTCCGAGCACAGGCCGCATACACGTGACTGGAGCTTTCATTCTGCGTCTGCGCAGGGGCCATCTTAGTCAATACACGCGATCTCGTCCTTACCAGCGGCCATTTTAGAAGCACGGCCTAGCAGGCCCGAACGAAACTAATATAAAACAAACACAACGAAAATTAAAACATAGAAAATAAGCCTTTCTGTTTACCACCCGCCATTCTAAAGACCCGTGTTAGATATTACCAGAAGCGACATTTAAAGCCATTTTACTTACCATCTGCATTCTTTGCCATAGTGCAATTTTACTACGCAACACAAATCATGCAATTCACTCTATTTACTACGTAAATCACAATACTCACGTTAGTTAGTTTTGCATTTGTAAATAAATTAGATTTTGCACAAACCAGCATGTTGCCCACGTGTACTGTTTAATAAAGGGTTGCATTTGTTGGTTAATTCATGCGTTTCAAACGGTTAGTATCATTAATGGTTATGAGGTCATTAATTTCCAAGGGGTACAAAAAATATTTTGTTTCCCCTGCTCCATCAATTCCCACCTTTGGTGATTTTTAATATCACCACCAAAACCTATCCCTACAAAATTTATCAGATAAATGTTTCTTGTCCACTTGCATTTGTTAGTTTAGACAATCGTGTTCTTTTCATCTTGTCTTTTAGACCTTTTGTACATGTTCTCTTTAAACTCTTCCAATTCGATCTCTCC
The DNA here is from genome assembly GCA_963921515.1 of Calotriton arnoldi. Lineage (NCBI taxonomy): Eukaryota > Metazoa > Chordata > Amphibia > Caudata > Salamandridae > Calotriton > Calotriton arnoldi. Next base: position 2,088,662 of record CAWUFW010002044.1, read on the forward strand.
TATCTCCCGTTCTCTTTCTTTATTTTTCTCATTTTCTCTTTTTGCCTTATTTTGTCTTTTTCTTCTTTTAACACACACATATGCTAATCTCAACATTGATATTATCACTATTGCTAAGGTTACTGGAATTAGTATTTTCCCAATAAGAGAACTACCTATTTCGGTGAACCATTTCTTCATTGAGGAAAAACTCTTACCAAGTCTCTCCCAAGCACCTTCAACCTCCAGTGGGGCAATTTCTTTATGCAAATCAGTAATGTTCTTTATATACTTCCGTATATTCTCACTTTTGTCTGGAATGTAAGTGCAACAATGTTGTACCTTCAGCATTCCACAGACTCCACCCTCTTTTGCCAAAAGAATGTCAAGGGCAAGTCGATTTTGCATTACCATAGCTCTCATGGCAACCATTTCGGTATTTACCATCAAGAACCCTCCAGCAGTATTCGTTGATAAACGATCTGCTACTGTAGACAATTTCCGAATCTTGTATGCATTCAAAGATATACCCACTGCTGGTATCAATGCTCCAAAAATGTCACCTATTATTTCTGAGAAGCTTTCCCTCCTCCTGCGTGTTAATGGTTTACCTATCTCATGAATTCCTTCAGTTCCTCTTTCCACGTGAAAAATCTTTGGAAAGACAAGGCCTAGATAGCATGTTCCGTACCAATGGTCCGGCAACCTATAATAAGCTCTATTTCCACAAATATAATCGATCCCTGGAAATACTGGATCTTTTCCTCCTTTGAATCCCATCCCCCTAGAATTTTGTATGTATCTCGGCACTCACTAGAACCCACGAAATAGTTATCATACATAGTGTTATCTCTACTAATACACAATTTTCCATGTTGGGGCCAATCTAAAACCATAGCTGCATTTGTTTCACCTTTGTCATAATTTCCCTCTTCGAATGCCCAAGGTGGGGTTTTTGTCTTTTCTCCTGCTGCCTTTCTTTGAAACTTAACCCTTCTGTCTTCTACCATGTTTAAGAAAATCTTTTCTTCCTTTCTTAACCCACAAGTAAGGTTATGTCTAAATGCATATTCTAATGTTAATTCTTTTGTTTCTAAGAAAAATTCTCCAAAAACCTTTGCAAACTTCACCTTATTTAGTTCAGGGATTACGGGAACTTTAGCAAAACTAGCATCTGTGTCAGTGTAATAATATTCTAATTTACCTGTTTTGTAAAATAAACTAGCTAAAACACTACAAGTTATTCCATACGTCATAGGAAGGTGATGATACGTCACACCTTCTGTTACAGACGCAGGTAACTGCATACAGACATAGCAATCTCTCACATCCATTGTCTCCACATATTCGTACAAGAGTTTCGTGAAGACATTCTTGGAGAAATCAGTTATTGACTTTTCCCTATGAAAATCAGTACTATCTATTAATGTTGCAGTGTTCTTTATGTTAGATTTCTTGTCACTATTCGTGTCATTCATAATAGCAGATGTATCTTCTACAGCTAATCTTAGTGGAATTATAATTGCCAAAATAAACCAAATAAGCATTAGCAAACCTGTACAATAGAAACACATCTTACACCATCTACGGAAAAACTCACATCTAGGTCTTCTATTCTCAGTGTCTACCATGTTGAGATATTATTTAATTATATGTACAGAAAATGTGTTTCCACACCTCAAATGACTTAGCGTTGACTATGATCAACTGCTTTTTGGCGCACCTTTCGGTCTTTCAGAAATTTTCTTTGATTTTATCAGTTTGTGTGTCTAGTCTTGTTTTCTTTCTTTGCTTTTCAGGATTTGAGCAGTTCACTCCCATCCACTTGTTCACAGTCTTTGTCTGGGTTCTCGTGACTGCTATCCACTTCTTTAATGTCAGTCAGTGCTATGTATAACCATTCAGGTGACATATTTCAAGTTAGGTCTTTTCACTCTTTTGGGTCTCTGCAACTGTCTTTCACTTGTCTTTCTTTGTCCTTTCTGACTTGTTATTTCATTTACTTGTTCTGCATTGTCTTTGTTCAAATTTATTATTTTATATCTCAGTCTTTTAATTTCGTTGGGCCAATTGTCTCCTTTTCTTGGCCTTTTCAGTTTACTTTCTTTTTCTTCTTGTTCTGCTCTCCAAGTTCTCTTTCTTGGTCCTATTCCTTGCCTTCTTTCTTCTTCACTTTCTTCAGATTCCGTCTCAGATCTCACTTCATTTCCTCTAACTTTGAACTTTATGATCTCAGTCTCTTTGTCCGAATCTGAATCTTCTGGTGTTTCTTCTGCTTGAAATTCTGAGTCTAATCCTCCTCGTGTTTCTTCCGCAATTTCCCCAATCTCTCTATCTGAATCTAACTTTCCCTGTTTTTCTTCTGCTTGTAATTCTGAATCTGACCCTCCTCGTGTTTCTTCCGCAATTTCCCCAATCTCTCTATCTGAATCTAAATTTTCTTGAGTTACTTCTACAATTTCCGGAGGAATTTCCCCAAAGCTTGTACTTGGCTGTTCATTGTCACGGTTTATTAGTTCTGTTTCTCCTGTTTCAATATCAGTTCTCTCGTTTTCGGATTCTTCCTTTTGTTTTTCACTGGATTCAGGTTGGTCTGTTTCAGATGCCAAACTGGTATCCGATATTTCCAGATGTCGACTTACAGGTCGAGCTTCAAGATCTGGAACTCTGATTGTTTCAGTTTCTTCTTCAGTTGTCAAACTGGTACCTGATTCTTCCAGATGTCGACTTACAGGTCGAGCTTCAAGATCTGGAACTCTGATTGTTTCAGTCTCTGCTTCAGATGCTGAACTGGTATCTGATATTTCCAGATGTCGACTTACAGGTCGAGCTTCAGGATCTGGAACTCTGATGGTATGACTGGCATGAATCCAATTTTTCACACCTGCACACTTTACTGCAGTTGTTGTCACCAGTATCACTTGACGTGGCTTATCCCAGCGTGGAACCAAGCAGTTTCTTCTTCTGTGGACTTTTATGCGGACCCAGTCTCCTGGACTCACATCATGAGCTGGTTTTCTTTCAAGAGTGGTCGCATCCGGTCCAACCTGATGAAACACAGAATGTACCACATCAGCCAATCCTTTGCAATAGTCCAATACGAGATCATCAGTTATAGTCAGCAGTTTGTTGACAGGTACGTGTGCTTGTCTCATTGCTCGTCCCATGATTATTTCATGAGGACTCAGACCTGTTTTTCTGTCAGGTATGCTTCTTATGCTCATCAGCACCAATGGCAAGGCGTCGGGCCATTTGAGTCCTGTGGCTTGACCCATTTTCCCTAGCCTATTCTTTATTGTACCATTTACTTGCTCTACCACTCCAGAAGCCTCTGACCTTTAGGCACAATGCAGTTTTTATTGAATGTCTAGTGCTTCACATATCAGTTGGATGATTTCATTCTGGAAATGTGTTCCTCTATCTGTTTCTATCGTTACTGGAAAGCCATATCTAGGAATGAATTCTCTCAGTAGGAACTTAGCTACAGTAACTCCATCATTCCTTCTTGTCGGATAGGCCTCCACCCAACGAGAAAACAAACAGACGACCACCAAGACATACCTCAATCTGTAACTTGGGGGCATTTCGATAAAATCCAACTGCATTCTGGTAAAAGGACCTCCTTCGCGTCCTATTGTTCCCAAACTCACTACTGTCTTCCTTCCAGGATTTATCTGTTGGCATATAAGACATCTTTGACAAAGGCTTTCAGCTATAGCCCTAAACTTTGGGTTGTACCAGGTCTGTCTGAAACGTCTGATCATGGCATCCCTACCAATGTGTGCCTGTCCATGGTACATCCGTGCCATGTTAGAGATCATGCTATCAGGCATAACTGGTCTTTCATCTCTGTAAACCCAGACTCATCTTCCTCTCTTTGTCTGCAACCTGCTTTTATCCAAACATCTTTTTCCTCATCACCTGCTTCTTCTTGTAATTGTTTTACCTCATCCCAGGTCTCAACTGTGTTAGTAAACAGCAAGGGACATGAAACATTTTCTTTTTCCCTTCTCCGATTCATTGAGGTCATATTTCTGGCACAGTATTGGGCTAATTCGTCAGCAAACTTGTTTCCCACTTCAATGTAATCATTTCCGTTTTTGTGAGCAGCGCATTTTACCACTGCAATCTGTTTAGGCAGCTGTATCGCCTCAAGCAACTTCTTCACAAACTCACCATTCCTAATAGGAGACCCTGCAGAAGTCAGGAATCCCCTCTGGGACCAGATCTGTCCAAAATCGTGGACCACTCCGAAGTCATACTGGCTATCTGTGACCACAGTAATTCGGAAGTTCTTTCCCAGTTTGCACGCTCGAATCAGAGCAATCAGTTCAGCAACTTGGGCTGAACGTATTCCTCTCAAACAGGATGCTTCCATTATGGTTGCCACCGTACACACAGCATACGCAGCACTTAAAACTCCTTCACTTGTTCTCAGGCATGACCCGTCCACAAACATCACATAAACTGACTCTTTTAAAGGTTCATCCCTGATATCAGGGCGAAGCTTTGTGCAAAATTCAAGCACATCCAAACACTTATGATCAACTTCATCTTTGACTTCTGCATTTACTTCATCTGGCATTGAAGTTGATGGATTCACACTCGTGCATCTTACAATGGTTACATTGTCTGCACCCAAAATCACTTTTTCATACCTAGTCAGCCGACTATGTGTCATGAATTGGGTTTTTGTTCGGGTCAGAAGTATTTCGACTGAATGAGGGACATATACTTTCAAAGGATATCCCATCACAATGCCTTCACTCTGTTCCAGACTCACACAAGTAGCAGCTACTGCTTTCAGACATCCAGGCAACGCTTTTGCTACCGGGTCTAAAACAGCTGAAAAATAGGCTATTGGTCGTTTCATTTTTTCCATGCCTTTGCACTAATACTGAAAGTGCACATCCATCTCTCTCGCTACAATACAGCTCAAATTCTTTTTCATAATCAGGCATTCCCAATGCTGGTGCTTCACGCAAACTTGTTTTTAGCTCCTCGAAAGCCTTCATTTCCTCCTCATCCAATTCAATCGGATCTTTGACATCCCTCTTTGTCAATCGCTGTAAAGGTTTTGCAATCAATGAAAATCCACTTATCCACTGTCGGCAATAACCAACCATTCCAAGGAACATTCTCACCTCTCTTTGTGTCATTGGGGCTCTCATTCCTTTGATAATCCTTATCCTTTCTGTTGTCACTTTTCGCATCCCTTTCTCAATCTTATGACCTAGGTACTGTACTTCTTGTTGACAAAATTGCAGTTTTGATGGGGACACCTTGTGTCCGTAACACATGCTTCTCTAGTCTTTGATGCCACCAATAGGTCATCAATATATTGGACCATCACAGATATTTCAGGCATTTTTAAATCTTCTAAGGATTTCTTCAGAATCTGATTAAAAATTGAAGGACTTTCTGTATACCCTTGAGGAATTCGGCACCATGCCAAAATACGCTCTCCGAACTGGAACGCAAATAATGGCTGGCTGTCAGGGTGCAATGGAATAGAAAAGAATGCATGATACAAATCAATAACTGTGTACCATTCTGCATCATGTGGAATTTGATACAGTATTACAGCAGGGTTTGGCACAATTGGGCAGCAAGGAATAACAATTTTGTTTACCCTTCTCAAATCTTGTACTATCCTAAATGTTCCATTTGGCTTTTTCAATCCCATTATAGAAGAATTACATGGGCTGCTCATTATTTCTCTCAAAATTCCCTGTTCAATCATCTGATTAATTACAGGTGTTATTCCTGCAATAATTTCTGGCGTTAATTTATACTGCGGGGTATTTGGGTAATTCGTTCCTTCTTTTACAGTGATCTTTACAGGAACAACTTCTCTCATTAATCCAATATCTTCGCCTGTGAAATCCCACACATCAGACCTGACTATTCCTTTCAATTCAATTGGGATTTTCTCCGCATCAAACACAGGAAACATATCATTCACTCCTGGTTCTAGTTCTGCCATTGTCATTTTATACAGAACATCCTCATCTGGAGTCTGGAAAGCAATACCATCTGGAGTACAGTAGATGGTACAATTCATTTTGCAAAGCAGATTGCGTCCTAATAAATTTACAGGACTACAATCTCACACCACAAAGCGATGCATCTCTTTGAATGGTCCAATTTCCACCTCTATTGGTTTTGTAAGAGGGGTTTTAATCTGCCTGTTCGAAACACCTACAACTTGGATGTATTCTCCTGAGAGAGGAAGGTTTGGAATTTCCACTGATCTAACAGTAGAACGGGTAGCACCAGTGTCCACAAGGAACGTAACATTTACACCATTCACTTTTCCATCCACAAATGGACCTGACTGATCTACCTCTAGAGTTGCGCCAAGCACGCACTCTTCTTCCTCTCCTAGGCACCGTCATAAACTTTCATCCGATTCATCTCCATCCTGCCGTAACCAATACTGCGAAACTGCAGCTGTGCAATTTTGTTACCTGCTCTCCTCCGTAGAATCCTGCCTCTGTACTGTATCTTTGAGGATTTACACTCTTTGGAAGAGGTGGTTGCGGCACCTGACACTGTTGAGTAACTACCTGCGGCTGTTGCGGCTGTTGGTAACTCACCTCATTCTGCACCTGTGAATTCAATGATTGATTTTCTGCATTAACTTTCGGAGGAAATTTACACTTGTTTCTCCAGTGCCCTAATTTTCCGCAATTATGACATGGCCATTTCTTTTTAGCTTCTTCTATACTCATCTGACCTTTTCCCTTACCAATATTCGGTTTGGACTTGGTCTGTCCTGCGTCATTAGACTGATTATCCAACTGAGCTTCTTGTTTTTCTGCAACCTTTACTTGTGCCCACATTGCCTTTTCCTTGAGTTTACGCTGTCTACACTCAATATCGTCACTGCAATATTTTGCATACCGTAGTACCTCATCTACTGTGCTAGTCTACCAACATAACATATGCTGCTTAATCATTTCACTTATCTCAGGTCTCAGACCATATACAAATCTATACACAAAATGACTCAAATTCTCTTATCCATTATACTGCTTGAAAACCAAGAGTAGTCTTTCGTAATAGGCATGTACAGATTCCTTACTCTCCTGAGTTGTTCTATCAATCTTTACCCAGTCCGTTTCTTTTGGTGGGATTTTATTTTTCAGAAACGTGATTGCCTGTTCATATTTTCTCATTACTTCTGAACCTGGGGCTCCTGTTTTTGCATCTCTAGGATATTCTTCCTTCGGCCAATCAATTGTAATTTTACACTCTGTCCATAAATCTGCAGGAACAACAATTTCAAACAGTCCATCCAAATCTTTCCACAATACCTTTGAAACTTTTACAAACCTTTCTACCTGTCTATACCATTCTACAGGTTTCTCTCTCAATCTCGGAAAATCATTTGTAAATGACAATATATCTTGTCTGGACCATGGGACATGTACATAACTTCCTCCTGGAGTTTCTCTCATCGGACATTCCATTACCGTTAGTTCTTTCTCTTTTACTGGAAAAGCCAATGATGCTTTATCAGTCGTTCCCTCTTTTCTCCTTATCCACCTACTTCTCCATTTATCTACATCTCCCCATTTTCTCAATAACAGAATCAGTTCTTTTATCTGTGTCAGTCGTCCTGAAGTGTTCAGATTTTCTATGTCTTTTTCACTAAAATCTACCCTGTACGGTTTCTGCAATACTCTAATTTTTCCAAATTCTACTCCCAGTTCGTTCGCTGTCTCTTCCAATTTTTCATGCAAGTTCCTAGCTCTCCAAGTGACACTTTTACACATAAACATTAATTCATCATCTTCATATGACTTCAATCGATCGGTACCAATAGTCCCTAGAATCAATTCTTCCATATCTATCTTTAATCTGACCACATCCAACAGTTGTGGTTCAGCATCCTTTTTCTGCAAGCTCCTCACCCAATCATTTAATTCTTCTGCAGTCGGACCCACAGGGGTCTTGTTTACTTCTGCCCAATTTACACTTCTCTCCAGAGTCTCAATTCCTGACTCAGTTCCCATAGGAATCCTATTTATCGGACTCTCATAAATTGTCAAATTTACAGGTGGACTTGACCGAAATGGACCAACAGAATTTTCTTTCTCTCTATTTTCTGGAATTATTCCTTCTCTTACTTTTTGCATACTGGAATTTAAAGGAATTGTTAAGGAGTGTTCATTTATCTTTTGATTTTCAAATACTGGGATTACTGGCCCTATAGTTACTGGTACAGTCACAGCTTCCATATTCTTTGTCAGTTCTCTTATCTTTTCAGTCAATTCTCTTGTGGTTCTGGCTAATTCAGCAGTATTACCATTATCATGTTTCACAGTCTGTGGTGTTTCTAGTTTATTAAAGGGACTATTTATTTCAGACATTTGTTCGGGGCTTTGATTTATTACAGTTCTCATTGGCGGTGCATTTGGTGTCACCACCGCAGAATCCTGTTGATATGGAGGGGGTCTTTTATTTAAAATGTCCTCCAGCAACTCATCCTCTGTGTTGCTAACTCCATACCCATATCTCTCTGTTACTGCATGCTTCTTTTTCTCCGTACACTTTTTCCCTGCAAGTTCTTCAACTGTTCTGACAGGAAACATGCCATCCGTCACGTTAGCATACCGCCATCGTCTCATCCTGTCTTCATGATTCAAACCCCATATTCTTCCATGAACTAAACTATAATTCTTTGCACCTCTGTGTCTTTCCCTTTCATACATCTCGTCTTCCCATTCACCTAAGGCTTCAAACTGTGTCGGTCTAGGTCTCGGTTCAAGTTTCATCATCTTTTCTCTCAAATTTCGAAGTACCGCTGTGCTAAACGAACCATTTTCTGGAAATGCCAATACTCCATCGCCTTGGGTATATTTCGCCCAATTTTCTAACCAAATGCAAGTATGATAGCCATATCTCAACATCATGTGAGATGCTGGCGTTTTCGGCAGAGGAAGAACTTCTCCTTCCCTAGTCACAACCTTCTTGTCTTTCTTGAAAAAGTTTTTAAGCTTCGCAAACCATGACGGTTTCTCTCTACCATACTCATAATAAGCCATATTTCACTGCTCTTTTTCCCAATACAAATTTACGCAATTCTTCACTACTATGTTCTTTCTACTACTCGGCTATTCGGACCTATCCCAGCGCGTCTCACACCAACGCACCAATCCGAAAGCTTTACGTCACTCTCACACCAACCAATACCAGCGCGTCTTCACACTAACGCACCAATCAGGAAGCTCTTCGTTCTTCCACACCTGGCCAATACCAGCGCGGATTTGGTTGACGTCAGCTCTACTCCTGTTTCTGCTGACCCATCCTTTACAAAAATTAGCGGCACTTTTCTTTGACTTTTCTTTTCTACAAAATCGATTAGTTACAACGTAAAACACATTTCCATTGTCTGTATCCCTAAACAAAAGAGATAGTTTATTCTAACTTACAAGAATACTGTTTCATTCGATAAGTGTAGCACTTCCCTCTACCTTACCCTTCTTTCAAGCAAGAAGTAAACCTGTTTCTTTGGGGATAAACACATGTGGAGACTACACTGCTCCTGAGAATTAAGGCCAAAGTTTCACAAGAAAACCTGTTGCTATTTCACTCAAATACAACTCATACGTGAAATTTCCCTATCATAACACAGTCCTGTGTTATCACCAATTTGAAATCAGACAATGCACAATTCCGTGTGACTTCTCTTGCCACACGTATCCACTTCCTACTTCCCGGAAGCTTCAAAATTCCGACTTACATATAACGTAATACAAACTCAACATAGAGTGTTAGACATGAATAAATCAATAATCAATAATCACCAAACTAATCTATAGAAACCATAAATCTGCTACCAAGAAATCCGATCCAGCGCGGCTAATATAATTTTTTCCTTAAGACCCTAATCCAGAAAAACACTCATGTCGGTGGGGCCCATGACACCGCATACATACATTCATTCAAATATTCTGGATCAAAACGCCTAAGGAAAAAAATGAGTTGCTGGACAAGCGGGATACCTTATTAAAAACGACAGAATTTATACTCTATACATTATATACATAAACTTCGGATCCTGTCGGTTCTAAACATCAAGGCACTCCGCTATTCGGTCGATGGACCAACTAGTAGAATTAGTTGATGGTGATTAAGACCAGCTCAATCACAATTAAAACCTTTAACATTTTATAATTCACAATTTTATTTAAAGAACCACAGACTCATTTTAGAGTTAGAATATAATTTTATCTAAATTTCTTCGAGCAATAAGTAAAATTCTTTTATTAAGTAAAACATTTAGAAAATATCATTAGACATTTAAAGAAAGATTTCTAGGAAAAAATGAAAAGTTATTCATTACCCTCGGCCATGGGGCGATGACAAGAATGGTACATCAAAGGAAGATGAACCGCAGATCACAGGATAGGACTCCCAAACTGACTGACTGTCCCGCTAACCTCCTCGGACGCAATCCCTCCCGGAAAATTCCCGCAACGGTCTCGTTCCTTCCCCAGTCAAAGTTCAAAGTCCAAAATGACAGAGTCTCTCGCAGCATCAAGGTGGAAAAATGAAAGCAAGGAAGAAGCTTTTTTTTCACAACGTAAGAGCAGACTCTCTTATACTCTATTTTCTGGCTCTCTACACTTAAAAGTTACAATCTTTAGGGGCAAGTATCACGCTAATTGGTCCATTGGAGGGGTGGTGATGGTCACCTCATCGCCCTCCTTGTTTGAACCGGTTTGGGGACAATAAAGCATACAATAAGTCTCATGACCGCAGTGTCAAAAGTAGTCCAATTTGTTAATCCATTTTGTAACGATCTTTGATGGTCACACATTAGTTCATCCATTGTCACTCAGCTTTTTCCCATCCGTTTCCAGTAATATATGGTGAACACTTGGCACGCTCTTCATTGCAGGTCAGATTGGCCTTGACATCTCTCACTCCGAGCACAGGCCACATACACGTGACTGGAGCTTTCATTCTGCGTCTGCGCAGGGGCCATCTAAGTCAATACACGCGATCTCGTCCTTACCAGCGGCCATTTTAGAAGCACGGCCTAGCAGGCCCGAACAAAACTAATTTAAAACAAACACAACAAAAATTAAAACATAGAAAATAAGCCTTTCTGTTTACCACCCGCCATTCTAAAGACCCGTGTTAGATATTACCTAGCAGAAGCGACATTTAAAGCCATTTTACTTACCATCTGCATTCTTTGCTATAGTGCAATTTTACTACGCAACACAAATCATGCAATTCACTCTATTTACTACGTAAATCACAATACTCACGTTAGTTAGTTTCGCATTTGTAAATAAATTAGATTTTGCACAAACCAGCATGTTGCCCATGTGTACTGTTTAATAAAGGGTTGCATTTGTTGGTTAATTCATGCGTTTCAAACGGTTAGTATCATTAATGGTTATGAGGTCATTCATTTCCAAGGGGTACAAAACATATTTTGTTTCCCCTGCTCCATCAAGCGTGACATCCTCCTCGATTGGTCTTCTCTCCTCGAGGCACACTCCCAACTCCCAAGCCAGTCCTGGCGATGCTCTCATGCTGTTAGCCAGCATGAGAGAAGTACCAGGATTGGAGGGAGTGGCTTCTCTTAACACTCTTAAGAGCACTGGAGGCCTATGCTTTCCCTAACCCAGCTGTCATAGACAGCTGGGTTAGAGAGGTTTAGAATGCGAATGTCTGGCTGGCCTTGGCAAGATGGCCTGTCAAAGAGACATGCACATTTTAAACTTAAGCGCACAGCTCCCTGCTGCCACTCAGCTGCAATGGCTCCGCCCCGTCCTGACGCTCAGTTCGGGATGGGTTGGTTGCTAAGAAATAAAATGGTAATAAATAGACATGGTATTACCATTTTATTTATTAGCTCTGGCCTGGGGCTTTTCTTTGTGGGGCGATGCTCCTCCGCTCAAATAGTGGAGCCTCCCTAGAGTTCTAACAAGTTCACAATCCATTTTCATTCTACCACAAGCATTGATTGGCCTTTCCTGGACAGATCCAGACTCAGTTTCATCAGTGGACACTTGTTTGCAGTTTTTGAGCATCCTTACAATGAGAAGACAAATCAGTTGTTAACAAAGAAGCACTTTCCTTTCCATTGGCGCAAGTGCGAAGGTAACTTTCAGCATGAGTATCAGAAATGGGAACCACACTGTCCCTATTCCACCTTCCTTTTCCCTGGATTAAGACAGAAGCGTTACTCGTCTTTGCCACTTTAACCGGCAACACAAATTTTCAATTACCCTTTCACCACTCTGGAAGGTTTCTTAATCAAAATTCACTCGTTCACATTCATTTAAATGTTTTTCACATTCTTCCTGCAGTCATTGTGTTTTTTGTAAATTTTGTTTCCACGTCACTCTCTCTCTCTCTCACAGACCTGTCTTTACCATTTTCTCCAAATTCCTCCTCAATATTCGAAATATTCTGAAATGGCACTTTGTGAAATAATCATTTTGCAACTGCACTGGTATTAATTTGGTTTCATCTTCTCTTCCTCGTAAAAATGTGAAAGGTGAAACACCTGTAGTAGAATGAGGAGTAAAGTATGCCCATACTTTTTCTTCTAGAAAGGTGGACACATCAACATTAGCAGATAGAGATGCTTGAATAACTTCCTTCAACATGCGGCTAGTCCTTTCTAACATGCCATTGGAAGATGGACTGTACAAGGCAACCTGTAAATGCTCTATGTCCAAAACAGGTCACAAAATCTTTCACCTCCTTTGACACAAAATGTAAACCATTGTCTGTTACTAAGCTCTGTGGAGAACCCTGGATGAGAAACACACTTTCTATGAAATTAATTGCAGTCTTGGTATTGGGAGACTCTACAAAGGAGCAGTAAATCCACTTAGAAAAGTGGACAATTAACACAATTTAACGTTACTTTTCAGCTGTCAGTAAACTGAACGGACCAGAGAAGTCCAAAGCAACTTTATTCCAAGGGCCAGTGGGCAGCGGTACCAGAAATGGAGGTTTGCTAGCTGTTTTCTAGTGTTTGTTGGAAACTATACACTGAGGACACTCCCGAATGCACTCGCAGGAAACAGTCACTGCTGTGGTGCGAGCAGCAGAGTAACTGTTTCCCTTCTGAACATTAGTAAGTCTCGGAAATTAAACGAAATTCTCACCGATGAAAGGCTCCAGGACTATCCCACCAAATATGCGTCAAGCTGCCAAAAATACACCCGTACTCTGACCTCTATTGTATCTGTAGAGGGCTCAGGTCCGCTGTTGGTGGGTCTACATGAAGAAACCAGCTGCCACGGTACCCCACTCCTGGTACCAAAAATGTAGAGATAGTGGTGGTACCCAAAGACTCCACGACACGATGTCTTGTCTGGAAAATAGATTTCTTTACTACACAAGTAGAGACCCACAGGGGCAGGAACATTGAAGTCAGGCCAGGGACTGCAGGCAACTGACGTCACCCGACAGTTCCAGAACCCGCCCGGTGTTCTAAAAGAATATAATGACATATGCACTGTAGCAGACAAGATAATTAACATAATGTAATCATAAAACCCCAATACCACACATGGGAGTGATTTGATGGGGCGTCTGTATATTTTTGAGGATGTGGTCAGAGTTGTAGAGGATACTCATCAGGGGAGCCAGAGTGGAGACAGAGACCAGCCAGTGGTGTGTCGTCACAATCAATTTGAGATTGGACCAGCACTTAGAAGGTCAGCCCTGAGTAAGGAAGGCAGGGCTTTCATCTGAGAAGATGAAGGAGCGGGTATCAAGCTGCCTCAGTTTTTTCATAGTGATGTCAGTAGTAAAGGAGACATTGCTATCAATGTCGGCTCCAAACCGACATGATTCTGAGTGTGATAAGCGCTGGGGTTTGAACATGTCCAGCTTTATGTCAGACAACTATTTCTTGAACCTGCTTCTTGTTTGGTACTGTCGGCAGTGAGAGAGGAGTCAATATTTGTAGGATAAGTTTGAAATAGGCACTTGAGACTTGGGGTTTGATGGGGTAAATCTTTGAGGCGATGGACATTCTTGATTTTACAGTTTCTTGTAGAGTTCTGTATCATGTGGGTACAGGTGAGTCTTGACACTGTGTTTGGTAGACAGGTGTGAGACAGCATTGGGTCAATGCTCACCTGGTCCACCTTACCTTTTGTTGGGCTCGACACGATCTCTGTGCGCTGCCCCTCTCGAGGTCCCTTTCAGGGTTTACCATGTCGGGCTGGGGAGATCATGCAAGTCCTACAATGAGGACATCATGCTTGTGGTCTCCGAGCATGTCTTCTTACCAAAGGGTCAGCATCAAGCAGGAGGCAGCTGACCCAAAGCAGCCAAACACAATGTATTCTGCTCACTGCACGGTGCAGGTTGTGTTCATTTCCAGGGCACTCTTTGCAGTGCCAGCACAAGTAACAATGCAGCCACAGCTCGATGCCTGGCAACATTTACGCGTTGTGTTGGATTTCCACACTCAAACTTGCTTTATAAGTGCATCCATGGTCCCCCATCTTTACTGTTTTCTTCCAATTAATTTCCCTTGCATCTGATCAATTGTAATTATAGTTCATTTCTTCCCTGTCTGTGATGTTTCTGCTTTTGTCTCTTCAGAGCTCTCTGGTCTCCTCCTTTACCAAGGCCAGTAGCAAGGCTAGTATAAAAGACTTCTACTTTGAGCCCATCATAGCTCACACAAGTAACTGGTATATATATATTAAATATTTACATCTTTTACCATATGTCTTTGCCAATATTTTACAATCTGGATTCTGGTTGAAGTTAAACATCTTCATCCAAATCTTGCTTTGGGTTGATGCTCTTGACTACAACTTAATGCGAACCCCAACAGTGCCTTGCAGTCTACTTAGAGAAGACTGTTGTTTTAGTCTCTCTCTCTCTCTGTCTCTCTGTCTCTCTCATCGATTACAGGAAGTCCAAATCATTATCGTCCTAGTACAGAGCTTGAAGGAAGATCTGGGATTCACATTATGTTAATTCTGCCCTGGAATTCTAACAGGAGGACCTCAGGAGGCACCATAATTCTGTGGAAGACCACATGGAACAGGATGAATCCTGGAGGCACTCCCCAAGTTACTGTCCGAATGTGTAAGTGCCCATCTGGACAATCTGTTAATTGGGTGGAGACGGATGAGGACCCGTAGTAGGATGTCGAAAGGGATGTGTATTCACAGGATAATGCGGAGATCTAGAAGGACTTGGAAATGCTGTCAAGAGATCTAACAGCTTCAGGGATCATTTTTGTCTTTGAAAAGCAGTGCATTGTCCACAACTTGGCCGGTCTCTCTCTCAGTCTGGTCTTAAGCTAGGCTTCTGCGATGTGACTGTTGTTAATTTGATCTTGAAGTTGGTAATGGTTCTAAGGACTCATACTTGAGTGATGGGACAAGAGCTGGTGAGGTCATTATAGCCGACCTTTGCTCTCTCGAGTAGTAGGGAGGCCTGTCTTCTTTTGAATGTTTTAGTGATGTGCCTTATGCCAGGGGAGGTGTTGACATGTTGAAGAGGGATGTGAGCACTTCTCTGGAGAGGAATTTCACAATAGTGAATTTGAGGATGTCACCTTCATGCGTTGTACTCATAGTAGCAGTGCGGTATCAGGAAGGCCTGTGACTGAGACTGTCTTGCATGTTGCTTGCTGGAATAGAAATAAAATCTGCTTTTCTACGGAATGCCAGTGATATCAAAATACATGGCGATCCCAAAAGCATTCTTGCGTTTCTGAAATATACCTGAGAAATTAATACTGAGTCTGAATTTGCCTGAGAAATTAATACTGGGTCTGAATTGTTGGAATTCTACAAAAAAGGTGAAGTAATGCCATAAAACATTGGAATCCACCCTTATTTTTGCCCTCTACTATATTAATCAATTAATATAGAACCCTGGAGCACTGCATACTATAATCTGTGCAAAGCCTTTTTTAGGTCTGGCCTTTGAGAGAGCTCTCGCTGCCTTTAAAGTGCATTGTTTTTCCAGACAAATCACAAATAATATACATACAGAGAGGGGCTTTTGGTCAGAAGGATTCATTCATTGGTCTATTAAATTGCCATTTACATTTTGCTGGCACCCACTACAACTTACAGCATAGTGCAAAGCCCACTTTACCCATTTGCTCTCTTTATTGTGAGTGTCTCAACAAAGCATGTGAAAATTGTTCACATCCTCCTAAAACGAGTTCCTTTCAAAATCAGGGAGAAGTCTAGGGATTGGTGGAAAGTGCTATTCCAAACTGAATGGTGCTTTGGTGTTATTGTCAAAAAGTGCAAGGGCCTCATCCCTTGCTTGGACCATTATCTTGCCTTCATAGAAGATTGAGAGCTTTCCACCAAAAGGAGGCGTAGACTGTATGTATCACTAGTTTCTTTCCATGTGGAATTTTTCTAGCCTCCTTCAGTTTCAGTTCTTTGGAGAGAACTTTTTCTCAGTGGAAAAGGTGGTGAGACAAGAAAAGGACAGCAGTTTGTAGGCCTTGAGTTGTATTGGTCAGCAAAGAGCGTTTCCAGGGCTTTGTGCTTGAAATTCTGTAAAGCATTTTTGGAAAGTTTGGGAGCAAAGATTATTTTGTAGGAGATAGGCCAGTGTTAAATAATTTTTTAGGATGGTGGGAGGGATGGCAACATGTCAACTAACTTAAGGAGAGCAGGGTTTTGCTGTTTAGTGGATTCGATAGCTGCCCTAAAGGGAGGGGGGGGGGATACATTTTAAGATAAGCTGTGAGTATCATTAGGTGATCTTTAGGCAAAAGTAGGTCAGAAAGAATGGTATAACCGGGTCACCAAAAAATTAGAGCTTCTTCATCTTATTTTTTAGTTTTTTGCTTTATTCCAAAATAAGTTATATATTTAATATGGAACACTTCGGATGTTCATTACTGATAATACTTAGGACTGATAAGGTTCTTACGTACAGTTGTAACTTTCAATGCCAAAAGTCATAGTTGCCACATCCTTTATTTCCTAGTAGCTTTCTGGGACTATTGTTCATTTGTGTTTTCTCAGCCTCTGATAATTGTTGATTTGGGCAAGCAGCCCTAGGAAGTCTTTTTTCTCTTTCCTCAGAAAGCTTGGAAGTCTTTTTTCTCTTTCCTCAGAAAGCTTGGAAGTCTTTTTTCTCTCTCAACAGGAAGCTTCTGTCGATGCCAGTGAGTGTGGCTGTATGTGACATTTTTCCCTTGCAGTACTCTTGGGGGAATATTCTCAAGGACTAATCGCCGATTTATTGGCACTTTAGCGCTGCAAAAGTGGCGACAGATCCATGGCCCCATTCTCAGGCTGGTACAAACTGCCGACATCGCCAGTTACCCAGCGATAGCTGGCGCAAAAAACATTGCCACGGATGAGAGCGACAACTAACACTAATGATATGCAGAGTAGGCGTTCCCGTGCAAAAACATACGAAAACACCACTCCGCGATATTCTCAACGACCAGCCAGATCTGCGCTGCAACCCAAAAACAGGCGATAAGGCGCGTTAGCAGCAGGGTCTTAACACCTGCCTTTTACTGGTGTAAAGCAGGACGACAACCTGCAGCATGAAACGGAGCCCAGCCCAGAGCCACATCTGAAGACCAACACATGTCATGGAGCCACTGACCATGCAGCATGGAGACCCAAGAGGGCCACAACACCCACCGCCACCACCACCAGGCCCCCCCGTGCCCCCTTCCCGGACTACCACCGAGGCAGCGCAGAACAAGACAGCTGACCTCCCGAAAACGGCATGGCCCCTCAGCCACACAATTGCAGAATGTGGGGAGAGGTGGGAACCAAGTATGTGCGAAGGAGGCAAGTGACCCATCAATAAGAATGTACACAATGCCAAGTGTGGTGGTGATGTGCTGGACTGACTTCAGTATGCAGAGCACAGACATGTCCATGTGGACATATACTGATGGTGTGTATAGTGTTGTGGACAGTGGACGCAACCATGCCACCTCAGGCAGTGGGGAAGACCCCGGTCATGTAGCTGTGTCGTCATCCCCTGTAAGCGTAAGCGGAGTGGGCTGGCCCGGCGTACGCCAAGCCAGCGTAGGGGTGTGAAGGATTTGCCCGGGGCTCTGGGCGTGGTTCAGTCCTGGCCTGGGCAAGGAAGTAACTAATGAGTGTGTCACTGTTGTAGTGTCGGCGCCACCCAGTCCGCAATCGACAATGTTGCAATGTAGCATGCACCCGGAGGGCGGGCTCGCACGAACGGGGAAATGAAGGAGCGCAAGACTGCTCGGGGTCTTGGCTCATACATGCCAAGTGTTGTGTGTATCTGTATTGCCGCAGCATGAGCCAAATGCGTAGACCTACTCGCAGCGCGAGTTCAGCCAGGCATGAACCCTACATCTGTGTCCGCCCTATCCTTCCCACAGGCCTACACTCACGTGGCAGCCCACCTTCATCGGCCAACATCACAGTGTCATTGTCAGGCTTGTGGACATGCGCAGACAGGCATGACAATGGTGTGCCGTAGGAGTGCAAGTGATGCAACCGCGCAGCGCACTCAGGTAAATTGGCTCGGGGGAGGGAGGAGCAGCTGTGAGGCAACGTAAAACACAGTGATGCCGCTCATTTGCCACATGCAAGACACGTCAAACTTGAATCCCAAAGTCGCACACATCCCACCCCACCCCCAACAAGCCACTTCACATTTCCTGACTGCAAGCAGATGAGAAACTAACATTAGGGATGAAAGCTCCTTTGTCTGGACTATCAGGCGGAAGCACATCTGCACCTCCGACCTCGGAATTGCATGTGCCCGGCACCCCCTGACAGATATTAGAGCAGCTGATGACGACTCCCACACTACGCACAGCCCGACGAAAGACCAACGTATACACACCCCACACACAGAAGTCCTTGCTCGAAGTTATCTAGCATGGAATGGCCTTCACACTTACTCCCACACCATCCCAGGCGTACAACCGTTGCACACTAAAACAACCCATTGATCCGAGCTGTGGCATTTCATCCACAGAACTGGCGCAGGTCAGAACAGTGCCGCTTCAACCAGAGCCACTGACGCAATGGCAGAACATCCCGGACACTTGCACAACCCCTGTCAGGTGGAACTGTACCGTGCACGTATGCTGCATTTTCTGGGGGCACTGCCATTGGCAGTGCTGCGGATCAGTTACCGGCTAAGCTTCCACCTTGCCAACGTCACCTGCATTCAGCCTGTGTTGCATTGTCGATCGTGCATATTCGAGTGGCCCATGGATTTCTGCCTATCCAACAGGGTGGTAGCTGAACTGGATCTTGACATGTGTGTGCTCCCCCTGTTGGCCCACGACCAGGAGTGTCACCGTGATACCCGTTTATGGGATGCGTTGATACTTGGCATGCATGCTGGCAGCTGGACCTGGGAGATTGCACAACTCCTCGTGTGCAGTGACCACATTGAACCGCTCCCCTATTGGGCTGTCGTGCTAATTGGTGAAAGGGGGTGGACGCAGCACATCTGTCCGGACCTGCTAATGGATCGCCTCGCCGTCCTGTTTGATGAAGTCGACAACGACCTCATGTTGGAAATGATAGCCTACGGAGCTGCAATCGCTTTCATGGACGAGTAACTACGTACCTGCAGCCACAACAGATTGGAACCCATTGCACATGTCCCAACACCTTGTTGCATCTTGGAGATCTGGTCACATATCCCACGACAACAGTGGACATGGCTGCATTCGCCTGGACTCCGAATACATGAGTGGACAACAACGCGGGTTGACACACACCTGTGAAGGGTGAGGCACTCCCCGGAGTGGACAGCGGCGCTTGGCAACGTTCCTCATATTACTGACATACTGCTAGATTGGTCTGTATGTTGTGGCACTTCTCTTGCCCGTACTGACCGCAAATGCTAATAAAGTCTACGCACCTTCACTTGTATTCAACTGTGATGAGTGTTGATTTGAAAGACAATGTGTGTCTCACTGCCTATCTGGGTCACGGCCAGACATGCGCATTGGTAGCATTACCCAGGGAGTACCTTTTTGTGGAATCACTGTCCCTACATTCATCCATACTTTCATACTTGATTGGTCATAGCCACGACACATCTGTGTGAATCAGAATGTTTTTTTCGCATTCAGTGGAGTGTTGAAGCTGGAGCAGTACAGGGCCATGTACACCCCACTTTACATTGTTGCCCCATGGAGGGCCAGCCAGAGTCCATTAGGGATTGACAAGTTCAGCGGAAGAGGCAGACTTCAGTCCACAGTGTGATTGCTGTGTCATTGGTAACCAAACCAAATATGGCAGTCCCTGTCGAAGTCCACGGTGAGTGTCGCTGAGTGTATCGGGGGGTAGTGGAAGGTGTTAATCCAGGGCATGATGCAGAGGGCAGAACCAAGCTGAAACAGGCCATATGGCGGAGATGAATGCTACCACTTCATTCTTACCACAGTGCCAAATTCATCATCATCTTCGCCCTCTGATGTGTCAGGTGCCTCACATGTGGGTGGTGGTGTTTAGTCTGCATCACTGTGTGGCACTGACACTTCAGGGGGCGCAGATGTGGATGGAGTAGTAGCAGCAGCATTCATCCGCGCCAGGCGTTGTGGCGGCAATGCCATGACGAGGATCTGCAGGGCATGGAAGATCACAGCTACATCTCGCTGGTGTGCAGCCGTGGCAAACATTCTTTCCACCTGCATCCGCTCCATGTTCAACATAATCCTCCGCATGTGTCCCAACTCCCAGCTGGCATCGCTGGAGCCACTCTGACTGGACAGTTGTTCTTGACTCAGAGTCATGACTCCAGCGATGTCAGCCATGGATTGTTGGAGAGCATGGAGCGGACAGTGGGTGTCCGTTAGGGACTGTAAGTGGTCCCTGATGGGACGTAGACACCCACGTATGGCATCTAGTTTGGCTGCCATGAGGTCGAACCCCACCCGCAGCTGATCAGCCATCTTCTCCTGGCACCCTAACACACGGCGTTGGAATGCCATGTGTTGGTCGTGGGGGTCCTGGGAGACAGCAGTGGTGGAGGGTGCTTCGTGCTGTGTGGTCTGTGCAGGGGGTGGGGTCTCCTCGATGCAGCTGGGCTGCACTGCTCCTGGAGGTGGGGTGCCAAAACTGTCCATGGGCTGTTGGAGGGCGTCGATGTTGATGTTGGGGAGGTCCTCTTCATCATCAGTGCTGAGTTGTTGGGTCTGCTCTGCAGCAGGTGTTGATTCTCCCTCTGCAATGTGAAGGGGAGATGCAGATTGACATTGTGTTCACATGTATGTTGACGCATTGGACAAGTTTACTTGCAGACTGCATGACAATGTACATTGTGACTGTTTGTGAGGAGATGCCTATGTGATGCGGGACAGTTGACATTTCTACACCATCAGAGATGTGAGGTTGTACTTGTACGTTATCATCTCACAGTTTCCTGCTATGCCAAATGCGAATGGCCATTTTCTACACACAAGCGGCAGTAGTTGTGTCCTCTGTTCTGTTGTGAAAGTGTTGCCGTTTGTACCACATTGTTATCAATGTTGAGGTGCTCTTATTCTTATGTGTGTGTGCAGCATTGTGGGTGTGTTGCCCCTTCAGCTCTGATTTGGCGGTGTGCCTTTGACTTCTGTGCTTATACAGTGCTGAGATGTTGCAGACTTGGGTAACTTGGGCTCTTGGTCGGAGTTGTGACTCTTGGGCATGGTTTGTCCGGAGATGTGCTATACTTAATTGTGCATGTGTGCCATTGTGCCCATCTCCCCCTGTTCCCCCAGTCCCTGGTCGTTACTCACCCTGTTGCTGTTGGCTCAGGTCATGTTGTGCAGTGTCCGGTCCCCCAACTCCTGCCACCGTCTCCCCAATGATGACTCGGGTCACCATTCCCTCCATCTCATCCAGCTCCTGGTGTGTCGCTGGACTCCCTCCTCCAGTCTGCATTGCTGCTTTCAGGTTGGCTGCGGGTTTCAGCTTGGTTTTGCGCTTCCCATCAGTCCAGCGCTTCTTGCAGTCGTCCACTTCCCTTCTCTTCACTCCGACTGCATTCACCTTGGCCAATATGAACTGCCATATTGTATTTTTAGTTGCCAATGACACAGTGGAGGTGATGCACAGTTGGTGGTGGTGTTCTATGTCCTCCGTAATGGGGATCTGGTTTTCCTGCGTACTGTAAGGCGTCTTCGTCTTCTTCTTCTTCTCCTTGCCCTTCCCTGACCCCGAGGTCCCAGGCTGGTCCTCCGTGGGGCTTGTGGGGTTCTGGTTGTCCTCTGTACTCGCTCCGGCTACCTCCATGGTGCTTCGCAGTTGTTTGTGTTTTTTGTTGGCGCTTTTGTGGTGGTTTTTCCCGCCTGACTTGTGGGACTTGCAGGCCTGGCGCTGCTTGTCGCTGTGTTTTTTTTTCGCAGTTGGGCCCATCGCAACTTTTTTCACGTTCGGCTTTAGATTTTTATCGCCGTCCCGGGGATTTTATCGCAGACATTTGAGGCGTTATCAGGTCACTATCGCATGTTACCGCTGTGTTGAGAATGGGGCGTTGACACAGAATTATTTTCCCGCGATGGACGGCGATATGTGAGATTGCGTTAACCCATTTTGGCGATGATTATCGCACGTTCTTGAGAATATCCCCCTTAGTCTCTTAGTTCTTGTTGGTTATTAGGGCTCTTGGGAGTCTTTCTTCAGTATCAGCTGTAGAGAACTACTGTTCTTGAGAATGGAGGGGCACAATGACGAGTTTCTGTGTTCATTGGCTCTTCAGTATCCAATCATAAAGAAGGCCTCAGGTTTCCCCAAGAAGAGATAAAAGATGGCGGACAGGTCGGATGGTCTAGTAATCAATGGGAATGGCTCTACCCGCATGCATAAGAATGCCCGCGCAGGGGTCGCTGGGAAAGGTGGGCACTGTGCATAGGAAGTGTGGTTGCAGGCTCGGGCACCCGCTGCAGAGCATTTCGCTGGTGGCTCACGCGGGGACCACTCCTTCTGCAGGATCAGCGGAGTGACGACCCTCAAAGTCCCTTGCAACTAGGGGCGGCAAGGGCAGTGCCAGCTGCCAGTAGTAGCAATCTGCAATTAAGGGGTTGCAGGTACCCCAGATTGACATCCAAGCAGCCATTTTGTCCAGGAGCAGAAAAATGCTCTATCACTTTACTCCACAATGCAAGTGACACAGCAACAAGTGTTAGCCCTGCATTCGACTGTCTGGGGCCTGTCACTCCGAGGACGCTGCGTGAATGAAATACAAATAAAAAAATCATTTTTTCAGCCCCAACAAATACCGCAAACTGGTTCAATTACATCGTGTCAATAAAAATGTAAAACAGACACAGGGCTTAGTGGACAGAATATTAAAACCTCTTTGTTTGATGCTGTCAGACAATATATATTAAAAAGAGCCTCTCTCTTATGATACAATAATTTCCAAGTCATTTCATTACTGCAGGCTACGCATAATTCTCGGGCAGCGCCTCCTTTCTGTGCATGTTTTCGATTCTGAGATCTGCTGTTGTGCAGCGTTATTTTTTTTTTCTTTTTCTCCCCTTCTGGAAGCTAAATTAATTATTGTGGATTTATCTCGCGAGCTTGTCAGAGGGGGATGATGAACAGCGCCTAATATTGAAAGATTAGAAGGGGGCACACGAGCTGTTGGGTCTCAGATACACGGCGGGTGCACTGCTCGCCACATCTGGAGGCCAGGGAGGCACGTGCTCGGCTGCAGGAGCGCGAGCTGGAAGGGAAAGACAAGGCCACCCTAAACCTTGGGGTTACATGACGGTTGTTTTTAAACGTGCATTGGCAAAGCTAATAGGCCTTGCGCATGCAGGAGCTATTGGCTTTGCCAATATGTTTTAGCCATGCTGTACACCAGTTGATCGGTGAAGAGTGGAGTAGAGTGTTGTAGAGTGGAGTGGTAACTATAGAGTGTTGTGAAGTGGTGTAGAGCAGAGTAGAGTGGCACAGAGGGTGTTGTGTTGAGTGAAGTAGAGTGTTGACAGAGTGGAGTAGTGTAGGAGAGGGGAATGCGATAGAGTGTATTAGAGTGTTGTAGATTCAAGGGGCATACAGTGGAGTGGCATAGAGTGACAGAGCAGAGTGGCACAGAGTGGAGTGGTGTAGAGTGCAGTAGTGTGTCATAGAATAGAGTGGAGTATAGTGGCATGGATTAGTGTAGAGGGACTTGCATTAAGCGTAGTAGAGTGGAATAGTGTCGTAGAGTGGCATTGAGTGGAATAGAATGTTGTTGAGTAGAGTGCCATAGAGTGAAATAGAGTGGGGTAGAGTTTAATGGAGTCGAGTGTCATAGAGTGGAGTATCGTGGAGTGTTGTAGAGTGGAGTTTCGTAGAGTGGACTATAGTAAAGTGGCGTAAAGTACTGTGGTGCAGAGTAGATTGTGGTATAGTGCACTGGCTTTGAGTAAAATGGTGTAGAGTCCATTGGCATAGAGTGCAGTGACGTAGAGTACAGTGGTGCTGAGTAGAGTGCAATGGCTCAGAGTGGAGTGGTATAGAGTGGTCTAGAGTGCAGTGGCATAGAGTGATGTGACGTAGAGTAGATTGTTTCAGAGTAGAGTGAAGTGGCGTAGAATGGAGTAGTGCAGGTTAGAGTGGAGTGGTGTAGGGTAGAGTGCAGATGTGTAGAGTAGAGTGACGCTGAGTGCAGTGACATAGAGTAGAGTGGTGTAGAGTGCAGAGGCGTGGAGTGCAGTGGAGCAGAATAGATTTGAGTGGTGTAGAGTGGAGTGATGCAGAGTAGAGTGCAGTGGCATAGAGTGCAGTGGCATAAGAATGGCTTTGAGTTCAGTGGCGGAGAGTGCAGTCTTGCAGAGTAGAGTGACATAGAGTGCAGTGACAGAGTGCAGTGGCATAGAGTGCATTGGAGTAGCATACATTGGCGTAGAGTGCATTGGCGTAGAGTAGAGTGGTGCAGAGTACAGTGTTGCAGTGGCAAAGAGTGCAGTGGTGCATATTAGAGTGGGGTAGGGTGCTTTGGCATAGGGCAGATTGATGCAAAGTAGAGAAGAGAGGACTAGAATGATGTAGCGTAGAGTGCAATGGTGCACAGTAGATTAGGGTGCCGTACATTGGATTGGAATAGAGTGCAGTGACGTAGTGTAGTGGCATAGAATATAGTGGCATTGGCATAGAGTGCAGTAAAGTGGCGTAGAGTAGAGTGGTGCAGAGTAGAGTGCAGTGGGCAGAGCAGAGCGGTGCAGAGTAGGATGGTGCTGAGTTGGGTGATGTAGAGTAGGTCGGCAGAGAGTGCAGTGTTGCAGAGTATTGTATTGTATTGTATTGTATTGAAATTGCATTTATATAGCGCTTACTACCCCTGACGAGGCGTCGAAGCACTTTTTCGGCGAGTAGCACGCTACTCCGGAACCCAAAAGGATTAGTGTTCAGTTAGTATAGTGAAATATGAACGTAATTTGAGTGGTGGATAGGTTAGTCAGTTATTTGGATTCAGAAGGATAGAAGAGGGAAAAGGGTTGCATTTATATAGCACTTGTAACCTCTGATGGGGTGTTAAAGCGCTTTTTTGGTGAGTAGCACGCTACTCCGGAAACCCATTAAAGGATTAGTGTTGAATTAGTATAGTGAAATATGAAAGTAATTTTGAGTGGTGGATGTTAGTCAGTTATTTGGATTGAGAAGGGTAGCAGAGGGATAGAAGAGGGACAAAGGTTTGCATATATATATATATAGCACTTGTTACCCCTAATGGGGCTTTGAAGCACTTTTTCGGCGAGTAGTACGCTACTCCGGAACCCATAAAGGATTCGTGGTGAATTAGTATAGTGAAGTATGAAAGTAATTTGAGTGTTAGATATTAGTCAGTTATTTGGATTGAGAAGGATAGCAGAGGGATAGAAGAGGGAAAAGGTTTGCATTAATATAGCGCTTGCCACCCCTAATGAGTGCAATATAATGTACTCCAAGCTGCTACATCCACTCTTTCCTCCTACAATTCTAACCACTACCCACGTACGCACTACACAAGCACCTGATCCTGCCGATCCAGTTGGTAAAAACTTTTGGGAGATCTCTCTTCGCTATTGAATTTGCGTGGTGTCTGAAGCTACCCACATATTACATTATGTATACCTTAGTTGTACGGAAAGAAAGAAATTGAAAATAATGGAGAGGTTTGAAAATGACCAAAATCCTGGTTTATAGTTTGTCGGATGGTCACTCCATCACAAACCTCAAGTATATCCTGTCCGCATTATTACAAGTGCCACAGCGTATAATGCTCTTGTAATAAGGTGGACAGGACACTCGTCACATTGGTGATCGAGTAATCCACTTGCCAAACTCCAAATCAGGTCCCAAGTCCTTGACTCAAAGTGCAGCAGCGTATAATGCTCTTGTAATAAGGTGGACAGGATATTCGTCATGTTGGTGATCGAGTTATCCATCCGCCAAACTCTAAATCAGGTCCTAAGTCCTTGACTCAAAGTGCCCAGAATGGCCCCTCCTGAGACGCTGCATGGTATTGAAATGGGCAGTCACTACTGGTGGTGCAGGTCCGTGGATTACATGTTTACTGGTGTAGGCAGGTGTGCTGCACCTACAGATCGGTCCTTCCAGGGATCTACTCTACACTTGTCTTATTCATCCTGCAGGACTCCTCTGCCTGGGGGCCAGGACCTTGGCTAATATTCAGCGCCCCTAAGAAGGAAGACATTTCTTTGCTGCACCTAATCTTGGTGGCTATTCTAGGAGCGGGGAGAGGGTACCGCACTTCCACTGTACACAGGACGATGATTTTCTGCCCATACTCTACTGCAGTGGTCTTCAAACTTTTTGATGTCGAGACCCCCTTGTCAAATCTTTTTAGGCGTAAGGACCCCTTCTGACAACATTTTCTAGAAACTGGTTCTCCTCATCATCAACATCTATCGACAACCATAAATGCCCCTATTAGACCTGGCATCTTTTGACATGTTTTCCTGTTTTTTTTCCTTTCTGACCTCCTAGTTTTGACTCTATTTTTGCTGGTTCCGTGTCTCTGCGCACTTTCTCACTGCTGTTCAGTGTTAAAGTGCAAGTGCTCCTATTGTAAATTGTATTATTAGTTGGTGTTTCCATGATTGGCATGTTTGACTTACTAGTAAGTCCCTAGTAAAGTGCACTGAGGGTGCCAGGGCCTGTAAATCAAATGCTGCTGGTGGGCCTGCAGTACTGATTGTGCCACTCACCCATGTAGCCCTGAAAAGGGTTATCAGACCTGCCACTGCAGTGTCTGCGCGGTTTGTAACTGCCATGTCCACCTGGCAAGTGCACCCACTTGCCAGTCCTTAATCTTCACTTTTCTTACATGTAAGTTACCCCTAAGGTAGGCCCAAGGTACCCCTGTGGGCAGGGTGCCGTGTATATTAAAGGTAGGACATGTACTGGTATGTGTGACATGTCCTGGTAGTGAATTACAGTGTGTTTCATTTTTCACTATGGAAAGGCTATCTGTCCCAATGGATAGAATGGGAGTATACTTATTGTATTGTATTGTAATTGCATTTATATAGCGCTTACTACCCCTGAGGAGGCGTCAAAGCGCTTTTTCGGCGAGTAGCATGCTACTCTGGAGCCCATAACATCTTATAAGCATATCTTCCCATTGGGACAAGATAGAGAAATGGGGTTTAGTATGCCTGAAATCAGAATATAAAAATGCATCTTTTAGTAAAGATGATTTTTATGTTCTGTGTTTGAAAATACCACTTTTAGAAAGTAGGTATTTTCTTGCTTAGCGATTCTGTGTGCCTCTGCTGGGTTTGTGGATTGACTGTCTGGCTTTGGAGTGACAGGGGCTGGGGATGTACATTCTCATCAGACAGCCAATGGGGAGGTCAAGGTGTGTCCTGCCTTTCCTGGATGAGTCAGGACTGGGCTGAATAGGCCTGGGCTGTATTTATAGTAGTGGGAGGAGATTTCCTTGCACCTGGATGGGCCTGGTCTGCCTTGGACAATGCTGTCTCCACCGCCTGCCAGGAAGCTGGGCCAGAGAGGATGTAACTGGTTTGGGCTGGGCACAGGCACTCTCTGCCCAAAGCACAAAGAGAAAATGGAGTATAAATATTGGGGTCCAGACCCCAGAACTTTAGAACTCGCTGGAATCAAGGAACCTGCCAAGAAGAAGAGCTGGAAGAACTGCCAACAGGAGTACTGCAACTTTGCTGTATTGTATCATTGTTGGGTTGGCCTGCAGTTGCTGCTTCTGCCTTGGGCAGTGAAAGGACTGGACTGAACTTTCTTTACTTGTTGCTGAGTATCTCCAAGGGCTTGAAGTAGAGCTTGCCTCCTGTTCTGAAGTCTTAGGGACCGCAAAGACTTCACGACCTCTGGGTACTGCCTCTGGAACCGTGGTTTCAGTTGCCACAGAGGGGGGAAAGCAACCGACTCCGTCACTGACTCCGTCGCTGGCTCCGTGTCCTGAAGGCACCGCAAAGGGCACCGCTGCATCTCGCACTGCAACCCTGGTCTCACTGACGATGGCCGCCGAGCTGCTGCTTGCACCGTGACCTGTGGGCACCGCACTCCGCACCGCCTCGCTTCACTTCGCCGCCCTGGTCTCACCGATGCCGTCGCTGACTTCGACAACCGTGACCGCACCGTGGCTTGGGGGCACTGCTCGTAAGTCTTGCAACACACTGCCCCGTCCCACACCGCAGTCCGGACCGACCGACGCCAGCTCCCCGCAAAGTGCATATTTTTAAGTACTGTATGTTGGATTTGTATTGTTTTGGTCTTGCTTTAAATATATAAAGTATTGGATATTTTTCTAAACTGGTGTGGTGTCCTTTTGTAGTGTTTTCACTGTATTACTGTTGGTTATGTGCAAATCCTTTACACACTGCCTCTGAAATAAGCCTGACTGCTCGTGCCAAGCAGGTGAGCAGGGGTTATAGAGTGTTGTAGAGTGCAATGCTGTAGAGTGCAATGGTGTAGAGTGCAGTGGCCTAGAGTGCATTGGTGTAGAGTGGTGCAGAGTACAATGATATAGAGAGCAATGGTGTAGAGCATAGTGGCATAGAGTGCAGTGGCGTAGAGTGTTGTAGAGTATAATGGAGTACAGTGCAGTGGTGCAGAGTAGTTTGGCGTAGAGTGCTTTGGCATATAGTGTATTGGATTTAAGTAAATTGGTGTAGAGTGCATTGTCCTAGAGTGCAGTGGTGTAGAGTGCAGCGGCGTAGAGTAGAGTGGCTTAGAGTGCAGTGGGGTAGAGTGGAGTGGCGCAGGGTAGATTGGAGTGGCATAGAGTCTAGAGGCGTAGAGTGGAGTGGCGCTGCGTGGAATAGAGAGGCGTAGAGTAGATTGTTTTAGAATAGAGTGAAGTAGCTTAGAGTGCAGTGGCATAGAGCAGAGTGTCGTAGAGTGCAGTGGTGCAGAGTAGATTAGAGTGGCATAGAGCCGATTGGCATCGAGTGCAGTGGTGCGTAGTAGAGTAGTGTGGGGTTAAGTGCATTGTCATACAGTAGAGTGCTGTAGAGTAGAGAGGTGTCAAGTGAAGTGGC
Source organism: Calotriton arnoldi (assembly GCA_963921515.1). NCBI lineage: Eukaryota > Metazoa > Chordata > Amphibia > Caudata > Salamandridae > Calotriton > Calotriton arnoldi. The sequence goes on from CAWUFW010002044.1 coordinate 2,118,096, forward strand.
GTAGAGTGGAGTGGTGCAGAGTAGAGTGCATTGATGCATAGTGGAGTGGAGTGGTATAGTGTGGAGTGCTTGGTTTTGAGTAAAGGCGTGTAGAGTGCATTGGAGTAGAGTGCAGTGGTGTAGAGTTCAGCAGCATAGAGTACAGTGGTGTAGAGTGCAGTGGGGTAGAGTGGAGTGGTGCAGGGTAAATTGCAGTGGCATAGAGTGAAGTGGCGTAGAGTGGAATGGAGCAGAGTGGAATAGAGTAGATTGTTTCAGAGTAGAGTGAAGGGGCGTAGAGTGCAGTGGCATAGAGTAGAGTATCATAGAGTGCAGTGATGCACAGTAGATTACAGTGGCTTAGAGTGGATTGGCGTAGAGTGCAGCGGTGCATAGTAGAGTAGTGTGGGGTAGAGTGCATTGGCATAGAGTAGAGTGGTATAGAGTAGAGAGGCATTGAGTGAAGTGGCGTAGAGTGGACTGGTGCAGAATAGAGTGCAGAGACAGTGTGAAGTGGAGTAAAGTGGCATAGAGTGCAGTGATGCACAGTAGATTAGAGCGGTTTAGAGTGGATTGGCATAGAGTGCAGCGGTGCATAGTAGAGTAGTGTGGGTTAGAGTGCATTGGCATAGAGTAGAGTGGTGTAGAGTAGAGAGGCATTGAGTGAAGTGGCGTAGAGAGGAGTGGTGCAGAATAGAGTGCAGAGACAGTGTAAAGTGGAGTAAAGTGGCATAGAATGCAGTGATGCACAGTAGATTAGAGCGGTTTAGAGTGGATTGGCATAGAGTGCAGCGGTGCATAGTAGAGTAGTGTGGGTTAGAGTGCATTGGCATAGAGTAGAGTGGTGTAGAGTAGAGAGGCATTGAGTGAAGTGGCGTAGAATCGAGTGGTGCAGAGTAGAGTGCAGAGACAGTGTAAAGTGGAGTAAAGTGGCATAGAGTGGTGTCATGCAGAGTGGAGTGGTGTAGAGTTTAGTGGCAAAGAGTGCAGTGGTGTATAGTAGAGTAGTGTGGGGTAGAGTGCATTAGCATAGAGTGGTGTAGAGTAGAGAGGCATGGAGTGAAGTGAAGTGGCATAGTGTGGAGTGATCAGAGAAGAGTGCAGTGGTGTAGAGTGATGCAGAGTAGAGTAGAGTGGGGTAAAGTGGAGTATGCATGGCGTGGTGGCTCCCTGTCATTACAGACAACACATCTTCAATTGAGATGACCATTACATTTGCAAAGACATACAGTTTTACTGATAAAAATATACAGCGCACAAACGATAATGTGCGGAAATGTCATCACCTAGTGTCTTGATTTGTTTTGGTCATATCAAAATATTTGTTCCTGCCACACTTCAGAATTACCCCAAAATTTGCTTAATTTGTGCTTTCCATATTCTGAAAGATCTGCATAGTTCATTTAGAGACATTTAAATTTTGTGTTGTGCTAGAAAAAAAATAACCGTTCAGCACACCCCAAGTAGCCACCTAGAAAAAAACAAAAACATCCTGCAACCTTTCTGTCTCACATGGGTACCCAGCAGGATTGTACCATACGTCCTCTCACTTTGAAGTCAGAGAAAGAAAAGTAAACACAAAGCTCCCTGGAAGACAGGCTGACATTTGACCTCTGTCTTTGAATGCGCAGCAAAAGTGACAAGATAAAAACACTATTTAAAGACCTGTTTACAGAAATTCAGTACTGGTGGAAGAATACAGTGAGTAGGGTTTGGGCAAGAGAAGGGACAGACTCAAGCTGGACAGCCTAAAACAAATAAAGCCAGCAAGTAGAAAGCAAGCAAATGTGAGTTACAAACCTTTCACCTTTCAATAGCTTTATTTCGATAGCACGTATCATAAAAGCATTGTTCGACAGTTGTACAAAAAAATAAAAACGTGTGCTCGATAATAATAAATCTTTGAATGCAGAAATTCACATAAATTGTGCTGGCACAACATTTTTGGCATTATATTATGTTACAAAGCATAAAACAAATATCAATAAAAGCATTTGCCTAGAGGGTGTGCGTACAAGTGTCTACAAGTTCTCGCCATGACATGTACATGTCGATTAAAAGAGGGGTATTAAAAAAGATAAGAAAGAATAAAGTTCATCACAGCAGTATTTATATAAAGTGCAAGTGCTATGTCCATCTAGAGAGACATTCTAAGTTTGTGGTGACATCCCAGTGTGGTCTGTGATTTAGTAAGTGCAACATCACTTAGCTTTATAGCTGCCTCCAGTAACCCACAAGGCCTGTAGTTAAGTCACCCCACGCAGGGCTTTAAGCCAAATTAACCAAGCGTAACTTAAAAACGTAGCCACCCCACAAGAGAAAAAAGCGCTTGGGTCGGATTTTAGGATGCGCAGGGCAACCCGGTGTTCGCGGGTGCCCATGTCACTGCAAATTGGTTTTATCCATTTGGACCTAGCATTGTTGTAAGCTGGGCAAGCAAACATGACAAGGGCAACGCACTCCGTCAGGGCTCCGCAACAAGGGCAACTTTCTGTTGTATTCTCGGGTGAGTGCCACTTTGAAGTTAGAGCATTGACAGGGAGCGAGCCGAACCCAAACTGAATATACAGGGCCCTGTCCCGTGGGACCTGGATCACGTCTAGGTATGGCTCCAGACTTCTAGTCTGCTTAAATGTAAGAAATTCATCTGTTAGTCTCCCCATATGCGACTTGCTGAGCTCCTGACTATCAATCCAGTCCCAGTATTGGCGCTTAAGTTCCACCTTGCTCGGGGGGGGGGGTTTGGGTGTCCCACGAATCTTTCAGGCCAAGAAGTATCATAGTTTTTCTCACATATGATATAGGTTCTCCTCTAGCTATGTCACATTATTGCTCTTGATGAGGTCTAGCCGCAGCGCGGGACACACTAGTGAGTGTAACCATGCACTTTATAAGCTTGCTTATTATTATTATTATTATTACTTGACCCTGTGGTCCACATCTAAGTTCATTACCTCCGTTAGAGCTGTGGCGTAATTGGTGAGCTCTACGGTGCGCTGTAGGCGAGTCCAAAAAAGCAATGGGCGGAGCTTAGCAATGTCTTTAAATGGCCGCCTGTCCATATCATGCAATAGAGGTATGAGTGGGGTGTTACGGGGAAGCATCACCAGCTCCCTCAAGAACTTATGCTCCGACCTACTGATGTCGTCTACATTCTCAAACCCCCATAGCTCGGCTCCGTAAAGAGCCGAGCTGACTGCCTTAGCATCATAGGCTATGAGGGCCGGGGCAACTGGCCTACTGTATGAGGAGCGATGTTCTTTAGATAGTGCCCCGGCCACGCGTTTATGATTCATGAGCATTTTAGCTAAATGGGGCCTCCAAGACATTTTGTCTGTGAGTCGAATACCAAGATATTCGAAGGTCCCTACTCTCTCCAGGGGGGTACCATTCAGTGTAAGATTGTTCCTGAAGGATTTGTGGGGGTTAAAAACCATGAGCTTTGTCTTTGTGGTATTAATGGCACTATCTAAAGAACATCGCTCCTCATACAGTAGGCCAGTTGCCCCGGCCCTCGTAGCCTATGATGCTAAGGCAGTCAGCTCGGCTCTTTACGTGAGACAGTGTCGAAGGCCACAGAGAGTTCAAACAGGATGAGAGCCGCTATTTCTCCTCAGTCCAGGGTGATTCGAATGAAATCGGTGGCTGTGAAGAATGCTGTTTCGGTGCTGTGGTTCTTTCAGAAAGAGTGTTGTCTAGAAAATGGTGAAGTTCCATGTGGGTTGTGAGTTGCTTGTTGGTAGCCTTCTCAATCACTTTGGCTGGATAGGTAAGCAGGGAGATGGGTCGGAAGTTGCTCAGTTGATTCGGGTCAGCTGTGTGCTTCTTTAGGAGGGCGTTGATTTCTGCAAGTTTCCATTTATCCGGGAAAGTGGCTGACGTGATGTAGGTGTTGATGATGTGGGTCAGGGTGGTACTGATTGGTGATTTTCCAAGTTGTAGATGTGGTGGGGGCATGGGTCCATTGGGGCCCCTTTTTGGATGGCCTGCATGATTGCTGCTGCGTCATTTCTGTTGAGGGTTGTCCATTTGTTCATGTGGCCATCATGGTTGGTGGTGGGTAGATTAACAATGAGTTCTCTGGGGTTGCAGTGGTGTGCAAAGTTGCTGTAGATATTTGCAATTGTGCTGTGGAAGATTTTGGATAGGTTGTTGCAGAGTTGCTAGCAGGCAGCGATGTTGGATGACAGTGGCTGAGGTGAAATTCTTAACGATTGGGAAGATCTCCTTGCTGCTGTTGGAGCTTCCTTCGATGCGGTTCACTAGTGCTTTTTTCTTGGTGTCTCTTATTTGCTGGTGATAGCGTCTGCCTTGTAGGTGGTTCTGTCGGTGGTGTTGTGGCTGAAACTCCATTTCTTTTCTAGCTGTTTACAGTGGCCTGCTTATATGATCTACTATGCTTGTTGGGTTTGATGTGTACAAGGGAGTCCATGCAGTACTTGATCCAGTTATTGAAGTTGCTGATGTCCTTGTTTAGGTTGTCTGTGGGGCTAGGTTGATCCATGCTGACGGCGACGAGCCAGTCTGATTCTGTGATTTTGCCCCAGTTGCATCTTGGAACACTGAGCCCAGTAGGGGTGTTGACTTGAGGTGTGTTGATTTCAAAGTGGATGAAGGAGTCGTCGGTCCATATGAGTGGTGTGGTGGAGTTGTAGTTGATGCTGTCACTTGTGGTGAAGATGGGGTCCACTGTGTGTCATGCGGTGTGTGTTGTTTCTGGGACGAGCTAGTGAGTCCAATGTTGCTCAAGCTATCGAAGGAGTGCTGTGGAGCATGGGTCGTTTCTGTTTTCCAGGTGAAAGTTGAGGTCACCGAGGAGAGTGTAGGCTCTAGAGCCGATGGTGAGCGGAGCAACAAAGTTGGTGATGAGGTTGGTAAAGGTGGCTCGTGGTCCAGGTAGTCGGTAGGTGAGGGTTCTTTTCAGGGTGAAGTTTTCTGAGATTAGCAGCTTGAAGTGTAGATGTTCCATGACTGGGGTGGCGTTCTCTGTGAATGTTGTGCATTTGATGGATTCCTTGTAGTTGATAGCGAGTCCTCCTTTTGATTTGTGAAGGCGGTCCTGTCGAGCGATCTTGTACCCCACGGGAACCGATGAGGGGTTGAGCCAAATCTATGTGATAAAGAGAATGTTAGGTGCATCACTACTCAGCAGGTCCCATATTTCGGGTTGTGTGTTTGCTGAGTAATCATGTGTTGAGAAGCATGCAAGCAAGTGGATGTTGATGTGCGGGTTTGCTTTGGTGTATGGTGTAGAGTGGGGGTGTAGGCATTGGTGCTTGTGTGGCGTGTGTGTTGGGATGGGGTGTTGAGAGCTTTGTTAGTATTTGCATGGTGGTGTGGGTGTGTGGCTGCTAGCAAACCGGCAGTGGGTGAAGGTGAAAGCAACTACCATGGTGTGAGGTGCGACACAGTAGTAGTTGGGGGAATAGCGCCCGGGGTCTAGTGACCTAAGGAGTGCTGCCCGCTGCTCGCGTCCGCTGCATGTCTATGTTACAGCTGCCATTGAGTAGGTCCTGGGAGGGGGTGGAGTGCAGGGTGCCGTGATGTCATTTCCTGTGCTGATGGGTGATGGGAAATTAAGTCCTCTTGCTTGGCTTCTTCTTTTAAAGACTATTGTGGTGGGAAAACCAGTAATATCACTTCCTGTTCAGATGCATGATGGGAAATTCAGTGATATCACTTCCTGTGCAGGTGGATGATGGGAGATCCAGTGAGGTCACTTCCTGTGCTGATGTGTGATGGAAAATGAAGTCCTCTTGCTTGGCTTCTTCTTTTGAAGATAGTTTTGGCGGGAAAGCCAGCAATATCACTTCCTGTCCAGGTGTATGATGGGAAATTCAGTGATTTCACTTCCCGTGTAGGTGGATGATGGGAGATCCAGTGATGTCACTTCCTGTGCTGATGGGAAAAAATGTGAGTTAAAACATACCGTTTTGAATTAACAAAACCACGGTAATTCACCAGTTATAGTTAAGTAACTATGGTAAGTTTAACTTGCGTCCCTGCCATGCACAGTTTTGTCATCAATGATGTATTTTCAGATGTTGCCGTGTTACTAATGAAGTCATATAACATGTCATGAGTAATATGTGAGGGAATTAGACTTGGCCATGCGCGGCGTGGGGTTGGATGCAGGGCCTGGGCTGCGGTCAGTCCTGCACGTAATCCACTGCTGACGCCCTACCCTCCACTGCATACGGCCTTTAGTAGTGCATGGTATGAGGGTGGCCGACTTACACTCCTCAGCACATGGCCTTTAGCTGTGTGCGGCGTGGGGTTGGGCGCAAGGCCTGGCATGTGGGCAGGCCCTGCGCCCAAACCCTGTGGGGGCGCACAATTGACTATATGATGTAACAAGCTAAAGGGTGTCATTTTAGCTAAGGCAGGCCTACTGACTTTGTCAAAGGGTCAGAACACCAAAATATTAAAAAAAAATCCCAATTGGCTTTATCAAGTTGTCAGCACATCAACATATATAAAGCAGACCTATTGGACTTTGTCAAAAAGTCACCAATAACCATAATCAAATGTACATTTTATAAATTCTCACATTGTAATGTTTAATAAAAGTGTTTGTCATAAAATATTTTCACTAAAGCCTTTTTAAAAAAACAATTAACATGTCTAAGACTTCAAAAAAAGAAATGGCACGCCACAACATGCAACCATGGAAAAAAACCACAAGGGGTCCCTGCACTCCAGTTGAAGAGCTTACTGCTCTAACTCAGAGTGTTCTACAAAATATGGCAAGCTCTCCTGGGGTCATGGATTCAATGACATAGGAGACTTACTGTATTTTTATGTGCTGTTGCTGAGGGCTGCTGCACTCCTTGCAGCCCCCCATAACATTTAGAAAAAAAAGGTTGGTGGTGCCCCTGCCCCTTCTTCTTAGGGTCCCACTAGCATCAAAAAATATTTTATAAAATTGTTGCCCTTGCAGGGCATTATGGGGCAATCCCTAGCTAGAGCAGTGAACATGAATTGAGCGGCAACTCCGGTCATTTCACACTCACCGTTCTGTTTTTAGTTTGGGAAGGGGCATTCAGCCTACCTTCCCGAACCTTCTGAGTGCCCGAATACCCCATCCCAGAGAGCAATCAGTTTTTTTTGTAATGGGTAGGGGTGTTCACCGTCCCTCCCAGAGCCACTTAAGAGCCCTGGGGTCATCATCCTCCTGGACAGATTTCAGTTTTTTGGGGAAGGGCGTGGGGTCCCCCACCCCAGCCACAAAACAGCCCCATGGACCCATGCCCTTGATTCGATGTATATTTTCTGTGGAGGGGGCGTCGGGTCCTCCTCCTCCTCCACGAACCACTTAAGGGCCCTCGGGACATATCCCATGGCGCTGATTTTTGGTTTTTGGGAGGGACCCCCTCCCCGAGCCTTAAAAAAGGGCACCGGGGACCCCATCCCATGGGGCTGATTTTTGTTTTTTGGGAGGGCTCCCCCACCCCCAAGCCTTAATAAAGGGCCCCGGGGACCCCATCCCCTGGGGCGGATTTTTGTTTTTGGGAAAGGGGGCTAACTTTTGAAAAGGGCTGCTGCCTTTTTTTTTTTATCGATACCGTAGATTCACGGACCATCTGCAGCACTAATAAAAAAACATAAATATATTTTTGTCCCTGGGGAGGGGTCCCTCAGGGGGCTTAGGGGAGCAGGGTATTCTTATCCTGCCACCCTATATGTTTTATAACCTTATTGCAGGACAGGGGACTGAATCCCTGAGTCTTAAAAGGGCTGCCGCTACATCTTTGTTGATGTGATGGCAGCCAATCAGATCAGATCATTTGAGCTGTTCGATTCGTGAATCCTCTGTGGCGTGATGTATACATATATACATCCATTTTGAACCTTAATTTCTCAAAAATACTACAACAAATCAAAAAAGCATGCTTTCTGGACCAATACCTAGCTTTCTGCCAAATTAGCTTCTTGTGATTTGGTGTAAATCATTTAATTAGTTTTGGAGAAATTAAGGTTCAAAATGTATAAATATATTAAACCGTGGTATGACCGCAGGACCCGTAGATCAAAAGATAAGGTATGATTGACTTCCTAACCGTCAACAAAGATGTTTGGCAGGCAGTTCATTTGGGGACTGAGTTCCTGTGATCTAAAAAAATAAAATAAATAATATATAGGGGGGTAGGGTAGGTATACCACAGGGACCACCCCTTGGGAATAAACACATTCTTTTTTAATGGTACTGTGGTACCGTGGTAATTTTTTTTTAAAAAAGGGACTTTTCTATTTGAATGCCCCCAGGGTGGGCCGGGCCCAGAGGGTTGGCATGCATTCATGTTGTTGAATAGGAGCGGGTCATGCAGCGCCACTATGCGAATAAGTAAAGGGCCCCGGAGAACCCACCCCCTGGGGTTTGAGCTGAGTTCAAATGAATCATGGAAAGGGGTGTGTGCCCCCCTCTAAGCCATTTCCTGGCCCCATGGACCCCTTCCCCGGCACCTGATGTGTTGTTTGAGGAGGCTGTATCAGGCCCCCATATTCTCTCCATAGGATGGCCCCCAAGACACCATCCCCTAGGGCCCAAAGTGTGCCAGTGTCCTGAGGAACCTATACATGGGACACTATCTTGCTCCTTGGCTGGTAGTGTGTGGGCAGGTAACATAAACATTATTCACTGCCCACGCTCTCCCGGGCAGGTGAACATAGCTATGCTTGAAGCCTGTGGGAGCAGAAACAAAGCTGCTCTCACTGGGCGGGAGCAAACCAATACAGCTGGCTCTCGTCGGCACCTATGATGGGTGCTAGCAGGGGAGCCGATGGGGCCATGGAGGCAATCGGCCTCCCCCTATTGCCCCAAATGTTTATGGATGTTGTGGGTCACCAGGGTGGCACTGGAGCACCCACTTGAATTTTATTTTTTTAAAGCACAGCAGCTCAGCACAGGAGGCTGCGGGTGTCCCAGGTGGGACCGAGGCACCCACAATTTAAAAAAAAGAAACGGTTGCAGCCTCTCCACTTCACCATAGAAGAGTTGAGGCTGCTCATTGATATTCATTGCTCCCTTCTGGGAGCACCCCATAATGCTCTTCAAAATGTAGCACTTTGAACTCTAAAAACCAATTAAATTCACTAGTTATAGTTAACTGACATAACTATGACTCGCACCCTCACCATGCACTGCTTATGACCTCACACATTACATCGCTCATGAAAAGTTCAATGGCATCATTGATAACATCACTTATGACATCTGAAATGACATCATTAGTGACAACCAATGTACATGGCGAGGGTGTAAGTTATAGTTACTTGCAAAAACTGTAAATGGTGAATTTCAGTGTTTTTTTAAAATTTAAAATGTTAGGCCAGATTTAAGAAAGTGCCATCCAAGGCAAAGCAGCAGCCAAAAACGCTGAGCTGCGTTGCGTGACTGGGAGGGAGCAGGAGAGCGCCATATTTATAGAGATATGGCACTCTTCCCCCCTCTCCCTAGCGCCAGCTCTGAAGTTTACTGCTGAGTGCCATGCACACACCTTTGCCTCCCCCGGACACTACCTCCAACCTCGAGGTGGCCGTCAAAAATATCAACACATGAATCGCCCAGTGCACTGACATAGTCACTCCCCTAAAACCTGCCAAACCAGGCAGACCCACCAAACACACCAGCTGGTTCACCCCAGAACTTAAAACCACCAAACGCAACTGCAAACGACTGGAAAGGATCTGGTGCACCAGCAAAAAAGCCAACAACCGAGCCACCTACTAACTGGCTCTCAACAACTACCACCAACGTCTGAAAGATGCCAGCACCAACCACAGCAAAGAACTCTTTTCAGAATCGTCAAAGAGTTCTCCAACCTCACACCAACTGAAGACACCGTCACCTCCTCGCAAGACCTCTGCAACACCCTAGCAGACTTCTTTCACAGCAAAATCTCCAACATCTATGAAAACTTCGACCCCGCTCCTTTTCCCCTTCCGACTCCCACTCTAAACCAAGAATCACAATTTGGGACCATTTCACCACACAGATCACGTCAACCATCATGAGCTCAGGAGCACTCGAGGACCCCTGCCCCCACCACGTGTTTAACCTGGGGAACAGCACCATCAGCAGAGAACTAACCACCATCCTCAACATCTCCATCACCTCTGCCACCTTCCCAGAGGAATGGAAATGCGGCAAAGTAAAACCACTCCTCAAAAACATTCCGCAGACCTTCAAGAGCTCAAGAACTACCGTCCCATCTTCTTACTCCCCTTCCCTGTAAAAGTTCTGGCAATAACTATCAATCATCAACTCTCCACCGACCTAGAGAACCATAACCTCCTGGACCCATCACAATTCAGGTTCCATGCAAATCACAGCACAAACCCCCCCCTAATTGCAGCTACGGACATCATCAGATCTCTCCTAGACCAGGGTGAAACTGTTGGGCTGATTCTCCTCGACCTCTCTGCAGCTTTTGGCACCATCTCCCACAACACCCTCCTAAAAACACTCCACCAGAGGGGGATCCAAGGAGACGCATCATCTGTGGCATCCCCCAAGGGTCCTCCCTAAGCCCCACCCTGTTCAACACCTATATGACCCCTCTATCCACCCTGGCCAGGACCTTTAGCATGAACATCATATAGTACGCTGTTGACACTCAGCTCATCATCTCCCTGTCCGTGGACCCCGCAAACACCAAGTCCAACTTCCACCTATGCATGAACCAGGGTCGCCAACTGGATGCAAAACAACTGCCTCAAACTCAACACCGACAAAATGGAGGTACTCATTTACGGAAGCAACACATCACCATGGGACAACTCATGGTGGCCTGTAGAACTGGGACCCGCACCCACACCCACTGAATACACCAGGAACGTAGGTACCATACTCAACAGCAAACTCAACTTGAAAAAACAGATAAACGCCATATCTTCAGCCTGTTTCCTCACTCTCCACATGCTCCAGAAAATATTCAAGTGGCTCCCCACCAGCACCAGACGCACTGTCACCCAGGTGCTCATCACCAGCCGTCTCAACTACAGAAACACCCCCTATGTGGGCATCATCTTACATCTCATCTCACTAAACAGACTCCAGACCATTCAGAACTCAGCAGCCAGGCCCATCCTTTAGCTCCCTTAGGCGAGCCCACATCACCCCGCACCTCAGAACTCTTCACTGGCTCCCTGTACACAAAAGGTACCAGTTCAAACTACAGAGCCCTGCACAATCAAGAACCAGCTTACATCAACAACAGGCTGAACTTCCACCAACCTCGCAGACAACTACGCTCTGCCACCCTCTCCCTTGCCCCCCCCCCGCTTCCACGGGAACAGGGCGGGCGGGCTCTCCTTCTCCTACCTGGGATCAACACCTGGAACAGCCTCCCCCTCCACCGCCGGACCTTCTCAACCCTACAGGAATTCAGGAAAGTACTGAAAACCTGGCTCTTCGACAAACAACACCCAGCAGCAGCAACCTTCAGCATCTGCATACCCTCACGGATGATAAGCAGCGCTTCACGAATCCGATTTGATTGATTGATGGGTTTGCACCATATTGTAAGGGTGTGTGTGTGTAAGTCTAGCATACGTTTTGTTCTGGAAGGGTTTCCTTCCAGTACAAAATACTATGCCTACACAACTTTTAAAACTTGTCCTACGTTGCATGTGTGCTGCACCGTGCACAGTGATGTCACTGACCATGTCATGAGTGATGTAATATGTGAGGTAATAAGCAGTGCATTGCAGGGGCGTAAGTTATAGTTAGCTCAGGTAACTATAACAGCCGAATTTCACTGGTTTTGTACGAGTAAAATTTGAGTCTAACTATAACGTCCCTGTAACTTTTGTTTTTTTCAGTGAATTTCTAAGTTTTTTTTTTAAATTCTATTTCCTAACTACAATGTCCCTGAATTTATGTATACACACATATGAGGATGAAGGACGACAAGAAAATAACGGGCAGTCAGGGCAAAAGTCTGGATCCCACAGGATGTAGTGAGTCAGAAAAAATGTTTATATCCAAAAAAGAAGTTTCCAAACAAATAGACTCACCACAGAACAAAAATAAATTTCCACCACAGCATTTCGTCTTCCACCTTCCTCAGGTAGTACAAGATTGTTTGCTCAGTTACTGCACAGCTGACACTGGTGGATTTTCAACCAGACCTAGTGATTAAGATGTAGAAGTTTTAAAACGATTTCCAGTGTATGAAGGATGCACTCTGACACCTGATAATGTCACAGGGGCAGTACTTTCCCGATTGAGTAATATGAAGGCCCCTAAATAGCATTAATCAGCAAGATTCTGCTGCAGAGAGAAGAAGAGGAAAGAGTTGTGAGACTGCTGAGACTATCTTGGCACTGAGGAAGCTCTGGTGTATGGATGTATTTTGTTATAAATATAATTATAATACACACACACACACATACCCACACATACACACAACACACCCAGACACCCACACACCCAGACACACTCTCTCAAAAACACACCCAAAAGCACACTCATATACCCAGTAGCTCTTTATTCATCGTGTTTCTGTTACCACTGGAACCTTAATCACAGTTGAATCAAATTAAAAAATAAAGGTACGCCATCAGAATAGGGAGCTTTTTCTCCTATCGTCCATTGCAGATTCGCAAATCCGGCAGCAGATTCACAAATCTTCCACACTATGATGGACTGACTCTCATTGAAGGAGTTCTGTTGCGGTCGGCATTACCCACCACAGTGTACGAGTAATGTGTTAGGGAAAAGAAAAAGGGCCTAATGTGGCAGGGGAACCTACTCTGATCCCCAGGCTCGTCTGTGTGGGGTGGGGGGGGGGGCTCAAATGGATTGGTGTGTTATAAAATTATCATCAAAAAGAAAGATTTTTATTGAGGGATTCCCTCACTGGGGACCAGGGACCTTCCTGGGCTTCAGGATTTGTGAATTGGGTATAGGATGTGTGAATACTAATAAAAATAGGGGGCGGGAGGGAAGTATGTAGTGTGGTATTGCAGCACTTGGCCAATGGCAACATGCAGGCTTGGCTTCGTGCCACAGAGTGGGAGCAGAATGCAGTCAACGTTCTTTGGCCATCCGCTACTGCCTAGCAGTGATTGGCTGCCCTTAGAGGGTTGGGCGCACAGCCTGGCCAGCCTGGCCCTATGGCCAACACCTGCTACGCATGGTTGATGTCCATGCGCTTTGAGGGTTGGCTGTTTGCAAGGGTTAGGCACAGGCACTGTGGTTAACCCCGCTGTGAACAGTCAAAGACTTGGGCAGCAGGTATTGGATGCATGTGGAGGTGAAGACCTGGGGCCTCGAGGTCAGGCACTGTGGCCAACCCTGTTGCGAACAACCAAAGGCTCTGCAAAGTAGGGGATTCACCACTGGTGGAGTGTTGGGTGCAGAGCCTGGCCCTGCATCCTATTGTTGCTGCGCACACTGGAAGGCTATGCACAGCAAGGGTTGGCCACCTGCAGAGAGTTAAATACAGAGCGTGGCCACAGGATGCCAAATCCAAAGTGAAAAAGAAAAAGGTTTTGTGCAAGTTGCATTTTGGGGTAGAAAACGAAATTAATATTTTAGGAAGTAGACAATAAAGTCAACCTTATACTTAGTCACAAATAGATACATAGCCACTCTGTGTTTTTGTGGGTGCATCGAACAAATATGAACTTCAAAAGGTTTTATTAAAACACTGGACTACTGGGAGCTCCATTGAAGACAATAAAGTGGCAGAGGCCAATGAGGGCTGCGATAGACCTATTGTAACATTAAAAAGTTGCCTTTCTGTTTCTCTCTGATTAAATTCAAAGCACTCTACCTTCAAGGGGTGAAATGATCTAATAGCACTTTTGCCCTCTTGCTTTGGGTTATATTGGTTGTTTAAGACCCTTTCTGTTATTATAGGCCCTCATCTTTGGCATGGGCTCAAAACTAAGGTAGATGGACTTTACCAACTCGTATAGCCCTAAGCAGAAGATTATATACAGGATAAAATACATTTTGCTGTACAATACAAGGATACTGCGGGTCACAGAGGAATTCATTTAAAATGTCATAGATTTCATAGGTGACTTGCAGCATCCTTTTAACGTTTGTCCGAGGGTGTTTTATTCCTTATAATTCAAGATCACACTACTACCTTTCCCCAAAAAATCTTAAAGATTTACTGTCCTTCAAATAGCGGGGAGCTGCCTGACAAACTGCCGGGCTACCCAGTAAACAGTGCAGCACCAGATTTAGTGACAATCGCTCACCGATGATGCCATCAGCAGTGCTCATGCAAAAAATAGTTATTCTGGATAAAGCTCAGCCTTGCGCAATGACGCAAAAGTGAGCCAGCAGTAGCTAGAGTAGGATACCTATGTGTAGCCATGACATAGGGACAGATGTGTAACATGTACTTTAATGTAAGGGACAATGTTACATCTGCATGCAAAAGGCAATATGTATTGATTGCTCCCTTGCCTGTGCTGGTTTTCCCCCCCATTAGGATTTGGGGCAATGACAGACTATGCCTTGTTTGTAGATCTGACTTTCTGCCAAAACCTATGGGGCTATTTATGAGAGCCCTGCGTCACGTTTGCAACAAGTAAAATGGTGCATGTGTGATGCAGGGCTCTCATAAAGATTTCTGAAGCCACACAAAGCCACCCTGCATGGCTTTGAGTGGAGTAAGGTGACGCAGTGCAAATCGCTGCATTGCCTGCGCCAGTAGGGCGTTTCATGGGCATTGCAGTGGGTTTTTCCACGCAACACCCATGGATTTTGACGCTGCCCCAGATTTACAAAGTGATGTAAGCCTTATGAAGACATCAAATCCGTACACCTCCTGAGGTGAGGTGTAATTTTTTCCTGCAGCACACATAGAAAGAGGAAAACTCCTCATAGGATCGTTTTTGTGCAGGAAGGTGCCCCTTCCTGCACAAAAACAATCCTGCATGGAACAGAGGCACCCCTGCTCCATGGTGCAAGGGTGCCTACGTTGGCATTAGGCTGCAAAAACAGCTCCAGCGCAGGTAGAAAGGACAGGAATGCACCATATTGCTTAAATGCTGTGCATTCCTGCCCTTTCACTTTGGTGCAGGGCAGCGCAGCGCAGCAAGCTTCCAGCGCTCCGCTGCCCTATGCCAAAATGCCATAAATGAGACCCAGGGGTTTTATTCTATCTTGCCCTAGACATGTCCCTTTTGCACAAATTAAAAGGGGATTGCAGCAAAGTTCCTCTGGGGCTGCACCAGTGTCAACTTTTGTTGAAAAATACCTTTTGAAGTTGATTGTCGCTGTTTGTCCTGCTTTTCGTCACATGAGCACAAACCTTTAGTAAATCCGGGTCTTGGTCTCTTGCTCCTTCAGATGAATGTGGATAGTGGCAAATGCAGAATGAATTGTATTTGAAAATTAAACACACCAACATTCAGTTTAAAGTGACTTCAAACATAGCTATAGTTCATAAGAGTGATCCATGAGCCGAGATGTAAACATGCTGTCATTACTGTCTCCTATCTGATAATGACTGTTTCTTTCAAGGAAACTATTCAGAAGAGCTGAAAAGGTAATTCTTCTTTTGATAGTGCAGCTGTCGCCATAATGTATGTGATCAACAAACAAAGTGCTTTCAGAGTACCACTGAGAGCGGGGTTAGGCTCCACCCATAGGTTGGTTTCCTTGAGTACAAGGTTTGATAGGGACGAAGTTGTGTGCCTTCACTGGAAAGGGTGCTCGTATTGCACTCTATGACTTGTGGCTCTGTTTATACTCCATCAGCAGGTGGTTATGGTGGCAAGCCAATGATCATGGTTTTAGGCCTGATCTGTTTAGTATGAAATGTTATGTTAACCCCTTCGGTGCGCGGCCGATTTTCGCCCTGTGCGGGGCGTTTCATTGAGTGGGCGGGTTCATGACGAGCTCAGCTCGTCATGCGCACACGAGCACTGCGCAGCATGACGAGCTGAGCTCGTCATGAGCACCGAAGGGGTTAAAGGCAGTAGGCCTGATGTATTTATTGTGAAAAGCATGTAAACATCAATCTATTTAAAGGTGGACTGTTATTACACTGTATGAAAGGCTATAGAGGATTTTGTTACAGGGAATCTCACAGAGTACTGTAGTAGACAAGGGTTTTGATCCTATGTACTCCCTGTGTGAAATGGTGTATGCAAAAGAATTGCTCTGTAGAATACTTGCTAGGCTCTTGAACTTTCGAACTTTGACCCCCAATGGATTGAATCAAGACGAGGAACTTCATTCTCATTTGTAAATATAAATTGCTAACCTCCAATGACTTTCATATTAATTGCAAAATGTATGCATCCCTTTTATTTGGAATTTATTTATGGTTAAGGGTTGTTCTTTTAGGGTCACTATTTTCACTAGTTATTATTGTTTAGATTAATGGTAAACCTACACGTAGGAATTTTGATGATATAAGAGGAGTATTCCGTGAGAATAACATTGAAGAAATTGATAAATATGTGATTAATAAGATCAGGCCATAAAAATAAGGTGAAAAATATCTTTGAAGTAAAACAGTTGCCATTACAAAGTGAGCTACGAAGAGGGGAGAAATTGCATATTCTTAATTTCTTGCCCACTGGAGGGCAGGATTATGAGTAAGAAATAATGGGTGTGCCCACTGGAGGGCAGGATTTCGAATAGGAAAATGTAGGTGTGCCCACTGGAGGGCCGGTTTTTTGCAAATTTCACTCGTACAATAAGAACATAAAAGGAGTATGAACTCCGATATAATTATGTGAAGTAAGAACAGCATTGAGGTGAAAACGGACAACTGCTGGTATTAATATCAGTCTAAATGATAATGCAATAGCACTTTGTTAAGATGTAAAGGGCGGATTATACAATCTAACTCTAATGAAAGTTTCGCAATTTCAAAGGTGTAAAATCAATATATATCTCACTAGGTATGATTGGGTGTTTTTTATAAAATGTTATGGTATGGTGTTTCAGAAAAGGTAATTGGTTTTAATTGAATGCACTACAGTATCCAGAATGCTTAGCAGAAAGCTGCAGGAAGTGATGCAATAGACTGTTATGCACACTCAAAAAGAGAAAAAATGCAGCTTCTGGTGGTTTGTTTTTCTCGTGAACAAGGTCTCTGTTGAGACTGAAACGCGCAGAGTTACTGGCATGCTTAAATCTAAGCTAAAACTGCACTAAGTTTTAAGTTTCTTCTATTCGTGAGTGCGAGCGGAAACTCTTCGTTGGGAGATATTTGGTGAAATTTGAAACGGCTTGGCTCTGCCGTACCGCGTCCGCACCGCCTTTGAGCGCCCGTGTGTCAGGAAAAGGGGCCATATAGACGTAGCAAGGATTGCTGGGCCTCGTAGTCCTGGCGAATCACTCCGCACATCCTTGAACACAGATCTTCACCTGCATCCACGCCTCTGAGGAAGGAGGTTTTTCACTTCGAAACGCGTCAGGCGGGGAGGACGCTGTTGAACTGCTGATGCATTTGGTGACACTGGTCCCGTTGTACTAATAAAGGTTTTCAACCTACACAGCGTCAGAGTGCTTCCCACCGGAGGGCAACCTTTTTGAGCAGACATATTTGGCGGCAGCCCAGTCGCCGGGAGTGCACCATCCCGTAACGGGGGCCATCGGATCTGGCATTCACTGGGTCCTGAGTGTTGGAGATGCTGTAAATAGATTTATATGGGACACGTGTGCACCGAGGCCCATCTGTGGGCTTGAAATCTCTGCGGCAGTGTTCAAGGATGTGCGGAGTGATTCGCCAGGACTACGAGGCCCAGCAATCCTTGCTACGTCTATATGGACGGCCCATACAGGGCGGGCTTACCTGTATGAAATTAAGGGAGTGGTCCTGTAAGCACAGATCTTCACCTGCGTCCACGCCTCTGAGGAAGGAGGTTTTTCACTTCGAAACGCGTCAGGCGGGGAGGACGCTGTTGAACTGCTGATGCATTTGGTGACACTGGTCCCGTTGTACTAATAAAGGTTTTCAACCTACACAGCGTCAGAGTGCTTCCCACCGGAGGGCAACCTTTTTGAGCAGACATATATATATATATATATATATACACACACATGTATATATACATATATATATATATATAGGTTACAGGGACATTATAGTTAGGAAACAGAATTAAAAAACCTTAGAAATTAAGGAACGTTATAGTTAGAGTCAGATTTCACTCGTACAAAACCAGTGAAATTCAGCAGTTATAAGTACCTGAGCTAACTGTACCGTACTCCCCGCAATGCACTGCTTATGACCTCACATATTACATCACTCATGACATGGTCAGTGACATCACTCATGACAAATGCATGTAAATAAATAGAGGGTCTTTGCATCGGGCTTCTTATGTCAATGTCTGTCTGCTTCCATCCATGACAGCATAGTGCATCATAGGTTAATGGTTCAGTCCTCATTAGCCATGGGCCCTTTTGCGCTGTGAATGATGCCATTTAGCAATCTTATGCGCACATCAACCTGAAAATGAGTGTGCTGCTTTCTCAGGACTGGTTGGCCTTTCCTTTAGTTTTCAGTTTTCTCGTTGTATAGTTCCCCCTTCATTTCTTTGCTTCTCCTCTTTTTATTTGATTTTTTGTTACGATAATACCACAGCTCCTCTGACCGTGCCAATGGGCCTCTTGCTAGCCGCCTGTTTCATCCGCAGTTGGCCACATCCCGCGTGGCCACATCTTCTAAACCTGTGAGCATTATAGAAAGATGTTGTCCATGGCGTATCATTGTTTTACCATTCCAAGATTGCCAACATGTTGGTTCTAAATGTGGCGGCCATGCCGGACCTTTAAAACAACAATAGACTATGTACGATATCACTGCAAGATGGACACCTGCTGCAATGTTTAGTTTCCATATTGCAAGCATATGCCCGCCATGTTTAGATGGCAGCATGTTTTCTTTTTGTACTTGTGTTCTTTTAATTTACCTTACATAGGTTGTTGAGCTTGTGTGTGTTTTATTATGGTTGTGACAGAGGGTGAATGCATGAACGAGTCAATGGATGGATGAGTGCAAAGATGAGCGACAGAGTGCATGTATGATGGCTTATTGAGTTCCTAAACTCATTAAAGACATAAAAGTCCCTTTTATTTATAAGCCAGACCTATTGGCATTGCCAGTGCTTGTTACTGTTTAAATAGCAGTTTTAATTCTGCTGCATGACCTAACCTTCATTGGCTTTGGCACAGGCATTGTGAAGTCAAATCAACTGTAATGTTTTTATGGTAGAAAATGACTACTGATGTCACAATCAGACTGTAATAAAAAAATATTATAAAGCTTTATGAAAAGGATTGCAGACCCCTATGTGTTATAATTCTATAAAGTCAAGTTAACCGATTTATTTGAACAGATCTAAAAACCTGGGCTCGTTTTCCAATATTGTCGTCAGAATTATTGCTAACACCCCCTGCCCAATTGCTGAAATGTGAATTTAATATAGTGAGTTGGTATAAAAAGTTGAGGCAGTTGAGGAAGCATGGGGTGCGCAGGAGGCCATAGCTATCTATCCCTCAGCATAACAGGAAGTAGCACAGAGGCCATGTTGGATGTGCCTTGAGGTGCATGTCTGATCTCAGTTCCTGCTTCCTTTGTTTTGTTCTAAGCGTAACTCACAAATAACCGTTTGCCCTGCTTTTACTTCCTCTGAATGCCTTTTTTTCGAGTTAAATCTGAGATAAACTCCTTTTTCCTTGTGATCAAATAAGAGAGTATCGTCCAAAGAATCTAGGGGAGAAATAAATCCTGGCGGACCCGAAAGACTGAGTCAGAAATGCTTCTGGAGACGAGATCTGAGACTCTGAGCATCTTCTGTTGAGAGGCAGAAATTCTCTTTTTTTCCATCTGGATAAAAACAGATATAATCCAGATGCCGAGACCTCACGGGGAAGAGGCGGCGGGTTTTTATTTTGTTCTGTTCTGGAAGGCAGTTTTGTCAATCCTGAAAGTTCGTTGCCGCCTGGGGTTCAGCGTGCGAAAAGAAATGTTTTTTCTGTGCTTCATTTGCAGCCAGACACAAGACGTAGCCTCTGGATGCTGGAAGCTTTATTTCCATCTCAGCCGCCTTCCACGGTTTTTTCAGAAATCCTCTCTGAAACCTTTCCTGCTGCAGCTGCCGACAGAACTACAAAATGTGGTGTTTAAAACCAGCTTACTTTTTCTCAGTGACTGGTAGCACAGTGAATGAAGATTTCAATAGGCTACAATATTTAAAAAGATCTTGAACATCTGACACGTGTTTCGCTCTGTAACATTGTAGACCATCCAGTCGTGTCAGGTGCGTCGGGGCTTGAATGTGATACCATTCTTTTTGTAGATAAGCAGGGTTTTTGTGTGGTGGTGTGGCAATTTGTGTCAGTGGTTTTATATGGTGGGCAGCATTTCTGGGGACTTGAACTTAATTCCCATCATCAGACTTTGACACAGAGTAAGAGAGGGAAAGGCAGCAAAAAGAAGGAAGAAAAAGATAGCCAAAAAGTGACAAAGGGGAAAATCATGGATTAATAAGGCCTGGCTAGAGTGAGATAAGGAGTAGGGTGACCAGATTTTGAAAAACAAAAACCTGGACATTTGGCAAAAATAGAAGAAGGACTACTAGTGTACATCAAAGCGGGGCATTGAATGACAGCACTGATCAACAGAGAATCACACAAAATGAGGCACTAAGAAAATAAATCCAGTACCATTTTTAAATCTAGTATCATACCTGTTAATGAGATTTCTTTCTGATAACAGCTGCTAACTAGAGCAGCTTTGGAACGCTTAAAAACATGTCTCTCACTGTTTTCAGTCAATCCTCTCTGAGAACCGTGACATGAGACAAATTTGCCAAAATCAGCCTGTTCATCAAATCCGGGACATTTCATCACCGAAGACAAAAAGTGCAGGCAGAGGAAGAAAGTGTCAGGTTCTAATCCTGGTGGGTCCACTCAGCCTTTCATCCTTCTGAGGTCAATAAAATGAGTACCACTGAGTAGGGTAACAATAAACAACTGTTATTTAGCGCCAAGATACCCTTCTGGGTGAACATGCGCTTTACAAATACACATGTTATGTTTACAAAAATATTGCCTATTGGAGTTAGTAATAGAAAACTAATAACAATATTTTTGTCTATTATAGTTTGAATACATTATTTCTGTCAGATGATATTCCTTGTTCCAATATTCTGGCATTCAGCTGAGGCTGATCCTTTAGTCTATGAAGTGGCGGCTCTTCCACTAAGGCGGAGGAGCGTCGCCGCACAACCAGGAGCAGCAAAGAAAGGAAAAAATAAAATGATAATAACAGAAGGTTATCAATTTATTTTTTCCACCTGCTGCGGCAGTGCGAGAGGGGGCGGGGCGGAGCTGCAGGCGAGGAGTGGTAGACACTCCTGTGCGCAATGACTGTTTGGTCAGCCCTCTCGGGCCGCCCAAAACAGTCATGCGCACTCCCCTGTTCTCCATGCAGGCTGCATTACAGCCTGCATGGAGAGCATGCCCACCCCTACAGCCCCTGGCTGGGCGCTGTGTCACTGTTCTCAGACCAATCACAACGCTCCATTGGAGCGTTGTGATTGGCTTAGGGGTGGGAACCTGGCTACCTGCTTCCTGTTCCAACCTGGAGTCGGACACAGGCAGCAAGAGAGAAGACACGGGACCCGGCGGCAGCGGCAAGGTAAGTTTTATTTAATTATCATTATTTTTTTTTAAGATGATTTTATTATAGTCTGGGAGCGTGATCAGACCCTAGTTTCAGCTTGGATCCTGGTATCCATGTAGGATGCTTTTCTGCACTGCGCTACAATTGCCCTTGGTTTTAGTTTTACCTAGATTCAGTGTTAGAACCTGTGGCATAACGAAAGTTGAGGGGGAACTCCTGCAAAGTACATAGAGGGGAGCCCCCCGTGCTCCGGAACCAGTCAGGAGCTCTCAGGCCAGGTGCCTGCCACCCATGCACAGTGCCCGAGGGGGCCCCCTGGACTCCGGGGCGCCCTGCATCGCGGGGGCTATTGTTATACCACTGGTTAGCACCTTGACCCTGAATCATTGCCTCAGATGGAGCACAATCCATAAACGTTTGTACACAACTAAGTTTAACGAAGATGGGAACAAATATTTTCTAGCGCAAAATCATGTTGGGATTGGTGGAATTTACCTTCTCAAATAGGATTTGCTCATAAGGGAATTCTGCCAATGTGGCATTATCTTTGAAATTGTAAATCTATTATTTGGGATGGATGCTTGGTCATTTCTTTGTGATCCCACCGGTAACAAGTGGTTGTCAAGTTTGTGGATATTAAGGAACAATTATTACCCATTTGAGTACTCCTGAAAGTCTAGGATGTCATAGTTGAAACCACTGAGTTCAATTTTGCTGAAAGCCCCCAACTCAACAGGTTAAATATTAAGGGTCTTAATTTAGGGTTAGCGGATCTGGAAACTGACAGGCTCCTGGCCCACCAAACCCATGGTCCCTTCACCTCATTTAATGATGGAAGAACTTCAACAATTCCAATGGTACAGCTGAAACTAACTCCACGGTTGGAAACCCTTCGACAACCTGTCTGATAAAGGGCCTCTGGGCCACAATGGTGGATGCCACACCCTAATGAATCCTGTTTGATTAGGGTGGGACAGCCACCACTGATGTTTCCTGTCAGGGACCGCCATGCAAGGAAAGCAGACCTTGGCAGGAGGAGGAGAAAATGTCGCTGATGTGGGGGGAGAAAACACTCTGCACATCAGAGACTTTTGATTTTTTGGTTTGTTTCAGCAAGAAACTCCTGCTTGGTGATTTATTGCTGAGACAGAAAAAATGCGGAACGGGCCGCATAAAGATGGCTGGTCAGTCCGCACACTAGACCGTGACATCTTTAGATAGGGTGGGTGGTCCTCCTATCAGGGGGCTGCAGGTGAGGGCCGCCACTGACCCTCCAGGCTGGTGAACTCTTCGCCGGATTCTAATGAGGCCCCAATTGTTAAAATGCACAGATGTTGTCGTGAGACCCAGAAATAACCTGAAATGCACGTTTTTAAAGTAATCTGATAACTTGCTGCTCATGTATGGATGATTTACGTTAAATATGACCGTAAGGCTGTATGAGACAAAACTGAGGAGACATAAGTAACAACATCAGGTCACTTTGATATGGCAAACAGGAAACGGTACCAATGTAGGTGGAATATGTACAGGTTGACACCACACAGGCCAAGCATAGGCTGAACAGGGTGATACTCGAGAACAGAAGGTAACTCAATGAGCTGGAAGTTCTCGTGGTCAACAAGTTGTGCTCTGGTGCACAATGTCACACTGATTATTTTAAAGCATGCTGTGTGTTATCAGACTGGAGGAACAATATTATTTCAAAAGCACTTTTGTAACAGAGCTCGGGTTTTGGCGCTAAATATGAAAAGGCATATTAGAGAATTGGAATGGGCACACACATTAATAAAAGAAAGGGACCACCAGAGTTATGGCCAGAGGGGGTCTCAGAACTGCGGGTCCCCTTGGGGAGAGGTATGATGAGGGGATATTTAATCTATGTGCACGAGAATAGAGAAAAAAGGATTAAAGGAGAAGTGTGCAGAGATCTTGTCCCATCTACATAACACATACATATTTATCCGGGCCGCTGGAATAATGAGGTAGGGGAGGATCAAATTATGCGGCAGGGCTGACTAAATTATGCAGCAAGAATAGGCAAGTTATGTGGCGTAATGCAGCACATTTTGCGACAGTATTACTTCATTAAGTTTAGCATTGTTAATCATTGTGAAATATTGACTGAGAATTTCACTATAGAACGTGCTCAGTTCAGAGGTATTACATGCAGACTAAATCCACACTTTTGTTCCTATTTTTTTACTAGACAGACCAAAATTCTGTGTGTCCGATTCACAAAACTCAGGTTTACAAATCTGGAAATCTACTCCGTTAGGCGTTCCCCTATGCATGATTAGATTTACGGCTTTTCTGGGATTTATAATAAATTTCAGGAGTAAGTTACATCATCTTTATGTGATGACTTAAAACCAATCATAACTGGTCAATAAAAGTAGCACAAAACCAATCAATAGAACCCCTTAATTTAGGCACAGCTAAAAACATTATAAAAATGAAAATCCCTCTGAAAATACAGATAAACGTAGGGATAGGTTTTTAAATCATATCAGCTATATCAATTCATTAACTTCAGGCTCAGAACGTTAAACTGTAGCAATATCTAATAGCAGATTTTAAAAATAAACCCACACCATTGCAAACCTTGGAACAGTTTAGTAATTGTCAGTAAAGCAACGCTGGCCTGCACCTTGTGAACTTTCGTCTTTTTAAAATAGGCTCCAAAAATTTGTGACTCATTGACAGGTAAAGTTTGCAGAAAAAACAAAAGTGTAAAAGGGTCTGGACCGAGGCTTCATCCCATGGACGGAGGCAAATACTCTAGTAATGATATTGGCCCAGAGGGACATTTAATTGCCACCTAATAGACCATAGGGGCATGTTTGCAAGCCCCTTGCGCCGCCGGAGCATCACTTTTTGTGACATTCCAGCAGTGCGAATCACAAAATCATATCTGTGAGGCCACGCAAAGCCACTATGCATGATTTGAATGGCCTCATAGATATGGAGTAAGGCAAGGTAGTGCAAATCGCTGCGTTGCCTTACTCTGTGCTCGGGAGGCATTCCATGGGGTTTTCCCACGGACCACTTCCACAGAGCATGTACACCTGGGGAAGCCTCAGAACCTTACCCCTTCCGAGGTGATGTGTAATCAGGAGAAATAACTCTATTTCTCCTTGTTGTTTCCTCTTTCTATGTGTGCTGCATTCTGCGCCATACATAATGGACTGTATTGCATAAATACAGTGCATTCCTGCCCTTTCCCTTTGGCGTACAGCAGCACAGCAAGCTGGCTTGCTGCGCTGTCCTATGGTGATTTGGCATTGGATCTAGTCTGAACCTAGTCAAAAGAGTCTGCTCCCACGAGTGGACGACCAGGTCCAGGTAAGGCTCTAGACCTTCCGAGGTTTGGATTAAAATGTAACTCAACCTGTTCTGTGAAGCATTGCCTTACAGCCAGGAAGTCCTTGGCAATCTGCCCCCTATCTGGTTTCTTTAATCCTAGTGGGTAGGCTGTCCACTTTAGTGGAAAAGTCCCTAATGCATTCAAGCCATGAATTCCCCTCCCCCCGATCACCAGCTAAACAATCTTCAATAACCGCTCTGTTGAGCTATGCATGCTCGTTATACAGATGCCCAAAGTAACAAAGGAGCGAGTTTGATAGAGTCCTCAACATATTCGAAGCCCAACTCTTGATGTATTGCATTTTGGGGACTCAACACTGGGATCCCCAATAGCAGTCTACAAACCCTGTTCTCCTCAGCTTGCAATGCACTTAGATCCGGATAACCCCAATGCACGCACCAAAGGTCAACACTGGGATACATTTCTTCTTGTATATTTTCAATAGAGGAGCAATAGGTTTTTTTACCCAGTTTCGACGCAATATTAAAAATTTACCCTACAGCTTGTGTAAAATGCACTTTCAGACTTGAAATGCAAGTATGATGTAGGATTCCAGCCATACTCCTATTAGGCAAAAGTTACTCTGGTGAACTTTCCTTTGACCCGCACGCACATGCAAGGTACCGCTAACAACGAATACGATTTTGATGCCAACATAGGCCCTGGACACGTATCAGGAGGGATTTATCTCTCAAGACACAAGGGATATGCTGATACAGGTATAAGAGAATTGTGGGATAACAAGTACATGGGACCAGCAGAACACATATATTGTTCTTTGGAGACAATGGAATTCCTCATTTGGATATGATATGTTTTAAACAAGGGAACAGGATTTTCCAGACCTCAATATATTAAATAATAAATCAAGCCCTGAAGAAGTCTCTTGTGAAGAGACGAAACGCATTGGCTACACGAGAAATCTGATCTTAAGAAGATAAGAATAAAGGAATATATTTTTATATAAAAAAATAAAGAACATGCAAAAGAAGTTTGTGCATCCCATGTCTTAATACGATGTAATAATAATATGTGTACTGCATGCTCATAAATGTGTGTGCTG
Organism: Calotriton arnoldi; assembly: GCA_963921515.1. Classification (NCBI taxonomy): domain Eukaryota; kingdom Metazoa; phylum Chordata; class Amphibia; order Caudata; family Salamandridae; genus Calotriton; species Calotriton arnoldi. The sequence continues at coordinate 2,144,122 of CAWUFW010002044.1, forward strand.
ATCTTCTTTGTTGAACACTTTTGCACTTAGGATCAAATCTAAAACCATATGAAATTGTACATCGCTATATAATTCGCTTTTGTTTCCTGCATCTCCATTAGCTGTGGTGGTGCTCCCTTCTTTTTCTCAACCAGGAGTAGCACTTCTGCCTTTAGCAGGCGTAAATGTGTGTGCATTTCCAAGGTTGGAAACTACTTCGAGAAATTGGTAGAATGGAATGTTGCGTTGGTGGTGGCAGGGATTAGGGTTAAGGTCACAGTGAATGATGAGCAGTGTAGAGTATATTATGGTTTCTAACATGTCTTCCAGGTCCTTCAAGAAAGAGCCAATATTTCAAGGCAGCAGTGTGGGTGGTGAATGGGGTGATGAGAGAAGCAGAATGGTCCTCAAAGTATGATGTAATGTTATGTTAATTAAATTTAAAATAGCACACGACTAACTCCAAAGGGCATCTCGGCGCTGCCATCAGACACATGCAAAAGTGAATTCAATTAAAATAAAGATGATTTCAGCAATTTACTAAGTTTGTAATAATCAGTACAGAGACGAACATGAAGAGGTAAGTTGTTCCAGTAGAGCGGGCGGGTAAGAAAAGGCTCTGCCACCGCATCTAGTCAGACGGATACGGGGTACACTCAGCAAAGCTGATGGAGTGAAGTCTAGTCTTATGGCTACTGTGGTCATCAGTGTTATATTGAGTCCTTCACCTTCACCCTTTTGACTGTTGTTCAGTGTATGGGAAAGCTTAGTGACTTCAGTATGATGAGCCACCTGTGTTGTAGTGCTGTTTGCATGAATCCAACTCTCATTGGTGGCAGTGAAGGGCCGTGGGGGGAATGGAAAGTCGAAATAGTCAGTAGTGTAGGGTGTTTTGTTGTAAATGAACAAATGTACCATAAGCAGAGATACAGGAAAGCGCTCAGAGTAGTCATGTAAAACCATCTCCAGCCAGACATCCCCCCTCACCATCACTCTCAGACCAACACCAACCCAACTACACAATACAGAGCACCCCCCTACCTCCCGGCCCTCTGCCCCAAACCACGACCACATGCTCCCATGCCTCAATAGAATCTAGACTTGACAAAATTACACAAGACCTATACCAACTCAAGTCTGACCTACAGAGACTAATAAATATCACGTCGGAGCTGGCCTATAACGGATGGCCAAAAAGGAATCCAGAAAGTAATAGGCTCATCCATCCACAATCCAACACATCCCACTCATGACTACCACAAACAGGCACTCCTTACAACAGGTTGGCAACCCTCTCACCACCCCCTCTCACAAGATGGCAATCTATACCCTACCACAATGCCTCCACAAGGCCTGTCAGGCTTCAGGATCCGCTATCGGACAATGACATACACTCCCTTCTCCTCACATATAACCCTGCACACCACGAAAACCCAGACTACCAATTGCCTCGAACCCACACAGAGAGCCTAGGCCTAACTCCAGAGAAGTAAATATGTCCAACCTTAAGCAGGTCCCCATTGTACCGACAACCTCAGTAGACACCAAACCACACCTGTAATGCATGCTTCTAATTTGCAGATCGGCCATGAAACATGCAGAGGACATTGCTGACCTCATCCTTGCCCACAAGCTTGACCTCTTACTCCTAACAGAAACATGGCTAAATGACTCCTCTGCACCGATCCGAGACATATTAGTCCCACCTAGTTATGACATTATAAGGTCAGACAGACCGAATGGACTGGGTGGAGGCATTGTCTGCATACACCACAGTGACCTCGCAGTGAATCAGTCGCAAACCGACGAGTTATCCGCTTGTGAATACCTTTGCATAAACATTGCGAGTAACAACAAACCACTATGTACACTACACATGCTCTACCACCTTCCACGCAACAACCTCCCGTTCATCGAACAAATCATGGAAAACATCACTACCAACGTAGGACAACACTGCTCCCAGATCATCCTCAGAGACTTCAACCTTCATTGGAATGACCCGAAAGACCCCTCAGTTAACCACCTAAAACCCTTTCTAGTGGACCTTAACCTGAACCAAATCTGTGACAGCCCTACGCACAACCTGGGTGCGACCCTGGACCTAATCTTTGCTAAAGCAAACTCCATTCAACTCGAATCTATCGTGCCATGCGACTGGACAGATCACCACTGCATCACCTTTCTCATCATCGAATCAGTGAGGACACATAAACACAACTTAAGAAACCCAGACAATAGAAAAGGATCACTTGCGACATAGACCTTAATGGCTTGAAATCCCTCAGCAATAACGTCTTGCCTCCTCCAGCGGACATGTCAGATGTCCATGACCTTACAAACCACTACAACAAGTCCATGGCGACCATTCTTGATACAGTTGCGCCCTTACAGCTAAAAAAACTGTCCACTAGAGACTCCAAACCATGGTACAATGGGAACCTAAATGAAGAAAGGCGCCTTTTGAGACTAGCCGAACGAGTGTGGAGATCCTTCGCCGTCCCTAGAACACTCAAGCACCTGCAATCACTGAGGAACACCCACAATAATCACATCAGAAACTCCAAAGCAAATTTCTTCAGAGTTCAACTAGACAAAGCCAAAAATCGTCCAAGAAAACAGTTCGAAATTATCAAACATCAATCTACTCAAGAACCTAACCCCTGCACAATGGGATCCCTTCCGCTGCCAAACTGCAACACATTTGCCTCCTTCTTTCTTGAAAAGTTTAAAAAGATTGAAAGTGAACTCCAAACAGCAATTGAGCTCCTCCCGATGATACCTCCAAATAGCCCAGGCCAGATTATGATCGTTCAGCACCCAGACCTACATGGACTCTCCCTCAAAAATAACGCGTCGTGGGACACTTTCAAAACCTTTGATGAAAATGCCATTCTTAATATCTAAACAACACTTAAACCGTCAAACCACTTCTGCGACCCTCTACCAGCTAACATCTTCAATGAGATTAAAACCTCTTTACTCCCTCTCTGGACTAAGATAGTGAATGCTTCACTACTCCAAGGGGCTTTACCAGTCTGCCTAAAATCAGGGCAGGTAACCCCCATTCTAAAAAAACCCACAGCGGATCATACGAACCTCGATAACTACCGTCCCATCTCCACCATTCCCTCTCTGGCAAAGCTCTTTGAGAAATGCGTACATACCCAGCAATGCAATCACATTGATCAGTTCCACCATATTGACCAATTCCAATCGGTTTCCGTCAGGGTCACAGCAAGGAAACAATCCTTACCCACATAGTTGATGACGCACTTAAAATGCTAGATCAGAACAAATCTTGCCTCCTAATCCTCCTAGACCTATCCTCAGCCTTCGACACGGTCAAACATGACAGCCTCCTTGACTTACTTGAACACAGAATGGGATTATCAGGGGTTGTCCTAAATTGGTTCGCCTCATTTCTACACAACAGAACTCAAAGAATTAAGGTTAACCAATCCGTGTCCACTACCACTCCTGTCACTTTAGGGGTCCCTCAGGGGTCCACCTTATCACCTTCTCTCTTTAACCTGTTCATGGAGCCTCTAACTAAAATTCTGAAATTTTCCAATGTACAATACCACATGTATGCAGACGACACCCAACTATACCTTAAAATCTCCTCCCCTGAGGATATCCGTCTACTCAACACAACTCTGCAAAAAAAAAAAAACAGGCTAACCAGAAACCGCCTTAAACTCAACTTGCTCAAAACCGAATTCCTCTTAATTGCCCCACCAAAAAGATCCCTCAACATCGAAGATTGGATGAAACACTTAACAGTTTTCAACTGCCTTCCACACATTATAGATTCCACAAGATCACTAGGAATTACACTTGACAAGAATCTCAACATGCAGGAGCACATCAGCTCAGCCATCAGAGGAGCAAACTCTCAAATGAGCATTCTAAGAAAAATAAAACCCTTCCTCCCCTTCGACGACCTTAAATCAGCGGTGCAAGCGCTAGTTATCCCCAGATTAGAATATGGGAGTGCTACCCTATGTGGTCTGCCGAGATCCAAGTTGGCTCCACTAAGGGCATCCCTTAACTCTGCTGCAAGGCTCATCACTGGAGGGAAAAGGTACAGTCACATCACTCCAGATCTGAAGGCACTAAACTGGATTCCTTATGAGGCAAGGATTCAGATGAAAATTGCTTGCATGACCCACAAAGCCCTACACTTCAATACACCGAAGTACCTAGCTGACAAACTGGAACTGTCCGGCGGTGGCAGATCATCTAGAAGCACCAGCACCTTACTGTTGAAACCTCAAAAATTTCAAAAAAAGAAAACCTACAACCGAGCCTTCTCCGGATTGGCCCCTAGAATCTGGAACTCCCTGCCCCCCTGAAATCAAACCGATCCCTTCAATCACTTCATTCAAAAAAGAAGTCAAACTGCTTTTAATGAACAAATCTCTACCCTGAACCCACAAACTCATTCTCTGGACACTGATCTGACGCTGTTCTCCAACCAGGGCTTGCACGCCTTCTGAGTACTGGTTTATAACTCACTGTCCCACTCCCGATCTGCAATGGACATTGTCAGCGTTTATGTTTCTTGGTTATCTATTTTCTACTTATTGAACTATCTGTAAAGCGCTCTGATACCCTTCTAGGGTCAGGTTCGCGCTATATAAAACTTTATAAATAAAATAAATAAAAAATAAATAAATGTTTGCATTAGAGTCTTTGCTCTGTGTTTAGACTAGGGGAGTAGGAGAGCTGGATAGCCATTGGCAGGGATTAAGTGGGATGAAAAAAGTGAGGGGTCTCTAAAAGGGGCATGGCCAATATAATTAAAGGTGTGGCTTAAACACATAAAATACATTTTTGTGATTCCTCTAGTGTGCCACCTGACTGGTATTATGGTTCCTGTCTGAGGTTTCTGTTATTGTATCTAGATAAAACCAGCCATGACTCTTGGCTTTGTCAATGGTTGTTAGCTGTTTAAGATAACTGAATAGCAACAATGATTTTGTTGTAAATAATTAACATTGACAACGTTTTAGTTTTGAAATTGTGAGACTGAATTAAACATTACTGAGGCCTTTGAAAGTGGTAGTGGTCTTCAGTGTGTCTCAATCACTCCTCTATCTTAAACATGTACGCCATTTTTCTCTCCACATCATCCATATGTATATCTTACACCTCATCTCTTTCCTCTTCAGCACTCTCTTTTCACTCTGTCCTGAGTGCACTTTCTCGTACCTCCTTCACTTCACCACCCGTCAAGCACACAACACGCCCATTTACACTATCTGTGGTAAGCACTGCATTTTTTTTTTTACATTCGCCTTGTCAGTATTTTGACAACTGTGTATCTCCATCACACACATTTGCACAGGATCAACATTGCAACTAGAATGTGTGTTTATTGTTCTGTGCGGTCTGCAGAGAGGCCAATGATTGGATGATCATGTATTCTCAACACCTTTTTGACCCACTGATGGGAACTGTGAGAAACTCACACTGCCTTCAGCCTCAACTCCAGAGCTCTCAAGAGTGGCTTGTTATTAACACCTGGAGGCGACTCAGTTTAAAGTATGCACTATACAAGAGTAATAAGCTACATACAAAAGTACAGAAACACAACATCCTGGAAATAGCTAACACTCTGAAGAAATGCAAGGTTAAATACAACGTGAAAGATAAACAGGCTCTAAATTGCTGTCATGGATTATCTTAACGTTCTCGGATTCACTGTTCAGAAATAGGTCAGTGTTTTGTCACTAAAGGTAAGGACATGATTATAGGGCCCGATACAGTGGCGTAACATTAGCCCTGCAGCCCCCGCGGTGTGGGGAAGGGGCATGAGGTCCAGTGGGCCCTCTTCGGCACTGTGCATGGACGGTGGGCCCCGGGCCTGAGTTCCTGACTGGGTCCGGAGCGTAAGGGGCCCCCTCCATGTACTTTGCAAGAGGGTCCCCTCAAGTTTCGTTACGCCACTAGCCCGATAGGGACCCGTTTCAATGTCTGTTTTTAATTAATACCAGGTCTGAGACCCGAGGGACCTGCCCCACTTAAAGCCTTGCGATTGGTTTGTTCGGCTGCCATACATGTGGTGGGAAGTAGAATAATGCATAAGTGACGGAAGGGGACGAGCAGAGTAGTAAGTGCTGTGACTGACCATGGACGTATATGAGTGTAGAGGAGCTAGAAGGGACGATCTATAGGCATACACGTGATGTGAGAGGGGGTGCATGCATGCCCATACTCCCGATTTAGGCGGGAGACTCCCGATTTCTCAGACACCACCCCCCCCCCTGCTATTTTATCTTGCTCATGCTAAAGCTTAGGAAGGGAGGCGTGAGTTGCAGTTGCAGGCTGATGGGAGAGAAGAACACTTTGCAGTAGAGTATGGAACTGGAGTAAGTCTTGTTGGAGCAGCGCTATGATTGCAGAAGTTAAGGCGCTGCGTGATAACACAGTGAGATACCGTGATGCAGAATGGCTTGCTCTCTGTATCAGCATCTCCTCATAGCAGTGACGCTTGCAGCATCCTTTGGCTGGCCTAGGATTGCAAAGCATTACAGAAGCCGATGATTAGTAGCATGTATACTAATTCACCACTAATCCTCTTTGGGTTCCGGAGTAGCGTGCAGCTCGCCAAAAAGCTCTTTGACGCCTCGTCAGGGTAGTAAGCGCTATATAAATGCAATTACAATTACAATATATATGGATATTGATGGATAATACAGCAGTTACTATTTTCTCTGAGACATTGCAGGCAGAGCAAGACTCTCTAGTGCACGGGTACTCATAGTACGGCCCGCGGGCCGCCAGCGGCCCGGCAAGCCTTCCTTGGCGGCCCGCAGACCTTGCGGACATCGTACCTGTGTTGTTTTTTTTTTACAGAGTGTCAGCAAACAGACTCTGCTCTATGGGGGCCGGGCGATTCCAGCGATAGTCCGAGTGGAGCTGCAGGGGCGCTAAGAAGAGGTGAAATAAAACAAAGCCTCGTTATCATGCAAATGGTCTTTTAAAGACCTGTGAAGTACGCGGGTGCAGCTGTGTGTGTGCCCGGGAAGCTGTCTCAGCCCCGGCTGCCACACACGCGGGGTGAGGTGACAGAGAATGATAGAGGACAGCAGGGTGTGAGAGCCGGGTGAGGTGATGGAGGGCAGCAGGGAGTGAGAGCCGGGTGAGGTGACAGAGGGCAGGGAGTGAGAGCCGGGTGAGGTGACGGAGGGCAGCAGGGAGTGAGAGCCGGGTGAGATGGCAGAGGGTTACAGAGGGCAGCAGGGAGTGAGAGCCGGGTGAGGTGACGGAGGGCAGCAGTGAGTGAGAGCCGGGTGAGATGGCAGAGGGTTACAGAGGGCAGCAGGGAGTGAGAGCCGGGTGAGGTGACGGAGGGCAGCAGGGAGTGAGAGCCGGGTGAGGTGACGGAGGGCAGCAGGGAGTGAGAGCCGGGTGAGATGGCAGAGGGTGACAGAGGGCAGCAGGGAGTGAGAGCCGGGTGAGGTGACAGAGGGCAGCAGGGAGTGAGAGCCGGGTGAGGTGACAGAGGGTTGCAGGGAGTGAGAGCCGGGTGAGGTGACAGAGGGCAGGGAGTGAGAGCCGGGTGAGGTGACGGAGGGCAGCAGGGAGTGAGAGCCAGGTGAGGTGTGCGTTAAGAGCCTGTGATGTGATGTTTCCCGCCATCCTGTAGTCAGAGAGTTGAGCCAAGGCCAGGGAGCTCAGGCCTGGGAGGGAGACAGAGAGAGAGGGAGACAGAGAGAGAGGGAGACAGAGAGAGAGGGAGACAGAGAGAGGGAGACAGAGGGAGACAGAGGGAGACAGAGAGAGAGAGACAGAGGGAGAGACAGAGGGAGGGAGACCGAGAGAGACAGAGAGAGAGGGAGACAGAGAGGGAGGGAGACAGAGGGAGACAGACAGAGGGAGACAGAGGGACGGAGACAGAGAGAGACAGAGAGAGAGGGAGACAGAGGGAGGGAGACAGATAGAGGGAGACAGATAGAGGGAGACAGATAGAGGGAGACAGAGGGAGGGAGACAGGGAGGGAGACAGATGGAGACAGACAGACGGAGACAGACAGAGGGAGACAGAGGGAGGGAGACAGAGAGAGGGAGACAGAGAGAGAGAGGGAGGGAGACAGAGAGAGAGAGGGAGACAGAGAGAGAGAGAGGGAGGGAGGGAGACAGAGAGAGAGAGAGGGAGGGAGGGAGACAGAGAGAGAGAGGGAGGGAGAGAGAGAGAGAGAGATAGGGAGACAGAGAGAGAGAGAGAGGGAGGGAGACAGAGGGAGACAGACAGAGAGGGAGACAGAGAGAGAGGGAGACAGAGAGAGAAGGAGACAGAGAGAGAGGGAGACAGAGGGAGGGAGACAGAGGGAGACAGAGGGAGGGAGACAGAGGGAGACAGAGAGAGGGAGACAGAGAGAGACAGAGAGAGAGGGAGACAGAGAGGGAGGGAGACAGAGGGAAACAGAGAGAGACAGACAGAGAGAGACAGACAGAGGGAGACAGACAGAGGGAGACAGGGAGAGACAGAGGGAGGGAGACAGAGGAAGGGAGACAGAGGGAAGGAGACAGAGGGAGACAGAGAGGGAGACAGAGGGCGACAGACAGAGGGAGACAGACAGAGGGAGGAGGGCGACAGTCAGAGGGAGGAGGGCAACAGACAGAGGGAGGAGGGCGACAGGCAGAGGGAGGAGGGCAACAGACTGAGGGAGGAGGGCAACAGACAGAGGGCGACAGACAGAGGGCGACAGACAGAGGGAGACAGAGAGGGAGACAGATAGAGTGACAGACAGAGGGAGACAGACGGAGACAGACAGAGGGAGACAGAGGGAGGGAGACAGAGGGAGAGAGTGGGAGGGAGACAGAGAGAGGGAGGGAGACAGAGAGAGAGAGAGAGAGAGAGGGAGGGAGAGAGAGAGAGAGAGAGAGAGAGATAGAGGGAGGGAGGGAGGGAGGGAGACAGTGAGAGGGAGGGAGACAGAGAGAGGGAGAGAGACAGAGAGGGGGAGGGAGACAGACAGAGAGAGAGAGAGAGAGAGAGAGAGAGAGATGTGTATGCCGGGTCCGGTGGCTCAGTGGACGAAGGCGTCCGCTGCAGGGGCCTGTGTTCCACCTCATGGTCACAGTTTTGTTTTGCTCTAGCCCCGCCCCCTCCCCCAATGACCCCGCCCCCACCGGTGCGGCCCTCGGCCACAAACCACACTGTAAATTTGGCCCCCGAGAGAAAGTTTGTGAGTACCCATGCTCTAGTGTAATGTGAATAACTCCCCAGCCTATGGCTACCGGTTGCATTTTCACGCAAAACATGTGGAGTCCCTTAGCTGTGGCTCTTTGCTAGTGATGGGCTAAGAACACTCTTCCTACAGGAAGATATTACGGATGGGACAGTATGGCCCAGCGAGAGGCGCGCCAACAGCCATCCACCAAACTTTGCAAGGTGGACAGAGCTGGAGACTACAGGCCAGATTTGGAGTTGAACAGCAGCCATAAAATAGTCTGATTTCTGGAGGAAGTGCTGATTGCAGAAGCAAATCTACCGGAGTAATTCTCCGCCACCATACAGTCCGAAAATCTTTAGTTATAAAATGACGTATAATTCAACAAATGCCCTTTGCTCGCGTTCTTTTGCTCTGCCTAGCTTAAAAACCTTCATCAGCAGTTCATTTAATATGTCTCTCTTCAGGACCCCAAAAGTCTATTCTTTCACTTCCATCACTGGGGGACCGGGGTAAACACTGCCGTATTCTGGAGCCCAAATGTCCTTCCTGAGCTCTGCTTCTAGTGGGTCTAGGTTCCGCGGTTGTGAGGTTCTGGGTTGTGCGGTTCCGCGGTTCTAGGTCCCGCGGTTCTAGGTCCAGCTCCTGGGCGGAGATGGAAGTGAACCTCTTCCTGTTGTTGTCAGGATACAGCCTGGTGCACCGCGGGGGCTGCTTTAGTATCTGAAAAAATGATGGAAATAGATTTGCAACATAAAAAGAGTGCTGGGGGGTTGGCGCCCCCTCCTCTGAGAGTGCCTGCTGAGATCTGAGTAAGCCAGCCGCCCACCAGTGACCTGTAATTGTGTCCAGGGGTTTGTATTTTGTTTGAGTCCAGGGGGTGAATATCGTGGTGCGGCAGCCTTGGAAGCACCGCTGGGCCGGGGACCGAGGAGGCTGGGTTCCCATGAGCCCAAGGCCCCTTATCAGATCTTCAATGCTGTAGCGTAGTTCAGAAGCACTGGCATGTTTTCTATATTATTATCTATACGTTGAAGGTGCCACTTATTGTATGTCAGCAGAATGCAGGTCAGGCCTGGCCCAGGAAGAGGGAGTTCACAGAGGATAATTGTTGTTACCCGGGGCGGTCTTATGAATTAGGAGGAGAGAAAATACAAGTGAAAGGGGAGCCTGTATTCAGGAGTCTGCTGAGCATCCGCTGGGCAGGGGACCAGTTACAGCCCCTGTGAGTGCTCACCTGCACAGGTGTGCCTTCATCTGTAGTATCTGTGTCTGCTCAGTCAGAGCACCGTTGTGTCTTCGCTTCTCACACCTGTGTACTTGTACTATCTGCGTCTGCTCAGTCAGAGCACCTTTGTTTCTTCCCTTCTCACACCTGTGTACTTGTACTACCTGCGTCTGCTCAGTCAGAGCGCCTTTGTTTCTTCCCTTCTCACACCTGTGTACTTGTACTACCTGCGTCTGCTCAGTCAGAGCGCCTTTGTTTCTTCCCTTCTCACACCTGTGTACTTGTACTACCTGTGTCTGCTCAGTTAGAGCACCTTTGTTTGTTCCCTTCTCACACCTGTGTACTTGTACTACCTGCGTCTGCTCAGTCAGAGCGCCTTTGTTTCTTCCCCTGTTACAACTGTGTACTTGTTCTATCTGTGTCTGCTCAGTCAGAGCGCCTTTGTTTCTTCCCCTGTTACAACTGTGTACTTGTTCTATCTGTGTCTGCTCAGTCAGAGCACCTTTGTTTCTTCCCTTCTCACACCTGTGTACTTGTACTATCTGCGTCTGCTCAGTCAGAGCACCTTTGTTTCTTCCCTTCTCACACCTGTGTACTTGTACTACCTGCGTCTGCTCAGTCAGAGCGCCTTTGTTTCTTCCCCTGTTACAACTGTGTACTTGTTCTATCTGTGTCTGCTCAGTCAGAGCACCTTTGTTTCTTCCCTTCTCACACCTGTGTACTTGTACTACCTGTGTCTGCTCAGTTAGAGCACCTTTGTTTCTTCCCTTGTTACACCTGTGCACTTGTACTACCTGTGTCTGCTCAGTTAGAGCACCTTTGTTTGTTCCCTTCTCACACCTGTGTACTTGTTCTATCTGTATCTGCTCAGTCAGAGCACCTTTGTGTCTTCCCTTCTCACTCCTGTGTACTTGTACTATCTGTGTCTGCTCAGTTGGAGCACCTTTGTTTCTTCCCTTCTCACACCTGTGTACTTGTACTACCTGCGTCTGCTCAGTCAGAGCGCCTTTGTTTCTTCCCCTGTTACAACTGTGTACTTGTTCTATCTGTGTCTGCTCAGTCAGAGCACCTTTGTTTCTTCCCTTCTCACACCTGTGTACTTGTACTATCTGCGTCTGCTCAGTCAGAGCATCTTTGTTTCTTCCCTTCTCACACCTGTGTACTTGTACTACCTGCGTCTGCTCAGTCAGAGCGCCTTTGTTTCTTCCCCTGTTACAACTGTGTACTTGTACTATCTGTTTCTGCTCAGTCAGAGCACCTTTGTTTCTCCCTTTCTCACACCTGTGCACTTGTTCTATCTGTGTCTGCTCAGTCAGAGCACCTTTGTTTCTTCCCTTCTCACACCTGTGTACTTGTACTACCTGTGTCTGCTCAGTTAGAGCACCTTTGTTTCTTCCCTTGTTACACCTGTGCACTTGTACTATCTGCGTCTGCTCAGTCAGAGCACCTTTGTGTCTTCCCTTCTCACTCCTGTGTACTTGTACTATCTGTGTCTGCTCAGTTGGAGCACCTTTGTTTCTTCCCTTGTTACACCTGTGTACTTGTACTACCTGTGTCTGGTCAGTTAGAGAACATTTGTGTCTTCGCTTCTCACACCTGTGTACTTGTACTACCTGTGTCTGCTCAGTTAGAGCACCTTTGTTTCTTCCCTTCTCACACCTGTGTACTTGTACTACCTGTGTCTGCTCAGTTAGAGCACCTTTGTTTCTTCCCTTCTCGCACCTGTGTACTTGTACTATCTGTGTCTGCTCAGTCAGAGCACCTTTGTTTCTTCCCTTCTCGCACCTGTGTACTTGTACTATCTGTGTCTGCTCAGTCAGAGCACCTTTGTTTCTTCCCTTCTCTCACATGTGCACTTGTACTATCTGCGTCTGCTCAGTCAGAGCACCTTTGTTTCGCCCCTTCTCACAGCTGTGTACTTATACTATCTGCGTCTGCTCAGTCAGAGCACCTTTGTTTCTTCCCTTCTCACACCTGTGTACTTGTACTACCTGTGTCTGCTCAGTTAGAGCACCTTTGTTTCTTCCCTTCTCACACCTGTGTACTTGTACTATCTGTGTCTGCTCAGTCAGAACACCTTTGTTTCTTCCCTTCTCACACCTGTGTACTTGTACTACCTGTGTCTGCTCAGTCAGAACACCTTTGTTTCTTCCCTTCTCTCACCTGTGCACTTGTACTATCTGTGTCTGCTCAGTCAGAGCACCTTTGTTTCGCCCCTTCTCACACCTGTGTACTTGTACTATCTGCGTCTGCTCAGTCAGAGCACCTTTGTTTCTTCCCTTCTCACACCTGTGTACTTGTACTATCTGCGTCTGCTCAGTCAGAGCACCTTTGTTTCGCCCCTTCTCACACCTGTGTACTTGTACTATCTGCGTCTGCTCAGTCAGAGCACCTTTGTTTCTTCCCTTCTCACACCTGTGGACTTGTACTACCTGTGTCTGCTCAGTCAGAGCACCTGTGCACTTGTACTATCTGTGTCTGCTCAGTCAGAACACCTTTGTTTCTTCCCTTGTTACACATGTGTACTTGTACTATCTGCGTCTGGTCAGTCAGAGCGCCTTTGTTTCTTCCCTTCTCACACCTGTGTACTTGTACTACCTGTGTCTGGTCAGTCAGAGCACCTTTGTGTCTTCCCTACTCACATCTGTGTACTTGTACTATCTGTGTCTGCTCAGTCAGAGCACCTTTATTTCTTCACTTGTTACACCTGTGTACTTGTACTATCTGTGTCTGCTCAGTTAGAGCACCTTTGGTTCTTCCCTTCTCACACCTGTGGACTTGTACTATCTGCGTCTGCTCAGTCAGAGCACCTTTGTGTCTTCCCTACTCACATCTGTGTACTTGTACTATCTGTGTCTGCTCAGTCAGAACACCTTTGTTTGTTACCTTCTCACTCCTGTGTACTTGTACTACCTGTGTCTGCTCAGTTAGAGCACCTTTGTTTGTTCCCTTCTCACACCTGTGTACTTGTTCTATCTGTATCTGCTCAGTCAGAGCACCTTTCTTTCTTCCCTTATTACACATGTGTACTTGTACTATCTGTGTCTGCTCAGTTAGAGCACCTTTCTTTCTTCCCTTATTACACATGTGTACTTGTACTATCTGTGTCTGCTCAGTCAGAGCACCTTTGTTTCTTCCCTTGTTACACCTGTGTACTTGTACTATCTGCGTCTGCTCAGTCAGAGCACCTTTGTGTCTTCCGTTCACACACCTGTGTACTTGTACTATCTGTGTCTGCTCAGTCAGAGCACCTTTGTTTCTTCCCTTGTTACACCTGTGTACTTGTACTATCTGCGTCTGCTCAGTCAGAGCACCTTTGTGTCTTCCCTTCTCACTCCTGTGTACTTGTACTATCTGTGTCTGCTCAGTCAGAGCACCTTTGTTTCTTCCCTTGTTACACCTGTGTACTTGTACTATCTGCGTCTGCTCAGCCAGAGCACCTTTGTGTCTTCCCTTCTCACTCCTGTGCACTTGTACTACCTGTGTCTGCTCAGTTAGAGCACCTTTGTTTGTTCCCTTCTCACACCTGTGTACTTGTACTATCTGTGTCTGCTCAGTTAGAGCACCTTTGTTTCTTCCCTTGTTACACATGTGTACTTGTACTATCTGCGTCTGCTCAGCCAGAGCACCTTTGTGTCTTCCCCTCTCACTCCTGTGCACTTGTACTACCTGTGTCTGCTCAGTTAGAGCACCTTTGTTTGTTCCCTTCTCACACCTGTGTACTTGTACTATCTGTGTCTGCTCAGTTGGAGCACCTTTGTTTCTTCCCTTGTTACACATGTGTACTTGTACTATCTGTGTCTGCTCAGTTAGAGCACCTTTGGTTCTTCCGTTCACACACCTGTGCACTTGTACTATCTGCGTCTGCTCAGTGAGAACACCTTTGTGTCTTCCCTTCTCACTCCTGTGTACTTGTACTATCTGTGTCTGCTCAGTTAGAGCACCTTTGTTTCTTCCCTTGTTACACATGTGTACTTTTACTATCTGTGTCTGCTCAGTTAGAGCACCTTTGTTTCTTCCCTTGTTACACATGTGTACTTGTACTATCTGCGTCTGCTCAGTCAGAGCACCTTTGTTTCTTCCCTTCTCACACCTGTGCACTTGTACTATCTGTGTCTGCTCAGTCAGAACACCTTTGTTTCTTCCCTTCTCACACCTGTGCACTTGTACTACCTGTGTCTGCTCAGTTAGAGCACCTTTGTTTGTTCCCTTCTCACACCTGTGTACTTGTACTATCTGTGTCTGCTCAGTTAGAGCACCTTTGTTTCTTCCCTTGTTACACAAGTGTACTTGTACTATCTGCGTCTGCTCAGTCAGAGCACCTTTGTGTCTTCCCTTCTCACTCCTGTGCACTTGTACTACCTGTGTCTGCTCAGTTAGAGCACCTTTGTTTGTTCCCTTCTCACACCTGTGTACTTGTACTATCTGCGTCTGCTCAGTCAGAGAACCATTGTTTCGCCCCTTCTCACACCTGTGTACTTGTACTATATGTGTCTGCTCAGTCAGAACACCTTTGTTTCTTCCCTTCTCTCACCTGTGGACTTGTACTATCTGTGTCTGCTCATTTAGAGCACTTTTGTGTCTTCCGTTCACACACCTGTGCACTTGTACTATCTGTGTCTGCTCAGTCAGAGCACCTTTGTTTCTTCCCTTCTCTCACCTGTGCACTTGTACTATCTGTGTCTGCTCAGTCAGAACACCTTTGTTTCTTCCTTGTTACACCTGTGTACTTGTACTATCTGTTTCTGCTCAGTCAGAACACCTTTGTTTCTTCCCTTCTCGCACCTGTGCACTTGTACTATCTGTGTCTGCTCAGTCAGAGCACCTTTGTGTCTTCCGTTCACACACCTGTGCACTTGTACTATCTGTGTCTGCTCAGTCAGAGCACCTTTGTTTCTTCCCTTCTCTCACCTGTGCACTTGTACTATCTGTGTCTGCTCAGTCAGAGCACCTTTGTTTCTTCCCTTCTCTCACCTGTGGACTTGTACTACACCTTTGGTTCTTCCCATCTCACTCCCGTGTACTTGTACTATCTGTTTCTGCTCATTTAGAGCACTTTTGTGTCTTCCGTTCACACACCTGTGCACTTGTACTACCTGTGTCTGCTCAGTTAGAGCACCTTTGTTTGTTCCCTTCTCACACCTGTGTACTTGTACTACCTGCGTCTGCTCAGTCAGAGCACCTTTGTTTCTTCCCCTGTTACAACTGTGTACTTGTTCTATCTGTGTCTGCTCAGTCAGAGCGCCTTTGTTTCTTCCCCTGTTACAACTGTGTACTTGTTCTATCTGTGTCTGCTCAGTCAGAGCACCTTTGTTTCTTCCCTTCTCACACCTGTGTACTTGTACTATCTGCGTCTGCTCAGTCAGAGCACCTTTGTTTCTTCCCTTCTCACACCTGTGTACTTGTACTACCTGCGTCTGCTCAGTCAGAGCGCCTTTGTTTCTTCCCCTGTTACAACTGTGTACTTGTACTATCTGTTTCTGCTCAGTCAGAGCACCTTTGTTTCTCCCTTTCTCACACCTGTGCACTTGTTCTATCTGTGTCTGCTCAGTCAGAGCACCTTTGTTTCTTCCCTTCTCACACCTGTGTACTTGTACTACCTGTGTCTGCTCAGTTAGAGCACCTTTGTTTCTTCCCTTGTTACACCTGTGCACTTGTACTACCTGTGTCTGCTCAGTTAGAGCACCTTTGTTTGTTCCCTTCTCACACCTGTGTACTTGTTCTATCTGTATCTGCTCAGTCAGAGCACCTTTGTGTCTTCCCTTCTCACTCCTGTGTACTTGTACTATCTGTGTCTGCTCAGTTGGAGCACCTTTGTTTCTTCCCTTCTCACACCTGTGTACTTGTACTATCTGCGTCTGCTCAGTCAGAGCATCTTTGTTTCTTCCCTTCTCACACCTGTGTACTTGTACTACCTGCGTCTGCTCAGTCAGAGCGCCTTTGTTTCTTCCCCTGTTACAACTGTGTACTTGTACTATCTGTTTCTGCTCAGTCAGAGCACCTTTGTTTCTCCCTTTCTCACACCTGTGCACTTGTTCTATCTGTGTCTGCTCAGTCAGAGCACCTTTGTTTCTTCCCTTCTCACACCTGTGTACTTGTACTACCTGTGTCTGCTCAGTTAGAGCACCTTTGTTTCTTCCCTTGTTACACCTGTGCACTTGTACTATCTGCGTCTGCTCAGTCAGAGCACCTTTGTGTCTTCCCTTCTCACTCCTGTGTACTTGTACTATCTGTGTCTGCTCAGTTGGAGCACCTTTGTTTCTTCCCTTGTTACACCTGTGTACTTGTACTACCTGTGTCTGGTCAGTTAGAGAACATTTGTGTCTTCGCTTCTCACACCTGTGTACTTGTACTACCTATGTCTGCTCAGTTAGAGCACCTTTGTTTCTTCCCTTCTCACACCTGTGTACTTGTACTATCTGTGTCTGCTCAGTCAGAGCACCTTTGTTTCTTCCCTTCTCGCACCTGTGTACTTGTACTATCTGTGTCTGCTCAGTCAGAGCACCTTTGTTTCTTCCCTTCTCTCACCTGTGCACTTGTACTATCTGCGTCTGCTCAGTCAGAGCACCTTTGTTTCGCCCCTTCTCACACCTGTGTACTTGTACTACCTGTGTCTGCTCAGTCAGAGCACCTTTGTTTCTTCCCTTCTCACACCTGTGTACTTGTACTACCTGTGTCTGCTCAGTTAGAGCACCTTTGTTTCTTCCCTTGTTACACCTGTGCACTTGTACTATCTGCGTCTGCTCAGTCAGAGCACCTTTGTGTCTTCCCTTCTCACTCCTGTGTACTTGTACTATCTGTGTCTGCTCAGTTGGAGCACCTTTGTTTCTTCCCTTGTTACACCTGTGTACTTGTACTATCTGTGTCTGCTCAGTCAGAGCACCTTTGTTTCTTCCCTTCTCTCACCTGTGCACTTGTACTATCTGCGTCTGCTCAGTCAGAGCACCTTTGTTTCGCCCCTTCTCACATCTGTGTACTTATACTATCTGCGTCTGCTCAGTCAGAGCACCTTTGTTTCTTCCCTTCTCACACCTGTGTACTTGTACTACCTGTGTCTGCTCAGTTAGAGCACCTTTGTTTCTTCCCTTCTCACACCTGTGTACTTGGACTATCTGTGTCTGCTCAGTCAGAACACCTTTGTTTCTTCCCTTCTCACACCTGTGTACTTGTACTACCTGTGTCTGCTCAGTCAGAGCACCTTTGTTTCTTCCCTTCTCACACCTGTGTACTTGTACTACCTGTGTCTGCTCAGTCAGAACACCTTTGTTTCTTCCCTTCTCGCACCTGTGTACTTGTACTACCTGTGTCTGCTCAGTCAGAGCACCTTTGTTTCTTCCCTTCTCACACCTGTGTACTTGTACTACCTGTGTCTGCTCAGTCAGAGCACCTTTGTTTCTTCCCTTCTCTCACCTGTGCACTTGTACTACCTGTGTCTGCTCAGTCAGAGCACCTTTGTTTCTTCCCTTCTCTCACCTGTGCACTTGTACTATCTGCGTCTGCTCAGTTAGAGCACCTTTGTTTCTTCCCTTCTCACACCTGTGTACTTGTACTACCTGTGTCTGCTCAGTCAGAGCACCTTTGTTTCTTCCCTTCTCTCACCTGTGCACTTGTACTATCTGTGTCTGCTCAGTTAGAGCACCTTTGTTTCTTCCCTTCTCACACCTGTGTACTTGTACTACCTGTGTCTGCTCAGTCAGAGCACCTTTGTTTCTTCCCTTCTCTCACCTGTGCACTTGTACTATCTGTGTCTGCTCAGTCAGAGCACCTTTGTTTCTTCCCTTCTCTCACCTGTGCACTTGTACTATCTGCGTCTGCTCAGTCAGAGCACCTTTGTTTCGCCCCTTCTCACACCTGTGTACTTGTACTATCTGCGTCTGCTCAGTCAGAGCACCTTTCTTTCTTCCCTTCTCATACCTGTGTACTTGTACTATCTGCGTCTGCTCAGTCAGAGCACCTTTGTTTCGCCCCTTCTCACACCTGTGTACTTGTACTATCTGCGTCTGCTCAGTCAGAGCACCTTTGTTTCTTCCCTTCTCACACCTGTGGACTTGTACTACCTGTGTCTGCTCAGTCAGAGCACCTGTGCACTTGTACTATCTGTGTCTGCTCAGTCAGAACACCTTTGTTTCTTCCCTTGTTACACATGTGTACTTGTACTATCTGCGTCTGGTCAGTCAGAGCGCCTTTGTTTCTTCCCTTCTCACACCTGTGTACTTGTACTACCTGTGTCTGGTCAGTCAGAGCACCTTTGTGTCTTCCCTACTCACATCTGTGTACTTGTACTATCTGTGTCTGCTCAGTCAGAGCACCTTTATTTCTTCCCTTGTTACACCTGTGTACTTGTACTATCTGTGTCTGCTCAGTTAGAGCACCTTTGGTTCTTCCCTTCTCACACCTGTGGACTTGTACTATCTGCGTCTGCTCAGTCAGAGCACCTTTGTGTCTTCCCTACTCACATCTGTGTACTTGTACTATCTGTGTCTGCTCAGTCAGAACACCTTTGTTTGTTACCTTCTCACTCCTGTGTACTTGTACTACCTGTGTCTGCTCAGTTAGAGCACCTTTGTTTGTTCCCTTCTCACACCTGTGTACTTGTTCTATCTGTATCTGCTCAGTCAGAGCACCTTTCTTTCTTCCCTTATTACACATGTGTACTTGTACTATCTGTGTCTGCTCAGTCAGAGCACCTTTGTTTCTTCCCTTGTTACACCTGTGTACTTGTACTATCTGCGTCTGCTCAGTCAGAGGACCTTTGTGTCTTCCCTTCTCACTCCTGTGTACTTGTACTATCTGTGTCTGCTCAGTCAGAGCACCTTTGTTTCTTCCCTTGTTACACCTGTGTACTTGTACTATCTGCGTCTGCTCAGCCAGAGCACCTTTGTGTCTTCCCTTCTCACTCCTGTGCACTTGTACTACCTGTGTCTGCTCAGTTAGAGCACCTTTGTTTGTTCCCTTCTCACACCTGTGTACTTGTACTATCTGTGTCTGCTCAGTTAGAGCACCTTTGTTTCTTCCCTTGTTACACACGTGTACTTGTACTATCTGCGTCTGCTCAGCCAGAGCACCTTTGTGTCTTCCCTTCTCACTCCTGTGCACTTGTACTACCTGTGTCTGCTCAGTTAGAGCACCTTTGTTTGTTCCCTTCTCACACCTGTGTACTTGTACTATCTGTGTCTGCTCAGTTGGAGCACCTTTGTTTCTTCCCTTGTTACACATGTGTACTTGTACTATCTGTGTCTGCTCAGTTAGAGCACCTTTGGTTCTTCCGTTCACACACCTGTGCACTTGTACTATCTGCGTCTGCTCAGTCAGAACACCTTTGTGTCTTCCCTTCTCACTCCTGTGTACTTGTACTATCTGTGTCTGCTCAGTTAGAGCACCTTTGTTTCTTCCCTTGTTACACATGTGTACTTTTACTATCTGTGTCTGCTCAGTTAGAGCACCTTTGTTTCTTCCCTTGTTACACATGTGTACTTGTACTATCTGCGTCTGCTCAGTCAGAGCACCTTTGTTTCTTCCCTTCTCACACCTGTGCACTTGTACTATCTGTGTCTGCTCAGTCAGAACACCTTTGTTTCTTCCCTTCTCACACCTGTGCACTTGTACTACCTGTGTCTGCTCAGTTAGAGCACCTTTGTTTGTTCCCTTCTCACACCTGTGTACTTGTACTATCTGTGTCTGCTCAGTTAGAGCACCTTTGTTTCTTCCCTTGTTACACAAGTGTACTTGTACTATCTGCGTCTGCTCAGTCAGAGCACCTTTGTGTCTTCCCTTCTCACTCCTGTGCACTTGTACTACCTGTGTCTGCTCAGTTAGAGCACCTTTGTTTGTTCCCTTCTCACACCTGTGTACTTGTACTATCTGCGTCTGCTCAGTCAGAGAACCATTGTTTCGCCCCTTCTCACACCTGTGTACTTGTACTATATGTGTCTGCTCAGTCAGAACACCTTTGTTTCTTCCCTTCTCTCACCTGTGGACTTGTACTATCTGTGTCTGCTCATTTAGAGCACTTTTGTGTCTTCTGTTCACACACCTGTGCACTTGTACTATCTGTGTCTGCTCAGTCAGAGCACCTTTGTTTCTTCCCTTCTCTCACCTGTGCACTTGTACTATCTGTGTCTGCTCAGTCAGAACACCTTTGTTTCTTCCCTTGTTACACCTGTGTACTTGTACTATCTGTTTCTGCTCAGTCAGAACACCTTTGTTTCTTCCCTTCTCGCACCTGTGCACTTGTACTATCTGTGTCTGCTCAGTCAGAGCACCTTTGTTTCTTCCCTTCTCTCACCTGTGCACTTGTACTATCTGTGTCTGCTCAGTCAGAGCACCTTTGTTTCTTCCCTTCTCTCACCTGTGGACTTGTACTACACCTTTGGTTCTTCCCATCTCACTCCCGTGTACTTGTACTATCTGTTTCTGCTCATTTAGAGCACTTTTGTGTCTTCCGTTCACACACCTGTGCACTTGTACTATCTGTGTCTGCTCAGTCAGAGCACCTTTGTTTCTTCCCTTCTCTCACCTGTGTACTTGTACTATCTGTGTCTGCTCAGTCAGAACACCTTTGTTTCTTCCCTTGTTACACCTGTGCACTTGTACTATCTGTGTCTGCTCAGTCAGAGCACCTTTGTGTCTTCCGTTCACACACCTGTGCACTTGTACTATCTGTGTCTGCTCAGTCAGAGCACCTTTGTTTCTTCCCTTCTCTCACCTGTGCACTTGTACTATCTGTGTCTGCTCAGTCAGAGCACCTTTGGTTCTTCCCATCTCACACCTGTGGACTTGTACTATCTGTTTCTGCTCATTTAGAGCACCTTTGTTTCTTCCCTTCTCACACCTGTGCACTTGTACTATATGTGTCTGCTCAGCTAGAGCACCTTTGTTTCTTTCCTTTTACATCAGTGTAATGCACAGTAGAGAGCTTGCCTTCGCTGTAGGGACGCATATTTCCATGTCCATGTTT
This sequence comes from Calotriton arnoldi, assembly GCA_963921515.1. Classification (NCBI taxonomy): domain Eukaryota; kingdom Metazoa; phylum Chordata; class Amphibia; order Caudata; family Salamandridae; genus Calotriton; species Calotriton arnoldi. The sequence continues at coordinate 2,165,470 of CAWUFW010002044.1, forward strand.
CTCTGAATCCAACATTCATCTTCAGATGCTGGACCAATATTGCTTCTGTGGTGCTTGGCTTTGACATATGTAAGCCCCACCTTCCGAGCACAGTAGCTGTGTCTGGGTTCAGTATGATGCATGCAGTTACAGCACTCACGCGCACTACCTAAAGTCATAAAGAACACCTTAGCTGCAGGTGCGGTGCATTATTCAAGGAGCAGCGTCTACTCACACATATATTATGTTATTGGCATTTATAACGCGCACGGCTACTCAAGAGTGTCCTGGCGCGGTACCTTAAAGGGGAGCTGAGGGTCAACGCAAAATACCACACCGACACACCACATACCGCATCAGTGTGTGCAGGTGCAGTGCTGGTTTACAATTACAGTGCATAAGGTCTAGGCATGGCACTGGGCTTACAGGTATTGAACTGGTTCCTAAATAGTGTGCATAAAATCTATTTGTGGGTCTAGTATCCAACATCCTCGTGCATTATCTCAATTCCAAACCCATCTAATGCCTACTGTGCACTACGTTGTGTTATTCTGTGGTAACTTGTGTTATGTGATGTGGTGTTACGTTATGTTATCTTGGCATATGTTAACAGGGGGCTGATTTGCCATTAATATACCGTTTTAGTGCTGTTGAGATCAGCCATCTTCACACCTAGGTCTTTAGGATTCCACAACAGACTTCGTCTGTTTTCTGTTTCAGTGGGATCATGAGCAGCGGGGGTGCGGGTAATATTCAGGGTAAATTAATTAAATTAAAATTAAATTTGTACTTGTAAAGCGCACCCATACCCCCAAAGGGGTGTCCAGGCGCTGTAAGCATACCGCTGTGGAACCCTTCCTGGCTTTTCCCTGTGAAATGTCCACTCCTGGGCACCCCCAGGGTGAAGCCAGGCATCCCAGCGCTGTTGGGGCCGTTGTGGAGATTAAGCAAGCTATTGCCCAGAGTTGCAGAGTGGGACCCATGATTAGAATAGGCACCGAGGCGAGAATTATCAGGTCCGAGGAAATTGAGCCCAAGACCCGCCGAGGCGGGAATTGAACCCTGGTCCCGGGCCAGATCTCTGCATCAGGGTCTGCCGCTCTAACCATTGAGCCACACTTCTCCACATCACAGGGTATAGTGTGGTGTAGTATATGAGGTCACAAATGACCATATTTATTTCATTGTTCACTATTTTTTAGCACCTGCTGTTACCAACTTGTTGATAAGCAAATAGCTGTAATGTCTCAACTGTGTTGTGTGTGTGCTCAGAGGTCTGTCTAGTGCCTTCTGTAGGATGCCACATGTTATCTTTTGAAAATGTCTGCACACAGACTACTGAGTACCAGTTGTGGACTGCTTGTGACCTTGTGCACTATGTGATAATTAACTCTACAAAATATCTGACCTGTGCTGTGTGTGTGTGCGCAGAGGTCTGTCTAATGTGCTCTATTGGATGCACCTTTTATGGATCGAAACTGTTGTGTGTACGGCGACTACTGAGTACCAGTCATGTCCTTGCGGCTGTGTGCAGCCAAGTGCGTCTGCCCTTGTGCCTAGTCCAAACTGAGGTGGCATGGTGTGTGAAATAACGATGGTTGAGATATGGCCCAAGTAATTACCAGTAGCTGAGATTAATTCAGGCATCACTTTTTTAGGTCTCGCCTGAGCCAGCGCATGCGCTGCCCTGCGAGACATTTAGTAAGTGGGTTTTCAAAGTGCTACCACACGCTTTTGCTGGCTTCAAGCTTGCGGTTACGCGCGCGTGCACGCGCGCAGCCGCCATCTGGCTTTCTGTTATGGCTCATTAAGCCTTACAGCGCGCGAATCACTTTTACTACCCCCTCCCTTCTCCCCCTCCCTCCTTGTTAACTTTCGCGTGTTTTTAAAAAATTTTCTTTTTGCTCGCGCGCGCGCACGCAACTCCCGGTCGCGCCGCACATTTTCTTTTTGCTCGCGCGCGCGCACACGACTCCCGGTCGCGGCCGCACGTCTTTTGACGATGTTGCAGAGGGTCCCGATGCTGTACAGCACCACCAAAAGCATTTGGCAGAGCCAGTAGGTTCCTTAATTCGCACGCGCCTCTCCTGCTCGGGCAGCCATTTCAGCTCCATGCCCCAATCGCCGCGCTCATTCTCCCCATCCTGTTGATGTTTTCACGTTTCCCCTTCTCTTCATGCTCTACTCCCTTTCTTTTGCAGATTTATATAGCGCAAACTCGACCCAAAGGTATTGGAGCGCTTTACGTGAGCACCGGTTACGTTACACAAGGACTCCTTTCCATGTTTCCTCCTCAATATCCCCTCCGTCTCTCCCTTCGTCCCTTTACCCCTTACTCTTTCATACCCAAGCCTTCACAACCTTCTTTCTCTCTCTTTCTCCCCCCTCCCCCACCTCCTCCGTGCCCCCATTTATTACTCCTTACCCCCTCTGATTCTCTATGCCTCCCCGGAGCTCAGGAGACCTCCCCTCCTCTGGTTTCACGCTGCCCCCGGGGCCTGCTCCCCAGCCCTGTCTCCTGGATGTGTTTTGTTTCCTGCTGTCTGTGTTTGCGGAGTCGGGACGGGACTCCTTTCACAGCAGTTTTTGCCCAAGACCATTCAGATGTCACGTCATAGAATTTTAGTGCAGTGCAGAGTTCAGGATTTACATTTTGTCAGTGTGCTCGTGAGTGTTGGCTCACAGATTTGTGTCTGGAGGTTGGTAGTTTGCCCTGTGGCAAGAACTGCACCCCAGTGTGTGATCTTGCACCCTTCCACAATGTACGTGAGTGTGCACAGTGCATACTGGAGTGTGAGACAGTAAACGTCCCTTACAAGCGGTGCGCAACTGGGCAAAGATGAAAAATGCCTCCCACTTATCACAGCCTGTCACTTAACGGTTGAGCTTGACCCCAGCAGAGAGGCCTCAAGTTGTCCTCCTTGCCTTGCGCCAGTAGCCGAGCCAACCCTTTCCCGCCCTTGGCTCCTGGTCCCTTTAGAAGCTTTTCCTTAAACACCAGGGCCCGAGGCAGTGCAAAGCAGGATTTAGAAGTCCGAATGCCCTGGAATCAGATGTCCCTACAAGGAATTAAGGAAATGAGAGGAAGTCTATCTGACTGCCAGAAGACACAGCCGTGACGTCAGCAGCACGCCCAAAGATTATCTGCAGATGGGGAAGGGCGAAGGTTCGCCTTTCGAAAACAACCTGTTGCAGCATTCATCCTGGGCGGGAGGTCTGGGCCTTGCACACAGCTTGTGACTACAGAGACAATCCCCCAGTCGTGGAAGTCCTGACATTGTCACGCAAACTTTAAGAAAAGTCACTACTTTGTTTCACGAGGATAAAAGTGAAATGTGTGACAAGTGAGATAAAATATATATATGAGGTTTAATGTAGGTTTGTTGACTTAAAGTGAAACCAAAGAGTACAGACTAGTGCATGAAACAGCTCCTGTCATCTATGTGATGTCAACACTGTTTTATAATTACTGTCCATCTAGCCATTCATTCATCATTCACCCACGTTTGTATGACAGTCATCCGCAGATATGTTGCTGCAGACCAATCACCCATCCACGTATCCAAACCTTTCCTCCTCCTTCTCATGTCTCTGTCCATCCATCCAACCATTCACCCATCTATTGCTTGTCGCATTAAGCCAATAATTCTGCAGACTACATGAAGCCACTTTCTTCTAACCAAAGAGAGACAGAAGGCAGACAGAGAACGCCTATAGGCAGAAACCAGGCAACAAGTTAAAAGCTTCCTCAAATAGATATGGATGCTCATATTTTTAGCATTTTTTTTTTATTAGGTCTGGCTTATCAGTGCAGCTGTGTCAACCTGCTCTTACTATTTAAAAAAATTAACTCAGAGTGCACTTTGGCTCAGTCAGTCTCTTAACTGATGCTATTGGCTGTTTGGTGTATCAGTCCTCCTTCTACGGAGTGCTTCGTGAATGAGGGACTATTTTAAATCTGAAAAAAATGCTTTCCATCATCACACTTTTTTTTACAATCAATTCCTTATTACCCATATTCTATAGAAAACGCAATCCTTTTTTGATGCTTTTTTTGTTTTTCCAGTGTTCGCAAAGACATTATGTCTGGCTTATGCATGTGGTGTGAGACCCTGGCTTTGAGTGAAACTCAGTTTCGGTCATGAAAAACAATGCCCTGCAGTGTAGTGGTATGTGGCATATATACAAGACTTCTTTTTAATGCCACTGCACAGAGTACATGAAGAATGCTAAGTTACAATATAGAAATATTTGGTAGGTTGTGAGCACATTTTAGAGCGTAAAAGTGCGATGATGTCTGTGATGATGTCACGCCCATCACCAATGACAACAAGCATTGGCATAGCCAATAGGTCTCGCCTTTGGGACCTTATAAGTGCTTAGCCATGCAACAGTTGATGTTGTTGCACCAAGGATATTGTGCTGCATAAATAAATACTTATAAGGTCCCAAAAGCGAGACCTATTGGCTATGCCAATGCTTGTTGTATACTTTAGTGTGTCGGCCTTAAAGGAAGTGACCCGCTTAGGGCCACCCGGGTCACTGCAGACCACCTCTCAGCCTTCCATACCAAATGAAGAGTCGGAGAGACAGTGGAGAATATACACCAATAACTGTTTATTTGTATACACTCAGAGCGGAGCCCCGTCTGCAAAGTCTCTAGAGAGTGCTACAGAGGGAACTGAAGACCAGCAATCATAGAGATACAATATGTACATTTCATGGTCGGCTAAGAACACGCCCACAGTGGAATTTTCCAGGCAGATGCAGCTGTTCAGTAAAATACAAAAAAAAGGTTTCTGCTCTCGTATCTACACAACTCAGCACAGTCCAAGGCCGTTGCACCCTGAGCTGCGATCAAACTACCAGACAGGTGGGAGAGGGCCTTTATCTAGTGGGAAAGCTATGCGCTGGCACTAACAGTTCTTTATTGCACAAACGAAACTCAGCAAAGGGCATTTCTCAGAAATAGCAAAAGATTAGTTTCGATCACCATGTAAAATGGAGTCAAGGAAGAAAATGGTGCAGCGAATGCTAACTTATACAGGGCTCTGCTTAAGCATCAACGGGCCTAATCTAACATCCTAAGTGGCACGGGAATGCCCAGACGTGTCCCGTGCACTCTGTGTCACTGGAACCAAGCTATACCCGGCTGATGAGCCCATAACAAGGCTCATCAGCTGGGTTGCTTGTGTTCAGGTTCAGGGAGGACCTGGCTTGGCAGTTTGGACTGAACTGTTCTGATTGGAGGAGGGTCAAGCCTGATTTGCCACTAACCAACTATACAAAGTATCTGAGCTGTGTTGTGTGTCTTCAGTGTTCTCACTAACATGCTATGCTGGATGTCATCTGTTATTTAGTGTTCTCTGCTGAAGCTGTTGTGTGTGCAGTAACCATTACATGGGTACACTTCTAACATCCTTGTAAGGAAACTACAGTGCAGATTAATAACCCATTTCCAGCTATGCAGTTTAAATGTCATCTACAATAGTCCTATTTCATAAAATAATTGTCCAAAACATCTTTAGTAAAAGTTACTTGTCAAAAGCATATTTCACAATAACATTATTGTTCTACGTAGTATATTATTTGGAATCGAGGACAGAGATAGGTCACTGAACCGACGACACACTCAGCACAAAGCCTACAATGAGTGAGTCACATCCTCGATAACCAAGGGGCCTTTTCCTACTATTTGGAGGGTCACTATTTTATTGAACATACACGTACTAGCGTGAGTCTTTGCTCTGTTCAGTTGGATTACCACAGAGGAGAGCATACACAAAAACAACACAGGCATCCCCCCTTTTGTTTAGAAGATTAGGTATTTAATTGTGTAGGTCCTGAAGAAGTGCCACTTGATCATTTCATGACATATCTGGGTATGAAACATGCCGACCAATAATAAGGATTAATGTGAGTCCGCTTGATGTTGCTACACTTAATGTACCATAACATCTGTTTTTCCTCTGAGAGACTTGGATCATTGTTTCCATAAGTTTCTCACACTGTTTTTAATTTGACATATACCTGGATTTCTCTTAAAATGATAGCTTCACCATGTCTATAGTCAATTTTAAACCCACTTTTTTCCAAAATCCTCACTCACCAACTGGGACTCACTTACTTTCCCAGTCCTCCTTTGGCGCTTACACAAAGATCTCCAGTAAAGTGCCCTCTAGCGGGGCCCGTTGGGCATTGCAGTATCAGTCCAACGAGGAGCAGGCCCGATGATGAAGCATGACACTTTCGGGTCATAGCGCATTCAGTTGGATTACCCAACCTTAAACTCTTTCTCACAATGTTCAAATGTTGTGGTCTCTTCCCCTTCAAATAGGTTCCGAAGAATTCTGCAACCACATTCGCCCAGTAGCTCACTCCCTCTCTTGCACTCCCCAGTGTAAATTTCAAGTTCCTCCACAGAGGAGTATATATGGATGGAAATGATGTTCTAGCCCGCTTTTCATTTAGCAAGCCCAATATTTCCATGATGGGTTTAAGAATCTCAGATATAACACACTGGCCTGTTTAGTCATCCAAGGTATTGCCTATAGTGCACTCCCCGTTACCGCCTTATCTATATGAATCCAATGCTTCTCTGTCTCATATAAAGATCATTCAAAGAAAACTCGAGCTGGGATGTGTAATAATACTGTCTTACACCCGGAAGCCCGGAACCTCTTTTTGTGACTGCAGCACTGTTTGCAAGATTCCAGCTCTGTTCTCAGCCCAGATAAAAGAGTCAATAGAAACTTGAAGGGTTTCAGTTCTGACTCAGGGATTGTTTCTGGCAGGGTCTGGAAGAAATGAAACAATGTAACAGTCTAGGTGTAATAATAATTTTCATTGTTGCTACTCAAACTAATCATGATATACAAAAGGCAGAGGGAGCATACTGCCTGGAATACCAGCACACAATTTGCCCAAATGCATTGTGGTTAATGTAGTGCATGGTAACGCTCACTTTAGTTGAAAGTCTTTAGTATTCACCATTGTTGGTGTAGCTAGTGGTGAGTATCTCGAGACACGTGTTTCAGGATATTTATCCTTCTTCAGTAGAGAGCAACACTTCAGTTGAAAGATAAACATGATATATACAAGTTTAGCCAACTGCTCATTCCTATTTTTCATATGGCCTAGTTGCTCTCATTTTGTGCTCCTGGGGCTTAATCGCTCTCATTCTGTGCTATTTCCCATCCCAATATTATCCCATCCCCATCTGTCTCCTATTCAGTGCTCCCTATCCTGTGGTTCCCGTCCTTTCCTCACCCAATCAAGTGCTCTTCTATCGTGGGCTACCCCATTTAGTGATCTTTCCCATCATATTCTCTCCCCATTTTGTGTTTACTTCTACCCTCGCACTTCGTTCCAGTCTCTCCTGCCTTGTGGGTCTTCCATGAATATGACCATCATTTTTTGGTGGACCTCCTCTTCAGCACAGACAGAGATTATAATATTGCTTTTTGCCCATGTCAGCAGTAATTGCTTTAAACAATGGGGGATAATTTCCGGAGTCCGTATTACGAAGTCTTGGGATAATCCAGATCGTCACGTACTTAATCTTGTTCTTAGCCCACAGGAACGGTGCCTCCTTCCCACTGATAGGATCCCTCACAGCTCCCCTTAATGTAGGGATCCGCCTAGCCACCTTTGCCCATCTCAGCCTCCAAGCCAATAAAGAAACCATTTTATTGGCCTTTTCCCCCCATATTTTTGGCTTAAACATAGCTGCGCTTTTTCCGACTTCTCCATGGCCAGAAGACCAAGGCAACCCCCTTAACCTGGTCAAATTTCGGAAGGAGTGCAGGGATCCAATTTGCTTGTAGTTTTGCTCTACCGAGTACGTTTGGGCATTAGGGTCTGGCAGACGTATTTATAAGCTTGGAGCTGAGTTAGTATACTCTAAGTCCTTAAAACAGCCTTAAAAGCATCCTAAGGCGTACCTGGGGGAACCTTGCCCTTGTCGTTTTCTGTGAAATAATTCTTACTGGAATCCTGGAGAGTCCGATCTGTCCATATGGAGAACTCTTTCAAATTTCCAGTTTCTCGTGTTCCAGACTCTGTTAGCCTGTTCAGAGCGGCTGACTCCCGAGTGCGAGGCTCACGGTTCAATCCCCGGCAGCGGCGGCAGCTCAGCACCATGTGCCTCTGGGCAATATCTCACTTAATCGCCCCGACGGCACCCAGTGCCCTGAAACCTTAAGGGGTGATATGTTTGTGCATTACAAATATGGATTTATTATTTATTTTATGCTTCAGTTTATCAGTCTAAGTGTTGTTCCACTTGAGTATTCCTCCAGTTGCCTACGCCATCCACCTGAGACAGCTACAATATTCGTAGAGCACCCTGTCACCCCTATGCTCACAAGAGGAGGTACGGCAGTACTGACCACAATCTTCCTTTGTACAGTACTCTTCTTTACTCCTCTGACCAGCCTCTTGAGAAACCCTTAGTCCCATCTTTAGCAGCTTTCTACTAATGTCTTTATCTCTCTTATTCGTTCAAGTACCGCAAGTTTCTTTGATCATGTTCATGTCGTTTTCTTCGAAGTTCTTGGTCTCTCCCCATTATTCTTTCCATCTCGCCTTGCTCCACTCCTCCTCAGTCCTCTGTATGCCTGGAGCTTCTTGGGCTAGGACTAAAACATCCTGTGCATTCTCTATAGTGCAAACAACGTGGGACCCAGAGTCCATGTGAAACCACAGGGCGAATGAGTAAATCCATGGACATCAAACCTGCCTCCTCTGCAGCTCCGCTGTTATCGGTGCAAGCATCCAGCTTTTTCTCAGGGTACCCTGGGATATATCCTGGAAGAGATCCAAGGTCTGGTCTTGGTAGTTAATCGTATCTAGTTTTCTGGCTTCTCTCAAAATTCTGCTTTCATGAGGTGGAGACGCAAGCTTGGCAATAATGTCTCTAGGGTGCGACCCTGGTGCCTCCCTGGGGGCCCCTACCCTCTGGACATGAATGATGTGAATGTCATAAGCCTGGTCCTCCTTCAGAATAAAGTGTAATAATTGTTGGCTGCACTGGACCACATGCGACCTCTCCTCATTTTCCTTCATGTTTCTGCTTCTTATATTATCAAGGTCCTCTAAGCCTGTACATTTGTCCCATTGAGCTTTAAGTTCCTCCTCCATTAAGGCTCTGTTGGCCCTGTGTCTTTTCCAGGTATTGGCTCAGGGCCGCTATGTCATCCTCCTTAGTTGATATGCGCTCCACAAGTACTTGGAGGTCCTTCAACATATTCGAGAGAGCCACTGCCATGTCAGACTTTAACGCCTGCATTTGTGAGGTGACCATGTTGAAGATCTTGTCATGGCCAACCTCCCCAGCAGAAGTGTCTCATGGAGTGTTAGACTTGGCATCTTTTGGCGTGTTTCCCCTGACTTTTTGCTTTCTGACCTCCCGGTTTTGACTCTGTTTTTGCTGGTGTAATGATTCTGCGCACTTTCCTCACTGCGGTCCAGTGGGAAAGTGCAAGTGCTCCTGTATAAAATGTGTTATGGATTGGTGTTTCCATGATTGGCCTATTTGGTTTATGTGTCAGTCCCTTGTAAAGTGCACTGCGAGTGCCAGGGCCTATAGACCAAATGCGGTTGGTGGGCTGCAGCACTGGATTGTGCCACCCACGCAAACAGCCCGTAAAGTGGAACTCGGGCCTGCCATTGCAGAGCCTGTGCGCAGCCTGGGGCTGCCATGTCGACTTGGCAAGTGCACACACTTGCAAGTCCCTAAACCTTCCCTTTGCTACATGTTAGTCACCCCTAAGGTAGGCCCAAGGTACCCCTGTGGGCAGGGTGCGTTGTATGCGAAAGGTAGGACATGCCCGGGTGTGTGTGGCATGTCCTAATAGTGAATTACAGCCTAGTTCGTTTTTCACTATTGCAAGGCTACCTGTTCCCCTAGGCCAGAACGGGCAGTTTTGATTATTACAGCTTATAATCCTAACTGACCCCGGGAACATGGTAGAAATTCGAGTTTAGTATGCCTGGACTCAGAATGATAAAATGCATCTTTTAGTGAAGTTGGTTTTAACATTCTGTGTTTGAAAATACCACTTTTAGAAAGTGGGTATTTTCTTGTCTAACCATCCAAGCCTGCCTCCGCGAGGTTGTGTATTCCTTGTCTGGAATGTGAGTGACAGGGGCTGGGGGATGCCAGGAGACAGGGTGAGTCAGCACAGGGCTGAATAGCAAGATCTACATGTAGATGGGTGGGAGGGGTCGCACCTGGGCCCTGAATAGGACAGTGCCTTCCCTCCACAATGCTGGCTCCACCTCCTGTGGTGCGTCTGATGTCCCTGGCCTACTCACTGAAAGAAGGGACGGAGACTTGTCAACAAAGTGCTCCAGAACTGGTTTGGACTAGGCAAAGGCCTCTGGAATTTGGGATATAAATATTGGGGCCCTGACCCCATGAATTTAGATCTCGCTGGAATCAAGGAACCTGCCAAGACGAAGAGCTGGAAGAGCTGCCAGGAGGAGTACTGCCCCTTTGCTGTGTTGTTGCTTTGTTGGGTTGGCCTGCAGCTGCTGCTTCTGCCTTGGGCAGTGAAAGGACTGGACTGAACTTTCTACAAACTTGTGCTGAGTATCTCCAAGGGCCTGGAACCGAGCTGGCCTCCTGTTAAGAAGTCTCAGGGACTGCAAAGACTTCACAAGCCTCTGGGTACCGCTTCTGGAACGCTGTTTCAGTTGCCACAGAGGAAGGGAACCGCAACCGACTCCGTCAACCGAATCCATCCCTGGCCGGTGACCTGTTTGCACCGCAGACCGCATCGCCCCGCTTCGCATCGCAACCCTGGTCTCACCGTGGGCGACGTCCGACGCCGTCAACATCGAGCCGCTGCTTGCATTGTGACCTGTGGGCACCGCAGTTCGCATCGCATCGCTTCACTGAACCAGCCGGACCCGACCGACGCGGTCGCTGCAACTGGCTCAAGAGTCGGGACCGCACCGCATTTGGGGCACCGCTCTCACGTCTGCGACGCACCGCTCCGACTCGCACCGCTGTCCGACGCCAGCTCCCGCACTCCGGCTTGGTCGCCTGCATCGCAACCTGTCAGCACCGCATCGAGCATCGTCTCACCCTGCATCGCACGCCTTGGACTCACCGACCCCGTCTGCACGACGCTCATCGAGCCGCTGCCTGCACGGCATCGAGGGACACCGCACCTTGCATCGCTCCGTCTTGCACCGCAACCGCGACGAACGCCGACCGGCTCGTACACTCCGTACCAGCCACAACGAGAAAGGTACTGTAACCGAGTCTGTTCACGACTCTGCTGGCCCGTATCGACGCGGTCGGCTGGAACTGTTAGACTCTGTGGTTTTCAGCATCGCGGTAGGCTCAGACGGAGCTACCGACTCGTACGAACTTTGCTTTTGTGCTATTCCTGCAAAGAAGAAGTTACCGTATCAAGCATTCATTCGTAAAGTATAGTATTGTGGATTTTTGTCGTAATTGGTCTTGTCTTGAGTATATAAAATATTGGTTATTTTTCTAAACTGGTGTGGTGTCCGTTTGTAGTGCTTACACTGTATTACTGTTGGTTATGTGCAAATGCTTTACACACTGCCTCTGAATTAAGCCTGACTGCTCGTGCCAAGCTACCACGAGGGTGAGCAGGGGTTACTTCACGAGTGTAACACCCTTAACTTGACTAGGAAGAAGGGTCCCTACTTGGACAAAGGTGCAAGCCCTTGCCAACTAGAGATCCAATTTCTAACATTGGTTGTCAGCGGTGAGGATAGGACTTGTGTTTGCACTTGACTTACAGTGATTGGTGTGCACTACTACCATATCGCAGACCATTACGTACCACATACTGGTTCTTTTTCTTTTGGCCTATTTTTGATCTCGCCAGTTTTCAACTCACTACTTTTGTCATGCCTGAATCAATTGCATCATCCGTTGCATCTCTGGAAGTTATCTTTGAGGAGGATAGGTTGGAATCCTACGCCGTAAAGGAGCTACGAGCGATTTGTAAAAACCTGAAAGTCCAAATTAAAGGCCTCACAAGGAAGGAGGAGCTACAGAAGGCGCTGAGGGCCTGGGTAGCAGCCAGACATGCCAATGGGCAGCCTGGTAATCTCAGTGAGGAGGTGGAGGAGCCTATTTCCAGAGTGGATGTGCTTTTGGTTAGGGGGGAACCCGCCAGATCAGGCAGCAGCAGTCTGTCCCCAGAGGAGCTGGAGGACAGGCGGGAGGCAAGGCAGTTTGTGCTGCAGAAGCTCAGACTGGAGAGTGAGCGGGAGGAGAAGAGATTGGCCATAGAGGAGAGGAAGATGCTCTTAGAGCATGAGAGAGAACTGAAGGAGCTAGAACTTAGGAGTAAGTCAGGCTCAGATGGTGGCAGCAATTCGTCCAGAAAGGCAGACAGGATTGTGCACATTCCCAAGAACGTAGGCAAGGAGTTCAAGAAGGGGGATGACATACAAAGGTGGTTTCAGGGTTATGAGGCAGCCATACACATGAATGGGGTCCCTGAGGAGAATTGGGGAGCAGGATTGTGGCCACTTTTCCCGGAAGAAGCAAGGGATGCTCTGATAGCTTTGGGTAAGGGGTATCACCTCACCTATGCTGACATGAAGGATGCCCTTCTCACGAAGTATGGTCTTACTCCTGAAAAGTACAGGGATCAGTTCAGGTCCAGTAAGAAGTCTGATGCCAACACTTGGTTGGAATGTGTGGATGTGTTCTGCAGGTCTCTGGATGGTTGGGTGAAGGGCAGTAGTGTAACAGATTTTCAGGGGCTCTACAACTTGATTGCATGGGAGCACTTGTCTAGTCTATGTTTTGCAGATCTGCGCCAGCACCTAGTTGATAGTAAGCTAACTGACCCCAGGAAGCTTGCTATGGAAGCGGACCGTTGGGTGAGTACCAGGGTCCACAAGAAAGCGTTTGGGGAGACTCAGCCAAAGGTGGGCAGGGTCCCCAGCAGAAAGGTGGGGGGACAAGGGTAAAGCACAGGAGTTCTCTAAAGGGCCCCAAACTAGTACCCAGGGTAAAGGTTCCCCGCCCCCGGTGATAAGAAGAAAGGGGTCTCCACAGGGAAGCCTGTTGAGACCGGCCCCCGCAAGTGTTATGCATGTGACCAGGTAGGTCACTTTAAGGGGGACCCCAAGTGCCCGAAGGGGACACAGCCGCCCACCGGTGGACAGTCCAAAGTGTTGGCTAGTGTAGCGCTTGGGGAGGAGGGGTGCCCACAGGAGGGTGGGGATCCCGCAGAAATGACCCTTGTCTCACTAGGGGACAGTGAGATGGTCCCAGGAAACCAGGTGCCCCTAACACAAAGAAATATAGCACCTGGGTGACCATTAATGGGAACAGGGTAGAGGCTCTCAGAGACACTGGAGCCAGTGTGACCTCAATCCGGTGTCACCTGGTGTCTGAGAAGCAAGTAGTCCCAGGAGCATTCCACCAAGTAGTTGCTGTAGACAACTCAGAGCGCCAATGTATGGTGGCGCAGGTTCCCTTTGAATGGGGGGGGGGGTCTCAGGTCCCTTGAGGGTGGTTGTGAGCCCTACCATGCCTGTAGATTGTCTGCTAGGCAACGACCTCGAGCAGTCCTTATGGAAGGAGGTTGAGCTCAGGTATCACTTGGAGATGCTTGGGTTGCCAGGGTGGGCATGCGTGTCTACTCGGTCAATGGCAGCCAAAAAGGGTGATCAAGAGGACTTGGAGCCTGAAACAGTGGCCCAAGTCCCTGCCAAGAGAAAGGGCAGGGGGCGCGGGAAACCGGCCACCGAAGTTCCCACGGACCGGGAGGAGGCGGACCTCGAGGGGACGCCCGGTGCCTACAGGGGAGCAGGTAGCCGAACTGGGAGACATCTCTGAGCTGACCCATTGGCAGCAAGAAGGGGGTCCCACCAGGGAGGAGTTCTGCAGGGAGCAGAACGAGTGCCCTACTCTGGAGGGTCTGCGGCGTCAGGCTGCAGACCAGGCAGCTGGTAATCAGTCCGGGTCACATCTGATCTACTGGGAGAGTGGTCTCCTATACAGTGAGCCTAAGGTTGCTGAGCCTGGGTCAGCCCGTGTGCTGGTGGTACCCCAGCGCTTCAGGACCTTCCTACTGGGTCTGGCTCATGACGTGCCTTTGGCAGGACATTTGGGGCAGGACAAGACCTTTGACAGGCTTGTCACCCACTTCTTTTGGCCCCAAATGCGAAGGCAGTCAGATGCACACTGTAGGTCTTGCCAAACTTGCCAGGCAAGTGGTAAGAGTGGGAGGAAGGTCAAAGCTCCTCTCCAACCTTTTCCTGTTGTTGGAACACCCTTTGAAAGGGTGGGGATGGATATAGTGGGGCCACTGGATCCCAAGACAGCCATGGGCAACAGGTACATCCTGGTCTTGGTGGACCATGCCACCAGGTACCCGGAGGCAATCCCTCTCAGGACAACGACGGCGCCAGTGGTGGGCCGGGCGTTAATGGGGATCTTTTCCCGTGTGGGATTCCCCAGAGAGGTGGTTTCTGATAGGGGACCAATTTCATATCGAAGTATATGACATCCCTGTGGAAGGAGTGTGGTGTAACCTACAAGTTCACCACTCCTTACCACCCACAAGGAAACGGTCTGGTGGAGAGATTCAACCAGACCTTGAAAGGCATGATCAAGGGTCTAACAGAACCCATGAGGCGTAAGTGGGACGTCCTCTTGCCATGCCTACTCTTTGCATACAGGGAGGTGCCTCAGAAGTCCCTTGGGTACAGCCCCTTTGAGCTCCTGTATGGCCACCCTGTCAGAGGACCTCTGAGTTTGGTGAAGGAAGGCTGGGAGGCAGCTCCCAGGAAAACTCCCCAGGATGTATTTAGCTACATGCTGGCCTTTAGAAACCAAACTGCCCGCTTCAGGAAACTCGCTCAGGCGAACCTAGAAGCCAGCCAGGAAGAAATGAAGAGATGGTATGACCAGAATGCCACTCTGGTCGAATTTCAACCTGGGCAGAAAGTGTGGGTCATGGCTCCAGTGGCACCTTGTGCCTTGCAGGACAAGTGGACTGGGCCATATGAGGTAAAGGAGCGCAAAAGTGACGTCACCTACCTGGTGGATTTGCAGGCTCCAAGGAACCCCTTGAGGGTCCTTCACGTGAACCGCCTCAAGCCCCACTTCGAGAGGTCCGAAGTGAGTATGCTCTTGGCGACAGATGATGGGGTGGAAGAGGAGAGTGAGCCTCTCCCTGACCTCCTGTCTACCAAGGAGCATGATGGGTCAGTAGAGGGTGTGATCCTCTCCCCTACTCTGACTCAGGAGCAGCAGGGGACTGTCGCCAGTTGTTGGGACAGTTCGCCCCACTGTTCTCTCTGACCCCCGGTGTTACTCACTGGTGTACCCATGACGTGGACACTGGTGACAGCCCTCCTGTGAAGCACAAGATTTACAGGTTGACTGACCGGGTCAGGGCCAGCATCAAGGAGGAGGTCTCTAAGATGTTGGCATTAGGGGTGATTGAGCCCTCCCACAGTCCTTGGGCCAGCCCAGTGGTCTTGGTCCCAAAGGCTGCGGCGCCCGGTGCCACTCCAGAACTCCGGTTTTGTGTGGACTACCGTGGGCTCAATGCCATCACCAGGACTGACGCGCACCCCATCCCCAGAGCTGATGAGCTCATTGATCGGTTGGGAGCTGCCCGGTTCCTCAGCACGTTTGATTTGACGTCTGGGTACTGGCAGATTGCCTTAACCGATGGGGCCAAGGAGAGATCAGCATTCTCAACCCCAGAAGGTCATTACCAATTCCGGGTGATGCCCTTTGGGTTGAAGAATGCCCCTGCCACCTTTCAGAGGTTGGTCAATCAGGTGTTGGCTGGGCTGGAGGATTTCAGTGCCGCCTACCTGGATGACATTGCTGTGTTCAGTTCCAGCTGGGAAGAACATTTACAGCACCTTGAGAAAGTGTTGAGGGCTCTGCAAGGTGCAGGCCTCACGATCAAGGCCAGTAAGTGCCAGATCGGGCAGGGTTCTGTGGTGTACTTGGGACACCAGGTAGGAAGCGGCCAGGTGGCGCCCTACAACCCAAGATTGACACCATTCTGGCTTGGGAGCCCCCAAGACCCAGACAGAGGTGAGAGCCTTCTTAGGTCTCACCGGTTACTATAGGAGATTTGTTAAGGGCTATGGCACCATCGTTGCCCCCTTAACAGAGCTGACCTCTAAGAGGCAGCCCAGGAAAGTGATCTGGACTGAGTCCTGCCAGAAAGCTTTTGATGCCCTGAAGGCAGCCATGTGCACGGCGCCCGTGCTCAAGGCACCTGACTTCTCCAAGGAATTCGTCGTGCAGACTGACGCTTCAGAGCATGGTGTGGGAGCGGTGCTCTCACAACTGAACGAAGAGGGTCTGGATCAGCCTGTAGTCTTCCTTAGCAGGAGACTACTTCCCAGGGAACAGAGGTGGAGTGCCATAGAAAGGGAAGCTTTTGCTGTGGTCTGGGCACTGAAGAAGTTGAGACCATACCTGTTTGGGACTCACTTCCGGGTTCAGACAGACCACAGGCCCCTCAGATGGTTGATGCAAATGAGGGGTGAGAATCCAAAACTGCTGAGGTGGTCCATCTCCCTACAGGGAATGGACTTTACGGTGGAACACCGTCCTGGTACAGAACACGCCAACGCAGATGGTCTGTCCAGGTTCTTCCGCCTTAGTGAAGAGAACTCCAATGGGGTTGGGTAGTTCTCCCTACTTTCAGCTGGAGGGGACATGTGTTAGACTTGGCATCTTTTGGCGTGTTTCCCCTGACTTTTTGCTTTCTGACCTCCCTGTTTTGACTCTGTTTTTGCTGGTGTAATGATTCTGCGCACTTTCCTCACTGCGGTCCAGTGGGAAAGTGCAAGTGCTCCTGTATAAAATGTGTTATGGATTGGTGTTTCCATGATTGGCCTATTTGGTTTATGTGTCAGTCCCTTGTAAAGTGCACTGCGAGTGCCAGGGCCTATAGACCAAATGCGGTTGGTGGGCTGCAGCACTGGATTGTGCCACCCACGCAAACAGCCCGTAAAGTGGAACTCGGGCCTGCCATTGCAGAGCCTGTGCGCAGCCTGGGGCTGCCATGTCGACTTGGCAAGTGCACACACTTGCAAGTCCCTAAACCTTCCCTTTGCTACATGTTAGTCACCCCTAAGGTAGGCCCAAGGTACCCCTGTGGGCAGGGTGCGTTGTATGCGAAAGGTAGGACATGCCCGGGTGTGTGTGGCATGTCCTAATAGTGAATTACAGCCTAGTTCGTTTTTCACTATTGCAAGGCTACCTGTTCCCCTAGGCCAGAACGGGCAGTTTTGATTATTACAGCTTATAATCCTAACTGACCCCGGGAACATGGTAGAAATTCGAGTTTAGTATGCCTGGACTCAGAATGATAAAATGCATCTTTTAGTGAAGTTGGTTTTAACATTCTGTGTTTGAAAATACCACTTTTAGAAAGTGGGTATTTTCTTGTCTAACCATCCAAGCCTGCCTCCGCGAGGTTGTGTATTCCTTGTCTGGAATGTGAGTGACAGGGGCTGGGGGATGCCAGGAGACAGGGTGAGTCAGCACAGGGCTGAATAGCAAAATCTACATGTAGATGGGTGGGAGGGGTCGCACCTGGGCCCTGAATAGGACAGTGCCTTCCCTCCACAATGCTGGCTCCACCTCCTGTGGTGCGTCTGATGTCCCTGGCCTACTCACTGAAAGAAGGGACGGAGACTTGTCAACAAAGTGCTCCAGAACTGGTTTGGACTAGGCAAAGGCCTCTCTGCCTTCAGAGAACAAAGGAATTTGGGATATAAATATTGGGGCCCTGACCCCATGAATTTAGATCTCGCTGGAATCAAGGAACCTGCCAAGACGAAGAGCTGGAAGAGCTGCCAGGAGGAGTACTGCCCCTTTGCTGTGTTGTTGCTTTGTTGGGTTGGCCTGCAGCTGCTGCTTCTGCCTTGGGCAGTGAAAGGACTGGACTGAACTTTCTACAAACTTGTGCTGAGTATCTCCAAGGGCCTGGAACCGAGCTGGCCTCCTGTTAAGAAGTCTCAGGGACTGCAAAGACTTCACAAGCCTCTGGGTACCGCTTCTGGAACGCTGTTTCAGTTGCCACAGAGGAAGGGAACCGCAACCGACTCCGTCAACCGAATCCATCCCTGGCCGGTGACCTGTTTGCACCGCAGACCGCATCGCCCCGCTTCGCATCGCAACCCTGGTCTCACCGTGGGCGACGTCCGACGCCGCCAACATCGAGCCGCTGCTTGCACCGTGACCTGTGGGCACCGCAGTTCGCATCGCATCGCTTCACTGAACCAGCCGGACCCGACCGACGCGGTCGCTGCAACTGGCTCAAGAGTCGGGACCGCACCGCATTTGGGGCACCGCTCGCACGTCTGCGACGCACCGCTCCGACTCGCACCGCTGTCCGACGCCAGCTCCCGCACTCCGGCTTGGTCGCCTGCATCGCAACCTGTCAGCACCGCATCGAGCATCGTCTCACCCTGCATCGCACGCCTTGGACTCACCGACCCCGTCTGCACGACGCTCATCGAGCCGCTGCCTGCACCGCATCGAGGGACACCGCACCTTGCATCGCTCCGTCTTGCACCGCAACCGCGACGAACGCCGACCGGCTCGTACACTCCGTACCAGCCACAACGAGAAAGGTACTGTAACCGAGTCTGTTCACGACTCTGCTGGCCCGTATCGACGCGGTCGGCTGGAACTGTTAGACTCTGTGGTTTTCAGCATCGCGGTAGGCTCAGACGGAGCTACCGACTCGTACGAACTTTGCTTTTGTGCTATTCCTGCAAAGAAGAAGTTACCGTATCAAGCATTCATTCGTAAAGTATAGTATTGTGGATTTTTGTCGTAATTGGTCTTGTCTTGAGTATATAAAATATTGGTTATTTTTCTAAACTGGTGTGGTGTCCGTTTGTAGTGCTTACACTGTATTACTGTTGGTTATGTGCAAATGCTTTACACACTGCCTCTGAATTAAGCCTGACTGCTCGTGCCAAGCTACCACGAGGGTGAGCAGGGGTTACTTCACGAGTGTAACACCCTTACCCTGACTAGGAAGAAGGGTCCCTACTTGGACAAAGGTGCAAGCCCTTGCCAACTAGAGATCCCATTTCTAACATGGAGTCATGGCTGACTGCTGAAAAGTTGATATTTTTCTCTATCGCTGCGTCCCGGGCTTTTTAATGGCATTGGTCCTGGGCTCCCGCCCAGTCAATCTGCTAATGTGATGGAGATGGCTCCCTTGCTCTTAAAACAGACTGGGTTCAAGATCTGTGCAGGGCTGTAGTTCACTGGTGGTAGTCCCCATTACTTTGTGGCTTTGGGTGTCACGCGCAATCTTCAGATGGCACAGGGGCTTGATCAAGTGCGTATGTACTCCTTTATGCAGCACAATATAAAAGTGGTGGTGGGGGACGCCCCTGTGGGAGCTCAACCACACCTCATTTGCAGGTTAAAGTCATGTTGAAAGGGGCGTCCCATCATCTACTGCTTCCATGACCTCCTTTTGCCTTTTTGCACCCTCTGTAGACTTGAGCTCCTTTGTTGTCTGAGGATTCATAGCACCCACCCAGAGTCTGCCTCCCTGGTACTCGTACTCCTCAGGTGTCGATTCGTCCCATGAGATGGAGCCCGGTGCAGATTGCTGGATGAATCTAGCCCGGCCTCGCTCTGGATCCCGCTTCTCTTTGACAGGCCACAAGATGGCCACCACCTCGTCTCAGGTCGTGCCGGCAGTCTGCAGTCCTCGCTGCTGTTTCTTTGGCTCTTCTTGTCTGTCTTTTGGGCCACACTAACCATATGGCCATTGTCTCTGGAGTCCACCCCTCCATCAGAGCCCCTGTCTTTCGCGCCACGGGCCCGTATGGTGGAAGCTGGCGAGGAGCTCACCAAGAACACGCCATGCACGTCTCTCCTCAGACCACACCTCACATATTTTCAATTTTAAACCCCACCTGTCCACAGTTGTCATTTTCCACTCTGCTCGGTAAACCACGAATACCTTCTTGACCAATTAGAGCATAGGATGGGATTATCGGGCTCCGTTTTAAATTGGTTCACCTAGTTTCTGCAAAACAGAACGCAAAAAGTTAAGGTAAATCAATCCCTTTCCAACACCACACCGGTCACACTCGGGGTCCCACAAGGCTCCTCTCTTTCCCCCACTATCTTCAAACTATTCATGGAACCACTAACTGAAATGCTAAGGGCCGCAAACATTCACTATCATCTTTATGCAGATGACATCCAATTGTACTTGAAAATTTAATCTCCTGAAGACATCCGATCTCTCAATCCCATCCTTCAAAACACTCAAAATTGGTTAGCATGCAACCATCTCAAACTCAACACGCAAAAAACTGAATTCTTCCTAATCGCCACACCTAACCAGATACACTCAAGAAAGGATTGGATGGAGCATTTAACAGCTTTCAATTGCACACAACAAATCATTGAATCAGCCAAGTCACTAGGTGTAACCCTGGACAAAACTCCTAATATGCGGGAACACATCAGTGCCACCACCAAAGGAGTAAACTTACAACTGAGTATACTACGTAAACTAAAACCTTTCCTCCCGGAAACAGACTTCAAACTGGCAGTGCAAGCACTCGTAATCCCCAGTTTGGATTATGGAAACGCTACTCTCAGTGGCCTACCTAGGGCCACAACAGCCCCCTTAAGGGCGTCACTCAACTCGGCGGCAAGGCTCATCACGGGGTCAAAACGGTTCAATCATATCTCCCCTGATCTTAAATCCCTCAACTGGCTCCCCTACGAAGCAAGAATCCAACTAAAAATTGCATGCATGACACACAAAGCTCTACATTTCAACACCCCAACCTATCTCGCTAGCAAACTTAAGCTATCTGGAGGTGCTAGATCCACCAGAAGTGCTTCCACCCTACTGCTAAAGCCACAACATTTCAACAAGAAAAAAACCTACAACAGATCTTTCTCGGGCCTTGCTCCCAGAATTTGGAACGCTCTTCCCCCTGAATTAAGACTGACTCCCTCCAGTATCTCCTTCAAGAAAAAAGTCAAACTCTTATTAGTGAACAGATTCCTGGTTTAGATCCTCAATCTCTCTCCTCCGTATTGTTAGTTGTTTTTTCTGCTACACCGTATGTACCTTTACCATGTTTTGAATGTTTATTGATCATTGTTCTCCTCATAGTGTAAAGCGCTCTGATACCCGCATGGGTCTTGTTCGCGCTATATAAAACTTTTCAAATAAAAAAAAATAATAAAAATATGCTACCCAAAATTCCAATAAGCCAAAGGACGTTTATGTTTATTTCTGAGGATTTATACTGAGAATTTAAAAGAAAATAAAGACATGAGACAAAGTGAAGAGTTACCAAGATGGCTCAACCAGGCGCTTCATAAATCATACCCACAACAGAACCACCAAACACCCCAGATGGTAAAAAAGCACAGAAAGCTTGAATTGGCATCAATGAATGAAGACCACCTTCTGCACCGACCTGAGACCATGGCACATTGAACAGAACGTAACAATCATATACCACATGGTACAGCGTCCCAAGCACCAAGAAAAGATTCAACAATTCAGTGTTAAAAATATTCACCTTCAAAATCTAACAAAGCTCATCGATCATTCACCAAAGTCCATGGGATGAGTGGGTAGAAGGCTCTACTGCAAGCACATAAAGCGCGAAAAGGCATTTACCTACCTAATACCTGACCTCCCCCTACAGGTAACCCCCAGACTGTGTCCACATATAAAACTAGGAGACTGGCTGTAACCAGAAACATCTCTAGAAATGATTTTTTGGGAACTTACATTGGGCCACAAATAAAACTGGGGGGTGGGGGGAGGAGGTGTGAAGAGTGTGTGCACTTGTGTGTCTGTGTGCATTTAGACAGACAGTATTTTATCAATCGCTTCTTTGCAGTGAAAGAGGTTGGGTATAATAATGTGTGAGGTGTGCAGATTTCTTTTCTGTAGGCAGTATTTTCAAGCCTCACTTCCATGCCAGTGTAAGAGGTCCTAGAAATAGATGACGGACTCTACTTGAGAGGTTGTGTAGAAGCTGAGAAACACTGCAGACCATTCCTCGCTATGATTCGATTAGAAGCTCTGAGGGCTGAAAATAATAACAAGAGTTTAAAATGAATTTGTTAGTAGTGGGTCACGTTTTTATCACTTTACAGCATGTACCACAAAAAAACTGTATATTTCGAAGATACTGATAATCGTTTGTGGTTGAAGGAGATTTTAAAGCACTTTGTACTGCCTGGCCCTTTGCATTATTTGTTGTCTTGCTTGTGAAGCTGTGCTCTACCTTATATCTCGCTTCAGGTTCATTTGAAAAGAGTTTTTACAGTATTCCGTGTTCATGCTTAGGAAGCTGTGGGTGCATCTTACCTGTGCCTGAGTTAATATTGGTATCTGTCTGTCCACTGAAAAACAAGCAGTGACAGTGACGTTATGGTTAGGTGCTGGAATAAGGCACGAGCTAAGGTAAAATGCACAAAAACCACTGAAATATGCCAGTTATATTTTAGTGAACTAACTATAACCTGTGCCCTCATTACGCACTGTTTATGACCTCATATATTAAATCTGTTGAGATAACTATGAGTGGTGATTTTCAGTGTTTTTTCCCCCTTAAAATAATATGTTTTAACTGGCATTTTCACCTACCTACAACGCACCTTTAACGTTTGTTTTTTTCATGGACTAAATATAAATCTTTGTCTACCAAAGTGTTACTATTTTAAAAGTAGAGCACTATTAAGTGACTGAGAAATGATGTAGGCTGAGTAAACAGATGCGGAAAGGAGATGTTATACTTATGCAGACATCTCTCTGTTTAACTATTTTTAGCCCTTTTAAAAATACCTTATGCCGTAAATTGCTAAAACTCCACACCTCCCTTCACATTTTTAACCCATTGGTTTCATGCCAGCAGTAACATCTCAATTCTTTTATACTTCAACCTGGTGCTCAGGAAAGGCTTTCAATTCAATAGCTCCTATTCCGACAAAATGATGCTCAGGACGATGCACTGTTGTCTTGAATTCAAAATGCTATCACTTTAGCTGTTCATTAGAACTCCGCGGTGACCCTGCAGTTGATTGCCAGGGAGTTGACTGACAGACGGCTGTGGTGTTGGAGTACATGTTTCTCTCTGCACGTCAGACTCTTTTACTGAAATGGTTGAGGAAGATATTTGAGAACTCATGCAAAATATGTCCTTATTTTAAATGCTTTAAATTTTACAGCTTTGATTTCATCAAGATGGTGTTTAGGTGTGCCACAATTTTGACATAAACACACAATGTTAGCGTTCTACCTGTTTTTTTAGATTTTATTTTGTTTTATTAAAATTAAAGAGTTTCATAATGGTCTCAGCGCACCGGGGGTCCCACGATAGAACGGCAGACCCCTGCTGATTTCCCCGCCGGTTTCAGCGCAGGGGGGGGGTCCCACGATAGAACGGCAGACCCCTGCTGATTTCCCCGCCGGTTTCAGCGCACCGGGGGGTTTACTATAGAACGGCTGAACCAGGGATCTAACAACTACCCAGCTGAGTGCGACCGAGCGCTGATGTTGTCGCCTCTGCCAGCTCATCCAGACTAGCCAGACCAGCCAACTCACCCCGCCTTACCGCATCTGCCTGCCTCTCCACACATGGACCGAGGCGGCGGGCAGCGGCAGCGGCTGGCGCAGCGTGGCCCCAAAGCTCCAACTAGCTTGACCCGGATAGCAGCCGCCCTCACTCACGGGCGACAGCATATAGCAGGCGGTGCACGGAGGAAGACGCCGTTCCCTGGCGGGGAGCTACAATCCAAGAGCACGGCCCCATCTCTAAGGAGCATCATGGAGCACAGGTGAGCCTGCCTCAGAGCTCTTGATCCTCAGTAGGCAGGGCCGGACTGGCCGTAGCGGGCACCGGGCGTTTCCCCGGTGGGCCGCTAGGGTGGGGGCCGGTTTTGGGCCCCTGGGGGCCGTTTTTGTTACCGGGGGTCAGAAATATCGGCCCCCTGTAACAAAATCGGCCGAAACCGGCCCTTGTAAACTGCTCGGCTGCACCCCCCCTCATCCCAGGGGGTGCCAGCCGAGCAGTTTGCCAGGTCCGGTTTCGGTTCCCAGTCCGGCCCTGTCAGTAGGCGAAGCAGCACACATAAGCATAGGGCAAGCGCCCTTGATGGGATAATGGAGGTTGGCAGCCCATGACTACCCTGCGTGCCCCGCTCGCCCCACTAGCTCCCGGCTCCCTGCACCCTGCTCTCTGGCTGCACTTTTAATATCCGTTATCCGGCGAGGGGCAGCTTCCTTCCTCAGCAGTGATTAATGAACAGTGAACAGTTCTTTTTTTCGCCTAACACCCAGTAGTAACAATATAGAGGAGAAGAGTCCAGACCACAGAACCAAGGCATCAGCTCTGCCCCAGCCGACCCAGCTGCGCTGATAAGTACAATCACCAGGCAGCTTCAGGGTCCAGAACAACAGGGGGTCAACTACAGCTGGCATAAGTTGTGGGGGGCACGTCAAACTCCCCACGACCACAACTGAACACAACTTCCTTAAAAACTGGGCAAATCCAGCAAGCGAAGCTAACGAATAAATCTCCCCCGACCAACCATTTTACAGCCCACCAGGCCTCTAGTCCCAAACCAGAACAAATATAACTGTCAAACCAGTCAAGCTCCACCAGCATTTCCTTTGAGCAAAACTCTGCAAAACTCAGCAAAATGGGACTCAAAAAAAAGGGCCAACAACATACGACCTCTGAGGACCCTACCAACAGGCTCCCCCCTATTAAAAGGAATACCAGGAGCAAATCACTCACGGAAAGTTTAAATGAACTGCCCAAAGACGCAGAACTAAGGGGGTCGATTAGATACTTCTTCAGGATAAACGGTGCTGTTAGCATCGACCAGGGCATTACTAAGGGCGGGCAGGAGCAGGCAGCCGAGAACACATCACGGCATGGGTGCGACCCGAGCATTACGGAAGAAAATAGCACTAAAAGGCTGAGCGTACAGCCTTTACTCCACACTGCCATACCCAGGGGTGGCACACCACTTCACCTGGAGCACAGTAATGAACAGGAAATGGCCAACCTGGACTGCAAACAACTCAAAAGCACACCAACAAATGGACCACTCAGCGCACAAAACCTTTTCATACTCGCAGATAAAGGTAACGACGCCACCAATGGCACGGACCACGCAACTGCATTAAGCGAAGCCACTGATGCTGTAGTGACAAGGGTGCAAATTAATCGGTCAAAAGATCACGATCACAGCTCGGTTAGCAAGAGCACGGAGAGCATAGCGCCAGTTCCATCGCCTACAAGCCCTCTGCAGCAACCAATCGTTCAGCCCCTAGAGTCTCCAGTGGCAGGGGAGCTTACATCTTCGTTTCTCCAAAACCTAGGCCAAAAAATCGAGAGAACATTAGAACTGACCCCAAACCTGCTGGGGTGGGGGCAAACAGGACAAACAGGGCCTATACGGGCCATCAACGCAAAAGTGGACCATTATATCTTCAATGACAGCCCAGAAGCAGACTTCCGGAAATCATCGATGACTGAAATAAACAGTGACACCAATAAAGCTCTACTGTGGCAGTCAACTAAAATGGAAGTCCAAATAGATCTTTTACAATCGATTGCCGGCCGCCTAGTTAACATAAGCTCCAGAGTGGAAGAGCTGGAAAATAGGATCGACCAGTATTTGCTATCCAACCGTGGTGAATGTTCCTGCTCAATCCTCATGGAAAAATGGGCGTTGCTTCCTGAGATCTTAGCCGACATAGTAAAGACTGTCAAAGGAAGCAGGGAAACACGGCCCTCGAGAAACACAGACGATAGGACAACAGCAAGCGGCCACCATCAGGCAGTGAGACAAACAGAAGCAACCGAATTCGGCTTATTGACATCAGCCGGACTGGATCAAAAAGGGGCACAAAGGAGCGAGGTCTCTGTCCACAATGCAAATACGGCACAAGGAACACAAAGCCCCAAAAGCGGGGCAGTAGAAAGCAGCGAAGTCCCGGATGTCACGGAAACTGACTCGAAAGAACTCACTCCCGGCAAAACCGGTACGCCTGAACGCCCATTATAAAGAAGAGCAAAAAAGAAGATGAAGAAACAACAGAAAAAAACTAAGCTAAGAGGAAGGCAACTGCAGTCAAGGAAGACCGATGGCAGACCCCTACAAGGGGACCCCAAAGGTGGCCAGCTCTACCCAATCTTCATAACTAAAAACTGGGGCAAAAGGCTCCTGACACTGTCCCGCTCCCTGGAGAACAGCAAAAACAGCCAACCACAATAAGTAATTCCACAGCGACAGGTCAAAAGCCGCAAACAAGAACAGGTCAATCTCCTGGGAATCAATCGACAGAGGATACAAGCCATGCACCGGCTGAAAAAACCATATTGCAATCAAGGTCAATAGTACCGCCGCAGCCGGACGATCTAAAATTACTACAGCAAAGGCCCGGGCACCAGCTCAGCATCAGGAACATCCAAGGTCAGAGCACGAAATTCAAAGCAGGACCAGTTATAAGCAAACAAGGAAGTCCATCCCTCAGACCAAACCTGGCGGCACAAGATCTAGGAAGGAACAAAATGGCCCAAACCTCTGGCACACTAACCATTGTCCATGAGGTAGCCCTCACCCCGAGATTCTACAGCACGGGACAGCATGACATTTTGAATCGGCATAACATTCTCCGCCTCTTTAAACACCTTGCCACTCTCGACCAGCTACAAACTGGGGATATAGAATGGGTGAGATTCTTGAGCATGAAGGGGGACACACACGGCGATTCAACAATACTGGGCTTGAAGGAAAAGGAAAGAGTACAAGCCATATTGAACAATTCCACACAACTCGCCGAATGGGGCATCGATGCTCAGAACCTACCCAACCCAAAATACCCGCACATCCTAGCACCAGACAAGGGGGACAAGGGCCCTTGGTCGGTCCTGCACGGGACAAATAGTTCAGGACTCCCCGAGAACAGATGGAAGGGACATAAGGATTGTACGGGTATCAGGATCGCATGCCAAAACAACCAAAGGGTTATCAGTGCCATCCCTTCCCTCCCGGACCAATACGGAACCGTAGGAAGCACTCAGAAGTACTCCTAACAGCTGCGAGACCAGGCCAGGCAGGTGCGAGGCCAGGGGAGGACCATTGCCTAAGAAGAAACTAACTATAATCTCATGGAACATCGCCGGGAGCAGCAAGATCAGTGAAAATAAAAACCTGAGGCGTTTCATGGAAATAGGAGACATACTCTGCCTTCAAGAGACCTGGGCCTTATCTAGCACTCCATTGGCAGGGTTCTATCAACATTACGTTCCAGCAATAAAAAAGAACCTCTTTGGTCGCCCGTCTGGCGGTCCATCCGTTTACATAAAACATGCAAGCTCCCTCGCAGTGACAGGAATAAATCTGAATTCACTCGGGCTGCAAGCCCTACAGATCGAAGGCCTGAAGCACACCTTACAGCCAATGCGCCTCCTAATAATAAATTGCTACATCAACCCGGCACAGACCTCCATGAAAGATCAGATGGAGGCACTGACATGGAAAATAGACGACCTCCTAAATAAATATAAAACTCACCAGGTAATTCTAGCTGGGGACTTTAACATGAAGGACCTCGATGTAGCTGCACCTTCATCTCGAGGATTGGGCAGGGCTGCACCCTTTCACGATCTATTTGACAATCATAAGCTATCCTCAACTCACGCTGTGAAAGAAGCACGCTCGAATGTTGGGCAACCACAGACGACCTTCCGGGACATCTCAAGGATCGATTACATCATGGTCAGTGAAGCAATTGCGGCCAGTATGGAAGACTTTACAGTCGAGGATAGGTCGGAAAGCGACCATAGGCCACTAATAGCAGTGTTCATGCTGGAAGCTCCATCAGCCTTTAAGTTCCAAGCCATCGGAGAGTCCAGAGGGGATGACAATCATAGCCTCCTCAGGAGAATCAGATGGACAGACGAGACTGGCACGAAGCTTCAAAACTGGCTGGATCTAAAACAGGAAGAGATCCTAGCAATGCCGTCTTCACTGATAAAAGGCTGGGAGACCACAGTTGAGGAGATACAAGCGGGTTTGGGCCACCCCCAGCCACAATGCTCCAGGTCCAAAAAGCAACGAACTGCTGGAAGCATCCGCCCAACTAAGGACATACGCGAAAGCAAACGCCTCTTGCGTAAGGCACTCGTAATAAAGAAAAGAGGGGGCAGACAAACGGAGGGGACCCCGATCGCATCATTGAGGGCAGCCCTAAGAAAGAAATGGTGGGAACACAAAAAAGCCCACATAGAGAGGGAATGGATCAAAGTTTTCTCCCTGCTTAAACAGAAGAATTCATCAGGACTATGGAGACACATAAACCGGCTAAGTAGCAGAGGAGTTCAAAGAGAAAACGGAGTGGCAGAGCAAGAATGGCTGGCCCACGTAAAGCATCTATATTCAATCGCCCAAGTAAACACAAGCAACACAGAAGAGCCCAAACGTGGGGCGGACCCTCTCCACCAATCCAGCCCAAAGACCAGAAAAACGACCTCTAGCCCCCAAATCCCCCTCGAGGGACAGGGAGACCTGGCCGAGATGCGTTGCACACCGCCAGCCCAGATAAACCCTCAAATGGTCATCAAGATACTTAAGAACATGAAGAATGATGGGGCCCCTAGGCCAAACGGGATACCCGCACCGGTTTTCAAAAAGGCCCCTGATTATTGGGCATCCGTCCTAACCCTCTTTATAGCCGCTCTTTTATGACAGCAAAAACCCCTGATTCTTGGAGGGGCTCCATACTAGTCCCAATTTTTAAAAAAGGGGATCGATTAAAGCCATCGAACTATAGGCTCATCGCTCTGCTCGACCTCGAAGCCAAGGCTTATGCCAGCCTCTTATTGAAGGACCTGGAGACATGGGCCGAAGAAAAAAGCATTATTCCCTGCTACCAGACCGGCTTCAGACCTCAGTAATCGACAATGGACAACATACTGGCGTTAGCGCACCTAGCAACTGAAGCAGCAAAAAAGAAAAATCCACCACTCTTTTGCTACTTTATTGACTACAGCACAGCCTTCGACAAAGTGGTACGAAACAGGTTATGGTGGAAGTTAGAAAACTGGGGCATCCTGCCAAACCTACTGAAAGCAATTAGATCACTATTTGAAGGCACCTGGGTGCGGGTCAAAACCAGCTCTGGCACAGTGTCCCCCAAAATAACAACGAACAACGGGCTGAAACAAGGATGCATGCTGGCCCCCATCCTCTTCAACCTGTACACGGCGGATTTGTGGGACGCCCTGAAAGGAGCCAGCCTAGTAGCACCGAGACTAGGCAGTATGAGGCTGCCGGTGCTACAGTACGCCGATGACACTGCCATAATGGACCACACGAGGGGAGGCCTTCAGAGAGCCCTAAACGCACTGAACCAATTCAACAACGACAACAATCTCACAGTCAACCAGGGGAAAACAAAGGTCGTCATTTTTGGGAGCTACCACCTGGAAAAAAAAGCGCAGTGGCTAATGGGAGATTTGCAAATCAGTACAGTGGCATCCTATAACTATCTAGGGGTCTGGCTCACGGAACGGGCCAAGGCAAACGTCCACTTGAAACAGCAGTCCTCTATGGCCAATAAGGTTATTTTCCTGTTAAAGCAACTGAGCTTACATCTGATCAGCCCCACTGCCGGACCAATACTGACCGCCTTAAAGGCAAAATTGCTGCCAGCCATTAGTTATGGTCACCAGGCTTTCCCAGGGTTGCAGGACGCCCTTCTTATCGCAGCCCAAGCCAAAGCGTATAAATCAGTCTTCTCCATCCCAAGGTCGGCAAGGAAGTCAAGGCTAAGACTGGAGCTAGGCCTGGCAAGGCCAGACCTGATGTGCCAAGGGGAGATTATAAAACTATACTTAAGTATTTTAAGGGCCCCAACAAATTCCTTAAGA
Source organism: Calotriton arnoldi (assembly GCA_963921515.1). NCBI lineage: Eukaryota > Metazoa > Chordata > Amphibia > Caudata > Salamandridae > Calotriton > Calotriton arnoldi. The sequence continues at coordinate 2,195,401 of CAWUFW010002044.1, forward strand.
CAACAACTGAGAGTCATCTTTGAGGGGCCAAGCTCAGTATGGCACACCAGTCTTGGCAAAGCGCTCAGCACATTAAAGATCGAGGGAAAGAGCATACCATTGCCGGAAATTCCACTAAATGCCTGGAAAAAAGCCATAAATAGACAAGTCCGCGAGACTTCATTTGTTCTGGATCTCAAATCTCTTCGTTCTAGCCCCCACCTAGTCACGCTGAACAGCTCCTACACGGTAGGCAAGGCACAACCCTACCTAAACGAGGCCCTGACACCACAAGCCCGAACCAAAATCCTCTTCATGAGACTATGTATACTAGGAATCACCGACTTTAACCCTGCATGGGCCCGCAAGGGGGAATCCACAAACTGCAGACTGTGCTCCTACATGAGAGAATCCTGGTTACATCTCCTATGCTGCTGCCCCGCCCTTAGGAACGAACGCCGACGACTTCTTCGCCCAGTTTGTATCACCAAGGGAACCAAGACATGTAGCGAAGCGTCAGCCTTGTGCTTTTCTAAAACAACCAGAATGACCTTGGCGAGACTGGGGACATTTTCCCATTTGATTAGGATTGCTCTAAAGGCTGCAAACGAACTTAACCAAACCAGGGTGTCCAGCACGGTACAATAAGGAGATAAAGCAGTTTGCCCTCAAACAAGAACAGAGCCCTGCACCTACCCACCCATCCTACTGAGACCGCACCATTTCAATGGTTCTCAATGGAAGGGCCAAGGAGATTGGTCTACAGATTGCGGAAGTAGAAAACTACCAAGGTTTACGCAGGTGCCTCAGAAACTTTGTGCAAAGACACATGACAATGACCACCTGCTCTGACTGATCGAGTGGGCGCCGCGGGGAGGGGGGATGGTATATCAACCAAATTCTATCTGATGCCTTTATACTTTTACTGTGACCATTCTTTTACCTGCTCATTTTTATGTTTTTTACTGTAATAAACTTAATTGCACAGTTAATAAATAAAGATAATGAACGAACATGACCCTAGAGTTTCAGAGCGCTGTACATAAGCAAAGACTTAATCATAAACATAATCATAACTCGTTACATCACAAATATTCTCAAAACACCTATGTCTCAGTCCCCAGCCATCACATAATTCCACTGTTGCTGTTCTCCTGGAGGTCAGTGGTGATCCGGTGCTAATGCAACCAATGATCCTTGTTCAGTTGTTCATTAGAACACTGCGGGAAGCTGCAGTAGAACACTGGGGAGTCTGGAAGGCTTGAGCTCCTGTTGGAAGTACATGTTTTATACAGAATACGAAACTTCAATCTCACATGGCTGAGGAAGATAGAGTGGACTTATAGGAAATGTGCTCTCATTTTAGCTTCCGGAGCACCTTCCATAACCTCTGTGACAAAATCATGAGAGAAACAGTTTTCTGTTAAACATGTTCATCAAATCCCGGCAGAGAGTAAGCAATTTTCTCAGGGTAAAATAACTTGAGAACTCACCAGAGTTCTTAAAATAAGTGTACCACCTTCAACAAATGATTTGTATTGTGACTAAAATTTGCTATCACCCATTAAATGTGCTCCTTTTTGTGACCCTCAAAAACTGGCATTCATTGCAATGCATTTCAATAGGGACCTTGTACACGAGTCTGGTAATGGCTTCCACAACATGCTGCCCATGTTGTGGCCAGGCAATCAAATGGGGATCCATTTGGGACCCCCCAAATGTCTGGCTGTGCTCACCCTGACCTCTTTTATTTAATTCACATTTAGGATGCAGGGACCATTTCCCCAAGTCCTGTAAGGCTGCTACAACATATTGTTCGGGTTGCGGCCATCCAATGAGGATTGACTAGTCTCTTTAAATTGTCTAATCAGAGCATATCCGCACACCTACAGTCCAGCTATACTTAACTTTTTTAACTCGTTCATGCCCAACCCGAGGCAAATGGATTTACACCAAATCACAAAAGCATACTTTCTGAGTAAAGTTCTAACTTTTTGCCAAATTTGATGGCATTCCTTTTAGTCATTTTTTTCTGTATCTGAGAGCAGTTTTCTATGAAAATCTACGTGGGAAATGGCACTTTTGGTTCCCCCTCTTGTTCCTGGCCCCACTTGATGGATCAGCGAGAAACCTTCCATGAAGGAGCCGGGGTGGATGAACTTATTTTTTGAACGTTTTTGCTGATTTATCAAACAACATCAAATTTATTAGTGAAACAAAAAACCTTCATTATGAAAACTCTGACCTATCTGGTGAACGGCACTATATATATGTATGTATTGTTTCTGAATATGAAAAGTTATTGCTTTCTTCGGTTTATGCATTTGCACAACTATGTTGATTTGTCTACTGCTAATGCACATTTACTTATACTTAGTACTCAATTAGGGCATTTTCCAGCACATTACTGAAAATATGTGTTATTCATCCTCTGCTTATGAAAAGTTTTATCCAATTTACAAGTTTTACTCTTCGCTTTTACATGTGTTTAGCAAAGGTTAGCTATTATCCATGAACTGTAATTTGCAGTTTTGTTCATTTGTGCCTTCCACGTACGTGTTATAATTTGCTGTTTCTGCATAGCATTTACTTATGCATGCTAATAGCTTTGCTTTAATGCACTTTGATACTCATACTACTTGTATGACCTAGTGGGTGCACATTCACTTTGTGAACCTCTTTCTTATTGTTCTCTTATTGTGTTATGATGATTTAACACATATTTATTCCCTAGGGTTGCATCTTCATAGGCAAGATTGTGGCTATGAAAACAAGTTTTATTTTTCTTGAAATTTCATCAGAACTAGAGGTGGGTGAAACGTAAATACAACTTTGCCTGACAATGAAGCCACTCGGATTGCAGCAGGTTAAGCTGTTATGCAGCTATAACTGTGTACCAGATGACTGCAGGGGTGTCTAGTGCAGGTCCAGGAGGATTCGGTCCATGCCACATTTTCCACTGACTATGTATCTGCGCTCCATTTAGAGTAAGTTTGTCTTATGTAGTTATTCCAAAAATGTGCCACAAAAGCAGAACTCTATGACCTATATTGGACACCCCTTGATTACTTCTACCCGAACGCGCCAAATTATGCGAGCCCGTCAATAAAGCTACAAATGCCTGCATCTTAGTGTGGACGTTATAGTACTGTTACGGCAATTAAAGTTTCCTTATTGAAATGCTACATTACCCCATGGTAAGGGCTGTAATGCATCAATTCATGCAAGCTGATTAGTGCACAAGACAGTACAGCAAAGGACCAGAGTCTTTGTTTCACACTCACACCATCTGGTAAACTGTGGGTATGTTACCTTTATTTCGTAGGCTCTACATGTTTATGTTTTACAAATCCATAAACATATGTATGTACATATATACATATTCACTGAAAAAAACAAAGGTTACAGGGACGTTTTAAAAAAAATAAAATAATAATAATAATTTATTTGAGTTTTATATAGCGCTGGCTAGACCCGGAGGTATCAGAGCGCTTTACATAAGGATCCAACACAGATTACATCAGTTACAAATTACATCAGTTACAGGAAAACATTTCAAGAGCGTTGGGAGACGAAGTAAATGGAGATTAGAAAGGGCAAGGGAGTGGGGAGAAAGGTGTAGGAGGGAGAAAGGATGGAGATAGGATGGATGGAGAGACGAAGGAGAGTCTGCCCAAAGTCCGGCTGGGTACGTGACGGCCGAGGGGGAAGTCCACAACCCATCTCCTCTATAGCTATCAGGTAGCTCCACCGGGCATCAGTCAAGCGGCTAGGTCTCAATGAGAAAACAATTAGAGAGCAAAGAGGAGGGATAAATGGAACGTAAAGGAGAGAGTGGGTGGAGTAAAGGGGTAGGAGGGAGAGTACGACGGAGAGACGAAATAGGGTCTTGTCCAGTGTCTGGCTGGGTAGGTGAGGGCCGAAGGGGTAGTCCGCAGCCCATCTCCTCTATAGCTATCAAGTAGCTCCAACGGGCATCGGCCAAAAAGCTAGGTCTCCACGGTCAGAGGTAGGTTCACAGATACGGTATCCTGAAGGGTAGGTCGGATGGGGGATGTGGTCGAGGTCTGGTCAAAGTCAGTTTTTTCCTCAGAGGAGTAGCACGACATGGTAGGGAACACTGTGACAGCCATCTTGGGGTCAGGCAAGGGATACTGACCTTGGAGTTAGTAACAGCCGGTTTACATTTTAGTCTTTCACTCGAGGGGGGTTTGTTGTGGGGGGTTTGTTGTGCAAGGGCGTAGGTTTGGGAGTGCCTCGAAGACTCGGGAGCCCTCCGCGGTGGTAATCAAGAATGGCCCTCACCGCCATCTTGAGGTCAGGCACAGCCCAGAGAGAGCTTCTCGGTGAGCAAAAATGGCCAAAAACAGTAGTGGGTCAGAGTGGCTTAGCAGGCAGCTGAGCAACGAATCCCCATAACCTCCACTGGGTAGGTGAGGAGGAGGCATTGGGCGTCATTTTGGTGGCCATTTTGAAGTCAGGCTGTTCATTAGTAAAACTAATGAATCATAAGACAATAAAAATTAGGCTTAGATTTCACTCATACAAAACCAATGAAATTCAGCAGGTATAGTTACCTGAACTAACAATAACTTACGCCTCCGCAATGCACTGCTTAAGACCTCACTTATTACGTCACTCATGACATGGTCAGTGACATCATTCATGACATCACTGATGACATCTCAAATGACATCATTGATGACATCATCCAGTGATTGTGAGTGTTTTCTAAAGGTTTATGAGTGTTAAACATATATACTAAGGTACTACAAAAGTTAAATTACTATACTTTGTGGACTACTAATAAGTGATACTAGGTCTAATGTATATTATGTGAGTGGATCTGTGACTGTGTATTTGTGTGTGAGGGGATGTCTGAGTGGCTGTATAAGTGTGTGAGTGGCTGTATGGAGGAATAAGTGGGTGTGTGAGTAACTATGGGTGAATAAGTGGGTGTGTGAGTAACTGTATGGGTGTGGGAGTGGCTGTGAGACTGGCCGTATTGGTGAATGAGTGAGTGTTTGAGTGGCTGTATGGGTGAGTGAGTGGCTGTGAGTGGCTGTATGGGCGAGCGAGTGGCTGTGAGTGGCTGTATGGGTGAGTGAGTGGGTGTGTGAGTGGCTCTATGGATGAGTGAGTGGGTGTCTGAGTGTCTGTATCAGTGAATGAGTAGCTGTATGGGTGAGTGAGTGGCTGTGTGAGTGGCTGTATCGGAGAGTGAGTGTCTAAGTGAGTGGCTGCAGTAGCGGCTGGCAGGAAATGGGGTTGAGGGGGCACGGGGTTGGCAGGGGGACAAAATACACACAAAAAGCACTTACCTCCTCACAGCCATCGTGACCGTCTCTCCACCGTCGTGTCTCCTTCTCCGACGAGTCCTGGAAGCAGGAAGCAACCAGGCTCCCCTAAGCCAATCACAATGCTGCAATGCAGCATTGTGATTGGTCTGAGCACCATGGTTTGGCGCTCAAACAGGCAATGAGAGCCTGGGCATGTTCCTCACCAGGCTGTGTGTTACAGCCTGGTGAGGAACATGCAAAGTGCGCACGACTGTTTGGTCAGCCCAAGACGGCTGGCCAAACCGTCATGCGTACTTGGAGTGTGAAAACCACTGCTCCCCCTGTGCCACCAGCCCCGCCCCACCCAAAGTCAGCCCTGAACCTACAAAAAATAAAATGATAATAACGACATTATTATCATTTTATTTTACTTGCTCTGAGAGCAGTGGGGAGACGTTCCTCTGCCTTAGTGGAGGAGCCATCCCTGAGTGGCTGTATGGGTGAGTGAGTACATGTGTAAGTGCTTGCATGGGTGTGTGGGTGGGTGTTTGAGTGGTTATATGGGTGAGTGAGTGACTGTTGAGAAGCTGTATGAGTGAGTGACTGGGTGTGTGAGTGGTTGTATGGGTGAATAAGTGGGTGTGTGAGTAGCTGTAGGGGTGAGTGAGTGGCTGTGTGCGTGACTGTATGGGTGAGTGAGTGGTTGTGTGAGTAGGTGTATGGGAAGTGAGTAGGGGTGTGAGTGGCTCTATGGATTAGTGAGTGGGTGTGTAAGTGGTTGTGTGGGTGTGTGAATGGGTGGATGATTGATTGTGTGGGTGTGTGAGTGGTTCTGTGGATGATGTCATCAGTGATGTCATCAGTGATGTCACTGACCATGCCGTGAGTGATGTAATATGTGAGGTCATAAGCAGTGCATTGCCCGGGAGTAAGCTTAATTTAGCTAAGGTAACTATAACTGCTGAATTTTACCGGTTTTGTATGAGTGAAATCTGAGCCTAACTATTATGTCCCTGTAACCTTTGGGTTTTTTCAGTGAATTTCTGAGGTTTTTTAAATTCTATTTCCTAACTTTAACATCCCTGTAAGATTTGTTTTTTCCAGTGGCTTTCTGTTTTTTTTTTAACATCAAGTAAGGTGCCCATCGCAATGCACAGTGGGGTGAGGGTGCAGGGGGTTGGACGCAGGGCCTGGCCTGGCATTGTGCTGCCCCTAACCAAGCTTTCTGCTCCTTCCCCCTCCTTCTTGCCATCCATTGCCCAAGTCCATGTCCCTGCTCCCTCATTGCAGCTCTGTGTGGCCTTTGTTCTATCACTGACCTTCCCGCCTTCCCTGAACAGTTAGCTTTCTGCCCCATCCACCTCCTCCAGTCCCTTTGTTGTCTGAGTCCATGCACCATCCGCTCCCTCCTGCCCTGCATGGCCCAATGTGCTGGCACTGCCCTCCATTTAGCTTGATGTCCCTGCCCACGCTGCCTGCCCTTCGTTGCCCAAATCTATGCCCCATCATTGCCCTCCTGACTAGCCTTTGTGCTGCACTTGCTGCCCCTACTCTCCTTCCCCTTGCCCTCCGATGTCTGTGAGCATGCCCCTGCTCCCTCCTTTTTGCCCACCATGTTCCATGGACCTGCCCCTCCTATCTATGCTTGAGTGTTCTGTTGAGCTGCCACTTCCCCTCCCACCTGCCTAGCATGGTCAGATGGCTGCCACATGTCCCTGCCACTTCCACCCTGCCTATCCAAGTGGCATGCTCCTATCCCCTCCCTCTTGTCCTCCATGGTCCATTTTGCTGCCACTCCCTTGTGCCCTCCATGCTCTGTTGTGCTGCAACTGCTCCTTCTGCCTGCCCTGCGTGGTCTGTTGTGAAGCCCCTTCCCCTGCCCTCTTTTGTTTGCATCCAGCACCTATCCCTCCCTTCTGTCCTCCATGGTCGTTTGTGCATGCCCCTGCCCCCTCCCTCTTGCCCACCATGGTCGTTGTGCTGCCACTGACTCTCCCGCTTGACATGCATGGTATTCTGTACTGCCACAGTCCACCCCACTGTCCTGTGTCGTCAGCTTGCTGCCCCAGACCCCCCCACCTTCCCCACTGTTGTCTGTGTGTATGCCATTATAGTCTCACTGTTGCCCTTCATGGTGAGTTGTGCTTCCAGTGCCCGTCCTGTCTGTACTCCATGGTCAGCCTGCTGCTCCAACCCTGCCCCGTTGCCCCCTGCCCTCCGTTTTCCATGTGCAGGCCCCTATCCCCTCCCTCCTGCCTTGTCTGGTCCATTGTCATGCCCTCGCCCCCTCCCTCCTGCCCTTCATGGTCCGTTATGCTGCAACTGTCCCTCCAGTCTGTCCGGTATGGTCAGATTGCTACCCTTGTCTCTTTCCCCTCTGCTCTCTGTTGTCCTACTTCAATCTAAGACACTTTGGAGAATGTGTTCAATTTCAGGGGTGTAGATTTACCAATACCACTTCAACCTAAGCCTCAGTAGGGAAAGCACTGGAATTTGAGGGGTGTGGATTTATTATTCCGACTCCAATCTAAACCACGTGGGGGGATGTGCTAAACTTAGAAGAGATAAATGTATTGTTTCCACTCCGAAACCCTACAGGCGGGTCTGAGCCAAGGGCCACTGTGAGCATTTGTAGGTGACGTCAGTGAAAGGCACCACTGTGACTTCCATCAACAGGTGAGGAACAGGATGTGTGGAATACCATTATGTGGCTACCTTGCAGGATCTAGCAGAGCAATGCTGAGACACACCCCTGCACAGTGCATTCCATAAGTGTGGCTTCTTCTAGAGGTGGTCATATCACATTGGGACCACTGCAAGGTGGGCTGGGTGGGTCATCTTGTGCTCAATCCCTCACCCAAACTGTGCTACATTAATTTTGAACCAAGCTCAAAAGCATGGAAGGAGACAGTTACTTATGTGCTCTCTTGCATTTTAACAAAGAGTTGTTTGAGGCTGATAACAACAGAGGCACTGAGATGGCGCGGTCCCAAACTCTTAGGTCCAAACACCGAGCTGTATCCAGAACCAACCTCTCCATTCTTGACCTGAAACTGACCAGAAGTGTAGGCCATCCAAAACCTTCTTCCTCCTTATGCAGTGTCACTACAAGGGAGTAGTAGACGGCCACTATTTTTGTTGCATGTGAAACGTGTGCATGACTGGTGTGCACAAGCGCGACTGGTGCTGCGCTCGTGTCACTCACTCATGCCCACGTTATTTGAATAATGCGGGATATTACCGGCATGTGACATGAGCGGGACATGTTGATGTGCTTGTGTCCCTGTATTGTGATTTGAGTTCAGGCCGAACTGCGGGATGTGATGTTTTAAATGCTAGGGGAAATATATATATGGCGGGCTGTGCCATTTGCACTATTCGTTTGCTTGCACCGGACTTGACTACATGTCCGATTGTATGTAAATAAAGTTCAACCATGTCGGTACTCACGCTGGAATGCTGCCTTCTTTGACGAGCAGGAGTATACCTGGTGGTGTGAGGAACATTTGATGTTGCAAGCGGCATTTCGGGTGCTGTTTGATTCTTACTGGAAGAGTCTGCTGTGAAGGAGCACCTCATTCGAAGGAAAGGGTTTGTGAGCCACATTGTGCCCTTCACTGGCTTCCAGTGAAGGAAAGAATCAGCTTTAAGGCCCTCTGTATCGTCCACAAGTCTCTGCATGGGAACGGGTCTACCTTAATCTCGACAATGTTTCGCCGTTATAAGGCTAACAGGGAATTGCGCTCGGATGAACTCCACTTGGTGGAGGTCCCAAGGATCAAGAGGGCGAGAAGTGGCGGCTGCCTTTTCTCACTCAACGCGGCCAAACTTTGGAACGCACTACCACTTCATTTACGCAGGGAACCCAGCCACCCTGCCTTCCGAAGGCAACTAAAAACTCTGCTGTTCCCTTGAGTGTTTCTGCCAGTGGTCACTGGTCTAGCCCAGCGCTGGGAGGCCCCCGGGTAGCCATGCGCTATATAAGTGCCCTTTTCATTTCATTTCATTTCACATTACATTCGTGGCCGTCCAACGAGGAAGTGTTTGTTATTGGTGGAGGAGTTCGTCTTGGCGCGGTGGGGAGCTGTACTTCATTGGTGTACGTCGGAGGAGGAGGTGCGGCCAAGGAGGAAGTGCTTCGTATTGGCTGAGGAGTTTTTCAAGCATAGTGGGGGCAGTTCTTGGTCTCAGCAGTGGTGTTTCTCATCGTATTTTCACATAGCAAAGCACCTCACAGTGATGCAAACACCATCCCTGTGAGGAGAGCAATTTTGGGAATGTGTACACAGTGATGTGCACACCATAGTGGCACACATATTCTTGTGACACATCACGGCAAGGGTGAGTTGTTGGTATTGAAGAGTCCTGTGCTGTTTGGCCAGTTTCTGTATTCCAGTTTCCAGGATTGTGACAGTTTTGTTGGGTCCTGCAGGACGACGGTGTCTACTTTTAAATCTTTTCAGAGTTATTGAGTAGGATTGTATTCACTAGTAGTGGGTAGTACCTTTTGGGGAAGGAAATGTTAAGGATTGGGCCACCTCCCTCGTTTCTCACAGTGCCAGGTGAACCACCCATGGATTGGAAGACATGTGAAGCGGTTTTCCTGGCATATGTGGAGGTCCTGGAAGGTGATGATTATGAACCTGAGAGACATTTAGCTTTATTGAAGCACTTTTATAAGACAAAGAAAGGCAGTAGGCCTATAGGACAGTCACACTAGTATTTATCCGTATTAGTTTATTAGTTATACCCAGACACTCAACTGTTTGTGATTCTACCGCCAACGAATCACTACACAAAACTACTTAGCACATACAGGACACGAGTGTCTATTATCTACACATGTGTTATCATTGATAATATCATTGATAATATCATTATTTTTTTTTAGAAACTTCACATTTCCATCATTGATGATGCCCAGACATTCAGAGTTTCAAGATCCTGTCTCCTCCTCTTTCATCCTTATCTACTCTTTGAATACCATGGAATTTGAAACTGCGACTATTTGGATGACTCTCCTTTATATGTTGTGCTATGTTGGGCTAAAGGTGATCGTTCATCATCATTGCAAACTGATCTGCGATGTTCATGGATTCTCAGTTTCAATGGTATTCAAAGAGTAGATAAGGATGAAAAAGGAGGAGACAGGATCTTGAAACTCCGACAAGAAGAGACCAAATGGATTAGTCGTTTGAGGACAGTGCAGTTAGGAATGAACATTGAAAATGAGTTTCACTACTTTCTTTGATCAGAGGTACTCTGGAGTTTTTCTATGGTCGAATCAGGATACTGGTACTTTGTGGTAACTGTATATGTCCACAGACTGTAGTTGATAGCTGGATGGGTTTTTCTCTGTTCATTTACGGGCATTATAAGGTTGGATGAGGAAAAGGTGGCTTTTTGAAGCACTGTTTCATTATTGGTTCAAATAGGTAAATATGATATTTTTTATTGGTTACTCGACAGGACAATTGGACGGCTTAGTGTGATGTTATGGTTATGTTTAGAACATTTAAATATGTTATCATAATGTAACTTTTTCTTTTCCATAAGTTTCTCTGTTTTTTGTAGTCAATATATGTATGTGATTAAATTACAAGTAATAGGTGGATATTTAGATAGGCAAGAATGGGAGGTGACACTATTTTATCATTGTTGTGGATTAGATTCAGAATCTTTTTTTTTTATTATAAACTAACTTTTCCTCTGGAATATAATTGAATGAGAAAATATTGAATAACGGAACATGAAAATGTTTATTTGATTGGTCACAATGTGTGATGAGGGAAAGGTGTTTCTTTGAAACATTGTTTCATCATTGGCTAAAAAGGCAAATACGACTTTCTGATTGGCTGTCTATCAATATGATGGGACTGCGCATTTTGGCTATACAGATATCTTGAGATTACGATTGGACTGACAAATTGGGAGTTCTCTTTTCACATCTTGTGAGGATGAATGTGGTTGACCTTAGTAGCAAGCATTTGATAGGAGGATTGGTTCGACGGACCAGAGTGGAAACACTATACGTCATTATTTCGTTACAAGAATTGGTTATTTTCTATCCTTGAATGATATTGGCCAGGTAACAGGCTTGTTTTCTTACTGTGCTAGAGATTATGATTGGCCCATTTATTGACCACTTGGGTACGCTCACCTTACATCATGTCAAGATAAACTCTGTTGACATTAGTAGCAAGCATTTGATAGGGGGATTGATTCGATGGACCTGAGTGGAAACATCATATGTTTTTATTTTGTTACAAGTAAGCCTATTGGTTCTTCTCTATACTTGAATGGTATTGGCCGGGCAACAGGCTTAAAAGAACGATCGTATGTCTTGGCTCAGTTACACTCTGAACCCAGTAGATGGTAGCTGTTGCTTTGGATCCATGGAAGAGCGATATAAGTAAGTGCTCGAGGCTTTTTCTTTTTTGGGCAAATGATAGAATAGTAGCTGTGTTTGAGGCTTTGTTCTTAATATATTATATAAATAGGGGAATGAATGCTGGTGTAGTATTTAGAAACATTTAATATTGTTTATCAAGGGGCCAGTAGCAAATGGTGTTTGTAAATAATAGATATATTCTTTATACTTTTTTGCGGAGTGATGACCATCTGTATCTGTTGTGGTTCTTTCCACAAGTGAGCTGTAGATAACAGTTTATTAAAAGTGTCTTGTAGGTAGTGTGGGTTGTATAATAATTAATCACTGGGTGTTGTGGATACGTTATGTTTTATCTTGTATAAATATATTTTTTTTAGTTGATCATAATGAATTCACTTCTGATGAGGAAGATGGAGGGTTGGTATAAATAAATTGGAGTTGAACATAGAATATTTGATGACTCATCTTTGATGTAAGTATTTTATACACATTAGAACTTTATCTGATCATAATACGACTGAAGTAATATTTTAGGGATCCTGAAACATTGTATTCTATATTTTATTCAGACTATTGTCTGGGATCCACTCAATTACAACACAAAGCCTAACTAGAGATGATATACCTGGTTTTGAGCATTTACTTACAAGTGAGTTTTAGGGAATAGGATTATATTATTTGGGGTCATAAAAATTGACTTTCTGCCAACAGTAAGAAATGTAGAGTGTCTTAATCTATCATGGTAAACTGATCTGTATTGTAGGAATCTATTTAAAGTCATATTGTTTTGTTTCTTATCTAAATTGTCTTCAATATGTATCAGTGCATTTTAGAAATATTCATTATAGATATCTGATCCTGTATGAATGTACATATGATCCATTGATGTAGGTGGAGTCACGGTCTATTTGTATTGATTATATGTTGTTAATGTATGAAAATGATTTAGGTGATTTAGACTGAAATATGTATATTTAAAGCAAAAATCTGATCAAAAATGTTTTATATGTGTTTTAATCTTTTCAGCCCTGATGAAGTCCATTTAGGACGAAACGCGTTGGCTGGGATGAATTCATGTTTACATCTACAAAAAGAATAGAAATAAATCAAGATTTTTTTCATCAAGATTCCGTGACTCCTGTGTATTACTAATGTACACTCCCGTAATTATGGGTTGGATAATTTAATTATTTAGTCTATATTAATTATGATGTCTGGGCATCATCGATGATGGAAACGTCAAGTTTCTAAAAAAGATTAATGATATTATCAATGATAACACATGTATAGATAATAGGCACTCCTGTCCTGTATGTGCTAAGTAGTTTTATTGAAGCTCTGTTTAGGAGGTATAGGTTAAAAGGAGTTTAAAAATGTACCTGTGTTAGTTAATCCAGGGAATATTGATGCATATTCATATGCTGCAAAACAACTGGGTATACGTTATGGTAGGAAAACAAATGTGGTGATGGAGCATTATACTTTCTACTCTAGAAAACAGAAATCTGATGAAACGATAGAGGATTTTGTGCCTGCACTGAGATCTTTGGCTGTAACGTGTGATTTTGAGCATATTACATATGAACAAGTGTTGAGGGATCATATTTTAATGAGGACCAACAACAAGAAAATACAAGAAAGGCTTTGGACTACATCTGATATGTCATTGAATGCTGCAAATGAAATTGCTAAAGCCATTGAGCATTCAGAAACGTTTGTGCAGGAGATTAGGGGGGTTCGGAGACTGGGATGTACATGTGGTGTCACAAAATGGAGGTGATAAAGCCAGAAAAAGGGTGGGGAAAAAGAATGAAATTAAACCTATGTGGCAAAGAACTGATGACAAAAAACTGAAGGGAAACCCCTGTGGCAAAGAACTGATGGGAAGAGGGCTGGAGCTGTGTGTTACAGGTGCAGAAGTGCATCACATCTTGGAAATATTATATTTTGTCCAGATTTGGATAAAATGTTTTCAAACTGTGGTAAAAAAGGGGCATTTTAGCAGGGTGTGCAGATCAGCATTCAAGAAAGTGAATTTGGTGCAGTGCTGGGATAATGACGAAACTGAGTATGATAGTTTTGATCAAAATCCTAATACCATTCTCAACATCACTGATGGGAAGGCCATTACAAAATTTCCAGTGCGTAATATTTCCATTGATGGGTTGTTGATTCTTGTGTTGGTTGACTCATGTGCATGGTTTACCATTCCATCTTTTGCCATCGTAAAGGAGAAGTGGCTTCACACGAAATTGTTATCACCTGATGTAGCCCCTGAGGGGTACACAGGACACAAAATAGATCTTGTGAGGTATTTCTGGATTTATTTGAGTTTTTCAGGCTAACACACTTGTGGGAAAGTGTATGTTGCGAGGAGTGGTCAGTCTTTGTTGGGTTGGCCTCATCAAGAGGAGATGGGCATATGACTGGATCCAAGAGCAGATCCTCTTGTCTCTGTTATTATAAATGAATCAGGGGGCATGTGATAGGAGCACAGTTGGATCTGTTTATTCAGGGGCTAAAAACACAATTTCTTGAGGTTTTTAGTGACAGACTTGGTGAGTTCCGAGGATTTAAACACAGTATCAAATTATGCAACAGTGATATCCCAATCAGACATAGAGTGAGGAATGTACCACTCACGTACAGGGACAAACTCAAGGATATGTTGCAAGATTTATGCAAGACAGACATAATTGAGCCGGTGGAGTCCTCACCCTGGGCTTCTCCGGTGGTTATATCAGTTAAACCCTCAGGCGAATTGAGACTCTGTGTGGACTTACGTAGTCTTAACAGTGCGATTTGGGTGGATGCCCACCCCTTCCTAGTCTCCACAAAATGGCTCCTACTCTAGCCGGGGCGAGGGGTTTTTGTGTATAGATTTGGCAAGTGCATATCATGAGATCAATATTAATGATGACTCTAAAATTTGACTGCTTTCATTACACCAGAAGGGCTTTTGAGATTCCGCAGGATGCCCTTTGGCCTGGCAAGTGCTGCCTCAGTGTTTCAGAGGTTGATGAAAGAAACTTTGGATGGGATTAAAGGAGCAATAGCGTTTAAGGATGATATTTTAGTCTTTGGCAGGAATGAGGATGATCATGACAATAACTTAAGAAATGTCTTGATGGCACTGTCTTCCAAGGGCCTTACTCTACGTACAGAAAAGTGCTGATTCAAGAAGCGGGAGGTGGTGTATCTGGGGCATCGCATTAGTGGCTTTAGCATCAAACCTAAGCGCAACCATGTGGAGAATATTACCAATGCTCCCATTCCCAACTGTGAGGAGCAGTTAGTAGCTTTTCCTGGGCTCACAGAGTTTTATGCAAAGTTTATTCCCAATTAGGCATCCAGGGTAGATCCTTTCATAGGTCTCTTAAAAAAATGCAAGCTTTGAATGGACTGGAAATATGACGGCTGCTTTCTGTGCAATTAAAAGGATGACTGTTGAAGCTCCTTTTCTCAAACTGTTTGTCATTGGGAAGGAGTGCATTGTAATGATTGATGCAAGTAGTTGTGGACTTGGTAGGGTGTTAATTCAACGAGAACAGGGCAAAGAATGGATTGCGGCTTACGCGTCACATGCCTTGAGTGACAATGAAAAAAATGACTCTGTTATAGAGAGAGAGTTGTTAGCTTGTGTGCGAGGTGCAGAGCATTTTAGGACTTTTTTGTGGGGGACCAAGTTTATTTTTAAAACTGACCACAAGCCATTGGTGCATATCATGGCTCCAGGTGGAGGGCGTGCTATGTCGGCAAGGTTGACCAGATTAGCATCCAGGTTGCAGAATTTTCAATATCACATGGAGTACGTTCTGGGGAAGTGTAATGTGCATGCTGATTGCATGCCCACACTTCCACTACATTTGGGTATGTCGTGCACTAGGAGGCGGGTCAGGGAGAAATTTTGGTGGGCGGGGGTTGACGCATTAGTGGAACATCCCGTGGGAATGTGTGGGAGTTGTGCGATAAGTGACAAAACTGTGAGGGCATTGTCATCAGATTCCCAGCCAGTTGAATTACCGTTTGCTCCATGGCGGAAGTTTGGGTTGGATATCATTGGCCCGTTTTCTGTATTACCCAAGCAGGAGGCATTTGGCATTATCATGGTTGATTCTTTTTCTAAGTGGCCTGAGATTAAAATGGTAAGGGAGGTCACCTCGGGGCGCATGGTTGAGTTTCTTGATGAAGTTTTCTATACAGAAGGTATTCCTCCGGAGGTTGTGACAGACAATGGTCCACAATTTTTGAGTGATTATATGACAAAGTATCTTGAGAAATGTGGTTTTGTTCAAAGACGTAGTGCTGTGTTACACCCAGAGGCTAATGGTCAAGTGAAATGGTTTAGCCGAGTGGTCAAGGAAGCTATACAGTTATAAATAGGGGGGCGGGGTTGATCTGCAGGAAAGCTTTGCAGTCCACGTTGTTGGCATACAGAACCTCTCCTAATTCGGTAACTTCCGTGAGTCCCTTCAAGTTGCTAAGGGGGCGCAAACCGAATACAAAACTGGTTCCTTGGTGGTTAAATAATCAGAGGAAAAATGTGGATGAGGTGGCGGAGGTAGATTTCAAGGCACTCCGGTGCAGAATAGAAGGGTATAAGCGTAAAGTGAGGAACGCATTAGTGGAAAGAAGAAGTGTTCGGAATAGGTAAATGGTGAATGTTGGTGATATGGTGCATCTTAAGAAGGAGAGGATCGGCAATAAGGGGTTAGTGTGTTGGTCAAAACCCATGCGTGTCATTGAAGTGTTTAACAGTGCGGTGCAGTGCGGTGTGGGTAGAAGGTGGTAGTGTTTGGAATTTGCAACGGTTGTCTTTGTTCAAAGGTGAGGATTGCTGCCCAGCGGAGTGTCAGGATAATGTGTTTTTGGATGTGGGAGAAACTGATGTTGTATGGGATCCTTCAAGGTCCAGAGGAATGCAGTCTGGTGAAGGGGTGGACTATCTGGGTGTAGCTAGGAATGCGAGGTCCTCCTGTGAGGTTTTGAGATTATGTGTAGGTAGGGTATTAGTGCTGGTATAGTTTTTTTTTGCTCTTTTTTTTCCAAAAGGGGGACGGTGTGTAGCGTGTGCACGAGTGGTGTGCACAAGCACAACTGGTGTTACGCTTGTATCACTCACTCATTCCCACGTTATTTGAATGATGCAGGAAATTACGCGCCTGTGACATGAGCGACATGTTTACGTGCTCGTGTCTCTGTGTTGTGATAGGAGTTCACGTCAAACTGTGTGTGGGGAGGCTCGTGCGATTTGATGTTTTAAATGCTAGGGGTAATATATATATGGCGGGCTGTGCCAGTTGCGCCATTCGTTTGCTTGACACAGTCTTGACTACACGTCTGATTTTACGTAAATAAAGTTTAACCATGTCGGTACTCACGCTGGATTGCTGACTTCTTTGTAACAATGTTATTGTTCAGGCACTCACTCTAGGGAACGACCTGCCTTTCATCCCCACGTGAGCGGTGTCACTACAAGGGAAGAGCAGAGGGCAATATCCCTATAGCATACAGTATGGGGTACTGTAGTTCCTGTGTAATGCCACCCCAGGTCTGTGGGGTCTTTTTATGTAAATCTGTAAATCGAGATGCACTCTTAAAGGAAGAGGGCTCAGATGGTTTGCTCACCTGTAGCACTTACCCATGATTCTGGCCACACGCCAACATGGCCGCCGCCATGGCGAAGACACTGTGGCATCAGAGAAGACATCCGTCAAAGCCGCCTGCATCAGACGCAACACAGAAGGATTAAGCTAAATTAATTAAGCAATATATTATGGTTTATCCACGTCTTCGTTACTGCTCACTGTTTAACACTTGAGGAATAAAGTGCTGTACGCAGGCGGAACCCATTAGGCAGAATCCCCCTCCTGAGAGCGAAGCTAGCAGAGCAAAGTGATATTTAATGCTTTAGATGGTATTTATTTAACAAAAATGGCTGATTAGACGTTAAACATAACAGAGGTTAATGATCTTTGTTATTGGCATTATAAAAAAAAAATGTAAAAAGTATAAAATCGGGTTAATGGTGTATGCCTTTATTGTTCTTGTGGAGATTAAAAGTACGCAAGTGTCTCGTGCACGAGAGGCGCGGGCTCCAGCTGTGAGTAATTAGCAGCGTGATATTACCTCTCACCCTGTAATAAACAGCTTCCAGGCTCAGCTCGGCTGCTTTTTGGCTGATGCCACCAGCTTCTTCAGGTGCCTTCGGCAAGCTGGAGCACCGAGGCGGGCGGGAGAGTGTGCTGCCAACTCTGGGTGGCAGGGCGCGGCCCTGTGGACTGGGTGCAGACCCTTTTGGCAGGGGGGCATTTCCAGTAACACCCCCTCCCTCCCCCCCACCTTGAAAATGAAATACCACTGGATTTGTTCACTGTGATGGGAACAGATGTGGGAAACACTATGAAAAATGATGGATGGATGGACGGACGGAGACAGACAGACGGACGGACAGACAGAGGGACGGATGGATGGATGGATGGACGGATGGATGGATGGACAGACGAACGGGTGGGTATGTGGGTGAGTGGATGGCACATGAACTAATAGGTGGTGGAGGGTTGGAATGGGGGCAGTAGGAAATGGAGGGCAGGG
The DNA here is from genome assembly GCA_963921515.1 of Calotriton arnoldi. Taxonomy (NCBI): domain Eukaryota; kingdom Metazoa; phylum Chordata; class Amphibia; order Caudata; family Salamandridae; genus Calotriton; species Calotriton arnoldi. Next base: position 2,213,644 of record CAWUFW010002044.1, read on the forward strand.
AAGTGGAGAGCCAATCATTGGTAAGTGGAGAGAGGTGTTGAGCCACAGAGTAAAAGACCAAGTGAGTGTGAGAACAAATTTCAAGAAGTGCATATAAGATTGAGTGACTAGTCAGGGATTAAGAAAAAGTGAGCTATAAAATGAATTTGTGAAAATGGAATGAGTGGGGTGTTGTGTTAGAGCAGGGGTGTCCAGCCCTCCTATGGTGAGAGCTGCCTCTGATCAATGGAATCCTCCGAGAGCTGCTGCCTCGCACAAGGATGTGTAAAGGGTGCACAATTTAAGCACCGCCTTTAGTGTGCCCGGGTTTGCTCCAGTGAGCGTACAGTAATGTCATAATAGCTGTGTCACAAAAGGGCAGGGTCAGATTAGGAAGGCGGGCAGTCGGGCATTGGCCGATGGGCCGGCGCCTAAGTGTCACCTGTAGGCCGTTTTTTTAAGTCCTGTGTCAGCTGGCTCACAGAGCCTTACAATCTTTGGCAGCCCCCCAGCCAGGCCGCTGTTTTGTAAGGCAGGCTGACTATCAGGGCAGGGACTTGCGTCACTAGACTTCAGCTTAGCCCCTGGGGGCTGCCCACACACCCAAAAGCAGTGCCCCTTCTCCCCTGCTGGGCTGTCAAACAGAGGCGGGGCGGGAAGAGTAAAACAGCCTTGCAGGGGGTTCAGTGTCAGGTGATAACGGCCGATGACCCCTGACCTTGACTGGTAGGTCGCTCCCCCACCACACAGCTCCGTCTGTGTGCCCTGCTGCTGCCCCTGATTGTGCTCGTTTTTTCCTTTCTGTGCCCCCTTGCTGGCCCTGATTGTGCTCGTTTTTCCTTTCTGTGCCCCCTTGCTGCCCCTGATTGTGCTCGTTTTTCTTTTCTGTGCCCCCTTGCTGCCCCTGATTGTGCTCGTTTTTCCTTTCTGTGCCCCCTTGCTGCCCCTGATTGTGCTCGTTTTTCCTTTCTGTGCCCCCTTGCTGCCCGATTGTGCTCATTTTTTTTCCTTTCTGTGCCCCCTTGATGCCCTGATTGTGCTCGTTTTCCCTTCTGTGCCTGTTTCCCGCCGCTGCGCCCTGCGGCCCCGCCCCCTCACTGCCCATTCGCTGCCCCATTCCCCTGCTCCTCCCTCCCACCTCCCCATTTATGGCGGCCGCTGCGTGGTGAAGAGAGCGACCCCTGACCTTGACTGGTAGGTCGCTCCCCCACCACACAGCTCCGTCTGTGTGCCCTGCTGCTGCCCCTGATTGTGCTCGTTTTTCCTTTCTGTGCCCCCTTGCTGGCCCTGATTGTGCTCGTTTTTCCTTTCTGTGCCCCCTTGCTGCCCCTGATTGTGCTCGTTTTTCCTTTCTGTGCCCCCTTGCTGCCCCTGATTGTGCTCGTTTTTCCTTTCTGTGCCCCCTTGCTGCCCCTGATTGTGCTCGTTTTCCTTTCTGTGCCCCCTTGCTGCCCCTGATTGTGCTCATTTTTTTTTCCTTTCTGTGCCCCCTTGATGCCCTGATTGTGCTCGTTTTCCCTTCTGTGCCTGTTTCCCGCCGCTGCGCCCCTGCGGCCCCGCCCCCTCACTGCCCCATTCCCTGCTCCTCCCTCCCACCTCCCCATTTATGGCGGCCGCTGCGTGGTGAAGAGAGCGACCCCTGACCTTGACTGGTAGGTCGCTCCCCACCACACAGCTCCGTCTGTGTGCCCTGCTGCTGCCCCTGATTGTGCTCGTTTTTTTCCTTTCTGTGCCCCCTTGCTGCCCCTGATTGTGCTCGTTTTTCCTTTCTGTGCCCCCTTGCTGCCCCTGATTGTGCTCGTTTTTCCTTTCTGTGCCCCCTTGCTGCCCCTGATTGTGCTCGTTTTTCCTTTCTGTGCCCCCTTGCTGCCCCTGATTGTGCTCATTTTTTTTTTTCCTTTCTGTGCCCCCTTGATGCCCTGATTGTGCTCGTTTTCCCTTCTGTGCCTGTTTCCCGCCGCTGCGCCCCTGCGGCCCCGCCCCCTCACTGCCCATTCGCTGCCCCATTCCCTGCTCCTCCCTCCCACCTCCCCATTTATGGCGGCCGCGCAGCGGCCGCGCAGCGGACGTGCGCAGCGGGCGCGCCTAAGGCAAGCCCGTCTGCGCCCGTCCGCGCCGTGACCGCGCCCAGCGCCAGACCCCCTGGTCCGGGCATCCCCCGCACCCGCCACATCAACAGACGCCGATACGACGCCAGCACCCTCCATGCACTCAACCCCGGAAAAGATCACGCCTGCTACCAGGCCACCCCGAAGCGCACCCAAGGGCCCTTCACCTGCCGGAACTGCAGCTTCGCCAGCACCCGCCCCGCCAAACCACCGCCCAGGAAAGAACCCAACTACCTCAGATGCATCCTCCTCAACACCCGCTCCGCCCGCAAACTCGCCATCGAACTCTGGGACCTTCTCGACTCAACCTCCCCAGACGTCGCATTCCTGACGGAGACCTGGCTGAATCCCGCTTCAGCCCCCGACATCGCCATTGCCATCCCGGACGGATACAAGATCACCCGCAGGGACCGCACCAACGGAGTCGGAGGAGGCATCGCCATCGTCCACAGGAACACCCTCAGAGTCTCAACCAACACCGACGACACCCTCAGCACCGCCGAACACATGCACTTCCAGATCCACACCGATCCCAACACCACCCTCAGAGGAACCCTCATCTACAGACCCCCGGACCCCGACCACAGTTCAGCGATTCCATCGCTGACTTCGTCAGCACACACGCCATCGCCTCCACGGACTACATCCTCCTCGGGGACCTGAACTTCCACCTCGAGAACAACAAGGACACCAACTCCACCACCCTGATCGACAACCTCGCCACCCTCGGACTCAGACAGCTCGTGACTACACCCACCCACGCCTCCGGCCACACGCTAGACTCCATCTTTTCCGCAAGCCCACACGTCTCCTTCAACCACACCTCCGAATCCCACTGGACTGACCACCACTGCATCCACTTCACCTACAGGAAGCCCACCACGCACCACCGCACCGAACAAATGCCTCGCCGCTGCTGGAGCAGAGTCACGGAAGACCAGCTAACCACAACCCTCGCCCTGAGCCCACCCGCCGAACCCTCCGACCCCGACACCGCCGCCCGCAACCTCAGACAGTGGATCGACGACTGCGCCAACACCCTCGCCCCGCTCAAGAATCCGCCCAACAGCCACACCAGCAAGAAAGCCACCTGGTTCACCGAAGACCTCCAGGCCTCCAAACGAACTTGCCGAAAACTGGAGAAGATCTGGCTCCACGAACGGTCAGCGGACAGCTACGCCGCCCACAAGAGCGCCACCCGCAGTCACCATCACCTCATCAGATCCGCCAAAAGGGCCTCACTCAAAGACCGCCTAGACAACAACGCACACAACAGCAAAGAGCTCTTCAACATCGTGAAGGAACTCTCCAACCCCAGCTCCAACACCAACGACATCCAGCCGTCGCGAGACCTGTGCGACTCACTGGCCACCTTCTTCCACCGCAAAATCGCCGACATCCACGACAGCTTCAACACCACGACCGCCCCGGCAACCACCGAGACCACTGCCCCCACAACCACCAACCGCCTGCTCTCCTGGACCAACATCAACGACGAGGACACCAGCGAGATCATGAACACCATCCACTCCGGTTCACCGCTAGACCCGTGCCCTCACCACATCTTCAACAAAGCCAGTACAGCCATCGCGCCCCATCTCCGGAAAATAATCAACATCTCCTTCGAGACAGCAACCTTCCCGGAAAGCTGGAAGCACGCCGAGATCACCGCCTTACTCAAGAAACCCAAGGCAGACCCCAAGGACCTCAAGAACTTCCGACCCATCTCTCTGCTCCCGTTCCCCGCGAAGGTCACCGAGAACATCGTCAACAAACAACTGACCCGCTACCTCGAGGAGAACAACATCCTGGACCCTTCCCAGTCCGGCTTCCGCAGCAACCACAGCACCGAAACCGCCCTCATCGCCGCCACCGATGACATCAGGACCCTGCTAGACAATGGAGAAACAGCAGCCCTCATCCTCCTGGACCTATCAGCCGCCTTCGACACGGTCTGCCACCACACACTACGAACACGCCTTCACGACGCCGGGATCCAAGAGAAGGCCCTGGACTGGACCACATCCTTCCTTTCCGGCAGAACACAAAGCGTCCGCCTCGCCCCCTTCCGATCCAAGGCCACCAAGATCATCTGCGGCGTACCCCAAGGCTCCTCCCTCAGCCCAACGCTGTTCAACATCTACATGGCACCCCTCGCCCACGTCGCCCGACAGCACAACCTCAACATCATCTCCTACGCCGACGACACCCAGCTGATCCTCTCCCTCACCAAAGACCCTCACACCGCCAAAGCCCACCTCCACGAAGGAATGAAGGCCGTCGCCGAATGGATGAGGACCAGCCGCCTGAAGCTGAACTCGGACAAGATGGAGGTCCTCATCCTTGGTTCCAACCCTTCAGCCTGGGACGACTCCTGGTGGCCAACATCACTGGGAACAGCCCCGCCACCCACCGACCACGTACGCAACCTAGGGGTCATCCTCGACCCCACCCTCTCCATGACTAAGCAGGTCAACGCCGTTTCCTCATCCTGCTTCAACATCCTCCGAATGCTCCGCAGGATCTTCAAGTGGATCCCCACCGAAACAAGAAAAACAGTCACCCAGGCCCTCGTCACCAGCAGGCTGGACTACGGAAACGCCCTCTACGCAGGAACGACGGCTAAGCTCCTGAGACGGCTGCAACGCATCCAGAACGCCTCTGCACGTCTTATCCTCGACATCCCCCGACGCAGCCACATCACACCCCACCTGAGAGACCTGCACTGGCTCCCTGTCAACAAGAGGATAACCTTCAAGCTCCTCACCCACGCACACAAAGCACTCCACAACTCCGGACCAGCCTACCTCAACAGACGACTCAGCTTCTACACCCCCACCCGCCAGCTCCGCTCGACCAGCCTCGCCCTCGCCACAGTCCCCCGCATCCGGAAAACGACCGCCGGCGGAAGATCCTTCTCCCACCTCGCCGCCAAGACCTGGAACACCCTCCCCACCAACCTCCGACAGACCCAAGACCTACTGGCCTTCAGAAGACTCCTCAAGACCTGGCTCTTCGATCAGTAGCAGCACCACCCCCCTCTTCCCCCAGCGCCTTGAGACCCTCGCGGGTATGTAGTGCGCTTTATAAGTGACATGATTGATTGATTGATTGATGACCCATCTTCACCTCAGCCCCCATTGCCCCCCATCTCCGAGGCCGGCCCAGAAGCTTTGTTCTTTGCTTCCTTCCTCCTCTGCCAGGCCATAGCCTCAAGGCTATAGTGGGCTGGGGAGGAGGTGAGTGGGAAGCGGCCAGCGGCCTCCCTGGAGGCCAGTTCTTCTGGCTCTCATTTTCACCTCACCCCCTTGGGTTCGACCCATCCCAAAATCACTGTCTTTCCCCTGGCCCCTCACATCACATTGAGGCCTTGGTGGATGGGGAGGGAGAGAGTATTCAAGGGCTTTGCTGTGGGCCAGGTGTTGTCTTCTCAGCCCGTGTCTTTCTGCACTGAGTGTGAGGTGGTGTGTGTGTTGGGGGGACGGGGGGGAGGGGGGAGGGGGTGTTTGCATAGGCCTAGCTGTGAGGCTACCATGACCAGAGCTGCCAACTTTGGAACTATGTTGGAATCCGCGCTTTAGCTCAACATCCTGTGATTCTGGGCAAATCACTTCTTGTCCTGAGGCTGAAAAATAAAAAAGAATTTGATCTCCTGTAGCGCAGCTGGTGCTCATTGGACTAGATCCAATGCCCTTGGGACCAGTTCACACCATATTAAACTACAATTTTTTTTTTTTTTTTTTAAATGACCGGCCATGGTTCATGTTTTCAAATGTTGCAAACGCCAGAGCATGATAATCAAAGACTAATCTTTATATAGAATAAAAACCTTATTCTTTTTTAACATGGCTTTTCTGCCTTTGTTAATTTGACGATCCATCGCGGATCATTAAGGAAGCTTTAGAAATCAATATAAAGTGCATTTGCCTTATATTAAATGTTTAAAATACATACTGATTAGGGGGTAAAATACCGGATTTTGGTGATATTTGTCATTTTTGTACAGGCCAGAATTTTAAAATTCCCATCAGAGCAGGTGTTGTGGCCCTTGGACCATTATATTTCACCTGGCCCGCCTGGCCAAAACTCAGTGCTCCTAGTTTTTACCCACGCTACTGGCGCTATAAGCTATACAATTTTAAAATTACCAAATTTTCTATAAACATGTGCCCAATGAGACTAATCAATTGGTGTTTAATGAAAAGCCACGATCCGGGAATGTGGACCGCTTTTTTAGGAGTGCCCGGGCCGAATTGTGATCCCAATCCGACCCTGCAAAAGGGTTACTTGTGGGGTCCAAAAGGAACAGTTTTATACAGTTACAGTTGTTTGTGGATCACCTCTGTGAGGCCAGGGTCTCCCCGGGGCTTATGGTCTAGTTGTCATGCAATACATATACACTTGAAGACAGCAGATATGTCTTCAAAGAGGCCATGCAGTCCTGCTCTTCTCCAACGCTAGTGCTCTTTGGGCAGCCTACCGCCAACGCAGGCATGCTTGCACCACTGTGCAAAGGTGTTTGCGTTATAGATAGGATAGTTTTTGTACAGGAAAGTGCACCTTTCTACACAAAAACTATCTTTGGAGCATTTTTTGCACTTTGTACGTGTGTTGCAGCATACAGCGCACTAACAAAGATGAAATAACAAGGAGAAATAAAGAGACTTATCCTGGTTGCACCAGTCTCAGGCAGGCGCACCATTCTGGTGCAAACCCATGTCTACGACTCTTTGTAAATATGGGTCTGTGCCAAAATACATGGGTGGATTCATGGGAATGCCCAGGCACCGCCAATGTAACGCCTACCCGACGCAAAGTATCACAAGGCAGCGCATTTGCTGCCTTGCGTTACTTTTTCATAGAAAATCTCTGCAAATCAACATTTGTGTGGCTTTGTAAATACCAAAAAGGATGTTGCATCGCGCTGCGACAAAAAAAACTTGACCCAAAATCTTTTCAAATCTGGGCCTAAGTATATTTAAGTTCCTGATTAAAAAAACGAACATCTTTAAACTTGTTCATGAAATCGTGACATCAGGATGACCAGAAAAACTGACATAGACTTAACAGACTCGACTCACGGTCCCCAGACGCAACTATCAAGCTAAGAATGTATTTATTTGGGGGTGTCACATCCCAAACACCCATTGAAGCTACGCCCCTTTGTGTGTGAGCTACTTGTAGGCAGGCTGTGATCTACTGGTTGGAGACCCCCGCTCTAGACCCATAACCTACAGGCAGTGGTGGAAATCGAGTTAAATAAGTGTAGGTACCCATTGCCCCAGAGTACCTGTGTGCTTCTGAGAAGTGCTGATACTAATCATTAATAGTATTGAGGCCTCGCTGAAAAGTGCTGGTACTCTCCCTTTAAAAGTAAAGACATCAAGGGGCATATTATCAACGGCCAGCGATAATTATCGCTGGCCGTGCTTAGCGATAAGTTTGTTATCGCAGGCTCTCTCCGGAATTTATCGCCCTGGTAGCGCGTTATTAACAACGCGTTTCTCCAGGGCGATAAAAATTCCAGAGATAGTGAGGTTATTGCCGTTTTGCAGGGAACATCGCTGGTTTTCCAGCGATGTTCCCTGCAAAACGGCGATAACTTCTGCTGATACGACCCACAGGGTCGTATCAGCATAATCCACCCCAATGTTAGGGATAGATAAGTCTGCATTTTAGCAGATGTTAGTTTTTGGAGAAAACAGCGGTTTTCTCCAAAAACTAACGTGTGCTAAAATGCTGGGGCAGCCTTGTAAATATTGCGATGTGAACATCAGCGATATTTGCAAGGTAGTCCATCCGGGTACGCCCACTTTGCATCTCATTAGAGATGCAAAGGGAGGCGTTGGGAAAAGGGTGCTAACATGCGATTATGCATGTTAGCACCCTCTTGTAAATAGGGCGATAGTTTTATCTCCGCTTTTTTGGCTTTTTAAGCCAAAAAAGCGGAGATAAAGCCCTTGTAAATATGCCCCTTAGGGAATAAAGCACCTGTGAGTACCTGCCCATGTAAAGCACTGCATTAAGGACAGATGCCAGGCCAAGGAAAAGGCTTCCCCACACCATGTCCCTCCCTCTGGAAATGTATCCCCCAAACCCAACAAACACGTCATGCATTGTGTCCAGAATCCATATCTGCTCACAACAGACCCTTCTTATAAGGACCCCGGTACACTACTGTACACTAAAAGCTGAACGCTAGACCATTTATTCAAACGCCCACTGCTTCCCCTTCCTTACACTCTCCTTTCCCTGAAGCGCTTTGAGAAGGAGGAAGCGCTAAACAGAAAACTACAAAGAATGAAAGAAATTCTTTGGGCGCTAAACAGAAAATCACAAAGAAATAAATACATTCATTAAGACACGAGGCAGGGTCAGGTTGGTGCGATGATGTCAGGCCCTGTTAATTCGCTGATAGGTCCGCATCCATCGCCCCCACCCCCACTCAGTACAGCTCCTTACCGCACTGTGCCCGGGCAGGCCCCGTTATTCCGCTGCTGCCCCCCACCCCCTTTCCCCTCCCTCTCACTCAGCACTATTCCTTCCCTCGCGGTGCTCGTTAGATGCAGGCTCCCCCCCTCCGACAGGCAGCCTCTTGCAGCCTAGGGGCGCACATCAGAGCCGGAGATGAACCATTTGTGGCTGATGTGGGGGGCCTGGGGCCAAGGATCCAGGCGGGCCCGACCCTCAGACATCTCCTTCAAGAGGAGAGCCGGAGATCTCCCACCACCAACACTTATTAGGCCTGCTGCCAATCATCGCCCCCCTGGGAGCAAAAAAGCGCCTAGGCGCGCGCCTTGGCGAGCAGCAGGCTTTCCTTGAAGTCCCGATGATGAAAGTGAAGATGGCCCGGAAGGGCCAGGGACGGGCGTGCGTCCCTACACGTCTCCTACTCTAATGCGCCGCTTGACGTGCAGTCGAGTCCTTTTGGAGTGAATGATGGGGCCGGGTGTGCGCGCGCGGGAGGGGGGCGGGCGCGCGCGTTGGGGTATACATATTCATACACTGCTCCTTTAAAACAACGCAGTAGTGTCTCACTCTACGGGGCATTGACCCAGATTTCCTGGAGCTTGTGTGATGCAAAGCAGTGAAAACGGCAGCGTCGTTCAACTTTCCCAAGCAAAAAACAGCTTTCAAGAAAAATCTAATGTGAGCTCAACTCCAAATGACTTCGTCTAGCGCCAAACCCATGATAATAATTGGAAAAGTGTGTGAAACGGGACAGAAACAACGCTATCCCTCCCCCCCTTTCACACAAGCCAGCTCTGTGTGAGAAACCTAGCACTACATGACACCAAGAGCACACGATGCGAGTGCGGAACATCTCTTGGTATTCACATCTGTAAGCATCAGCAAAATGGCACATTGTACAAGGCTTCCCATTGGGCAGTGAACATTATGTTAAAGTCTGTACTTGTAGGCGTGCCTCGAGTGCACATGTCAAGACCCCGCTCTCAGTGCTTAATTTGTACAAAACATATGTGCCAGGGCTCTGGTCAGGAGGCCACTGCAGCTTGCAGCACACATCGCCCGTGCCATGCTGACACTGATAGTAACAACACAACCGCTAACCATCACACTCCTACAAGTGTGACAATTTGGACTACTTGAGGCCCCCAAAGCTATAAGAATGGCTTGGGCGGCAGGTAATAGTCATTTTTAATGTATATTGAATTAATAATTAACAGGGGCGGCTCCTCCACTAGGGCGGAGGAGTGTCGCCCCCACTGCTTTCTTGCAGTGCGAGAAAGCCAAAACATAAAATGGTAATAACTTTGAGTTATTACCATTTTATGTTTGCTTTGCGCATTGCAGTCGGACGAGTGGGCGGGGCTGCTCTGCTCTCCGAGCAGGGCAGGGGAGGAGTGGTGTGCACACTCCTGAGTGCGTAAAGACTGTTTGGTCGGCCCTCTCGGGCCGCCCAAACCAGTCATGGGCACTCTGCCCTTCTCCAAGCAGGCTGCAATCAGCCTGCATGGAGAACATGCCCACCCCATTAGCCCCTGGCTGGGCGGCGTCCCGACCAATCACAACGCTGCTCGCAGCCTTGTGATTGGCTTAGGGGAGGGAGCCTGGCTGCCTGCTTCCTGTTCCCGTTGGAGGCAGGAGACCAGGAGAGCAGGAGCCGAGAAGACCCGGAACCCGGTGGAAAGGTAAGTTTAATTTTATTATTATGTTTGTTTTATTTCCCCGCGAACCCCCCCCCCACGACACCACCCGCAAATCCCCCGCGACCCCTCGTGCCCACCTCCCTACCTGCGACCAATGCCGGCTGCTACTGATAATTAACTGTTGTTGTGGTAATCTCTAAATTAGCCAGACAGCGCCACCTTGCGGCAGATTGTCACATGCGCTAGTGCTGACAATTAAGTGCAGGTGCCGAGCACCGGAAACCACTAGCTCAAATTAAGCACTGCCGCTCTCCCGCTTTTGCTTGAAGCTGCACTCTTGTAGCCAGTGGCATACCAAAATGAGGCCACCCCCCCTGACAGACTGTGATAAGTGGCCCGAGACTCTAATATCTCACAAATATTCAAAGGCCTTGGGGTAAATGGAGACTGTCTGAAGGATTGGCCCCCCTGAAGGGTTAGGGGCCCCTCTCCACCACTGGGGCTGCAGGGGCCTGTGTTACACACCCTTGTGTCATCGTAACTCATCCAACAATTTCAATGCCTTTTAAAAAGCTGCGGGTGAATGATTATTTCTATTTTTGTGTTCAGAGGGCGTGCACACCCTTCAAATCTCAAAATATATACCTATTAGACAAAGAAGCAGGGTTGAGAACAAGCACTGGCAAACCCAAAAGGTCTCGCTCTTTGGGACTTATTGACTTTGCCAATTGCTTTTGGCGGTGCTATACAGTGTCGGGACACTGTGCAGCATCGTCAAAATAGAAAATTAAAAGAGAAGGCAGGTTGTTGACAGTTGCGTCATCAACTATGACACGCCTGTGTGCACCAGTGGAATGACGCAGGTGCCATTTGCTTTAATTTTTCATTTACCAAACCAAAATAGTGGATACCACTTGCATCTGTAAGTGAAAAAGAAATATATTTTTAGCGTGAAAATGCCAATTGAAGAAAAGAAAACACTGCAGGTTTTGGAGTAGAGGTTAATGGAGGAGCAGGTGGGGCAGGAAGGGGAAAAGCAGCACACGGACGACAGGGAAGGGGAGAAGGATAAGAGGGAAAGAACCACCATAGAGACAGATGGATGAGAGAGAGCAACACGATACACATGGTGGGGAGAGAAGCACATCAATGAGAGAGTAGCACTGGGAGGAAAAGAAGCACATGGATGATAGGAAGCAACATGAAGGTGGAGGGGGAGAGAAGCACAGGAGTGAGACAGCAGGAAAACACATGCACTCTTGAGGAGTGCTTAGCAAAGAGAAAACAAGCATTTGCAATGCAATAGGTCTCGCAATTGCAAGAGTTTGACCTTTTGGCATTGGAAATGACATTGCCATTTATTTCTGTGTTTAAAAAACACCTTCAATAATAAAAGGCATTGTCATTTACAATACCAATAGGTCAAAGTTTCTAAAATGCGAGACCTATTGCATTGCAAATTGCAGGATCGTGGGGGCGAGTAACATGGAGAGCCAGAGTGTTGTAAAAGTAATAGGGTGGTGGGGTCAGCATTCCGCTGGATGGAAAGCAACATACAGGGGAGTGGGGGAGGAGAAGGTACGGACAACAGAAAGAGGGTGTGGGTCGGGGAAGTAACACGGTGGACAGGGTGGAGGGCAGCAGCAAAGAGCTAGAGAGCAATGTAGAGCCAGAGGGGAAGAAGCACGTTTCCCTCAATGCGGGTTAATTCAAACCCAGTGTCACGAAACGTTTTTTGTAAAAAGCGATAGCATGGTTTCAGTACTGTGTGGTATGTCGTTAACTCTGTGTGTTTTAAATGCTGTCATTTGTTTTATGATTATATAATAAAGACTGTGTCATAAAAAAATTATACAAGGGTTGCTTTATAAAAAAAAGTCGTTTGAGATCCCCTAGTCTGAATCTGTGTTTGAAATTCCAGTTGACCAGTTGAGTCTTAGATGGTATCTATTGAATTTAGGGGCTCATTACGATGGCGGTCGGAAAAGCAAGCCGACCGCCATGGTAGTGGAAAATCACCGCCCGCCTCAACCGCGGGAAAACCGCCGGCCAGATTAGGATCCACGGCGGTAAAAATCCGACCGCGGCGGGAAGGAACGCCGAGAAACCCCCCGTCGCCTGCGGAGAAGGGCAAAATCCGTCCGCGGCGGTCGGTTTCGCGGCGGTAACAGGCTAAATGACCGCAGCGGAGACACCGCCTTTGAAATTATGATATTCCCGACATCACCGCGGTCCACTCCGCTGTTCCCGACCGCCGCGGTCGACAATAGTGAGTAATGAGATAGCCCGCGGAAGCGCAGCAGCATAGCCACCGCCCCGTACGCTCCGTGAAAAAAATGGCGGTCACGAGAAACACACACAACATGGCCACAAAGTGCACCAACCAAACAAGTCATGCACCAGAAACACAATTAACACACCCCAAAGACACACCCCCCTGGCAAACTCAAAAACTACAAATCCCAGGACTCCACACACACCACACCTGCTACCATTACCCCATCCTGACACACCCACAGAGCCCAGTATAAATCTAGCCCCCTACCAGACCACAATCCTTTGCAAAACTCCAGACCTGAAGGCACATCCACAACAGCTGAAAGGAGAGGCAAAGCAGCACAACATACACACACACACATAACCATCACTATCACCACTCCTACACCTGTACCCACAACCCCTGTGCACATCACACACCATACACATCACCACCACCACCACTTCAACACCTGCACCTCAAACACCTTTGCACATCACACACCATGGCACCACAAAAAATGCCCAAATTCACTGAGAGTGAGTTGAGAGTCATGGTGGATGAGATAATCAGGGTAGAACCACAATTGTTTGGGAACCTGGTCCAACAGACACCACCAGCCACAAGAACGCTGATATGGAGAAGGACTGTAGACAAGGTAAATGGAGTAGGGACCGTGCCACGCAATAGAAATGAGATAATGAGGCGCTGGCACGATCTGAAGGCAGTGGTCAAGAAGAAGAGAGCCAAGAACCATGAGCTGGCTCACAGGACAGGCAGTGGCCCTCCTGTCCCACTCAAAACATTCACCGACTGGGAGGAGAAGGTGCTTGGCATAATACATCCAGAGAGTCTCTCAGGAATACCCAGGGGACTTGAGGCTGGTAAGTACTAACAAATGCCTATCCTCACACTGATGTACTGTCTTGCACTACCCCAAAGTTATCCCTCCTAGGTTCAAATGTTCTTACGTGCACCACACTCTCCACAACACATCTCTCACACATTCAACAGACATTCCCCCTGATGCACCCCAAAGGTAGCTAGCAACATCACCATGGGTACATGTGTACATGCTGCCAGCACTACAACTTCCAGCAGGCCCCCTTGCCTACAGCTGAGCAAGATGGAGTCCTCCCCCCATGTGCCACCCATTGCATTGCACACCTTAACCTAACAGGTAGGTAGCCATACTTACTTGGAGGGGTGTGGGTGGGTGGGAAGCCTGCACTACAACTCCCACCAGGCCACACACTCCCACAGCTGAGCAGGATGGAGTCCTCCCCCCATGTGTCAGCCTTTGCATTGCTCACCTCAAACTAACAGGTAGGTAGCCATACTCACAGGGAGGGGTGTGGGAGGTGTGGAAGCCTGCACCACAACTCCCAGCAGGCTACATACTCCCACAGCTGAGTATGATGGAGCACTCCACACACATACAACCATGTGGCCCATATGGAATGTCAATCATCAAAATTACGGGTAGGTAACCATGTCAACCGGGAGTGGTGCTTGTCATTGGTGACCCAGCAGTACAACTCACAATAGGCCCCCTACTCCCACAGCTCAGCATGATGGAGTACTTGTACCACACATAGGCATGTGAGGTTTGTGCACCCACACATGACACCATGACACTTAATCCACAGTTACCCACACTAATCATGCAAAACAGTTGTATTGTAGTCAGCATGCACAAGTCTCTGTTCAACAATCACACACATTGTGTCTACTCTGCCAGGCATCACACACTGCAACACTGACAACGAGCATGCTGCCCTGCAGCAGTGTCTGCCAGGTTGTTTGGCAATGTGCAAATCACCCATGTCATACCACAGTGTTGCAATTTAAACTGTGGAGGTGGTGTTTACCCAAAAACTACACTGCAGCTGGGACTCACAATGCTAAACTATGCACATCCAAAATGTCCTGCAACAGACCCAGCTACCACAGTGCTGCACTGAATTGCAGAACAGCACTTCGTCAGACTAAAATGTTCAAAGGTGTCTGCTTCAGACCACCAATGTGTGTATGCATTGACAATGGTCACATCTCACACTGTCTGTCTGAACAGTGCTGGTATAGTCTGGCCCCAAAAGCACACATTGTCTGCACATGGCTGAGTATATCTCACACACATACCACGGTTGTCCACAACATGTAATCAATCAATCAATCAATCATGTCACTTATAAAGCACACTACATACCCGCGAGGGTCTCAAGGCGCTGGGGGAAGAGGGGGGTGGTGCTGCTACTGATCGAAGAGCCAGGTCTTGAGGAGTCTTCTGAAGGCCAGTAGGTCTTGGGTCTGTCGGAGGTTGGTGGGGAGGGTGTTCCAGGTCTTGGCGGCGAGGTGGGAGAAGGATCTGCCGCCGGCGGTCGTTTTCCGGATGCGGGGGACTGTGGCGAGGGCGAGGCTGGTCGAGCGGAGCTGGCGGGTGAGAGTGTAGAAGCTGAGTCGTCTGTTGAGGTAGGCTGGTCCGGAGTTGTGGAGTGCTTTGTGTGCGTGGGTGAGGAGCTTGAAGGTTATCCTCTTGTTGACAGGGAGCCAGTGCAGGTCTCTCAGGTGGGGTGTGATGTGGCTGCGTCGGGGGATGTCGAGGATAAGACGTGCAGAGGCGTTCTGGATGTGTTGCAGCCGTCTCAGGAGCTTAGCCGTCGTTCCTGCGTAGAGGGCGTTTCCGTAGTCCAGCCTGCTGGTGACGAGGGCCTGGGTGACTGTTTTTCTTGTTTCGGTGGGGATCCACTTGAAGATCCTGCGGAGCATTCGGAGGATGTTGAAGCAGGATGAGGAAACGGCGTTGACCTGCTTAGTCATGGAGAGGGTGGGGTCGAGGATGACCCCTAGGTTGCGTACGTGGTCGGTGGGTGGCGGGGCTGTTCCCAGTGATGTTGGCCACCAGGAGTCGTCCCAGGCTGAAGGGTTGGAACCAAGGATGAGGACCTCCGTCTTGTCCGAGTTCAGCTTCAGGCGGCTGGTCCTCATCCATTCGGCGACGGCCTTCATTCCTTCGTGGAGGTGGGCTTTGGCGGTGTGAGGGTCTTTGGTGAGGGAGAGGATCAGCTGGGTGTCGTCGGCGTAGGAGATGATGTTGAGGTTGTGCTGTCGGGCGACGTGGGCGAGGGGTGCCATGTAGATGTTGAACAGCGTTGGGCTGAGGGAGGAGCCTTGGGGTACGCCCCAGATGATCTTGGTGGCCTTGGATCGGAAGGGGGCGAGGCGGACGCTTTGTGTTCTGCCGGAAAGGAAGGATGTGGTCCTGTCCAGGGCCTTCTCTTGGATCCCGGCGTCGTGAAGGCGTGTTCGTAGTGTGTGGTGGCAGACCGTGTCGAAGGCGGCTGATAGGTCCAGGAGGATGAGGGCTGCTGTTTCTCCGTTGTCTAGCAGGGTACTGATGTCATCGGTGGCGGCGATGAGGGCGGTTTCGGTGCTGTGGTTGCTGCGGAAGCCGGACTGGGAAGGGTCCAGGATGTTGTTCTCCTCGAGGTAGTGGGTCAGTTGTTTGTTGACGATTTTCTCGGTGACCTTCGCGGGGAACGGGAGCAGAGAGATGGGTCGGAAGTTCTTGAGGTCCTTGGGGTCTGCCTTGGGTTTCTTGAGTAAGGCGGTGATCTCGGCGTGCTTCCAGCTTTCCGGGAAGGTTGCTGTCTCGAAGGAGATGTTGATTATTTTCCGGAGATGGGGCGCGATGGCTGTACTGGCTTTGTTGAAGATGTGGTGAGGGCACGGGTCTAGCGGTGAACCGGAGTGGATGGTGTTCATGATCTCGCTGGTGTCCTCGTCGTTGATGTTGGTCCAGGAGAGCAGGC
Source organism: Calotriton arnoldi (assembly GCA_963921515.1). Taxonomy (NCBI): domain Eukaryota; kingdom Metazoa; phylum Chordata; class Amphibia; order Caudata; family Salamandridae; genus Calotriton; species Calotriton arnoldi. The sequence goes on from CAWUFW010002044.1 coordinate 2,229,911, forward strand.
GGTTGGTGGTTGTGGGGGCAGTGGTCTCGGTGGTTGCCGGGGCGGTCGTGGTGTTGAAGCTGTCGTGGATGTCGGCGATTTTGCGGTGGAAGAAGGTGGCCAGTGAGTCGCACAGGTCTCGCGACGGCTGGATGTCGTTGGTGTTGGAGCTGGGGTTGGAGAGTTCCTTCACGATGTTGAAGAGCTCTTTGCTGTTGTGTGCGTTGTTGTCTAGGCGGTCTTTGAGTGAGGCCCTTTTGGCGGATCTGATCTGTAAGTGTATGGATGTCCCGGAACAAGTGCTTCACCTGTACTGTGCTCATGTACTCCGGGCCACAAATATCATGAAACCATGATAGTGTTGAAATGTTTGCTGGGTGCGATGTTCACCCTGCTGTATGTCACCACAGTGATAGGAGCCTATACCCCATGCCCTATTGTGCCTTCAAATGTTGGGGGAATGAACCCCACACCCAGATAGGTGGGACAACAGTGATGGGGGGCTATACCCCATGCCCTATTGCGGTTTACAATTTGGGGGAGTGAACCCCACACCCAGATAGTTGGGACAACAGTGATGGGGGCTATACCCCATGTCCAAATGTAACCTGAAATGTATGGGTACTGAAAGCCACACACACATACTGCTCACCACACGCACATTCCTTCAAAAATTACTCATAAGGCACATAGCCATGTCATTGCACACCTTCACCGCAAACGGTAGGTAGCCATCTTCACAGTGAGACGGTGTAGTGTGTTTGGCAATTTGTAACACAAAAGCCACCATGCATGCTATTCCACCCCTATGTAGGATGTGACATTACACCCCCAATCAGAATCCTGTGGCAGCCATTGTATGCTACCCACTCAAATCACAGGTAGGTAACCGCATCGCACAGGTCGGGGTGTGTGGGTGTGTGAAGCTTGCACAACAACTCACACAGGGCCACCTGACCTCCAGCACCCATGAGTCATTACTCCCTCGCACTAAGATGCATGTGTCACTCATTGCAATGTCCACTCCCAAATAACTGGTAGGTAGACATATCATGCTGACTTGTCCCACACTGGACCAAGATGGAAGCCATCATCACACACACACACAGAGAGGTTCCACAAATACAACCAAAAAACAACAAACACAACATATCACCAGCCACTACATGCAGCCAGATATGCATTTCAACAAACATGATGGTAGAGGACACCAGGCCTCTCAATGCACAACTGCACACCCAGATAGCATTGTCAACTATAGTGTGCACACACCGAAGAAAATGAAACTGTGACAGCAACCAAAGTGTGAAAGTCAGTAACACATGTAGATGGAACTCAGAGTACAACCATGCACACCACTACATGCCATCTGACAGTAGCAGTGGTCCAGACCACCTAGGACCAAATTAAGGCAAACTTAAGCATGGCTGGAAGTGCAAATACAGATATGTTCACACACATTGAAAAGGTATGCATTAGACTACAATGTTCACTCAATGTGCATATAAAACCGCTGCAAGGGCTCAACAAGTGACATATACGCTTAACTGGATGACACATGATTGATCAATAACTGGATGCCAACATGAACCTGTCAATGAAAAATATGTAAATTGTGCATGTCATGTTTTGACAACTCCCAATATGGACAAGTAATGCATGTACCGCAACAGATTTCAATGCATCACTAGATGTCGGTGACTGCAAATTTGAACAGTGAACAACTGCTGGATGTACAAACAGTTGATGTAACACTGCTAACACAAACTTTGCTGGGTGCAACACAATGACCATTCCTCATCTCACCCACAGGTGACCAAGAACTCACTGCAGAGGACGACACCACAAACCTGCCGAGCCAGTCCCCACCCCCGAGACAGAGACTCCTGGATGAAGACTCCCTGGATTCCTTGGATGAGGAGCTCCAAGTCGGCCCATCTGGTGTGCCAGCCCACAACCAGTCCCAGGCACCCATTGTCCCCACAACAACATCAGCTGCAACTCATGTACCTCCACAGACACCTGCTGTCATGGCCTGTGTGGCACCCACTACCACCACCACCACCATAGCTGCCGGCAACACCCTCCCTGACCCAGGGGATGACCAGCCCACAACATCGACTGCGGAGGCCAGGGAGAGGATGCAGCGGGCCAATCTGAGGACCGGACAGGCCTGTGGCAGCAGTGCAGGTTTGAGGGACAGGGTCATGCAGAGGGGAACTGATCCTGGGACCGAAGCCCTGGCACACATTGACAGAGTCCTTGGGGCATACGAACAGGCCCAGGGACGAACGGGCCGGTCTGAGGAAGATTCTCGGGAGCTCCTCCTGCTGATGAGGTCCATGGACACCCGCATGGGACAAATTGTGGACCTCTTTGGGCAGCTAGTGGCGGTTCTGAGGGACAGGCCAGCACAACATCCTACCCCTCCGCCTCTCCCTGATGGGCAGCAGGGTGACACCGCATCATCCTCCCCTGCGTCCACAGGGGGGGGTGAGTCCTCAGACACCACTACCCATGCAGCAGTGGCCCCTCCACTCAAGCGCAAAAGGGGCCGTCCAAGGAAAGGCCAGGAGGACTCACATGCCAAAGCACCTGCCAAACGCAAGTCCCAGAGCCAGCCATGATGTCAGACCATTGCACCACTGCATTTACCTGTTGGACAATCCTTCCCCACACTGCCATGTGAATGGCATCCATCTGTTGGACTGGGTCTCCACATCATTGTGGGGACTACTCAAGTATCTCATGTACCATGACTTTCAACTCACTTCTCAAATTCACCACCCTGTACATTTTGTCAACCCTCACATGTCACAATTGTAAATAAATACACCTTACACACGTTGTTGTGTCTGCTCCGTCTTAAATACAGGATGTGCAACCTTCAATGTGTAGGACATGGTCCAGGGGAATGGAATGTAGGTAGGCAAGGAGATGCTGATGGGACCTAGGGAAAACAGCAGAACAAGAGTCACTTGTATGGGTGTGGCATCGCACACATTACACAACACTTGTCAACAAGGTACACAAACCTGAAAACATCACACAGGGCAACAGTCACCAAAGAGACATCCTGTATCTATATCACATTACCCAATCACACACACATTGGCATGCGGCAATGAGTCAACACAAGGCTGCAGTCACCAAGCTCACATACACCCTTACAGCAACTGCAACACCATCAGACCATTTCGTCCCTCCTACATCATCACTCACCTTCACGTGAAGTAGCGGGTGATGAGCTGTTGCCGCATGTCGAGACCTTCCTCCTCTCCACTGCCCTCGTCACTTGATCCGGGTTGGTTTGCAGGCGGGGGCCTTGGCTGCTCATCATCATCATCCTGGATCAGGGGTATTGCCTTGCGAATGGCCAGGTTGTGGAGCATGCATCATGCCACCACAATCTGACACACCTTCCTTGGCGTGTACATCAGGGCACCTCCAGTACGGTCCAGGCAGCACAATCTTGACTTGAGGAGTCCAAATGTACGTTCTATCACACGCCGTGTCCTCCCATGGGCATCATTATATCGCACATCAGCTGGTGTGGTGGGATTCCGCAATGGGCTCAGCAACCATGGGCGGTTAGGATATGCTGAGTCACCTGGGTGTGAGAAACACAGATTAACCTTGCAGTCCCACAATGCCACACAACAGCATGTCACACACACCACTCTAATCCACTATGCATACTCACCCACAAGTCATGCACGCTCAGGAAGCAGATTGGCCATCAGCTGAGGAACAATGCTGCTGCGCAAGATGTGGGCATCATGGGCTGAGCCGGGAAACTTGGCACACACGTGTGATATGATCATGTCCGCCAGGCACACCACTTGAACATTCACCGAGTGTGAATGCTTCCTATTGCGGTACACATGTTCACGTGCCTGTGGTGGCACAAGCCCAACATGTGTGCAATCAATTGCACCAATGACATGGGGGATATGTCCAAGGGCATATAAATCACCCTTCACAGCCACCAACTCAGGCCCCCTGGGGAAATGAATATATCTGTCTTTGTAGAGCATCATAGCCGACAGTACATCCCTCAGCACCATGCTGAACATCGGTTGTGACATCCCGCCAGCGCTTGCAACCGTGTGCTGGAATGAGCCTGTCGCTAAGAAATGCAGGCATGCCATCACCTTAGATGTTGCGGTGAAAGCTGTTGCATATGTCCGACGTGGCTGCAGGTGGGGCTCCAACATGCCACATAGGGTCTACAGGGTTTGTCGGTCCAGCCTGAATTTGCGGATTATCTCCTCATCCTCCATGTCTGCAAGCACTGTGAAAGGACGATGGATATTGGGCCTCCTCCTCCTCCTAGGACAGATGGAAGTGCACAGATGTCAATGCAAAACACCATGACATGTGCATGACAGTCCATTGCTCAAAGACACATTCCCAAGTGTTACACACTGCACCATTGACCGACAGAGCACATCACAAGTGGGTGCACATCACGCACACTACTTGTACACCTGTCCCCTTACCCGCAGCAATTACCTGTGCACCCCTCCGGCTCATTGGCATGCACAGTGTGACATGCTAACAGATGTGTGGGCACACCTGTGAGTATGACCCCCAGCATATGTTCCAAATTGCAATACTACCATAACACACCATGTTGTTGTCCCTGATACACCTCCCAACACAGGTTGCACATGGCACACATCAACTACACACTGACCACCGGCTGAGCGTGGTGGACACGTGTGTGCAGGTGCAGTACACAATGTGACAGTCGGTGATGCCCCTAGTCCAGACAATGACACATCATTGTGCATTACATTGCACCCACAGACAATGACCATCATCTACATATGCTATGCAACACGAAAACTGGACAGTCTACATGTCACTACACAGCACATGTGACATGTGCAAGTGTATGTGCCCATGCAATGTATCGCAGACCCATATATGTGATGTGTAGGTGACATGGAGTGACATGTTCCATTTGAGCATTTGCCCTCATGAGGGTCTTTCAATGTGGGAGACACTGGGCACTGTACATGTTGGCCTATGCATTCAGCTGGATGACACCATAAGTGCATCAAAGGTACTCCACAAGTCCATTCACGGTCACTATAGGCACTGTATGGCACCCATTTCGCGGTGCCTACCGCCTGGTCCCCGTGGACTGTGAGCGCCAATGCCCCAGACACAATCGCGGTAGTCACCGCCACAATAGTATGTGTAGATGGCGGTTAGCATGCACCGCTACCCAACTCAGTCACCATAGGCACTGTATGGCACCCATTTCGCGGTGCCTACCGCCTGGCCCCTGCGGTGTGTCACCGCCATGGACCATGCCCTTGCAGCCAATGGGAAGCACCCTCGCGGTAGCCTGATGCAATTTTGAAAGTCGCGGTAGGCGTGCTCCGCCACAGCGGAGCCGATCACTGGAAGCATTCGAAAGATGCACCACCGCGGTAGCGCGCGCCTGGCCCCTGCGGTGTGTCACCGCCATTGACCATGCCCTTGCAGCCAATGGGAAGCACCATCGTGGTAGCCGGATGCGATTTTGAAACTGGCGGTAGGCGTGCATCGCCACCGCGGAGGCGGACATTGGATGATTTTGAATGAGGCAGACCTGGTACACCAATTGCAGCGCCCTGGGACCACTGACACAGCCCCAGGGGCCAATATATGTGTGGGAGGGTGCCACACATTTCCACAGCTACCAGGGACTGCTGCCTGACACCCCTCACCTGCTGCTGCTGCCTCCAGGGACTGCTGACTGCCACCCTCCACCTGCTGCTGCTGCCTCCAGGGACTGCTGTCTGCCACCCTCCACCTGCTGCTGCTGCCTCCAGGGACTGCTGTCTGCCACCCTCCACCTGCTGCTGCTGCCTCCAGGGACTGCTGTCTGCCACCCTCCACCTGCTGCTGCTGCCTCCAGGGACTGCTGTCTGCCACCCTCCACCTGCTGCTGCTGCCTCCAGGGACTGCTGTCTGCCACCCTCCACCTGCTGCTGCTGCCTCCAGGGACTGCTGTCTGTCACCCTCCACCTGCTGCTGCTGCCTCCAGGGACTGCTGACTGCCACCTTCCACCTGCTGCTGCCTCCAGGGACTGCTGTCTGCCACCCTCCACCTGCTGCTGCTGCCACCTGTCCATTGTCATGTCGAGGACTCAGAAGATCCGTGCCAGTCCCTTCACCAGCGAGGAGCTTGAGGTCCTGGTAGACGGGGTACTTGCACAGTACCCAAGGCTTTATGGTGCCCCTAATGTTGTGGTAAGTCTCCAAGACTGTGAGTGAGAGTGCAGGGTGGCCACACGTGGGGTGGAGGTGCTTCTGTATGTCTCAGTGGGTGTGTGGCTCTGACATGCACTGCCTTGCATGCTTACTTCAGCGGGAAGGGCTTTGTGTGCTCTTTCACACGTTTCCCTGCATGCACATACTGAGTTGAGGGAAATGTGTTGTAGTGTCAGCCATACAGTGCAGCAGCATTTTGGTGATGCAGGAGTGAGGCCAGTGATTGCTTGTGTGAATGGCTGTGTTGCTCCCAATTTTCCCTCTCAGTGTCAGACCACCTGGCCTGCACAGTCCACACAGAATGGCACATGTACACATCACTGCATGTACAGTGTGTTACATGTGTTGTTTGTTCACGCCTCTTCATCTGAGTCCCATCTCAGCCCTGTAGATTGCACAAGAGCAGCCGTGTGAGAAGGGTGTGTGTATGACAGTTGTTGTCACTCTATGTGGGTTCCAAGACACAGTGAGTCTTCCACAGGGCTAGGACACTTAGGTCTGCGCAGTGTCGGACACAGTGAGTCCCACAACACTACCCATGTGTTACTATCTTATCTATGTCTAGTTGCAGGTGACTATGGACAGTAGATGTGGGCAGACTACACGTTGCTTGCTGTGTTGGTATCCTGCATGTGAATGGGATGTGGAGGTACTGTGTCCACCATCCCACATGCATGCATGTACGGGTGATTGTCCAATGACATTGTACCATGTTCAAAGCATTTTTGCATCTGTTACAGTTGTTGCTGGAGTTAGGGATGAGTCACTGTCGTGCTACTGCATTTCCTTTGTGTTGGCATTGTACACTGTGTCACTGATGTTTTACCCCTCTTGTCTCCCATGCCTGCAGCTGAAGGTCCACCAGCGTAAAGCCGTGTGGAGGGCCATTGCCTCCAGAGTGCGAGATCTGGGTGTGTCAAACCGAAGGCGCACCCACTGTCATAAGAGGTGGGACGACATCTGCCGGCTGAGCAAGAACGTGGCCGAGATGACACTGGGGCTGCTCCCTCGGACTGGCAGGTTGTCTAGGCGCAGCATGAAACCACTAATGGCCCGCATCCTGGCTGTCACACAACCTGAGCTGGACAGGCAATTGAAGGAGCATCAGCAGCAAGCTAGGGGTGAGCATGTGTTGCAGGCTGCCTTTGGCTGGGGGTGGGTGCATGTATCCACAGACTGTGCAAATTGTCAGATATGTGACGTTGGTAGTGTGGTGCAATGTTTTGTCAGTGGCCTCTGTGCTGGGTGTATCTGCCATGCATTTGCCCTGCGTGTGCTTCATGAAGTCATGTTAGCACTGTGCATCTCTCTTGCATTTGGAGTTGAGGCCTTCAGGTACCTTCTGCAGTGGGGTAGTGTGTGAATTCACATGGATGGAAATGGCAGTGTGCCTATTCTGAGTGTGTTTCAATGAATGCGTGCAATGCCTGACCTCAGATTTCTGCCGCTCAGTCACCTGAGGCCAATGTGGAACAGTACTTGTGCCCGTGAACACGACATGGTGGATGGCATGAGCGCAGGGCCATTGTGGAATGTTATGTTGTGGTCTGCGTCTGTGTGGTCCCCTACCGCTCCATCCATGTAGATAATTGGCACCATGTTGTGGTGTTCATCCTTGCCCCATCAGGACAGTGTGTGTGCACAGGGCATTTTGTGGATGTGTCTGAAGTGAGCCACCGGCAGTATGGTGTGCTGTGTGAGTCACATGGATCACTCATGGCTGGATTTGTGTTTGACATGCACCATTAGCTTGATAATTGGGGTGGCAAGATATATATTTTCACAGGGTGTCATGCAACGTGGTGTACTAATCTTCTGTAATGCAGATTTGCTTGCACATGTTACTTCTGTTGATGGCACTCAACTAACAGTACATCTCTCTCCCATGCAGCATCTCCCGTGTGCACAGGGGGACAGGGGACGGACACCAGTGGTGAGGCATCCAGTACAACAGCTGCACCGGAGCAGACTGACACAGATGTGACCAGCGCCGAGGAGGGGGACAGGAGTCTGCTAGAGGATTCACAGCCGGAGACACAAAGCTCTACATCATCAGACGCCAGCGGTGACGCATCCATGTTGGGGGTACAGGGAACGGGGACTCAGCCTCCTCTTCGGCCACACAGCGTCCAGTGCCCAGCCTCCCTTCAACCTCCAATGGTGCTGCCCATGTCGGCACGGTTAGGAAGAGAAGAGTCACCTTCACCACAGGCACTGCTGCCCCAGCCCATGTGAGCCCTGCTGCCCTCAGTGCTGAGTCAGTCGAGCTCTTGCGCCAGCTGTGTGTGGGGCAGACAGCACTTCTCAATGCCTTCCAAGACCACGACAAAAAGTTGGGGCAGGTGCTAGCTTTCATGGAGGGCATACATTCCGACGTGATTGGGCTCCACCGGACTGTGCAGTCCTTATCCTCAACTGTGACAGCAGCCCTGCAACAGGCACATAGTCAGAGTGCGGCTCCCATCCCTTTGTCCGGCCCTGTGTCACTGTGCACCTCTGACGACAGTGACAATGCTAAACAGACCCCAAAGTCCCGATACAGCACCCGCAGCAAACAGGAGCAGCAGCCCAGGCAGACTAGGGCGCAGACACCATCACCACATAAGAGTAAGGCCACCCCAGAGCGCAGGGAGAAAAGTCCGTCAGGCGACAGCAAGGGCCACAAAGCAAAGAAGCAAGCCTCAGGGTCACAGGCCTCACCGTCCTCCCCCGCCAAAGACTCCCCTGTCCCAAAGCCAGCTCACAGAGGCAAGATGAACGTTTCTGCACCCACTGACAAGGTGTTGCCTGCAAACATTACACAGGATGAGGGCCCCATGGGTGATCCACCCTTGACCTCCACTCCCATCCCAAGCCCTGTGAAGCCATCACGGGAGGACACTGTAGGGGGCAAACCGAGTACACAGGGGAAGGCAGGGCGGCGGAAAGCCCCCGGCAAGCGCACAGCGGGATCCAGCATGTCCCCAGAGGGAGGGTCACCATCCGCACCAGAAGCAGCTTTGGTGGTGGGGTCACCTGTTGTGTCCACACCAGTTCCCATTAATACCCAGACAGGGAAGCCTTTCAGGATAACCAAGAAGTGGAAAGGCACCCCTCCACAATCTCCTGCACACACTGTGTCTCAGCAGAGCATGAGTCCACCTCCCCGTGCCACTACCTCACCTGGTCCAAGCAGCCCCCCAGCTTCCCACAGCAGAGATGGCTATTCAACAGTTGTTCCTCTCACTGCCCAGGGCAGCCCTCCAACTGACCCCAACACACAGTCAGCTCCAAGCCAAACAGACAGCCCCATCTGAGTGGTGGTCACCCTCACACACCTGTTTGTCCACGGCGGTGCCTGTGGTGGCCATGGTCAGCCCCATGACTCAGTGGCTGGGCATGGCATGGTACAGTTGCACACATTCCCTGTGCAGCTTCTGATGTCCCTACAGTGCACATTGTAGTGGCTCCTGGCCTTGTTCACTGCTGTTTGGTCCCTGCCTGTGCAGCTTGTCATGGACTTCATCTGCACATTGGACTGGCCACTGGCCTTGTGATTCAGTGCTGTTTGCTCCCTGCCTGTGCAGCTTCTGATGTCCCTACTGTGCACATTGTAGTGGCTCCTGGCCTTGTTCACTGCTGTTTGCTCCCTGCCTGTGCAGCTTCTGATGTTCCTACTGTGCACATTGTACTGGCTCCTGGCCTTGTTCACTGCTGTTTGCTCCCTGCCTGTGCAGCTTCTGATGTCCCTACTGTGCACATTGTAGTGGCTCCTGACCTTGTTCACTGCTGTTTGCTCCCTGCCTGTGCAGCTTCTGATGTCCCTGCTCTGCACATTGTACTGGCCTTGTTGTTCACTGCTGTTTGCCCCCTGCCTGTGCAGCTTCTCATGTAAATGCTGTGCATATTGAAATGGCCACTGGCCTTGCTGTTGCCCACATTTGTTGTCTCACTATGCAAAATGTGAATAAACACAGTTGGTCCTGTTGTGAGTTGTGTCAGTGTCCTTCCTGGATAAAGTTGTTTCTGTGTGTGCATGGTTTACTGTGTCACATGCTCAGTATGCCACTTCCACATTGCCAATGGGTTGTCTCACATTTCAATTTTTTGGCAGGGGTGGAAGTGACTTCATTTCTACCTGACTCTGAGACTTATGGGTGCAGTGCAGGTGGTTGGCAATGACATCCTGTTGTCATCATCCTTCTTTGCTCATGTTATCTATGTTGGACACATATCATGTTTGTGGGCAATGGCAGCACAGGGTGGGAGTTTGGGCACAGGCTTACAGGCATGCAGGCCAGGGTCATGGTGTCTGTGTGAGCTTCCTTTCTGTGTGGCAAGCAGTGTAGGTGTATGTACATCTTGTGGTGATGAGTCATCCAGGTCCCATGGTTTACTTCTAATGTGTGCACTTGGGTGGTGGAGAGGTGTATGGTGTGAGGGGGTGACTTTGTCGTGCCTGTTGATGTGTGTGCACCTGCATTGTCAACTACTCCCATGTGTCACCCTGGAGTGGTGTGCCTGTAAGTGCCTGTATGTGTACTTGTTCAGCCCTGGGGTTGTGTTGTGTGCACATGTCAGTATTGTATGGTGCTGTTGTGAGAGGAGGTATGTGTGACATATCCTACTTGTGCTTGGCAGTCATGTGGTGTGTCACTGGGCCCTGTGTGTTGTGGTGCAGACATTCTCTTGTCCAGTAGTTGGATGCCTATGTGTGGCTGGTCATTGTTTGAGTTCAGGGCCTTCCTTTCCTCCCTGTGCCTATACATGGGTGGCCTTGCTGTCTCCCTGAGTAGTTGCATTGCGGTGGGCGTGGTTTGTGTTGGCTCACTGTGGCAACCATGTGTGCTGTGGTGGGCTGTGTGTGTTCTCACATGACTCTTGTCTTACATGTGCTTCATACATACTTGATGGTTGTGTCCCTGCCCTCCCATTTGTGTGCACCTCACTTTGGCTGTTCTATATGTTGTCCTCCATTACTGCTGGCATGTGGTGTGTGTATGTGGCTGTGAGTCAGGGTGGTGTGTGTGTGTGTGTGTGACTTGTCAGATAGTGTGTACAGTGGAGTGTTTGATCCTCATCTGTGTGTTTGTATATTTTGTGCCTGGCCTCAGTGTTGTTGCCTTGTGTGTGCTGTTGTTGTTGTGGTGTGTGTGTTGGCTGTGGCCTGTGCCTCTGTGCTATGTGTTCCTGTGCAAAGGGTCCTGTTGTGGCTGTTCATGCAGTTGTTGGGATGTGGGGCATGGTGTGGGTTCAGTTGTGTGGTTGTTGTGCAGGAGTGGCACTTGAGAGGCACATGTGGTGTCCCTTGAGGGAGTGGGCTAGTGTGTTGTGGCTTAAGATGTGGGTCTGTGCTATTTGTACAGTGCCCATGTCAGGCGCTGGCTCTGGGCTCTGGGTTGTGTGCATGTTTTCCTGCGCACTGACCGCGGCGGTGACGTGACCGGGCCATTTGTTGATGATCGCGGAACATGGGTGAGCAGTATGTAGTGAGGGGTTTTTGTATTAGGTGGGACATGTGTGTGGGCAGTGCTGGCTGTGTGCCTGTCCCCACAGGGGTGTGTGGTGTGCCCATGCTACGTTTTTCGACCCTTGACCTGTGTATTGTGTTGCTTGCACTGTTGTGTCTGTACGTACCTGCGGAGGCGTCCGCAGCCGTAGATGGCTTGCAGGTGGTGTATCATGTACAGCACCGGGATGGCGTGTAGGGCAGGATCAATCGCGGTGTGTTCCGGGGGTCTCTTTTCTGTCTCCGCTGTGGTGTCTCCGCCGTCTGTAGCTGTGCGGTTTCTCCGTCGCGGTGCGCTGCCCTGTTTCCGGCATCGTAATATCTTCTGCGTACGGGGCGTCATTCCGCACGGCGGTGTGTGCTCATTGGCTCACACCGCCGCGGTGGCGGGGGCACTTTGATGGCGGTCGGCGTTGCACCGCGGCGGACGGGAAAAGGGCTATATGTAGGCATCCTAATATGGCGGGCTTGAGGACCGCTGCCGGAGCGCGGTAAATGGCGTTTTCTCCCACCGCCAGCATCGCGGAGGTGCATCCGCCAGTCATTGTAATGGACCCCTTACTTAGGATCTGTATTTAACCAACATTCATTGCTCGAACAAAGCAGTTGTTGCGAGGTAAGGAGTCAGAATTAAGACAGACTCAGTCTTGCATTTTTGCTAAGGTCGTAAACTGAGCATCATAAATTGTATAGCTAACACGTTATTTAAAGCACTTAGAAACGGCAGAAAGCGTGACATGCTCAAAAGTTATTAAGTTATTCGTGAAGTTTTTATTGCACAGCCTTCAGATCCACACTATGACTGCAGCACGATGCCACATATAAAGTACAGAGCATGGACACGTCCTGCTACTGGAGAGACGCATGCATTCATTGAATGCAGCTTGGGGCAGGGCCGGTTCTAGGTTTGCGAACCCCGGGCCAAAAGGGAATGTGCGAAGCCCCTCCAATTTATATAAGTGACACAGCTCAGGAAGCTGCTTTGTGCAGACTCCTCCTGAGCTGCTTCTCCTACTCTCAGCCACCTACAATTACCTCTTTTACAGCTCCTATCGGACTGAAGGTGTGAGAATTGCTTGTGGGCCGAAAGTTAAAACTGTGGGGGCGCTAAAATGCTGGACAATTGGCGTCCCCGCAGTGTCTCTGAATAGTCTCCTTGCAATTGGGACTTGAGGAAGTGTCTCCCTCCCCTAGGCCTCCTGACGCCATCCCTGAGAGGCCCGGGGAAGGGGGCCCTCCCATGGACCCTAATTGTAAGGAGACACCTTTCTTTCACATGGATGGCCAGGGAAACAAGAGGACACACCTCTGGTGCGCGGCCCATGCTGGTGGGCTGAGTGCGAGGCCCTGGGCAGCTGCCCACACTGCCCATGCCTAGCGCCGGCCCTGGCTTGGGGCCAGGAGAAGTCCCAGCCTCCCCGAGGGGCAGAGATGCACCGGTGATCACCCCCGCCTGCAGCCTGCCACTTTTGATTCTGGTGCCTGCCCTGCGGTCCAGAGCACAGTTCTGCCTCTGAGAACAAAAAACAAAACCCAAAGGCAGAGATCGGAGAGTTAAACAAGCATTTCCAATGCAATCAGTCTCGCCTTTGGGACCTTATATGTATTTAGCTATGCAGCACATTAGCCTGGGTGCTGAAACAGGTGCACAGACATAGGGGTCGATTCCGATCTCGGCCGGTAGGGCACCGAATCGGATTCGGCTTAACCGGATCCGATTCGGAGCCCTATTTCCCGACCGATTCGTACGTGCGTCCGGGCGAGCGAGTACGATGCGAGCGCTCGCGAAATCGCCGACCGACTCGTTCGCAGGACCCGACCGCTCCGACCGACTCGCACGGGGACGACTCGCACCGTGCAATGGAGACGTTCCCCGGCCGGGTAAGTACGATGCGCACCTCGACCAGTCCGACCGACTCGCGCAGTCCGGCTCCAAGGAGCTGTCGGAGCCGCACTTTGGGGGTCCGTGTCGGACCCCCCTGGAATCGTAGCCGCGCGAGTCGCACACAGGGGGGACCCATGGGTCCCCCCTACACGAGCATGTACGGCGCGACCCGCATCGACGCGAACACGCTGTAGGGGGCTCCCTTGTTCGCGTCGTGCCCTTTGAGTCAATGGGAGCCCGTGTACGCGTCGTACGACTGGCTCCCATTGACTTCAATGGGAGTCCGACCGAATCGAGTCCGATAGCATACGTACGCATCGTACTCGTTCGGTCGGGCTGCTAGGGTCCGATTCGGTCGGAAATCTCTCCGGGTCCGGCTCGGTCGGGGAGGTTTCCGGCCTGAATTGGAATCGGCCCCATAATATTGAGTTTTACAGAAATATCGAGTTGGAAATATCGAAGGAACAGAATATCGACATCAAGAATATCGGTGAACAGAATATCGACCTGAAGGTAAGAAATATCGTTTTTGTTAACATCGAAGTCAGTAATATCATTCGCAAAAATATTGTTGTTAATAATATCGATGTTTATATTAGTGTTATGTATTTTAGTATGTATTTTATATATATGTGTTCTATATTTTTTGTTAAGTATTGTATTTAAAAAAAAATATATGTATTACATTTTTAGAAGTTAGTAATTTTTTTTAAAGTAAATTTTGCGTTTTAGGATCGTAGCGGGTTGTGGGTTTATAGGGGAATAGGGTGGGAAGTAATTTGATTATAATAAAGTAATTATAAATTTTTACTTTTTTGGTATTGATAATTAATTTATTGTTAATTACTTATTAATTGGTAATTAATTTTTAGTAATTGATTAATTGATAATTATATTAATTGTGTTAATTTATTTTAGGAGCGGGTTGTGGGTTTATAGGGGAATAGGGTGGGAAGTATTTTATTATAATAAAGTAATTATTAATTTTTATTTATTGGTATTGATAATTAATTTATTCTTAATTAATTATTAATTGGTAATTAATTTTTATTAATTGATTAATTGATAATTATATTAATTGTGTTAATTTATTTTAGGAGCGGGTTGTGGGTTAATAGGGGAATAGGGTGGGAAGTAATTTAATTATAATAAAGTAATTATACATTTTTACTTTTTGGAATTGATAATTAATTTATTGTTAATTACTTATTAATTGGTAATTAATTTTTAGTAATTGATTAATTGATAATTATATTAATTGTGTTAATTTATTTTAGGAGCGGGTTGTGGGTTTATAGGGGAATAGGGTGGGAAGTATTTTATTATAATAAAGTAATTATTAATTTTTATTTATTGGTATTGATAATTAATTTATTCTTAATTAATTATTAATTGGTAATACATTTTTATTAATTGATTAATTGATAATTTCATTAATTGTGTTAATTTATTTTAGGAGCGGGTTGTGGGTTTATAGGGGAATAGGGTGGGAAATGTAATTTTATTAAAGTACTTATTAATTTTAATTGATTGGTATTCATAATTCATTTATTGTTAATTAATTATTAATTGGTTATTTAATTTAAAAAAATATTTAATTGATAAGCATGTTAATTTTAACCCTCTGCTATCCAACACTTTCCCTACAGTTACACTCTCTGGAGTAGGAATAGTAATTTTTACCCCTACGCTATCCAACACTTTCCCTACTGTTGCACTCTCTGGAGTTGGAATAGTCATTTTTACCCCTACGCTAGCCAACACTTTCCCTACTGTTGCACTCTCTGGAGTGGGAATAGTAATTTTAACCCCTTCGCTATCCAACACTTTCCCTATTGTTGCACTATCTGGAGTGGGAATAGTAATTTTTACCCGTACGCTATCCAATACTTTCCCTACTGTTGCACTTATTGGAGTGGGAATAGTAATTTTTACCCCTACGCTATCCAACACTTTCCCTACTGTTGCACTCTGTGGAGTGGGAATAGTAATTTTTACCCCTACGCTATCCAACACTTTCCCTACTGTTGCACTCTCTGGAGTTGGAATAGTAATTTTTACCCCTACGCTATCCAACACTTTCTCTACTGTTGCATTCTCTGGAGTGAGAATCGTAATTTTAACCCCTATGCTATCCAACACTTTCCCTACTGTTGCACTCACTGGAGTGGGAATAGTAATTTTTACCCTTCGCTATCCAACACTTTCCCTACTGTTGCACTTAGTGAAGTGGGAATAGTAATTTTTACCCCTACGCTATCCAACAGTTTCCCTACTGTTGCACTTTCTGGAGTGGGAATAGTAATTTTTACTCCTATGCTATCCAACACTTTCCCTATTGTTGCACTCACTGGAGTGGGAATAGTCATTTTTACCTCTACGCTATCCAAAACTTTTCCTACTGTTGCACTCTCTGGAGTGGGAATAGCAATTTTTATCCCTACGCTATCCAAAACTTTTCCTACTGTTGCACTCTCTGGAGTGGGAATAGTAATTTTTATCCCTACGCTATCCAACACTTTCCCTACTGTTGCACTCACTGGAGTGGGAATAGTAATTTTTACCCCTACGCTATCCAACACTTTCCCTACTGTTACACTCTCTGGTGTGGGAATAGTAATTTTATCCCCTCCGCTATCTAATATTTTCTCTACTGTTTTAGTTAATGTAGTGTATAATTTATTTAAAAAAGATTAAAAATATTGTAATTTTTTAATTTGTTATATATATTTTTTGTATTTTTATTTATATTATTGCTTTTTTTGTATATATGGATTTATAATTTTTTTAATGTTTTTTAACAATTTATAAGTTATTAAAATAATTATTTATAAATATTATTAAGTAAGTATATATATTATATTTTATATGTATATATGTTTAATTTATTTTTACATTATATGTATTAGTTATAATTTTAGTCAAGAAAAAAGAGTCCCTATACATTTGATAATAAACACTAAAAAATCACCACAGTGCTGAGAGTCAAGATAACAATTAAAATTTGTACATATAGCTATGCCAAAAATATCTAAAAAGAGTTTTACTAATATACTAAAATATTAAAAAGCAGTGGGTCAAAGGCAACAAATGACAGAAAAGATTCAAAAATATTAATATTTATTTGCAAAAATATACACAGTCAATATTAAAAACCATACATCATTAAAATTTACAAATTCTTGTCAATTATGATTACAATCACAATTATAAGAAAACAAAGTTGTCGACGCTGCGTTTCGGTGACTAGACAAATGTACACCTTCTTCAGGACAGTTTTCTAAACAAAAAAACATTATAGAAAACAATATATTATTATAAAAACATTTGTTGCTGACCTATTATACACTGCTAACAACATTCCAACAAGAAATTTATTATATAATGGCAGTATTCAACAATTGATCAAAATTACAGCCAGTAATTAAAATTATGCTCCACTATCCATAGTGGAAAAGTGTTATGTTATTGTTACTTCATATACGCAAAATTCATGCACCATCTTTATAAATCCTAAAGGTAGTGGTATTAGAAAAAGTGCCACATACCTTAAAACACTGTAGACCAATTCTAACGTTCAGTGCTGCAACACATTTCAATGAACCAAATTTGTAGGGGTGATGAATTTAAAATGTTCACCTTGTCAAAACACCTTGGATTTATAAAAGAGAAACACAAGCAAAAAATATGTATTGTATAAGAGTTTCCACTACGAACGGTATCTCCAAGTTATATTTATATTAGTGGAATGTACTGGAGATAACCAAAAAGTCTACACGTACCTTATTATTGGTAAGACTTATAAGTATAGGGTGTTCGTTGATGCCACCGTTCTATTCTAATGCACCAATTGTGCCAGAAACCTATGGGGAAAATTTATACAAAGGGTATTATACCAAAGGCACCCGATTCATATTATGAACTGCCCGGATACAGTAAACGAGCTTACCAGTAAAACAGATAAAAACTGGAGCATCAATAGGAAGGGATACGCCGTGATCAGAGGTATCAATTCCACAATGAGGTTCTTCGCCGGTATTGTGCTCAATATCTATGATGAATAATATAGATTAGTCCCTCAGACACTAAGAGGGTCAATAGTTTAAAATCTATAAAGAGACATTCTATAATCTGATTCTAATGCAGTCACGAATCTCTATCATAACTTAGAGCCGTTTGTCTTCAATTTAAGCTTTTAATGTGTTTTTGGCAACAACACACATAAGGGTCTCCACAGTATGCCACCAATCGCGTCACTCAAGCAAAACGAAGCTTTGCATAACCAGGTTAACCTAAACCGAGTGAACCATGTAAGCGGATATATTCATAGGGTATCATTCGTTTAAGAGCCTGAACATGCCCACTGGTTTGAAAGAAATATCGACATGTAATACTCTTTGTCTTGACCATGTGTGTATCGACAAAGTACGAGTGTTTATCAAGAACTACAAATAGCGCACATTATTATGTCCCCCTAATCGTTTACGAAAAGTTTAATGTAATTCAATTTTGAAAAACAGAGGGGAAGAGCATCCTGCTCCAAATATTAACGGTACGCGGTATACAGTATATACCAAGGAACTTACAAAATGCACATTCTGCCCTGTTTCCGTAATATTATACAACTCTTACTTCTAGAGTAGTTATTTATTTCATTTGCCCTAACATCTTGAAGGGTGCATCGATTGTCCATAATGGTGTAACTCATATTTTTAATAATTTTATTAATTGCCACACCAAAAATTTAATATATCTTATCATGTGCCCATGCCTTTTGGGATATGTGGGGGAGACCTCAAGAGAGATTAGGATAAGAATAAATGAACACAAGTCAGCGATAAGAACGATAAAGAAAACTGCCCCATTGGTAGAACATTGGGTTGAAAAACATCATAAAATTGAAGATTTAAAATGATGTGGTTTAGAAGTTATCCATATGAGTTTCAGGGGTGGGGACTCAACTCTTAAAAGAAAGAAACGTGAACAATTCTTTATGTCCCGTTTTAATACCTTCAGAAAGGGATTAAACAGTAAGGAAGATTGGGAGAAGTTGATTTGATCCTTCTCACCCTGTCCATATTGGGATATTAGATCCTGTATTCCAGCAATTCGTTTCGATATTGTTTGTTATTATGGTCAAGTACTTCTGACATTCATGTCTTTTATATTTAAAAAAAAACAATACAAAGGACCCAACGAGAGATGACTCTAGGGGGCTTGAGTATGGTCGTGGGACATTGTCCCGTGTAGACATTCAACAGAGAATTTTTTTTTGGGGGTATACTGATTCTTTAATATGGCTGCCATATCTACATGGTATTAACTATAGTCAATTGATGGCATGTTTATACATATGGGCGTCTGGTAAGGGACAGGTTGGTGCTTAGATGTTATGTAGGATCATAGGTATTGGGTTTTTATTTATTTCTCCCTAAACAGTAGGGTAATAGGCAGGGTCTCTATGTAGGCGCCCTAATAGAGTTATACTAGTATAAAATGGCCGCCGTGTTTACGTTTTTTCGGTTTGCCTTTGGCCATGACACAGAATGACTCTTTATTATTATATATACAATAGGATATGAGTCTGGAATTACGTTTTTTAGAATCTTTCTTTCGTTATTTACATCACGAATATTCGTCGATGATTCCGATTGTGGAAAGAGTGTAGATCATGTGACCGCTCGCAACTTAGCATAAATAGGAGATCCGGGTCAAACACGAATGTGTATCCTGACCCGGAAGCCGTTTATGTTGATCGCAAGGAGGCCGTTCTAATTTTATACGGTAAGCGGGGAGACGCTGGGATCTAATCCTTGTTCATGAAATAAATAACTACTCTAGAAGTAAGAGTTGTATAATATTACGGAAACAGGGCAGAATGTGCATTTTGTAAGTTCCTTGGTATATACTGTATACCGCGTACCGTTAATATTTGGAGCAGGATGCTCTTCCCCTCTGTTTTTCAAAATTGAATTACATTAAACTTTTCGTAAACGATTAGGGGGACATAATAATGTGCGCTATTTGTAGTTCTTGATAAACACTCGTACTTTGTCGATACACACATGGTCAAGACAAAGAGTATTACATGTCGATATTTCTTTCAAACCAGTGGGCATGTTCAGGCTCTTAAACGAATGATACCCTATGAATATATCCGCTTACATGGTTCACTCGGTTTAGGTTAACCTGGTTATGCAAAGCTTCGTTTTGCTTGAGTGACGCGATTGGTGGCATAATGTGGAGACCCTTAGGTGTGTTGTTGCCAAAAACACATTAAAAGCTTAAATTGAAGACAAACGGCTCTAAGTTATGATAGAGATTCGTGACTGCATTAGAATCAGATTATAGAATGTCTCTTTATAGATTTTAAACTATTGACCCTCTTAGTGTCTGAGGGACTAATCTATATTATTCATCATAGATATTGAGCACAATACCGGCGAAGAACCTCATTGTGGAATTGATACCTCTGATCACGGCGTATCCCTTCCTATTGATGCTCCAGTTTTTATCTGTTTTACTGGTAAGCTCGTTTACTGTATCCGGGCAGTTCATAATATGAATCGGGTGCCTTTGGTATAATACCCTTTGTATAAATTTTCCCCATAGGTTTCTGGCACAATTGGTGCATTAGAATAGAACGGTGGCATCAACGAACACCCTATACTTATAAGTCTTACCAATAATAAGGTACGTGTAGACTTTTTGGTTATCTCCAGTACATTCCACTAATATAAATATAACTTGGAGATACCGTTCGTAGTGGAAACTCTTATACAATACATATTTTTTGTTGTGTTTCTCTTTTATAAATCCAAGGTGTTTTGACAAGGTGAACATTTTAAATTCATCACCCCTACAAATTTGGTTCATTGAAATGTGTTGCAGCACTGAACGTTAGAATTGGTCTACAGTGTTTTAAGGTATGTGGCACTTTTTCTAATACCACTACCTTTAGGATTTATAAAGATGGTGCATGAATTTTGCGTATATGAAGTAACAATAACATAACACTTTTCCACTATGGATAGTGGAGCATAATTTTAATTACTGGCTGTAATTTTGATCAATTGTTGAATACTGCCATTATATAATAAATTTCTTGTTGGAATGTTGTTAGCAGTGTATAATAGGTCAGCAACAAATGTTTTTATAATAATATATTGTTTTCTATAATGTTTTTTGTTTAGAAAACTGTCCTGAAGAAGGTGTACATTTGTCTAGTCACCGAAACGCAGCGTCGACAACTTTGTTTTCTTATAATTGTGATTGTAATCATAATTGACATGAATTTGTAAATTTTAATGATGTATGGTTTTTAATATTGACTGTGTATATTTTTGCAAATAAATATTAATATTTTTGAATCTTTTCTGTCATTTGTTGCCTTTGACCCACTGCTTTTTAATATTTTAGTATATTAGTAAAACTCTTTTTAGATATTTTTGGCATAGCTATATGTACAAATTTTAATTGTTATTTTGACTCTCAGCACTGTGGTGATTTTTTAGTGTTTATTATCAAATGTATAGGGACTCTTTTTTCTTGACTGTATCCACCCTGTCCCTTATTTAAATTGAAGGGTACCTCCGGTTTTTGATTTCTTAGGGGCCCATTACGATGGCGGGCGGAAGCACTACCGCCGTGCTGGCGGATGCAAAAACCACCAGTTACCGCCGGCACGCAGCAGTCCACACGCCCGCCCAATTACGATGCGAAAAGCAGGCCAAACACCGCCGGCAAGCCAGCAACACCGTCCGCCATCAAAGTGCGCCCGCACACGTAGCGGCGCAGCACAACTGACACACACCGTCCGACGAAACACGTCCCGCCCGGCGCATAAATTACGATGCCGCAAACAAACGGCTCCCACGGCAAAGAGACACCGCACGTGAAAGAGAGGCGGAAACACGGACGCAGAGCACGGACAACGAAGAAGCGGCACCCCGGGCATGAATCCAGCACTGCAGGCCCTTCCCATGCTTCTGCTGATGCACCACCAAGGACGCAACGTACCGCGGAGACGCAGGTAGGCACACACACAACAAGTGCACGCAAACAGCGCACACAGTGCAAGGGCGGAAAAAGCGGACAACCCCCACCAGCGCGTGCACACTACACATCCACCATTGCATCCACATATGACACACAGGCCAAATCCAAACATCGCGGAACACATGTGTACACACCACCTGGGACTAGGAACCAACCACCCCGTCACGGCCCCAAAGCGCCGATGGCGCCGCCACACATGCGCACAACGCAGAGGCCAACCGCAGCGCCATGCATGCGTCGCACACAGACACAGGGACACAACCAAGCAGCACACACACCAGCCCCACCCCGAACGCACATGACACGTGACAGGCCGGCCACAGACATGTCCCCAACGCCCAATTCACGGACAACACCCAACGCCACACAACCCACGCACACATGTCAGTGAAGTCACGCAACAGCAGGACACACCCCAGTGTAACAAACATGGCGAAGCACAGCGGCGGCAACACCAACTAGGAGAAGCAGGGCCCCTTCGGGAAGAGGAACGCCAGTACCACACTGAAAAACCCATACCACCCTGCACATATGAACAAGACACATGAAACGGAACACCAAAGAGCCCGGTGACCGACAACAGGTGGCCCAAGAATTACATCCACACACAAGGCCCAACGCAGAGCGGAAAGGCAGCCTGCCGCCCACACAGGGAGAGCAGACAGCACTGAATGACCTTCCATTCCAACTCCGAAACCACAGCCCTACGACAGAAGCCGGTGAATACAGCCATTGTCCAAGAATAGACCAACACAGGCATGCCGAGGAGACCGACCACACGGCAGATAGCGCATATCACAGAAGCACACAACGGACGGGGAAGAAAGAAGAAAACACTCCCCCATGTCGGCCACATGCAAGTTAATTGGAAGGAGTCACACAGCACTGACCTTGAACTGTCTGAGAAGCATGTGGGAAGAGGGCCCGTGTCCTCCAAACAAGCCAACAGAACACAAGTCCTGTCTCCCTACGACTACACAGAGCTCACAGCAACCTCGGAGCGTGCACATTGCAGACTGCACACACAGCCGGAGCACGCCACCACAACGCACCGCTGCGAAATGGCAACCGCAACACACCTACCCAACTACGCCGAAGAGCTCAAGCTGTACCAAACCAGCACGATACATACATTGGGATGCGATCTCCTGTCCCTGCTGAACGTAAGTTACCGACTGACTTACCGCATCACATTGTTCAGCTGCGTCATGCCCGTCTTCTACTGTCGGAGGTGTCCCTACCAGCATCCCGTCGAGATATGCCTCTCCAACCCGGCATGTCTGAAGGCGGACCTGCTACCACTACTCCTCCCTCTGGACGCACACGACAGGGCCTGCTCTGCCTATGGGGGCATGGCGTATGTGGCCAACATCGCACGCGCACTGAAATGGAACCACTGTGCCTCCACACGACGGATCATCGAGAACAGCTACATCGAATGTCACCCAGCATGCCCCATCATGGTCCTCCAAGGGACAACCTACGAACAACACCTTGACAGCCACCATCCGCTTCATTGGCTGGCAAACATGTACACCACCAATGACATGGAAGCCCTGCTGGACGGCATCGCATACCTGACAACCTGTAAATACGTCGGACCACAACGCAGGTTCCCCGAGTGACCTATGAAGTCCAACCCCGCACCCATGCTCAGCTTCCGCACGGACTGGCCAGTCACCACCACAACAGCCATACCAAACGACCGGCAACTGTAACCACACCATCAACGACATCGCCATGACATCGGATATGACCGGGACATGCACACTGTTCCCCATCACATCCAGGAACACCGCATGCATCGTGGGAGGCAGTGGCATGGGCTCTGTGCATCGCACCCACATGGACGGAACTGCACGAACAACCAGGACACGACATGGATCCAGCGCACATGGACACACACACCGCTCAGTGGACATGAATAGGTCGCCTGGAGTCTGTGGGTGCTGCACCCCTCCCACCCCCGCCCCGGGAATCCCATACCAGGACCTTTGCATGGACGACAAGTGCATACAACAACAACACGACCCCAGTGACTGTGACATGTCCAGTAACCACCACAGTGCAACAACAAGTGGCACGCCGCTGCATGCACGCAAGCACATGCCCTGATGTCATCTCACATGCACGCGTGCATGAGGAACAACCGCAGCAAACCTGTCACATGGAACTGAGATGGACTGTGCCCATGATGCCGAGCGGTCTGGTAGGCTACATGTATACCGTCTGTGTCAAAGTCCGCAGCTCCGCAGCTATACGTAAATGTACATTAGCACAGCCTTGGCCAAGCAGATGTAACCCCACACCCTATCCCATTTGTAATCATGCTCAGTATATCCTCAATATGTATTCCGCTGCCAGTAGTGTCCACTATACTGCATCACAGAGGACAGAAGACTCAATATAATGTTTGAAACCAGAACTGTCTCCGCTGACTCATTTCACAAGTACGAATGAGAGAGGATGAGAGTATGTGAAGTACACGGCAGTCGTGACATGACCATGTAGTCCACTGGTATTGGATGTCAACGCAAATGAGTAGCACTACTGTGGAAGACACACATGTGTCGTGTGAAGTCGTATGGACGCAGTGCTCAGGTGGGTGGGTGCGACAGGTAGATGCGCACATGCCAAGTTGGAGCACGCCGTGTTGGGAGGGCTCATGAACAGTACACCACCGCTTCCCTGGGCATTGTGAGAGGACACCTGTCGGGGGAGTGAACACGTGTGTGCACAGCAGCCGGGCACACGTACAAAGCGGTACCAGGCGCACCTCAGCCCACCCTCTGTGGACGAGCTGGATCCTGTTGTGCGCCCGCCATGCCCCTTGACAAGGCACACACAGCCCCAGTCGACCAGGTGTAACCCCAACATAGTCAATCCGCACAGGCGATACAGGGCACGGGATGGCAGTGGAGCATGGTGTGTGAGAGGTCTCCTCGCGCTCCTCCTGGTCATATCACGCAGGCAATAGAACCTCAACGTCCAGCATGGCAAAAAGTCAAATGGAAGTGTAGGGGGACGCACCACAGCACGAGCAGCACTGACGTCACGGGAGGTGGCTCGCCCATCCCATCCATTGCCCATCATACCAACCACGCCACATGCCATTGCGACTAAGTGCAAGCGCGTGCGCCACCACCCCTGAGCCCTCCCCAGAGAGGCCAAAGAGTGAATGTGTGGGCCATCAGCCACAGACGGACGCGGCATGGCCGCAAGGGCAGCCACAGCCACTGGGTGTCGCAGGTGGCGGATCCGGAAGGCGAAGACTGTGATGCATAGTCCATGCAGGCCGGGTCTCCATTTGGGGCACCACGCAGGTGGACGGTGTCCCGCCACACATCATACCCTGAGACAGCCCACTCGTGCAACTGGACCCACACATACACTCCTTGCCCTCTCTGGTGCGAGCTTGGGGCTGCCTGTGCAAGCGCTAGCCTCGCAGGTGAGCATGCATATTGGGGGGCGAGGGGAGGACATGAGGGCTGGGGCGAAGATGACTGTATCACTGTCAGTTAGTACAAGGGATGACCCAGATGTGGAAAGGAAGAGACGTGTCCCGTGTGTACTGCAACTAGTCGCCAATCCAACTACCCCCCATGTCCGGAATGTAAGCCCGCACCTAGGCCCGCCCATCCGCCACATCGAACATACCACCAGCACGACAACCTTCCCATTCGAAACACTGACTGGGGGTGGCGACCAGTGAACAATCATGTGTAGCCTACCCACGCGTACATGTGGGCCCTCCATGATCCATGTCACCTGCGGCAAAGACATGACATGCGCAATGAGGGAAGTGAGGAGAGCTGTCCGCCCCACGCGCAGAAGGTGCATCAGCTCCACAGACCCAGCAGCGAGTCCAGCAGGGGTCACATGTGCAGGGGCAGCTGTGCCTGGTGTGAAGGCACATGCATATAGACAGCACATCGACCAATGTGTAGTCTGCCCACATCCACAGTCCATCATCATGCGGACATAGGAATTGAACACAGGGCAACACATCTTAGCTGGTGCACCCACCGTGACCAACAATGCGCAATCATCGACGTACCCGCCCTGTGCATGGCCCCCCACCCAACGGAGGCACATCCAGTGCCACCATCCCACACACACAAGCCTTCCACGGAACATGCTGTGTCCAATGGTCAGTACAGAGTCAGCGCCCATCTGGTGGATCCTGAACAGGAGACACATGCACACACATGCCAGCTCCCACTATGTACGTCTGCCACCTGGCACGTGCAATGTAACCTCTCACCTGTGACGTGTGACTGCAAGCACACAGCCGTCTTGGCATGGGGCTGTCAATGTGGACACCAGTCAATGTTTCGGGAGCTGTGATCCGTACAGTGCTGTACATAGGGTGCAGTGCTGACACCTACTACTGTCTCATATCCCCTCGTGCCACAGGTCCCACTTGTATTGGCCGCTCAGCCCGTGCCCACATCGTCGTCGTCGTGTGCCATACTCATCCAGCCTCGGAAGCAGTTCCATGCTCAGCAGACACTCATGTTGCCGTGGCGTTGCCGCTTGACGAATATGCAGTCAGTCCCCATCAGCACGCCCCGCAAGTCATTGGGGCCTAGATCCCCATGTGCATGCACATGGCAGTGGTATGTCTCACTTGCCATTGCCATTGTTGGGAGACCTGTGTAAGTGTATTGTGGCCGTGCCGTCCCAGCTTGACAGCTGGGCTGTGGCTCATGTGCTTGCTCAGTCATGTCAGTGATGTGTATGCGAAATTGCTATGTGCCGTGTTGCTTTGACATGTGTCCTCTGTCATTTAACCCAGGCGGAGACCGAACATTGACCGCCCATACCAATTGCTGGCGGACATGGACGATACAGAGGTAATCAGGAAGTTTCGGCTGGACAGGCCAACTCTGCATCGACTGTGTGCCATGTTAGAGCCCCATCTCCGTCCCCGCAGGGTGTATCCGACTGCTGTCACCCCCACGGCTAAGGTGATGGCCGCCATGCATTTCTTCGCCACTGGGTCATTCCAGCACACAGTGGGCAGTGGAGGAGGGATGTCCCAGCCCATGTTCAGCAAGGTGCTGAGGGATGTACTGGCAGCCATGATGCTGTACCGGAACAGGTACATCAGATTCCCCAGGGCTCGTGAATTGGCGGCAGTGAAGGGTGCATTCTATGCCCTTGGCAGAATCCCACACGTCGTGGGAGCCATTGACTGCACTCATGTTGGCCTTGTTCCACCACAGGCCACTGAGCACCTGTACCGCAACAGGAAGCACACGCACTCCCTGAATGTGCAAGTGGTGTGCCTTGCGGACATGGTGATCACCCACGTGTGTGCAAAGTTTCCAGGCTCGGCCCATGACGCACACATAATGCGCAACAGCATCTTGCCACTACTGATGGCCAATCTGCAACAGGATCGTGGCTGTATTGTCGGTGAGTATGTGGAGTGGTGTAGCGTGCTGCTTGTGCGATGCTGTCCCCTGTCCAGTTGGAATAGCAACGGTTCTCTGTGTCCCTCACACCCAGGTGACTCTGCGTATCCGAATGGGGCATGGCTGCTCAGTCCATTGAGGAATCCTCGCACCCCAGCAGACGATCGCTACAATGAGGCACATGGGAGGACCAGACGTGTGGTCGAGCGTACCTTTGGCCTCCTCAAGTCCAGGTTCAGGTGCCTGGACCGCACCGAGGGTGCACTGGCGTACTCCCCACAGAAGGTGTGCCAGATAGTGGTGGCGTGCTGCATGCTGCACAATCTGGCCATTCGGAAGCAGATCCCCCTCATTGTGGATGACGGAGATCAACCAGGGCCCCAGCCCGCAGACCAGGACAGCTCGAGTGAGGTGGACAGCGGAGAGGAGGAAGCTGGGAATGTGCGCCAGCAGCTCATCGCCCGCTACTTCACTTGACGGTGAGTGTCCATGTACGACGGATGATGTGTCTGTATCTATGCAGGTGTGTGTGTGCTGTGTCAGGGTGGCCGTATGTTCACTGCGTGCAGTGTGTCAACGCTCCATGGCCAGGGTAGTATGCCACTGTTGGTGGCTGTGGCATTGTGCCCTATTGCTCTGTGCGATGTGTGTACATTGCTTGTAGTTGTTGACATGTACTGTGTGATGGGTGTGTGACACACTCATTGAATGTGCTCCTGTTCTGTCTCCCACCCCTAGGTCCCTACAGGCCCTCCGGATTCAAATACCATGCCACGCATCAGGTGCCTTTCCGCCCAAGGTGGCCGTTGTATTCCGTACAAATAAGACACAGGGCACAAACAGCAGTTAGTGAAAAAGGTGCATTTATTACAAACTGTGACATGTGATTGTGTGTAAGGTGATGACAAAAGTGGTGCGTGCAGTGACAATGAGCTGTCGGTCATGGCTGCGTGATGATCAGGGTGTACCCACTGGTTCTATGTCCATAGTCCAACACACACATGCCATCCAGATGGCTGTGTGGAGTGGGATCGTAGAGCAAGTCAATGCAGTGGCTGGTCAAGGAAGGCTGGCGGAAGGCTGGCTGGCTGCCTCACTTGCGACTGGAGCGTGCGAAGTCCTCCCGGGAGATCTGTTTCCTCTTCGGACGGCCCCTTCCACGTTTGGGAGGGGGTGTGTGGTGGCGACCTGCTGGTGGTGGGTGAGGTGTGCTCACTGGCTGTGGACGCAGGGGAAGTGGACACTGCTGGCCGACCCTGCGCCCTAGCAGGTGGTGGCGGAGGTGGTGTTGCTGGCCTTGCCTGTGACCCCACCGCCACCACCAGCTGGCCCATGAGGTCCACGAGTTGGTCCATACGGGACACGAATTGGCCCATATGGGCGTCCATGGACCTCAGCACCCCCAGCACCTCCCGCGTGTCAGTAGCAGACCTGGCCCATTGTCCTTGGGCCTCTTCATAGGCCCCAAGGACTCTGGCCATTTGAGGCAGGGCATGGCTCCCAGGGGAGGCTGGCGTTTCCCTGACCCTGCTCCTCCTACCAGTCCTGCTGCCACCGGCCTGCCCACTAGCCACATTGCTCACCACGGTCCTCGCTGTGGCTCCCAGGGTGGATCCAGTCGGCCGGGCCACCACCTGCGCTGGGGCTGGTGCCAGCGAAGACGTGGTGGTGGTGGAGGCGGTGGTGGTCGGTGCGGCGATGGTGGCGGTTGCGGCAGTGGTAGTGGCCGCAATGACCGTGGGTGTGGCCGCAACGACAGTGGCAGCAGGGGACTGGGACTGTTCAGCATCCCTGGATGATGGGTTGGTGGGTAGGAGGGGTCCTGGGGAGCGGCTGGGCCCTGCCACGCCAGATGGGCCAGCTTGGTGGTCCGTGTCCGAAGAGGTGGACAGATCCTCCAGATCCGTGTGTCCTCGTTGGGGGCTTGTAGGCTGGCTGTGCTGGCTGCTGTCTCCATCCCCAGCGTCCAGCAGTTCGTCACCTGTGGAGAGAATGAGATTTGTTATTGTGTTGCACCTGGCGAAGTATGTATTAGTCGTCTGACATTGGCAGTTCGTGCAATCTCGTACATGGGTTTCCCGGAGGCGAGTGTGTGGCTGTGGCATCTGTAGTTGTGTGTGCTAGGCAATGGGACTGTGTGCTGTGCACATGTGGCATGGGACGGATTGGCCATGCCGATGGGTGTGTTGCTTTGCCCCTACTCATTGTGACTCTGGTGTATGCGGGCTCCTGGCCCATCCTGGGTCTGGTTTGTACTTTGCTTTTGGAGTTCAAATGGAACGCTTAGGAACGCATATGGCAACATGGGGGCCATGCCCCAGATTCGCATTTGGGAGGGTATATGCTTTTGGGGTACATGCTGTTAGCCATGGGTGCCGAACGTGACATGTGTTGTGGCAGCATGACAGTGCATGGTCTGAGGTGTGTGCATGCCTGACATGCCCTGCATATTTGCTGTCTGTTGTGGTTACTGGACATGGCATTGGACGCATCGTTATGAGTGAGTGATAGTTGTGTGCCAGCCAACGTATTGCAGTTGTCCCATCTCCTTGGTGTGCGTGCTGCCCTGTGCCATGTGCATCACTGCAGTGCTCGGGGGGGTGTGGCCCATGTTGTGTGTTGTTGCTCACAGTGTGTCGTGCGCTTAATTGACTTCTGGCACATGGTTGGTCATGGGCATGTGTCTTAGCGTGACTGCTGTATGTGTGGCAGCTGTGCGGATGACATGCCTTTCATGAGACTGGGGCTGACGGATGGGATGGATGGTATGTTGTATGTGCATGGTGTGTCTGTGTGTTTGATGGGTTCAGTGGTGTTCGTGTGCATTTATGTTGTTCCGCTCTGTTGCGTCTAGTGTTGTTTGTCTTACATAGGCGTAGTTGTGGGGTGTGTGGTTGACAGGCAGTAGGGGCTACATGGACAGGACTTCAATGGTGTTTCGGTTGTGTGTGATGAGTTGCACAGTGGCTGCCGTGTGGGACTATATTCAGTGTGGCTTGTGCATGCAGACGTGGCTCCTTGGGTGTTGCTATGTCTGTGATGGGTCATGTGGGGTGTGAGTCTGCTGTTCATGTCCGTGTGCACATTGTTCACTTGTTCGTGACGGTGGGCGGTGCTGCGTGTTCGTGTGCTAAGTGACATGTCCCATGTGTTGGTGGTGTTATGGTCCTCATGCCTCCAGTAATCCAGCCCTGTCCAGTTTCCCACCTGCAAGTTGTTCGTGCGTGCACTGTACTGGATGCCACATGGCTCTTAGCGGGGGTGCTCCATGTTGCAGGTCTGTGGGGGTGGGGGGGTGTAGTGGGTCGTGGGGGTGGCTGTACACCCACTGACACCGATTGCTGTGGACCGTGATGTCTGCCTTTCGGCTGTCGTTGTGCACTGCGGTGGCTGACACGTGGGTGTGGGGTGTGGGGGATGCTCCTCCTTGCTGTGCTGTGGGACTGGGGCCTGGTGTGTGTTGTACTTGGGCTGTCCACCGTCCCACCCACTGCACTTTGTGTTCCTGCCACTTACCTGTTACTTGTCGGTTGGTGCAGCTGTGCCTGACACATGGGTGTGGGGAGTGCTCCACCTTGCTGGTCTGTGGGAGTGGGGGCCTGGTGGGTGTTGTACTTCAGCTGTCCCCCTCCGACCCACTGCACTTTGTGTTCCTGCCACTTACCTGTTACTTGTCAGTTGGTGCAGCTGTGGCGGACACATGGGTGTGGTGGGTGCTCGTTGTGGCGCTTCTGGCATATTTGTGGACCTGTTGGTGGTTACGTGGCTGGCTTAGTGTACACATGTCCCCACGCATCTTACAGTTGTTCGGTTTGGCCTGTGTGTGGTAGTGTCTGTTGCATGTGCGTGTGATGTGTTGTGTATTGTGTGCTGGACATGGGGGTGTTTGTCCCTGGGAGCTGTGGCATGGTGGTTGCGCATGTGTGTACATAGCGGTGTGCTGGTATACATTAGTTTGTACTTACCAGCCTCCACTCCCCCTGCTAATCCGGCGAGGATCTCCGGATGTATTACGACTCGCACCTTCTCCTCCCACGCTTTGAAGGTCTTAAAGAGCGCGGGATTCCCTCCGCCAGTGACGGCAGCCAGCTCTCTGTTTTTGCCCTCCTTCTTCTTGACCAGGCTCTTTACGTCATTCCAACGTTTGTTTATCTCGGTTCTGTTCCTGGGCAGGGTCCCGACTGCATTGACCTGGTCTACGATCCGGGTCCACATTCTGTTTCTGGTGGCTAGTGGTGTGTGCTGGACCATGTTCCCATAGATTTGTGGGTACACCTTGATGATCTCGTCGACCATGACCGTCAGCTCCATGGGCGTGAACTTGGGCATCCTTTGTGGTGCCATGGTGTTTGTGGTGGTGGTGCGGTGTGTGTTGTGTAATGTGCAGGGGGTTTGTGGTGCCGGTGTTTGGTGGTGGTGGTGGTGGTGGTGGTTGTGATGTGTGCGTTTCTGTGGTGTGCTGCTGTCCTTGCTGTGTCACTGTGTCCTCTCCTCTCCTCTCTGGTTTGCAATGTAGCAAGGGGTTGTGGTCTGTGGGAGTGCTGCTTTTGTACTCACCTATGTGGGTGTGTCCTCATGGTCTGTTGTTTTCAGGTGTGTTGTGTCTGGGGTTCTGGCCTTTGTATTTTTTGTTTGTCCGGGGAGTGTTTTCGGGATGTGTACTGTGCTTGTGTATTTGTGCGTGCCTTGCTGTGTGGACTTGTTGGCCATGTTGTGTGCTATTGGTTTTGTGTGCGAATGGTTTCTGTGCAGGTACGTGGGCGCCATGGCTTCTGCCGTGTCGATTCTCATCGGCGTTGTTTGCGCTGGCGGGCGGTATTTTTGTTGTTTTTCCGCACTCATGGCGGTGCGATCGTAATTTCACGTGCGGTGTGTCGGCCGTGTGGGCGGGCGGTTTTGTGTTGTCGTGCGTGTTTCCGTCCGTGGCGGGCGGTTTGACTCCGACTCGGACGATGGCGGGCGGTATTTTGTATGATTTTTCCGCCGATGGCGGTTTTCAGTTTGTGTACTCATAATGGCGTGGTCGGTGTTCAGGCGGTGTGTGCGGGCGGATTTTTGCCGCTTCCATGCCTGGCGGATTTATTTACGCCGGGTATCGTAATGGGCCCCTTAGTTATCATTTTAAACATTTTAAAATAATTTTAACTATGTTTCTTTTAATTATATGTATTATTTACTTTATTTTACATTATTTTTTAAATATAAAAAAACCCGATATTTTTAACAACGATATTTTTGACGATATTTTTGTTCTCGATATTTTTGTACTTACCATAATGTAGATAGGACTTCGATATTGTGGACATCGATATTTCTGCTCCGATATTTTTGTCGTCGATATTTCTGTAGTTGATATTCTGTCAGGGATTCCTGAAACATCTACTGTTCTTTAACATGGAGGGAAAGTAAGCACCAAACTACGTGACTCGCCAGGTATGGGAACACATGGAGAGAAATATTGCCTTTCAGCTGGAAATGGTATAGTCCAAAGCTCTGTTTTTAATATAAAATCAGGGCCTTCGGTGGTCATATCACTGAAAATACAAGATTTGAAAAATATTATTGTCTACGGGTGCTCGTGGAAGACAATTTCTATGGACTGGAATCTAGAGAATGCTAAAGTGATTCTGGTATTTTACTGACCTCTGCTGGTCGTTTTCTATCAGGAAAGTTAAATAGAGGCAGTTGCCAGAAAAATAAAAAAGAAAGTCCCTCAGCAGAAAGCAATTCTGGTATTTTACTGACCTCTACTGGTCATTTTCTATCAAGACAGTTAAATAGAGGCAGTTGAACAAGCAGAAAGCAATTCTGGTATTTTACTGACCTCTACTGGTCGTTTTCTATCAAGACAGTTAAATAGAGGCAGTGGAACAGAAAAAAAAGTTCATAAGCGGAAGCAGACAAGTCCTAGGGCAGATCTTCAGAGCCCACAAAGTACATACACATATAAGTATATAATAAAGTATATACAAGAGGTCTTGAATGCTCGACCTAAAAACGGCACAAGTGAAACAATGGAGGACAAAGCACTGGGATGTGGGTGCTCAAAGGCCCCCAGGTTACTGCCAGTAAACATGCCACCTTCCTACAGGGAGACCGGGCTGCAGAAAAACAAACTGCATCTGAGAGGCCTCACAATGAGAGCAACAGTTCACTGCCTGCATTTCTTTTCGGAGTGGCCTCTAGAGGACGTTTGTGCTTTTCAAGATTAGTGCCAAAAAGAACACGATTAGCATGAAGTCACAGGGCTTCCGGTAAATGTGTGCGTTGTAGAAGTTGAGTTGTATCACTTCCAGCCTCACCAAAAACGAAAGCGACTTCAAAATATGCTGTGCCACACTAGCACATTTTACTCCAGTACAGCATGGCTCTTTATGCAAGGACCAACGCAAGACATCACCAGCACGGTAGCTCAGTGAGCCATGCACCACTTGGATGAACACACAGATTTAGGTAACATCAGTTTTTTTTAATCTTCCATAGAGATGCAGTGCTCGGAGACATTAGGAAGACGTCGGTCACTTACTAGACTTTTGTTCAATCCAGGCAAATGTTACAAGCATCAAAGGAGGAGAGGCCACAGCGCCCTGCACAACCTCAACACTTGGATCTTTTGTCTCTGTGGTTTGCTGCACTTGAACTGCTAAGTCGAAGCACCCTCTGCAACCTCAACACTTCGGCCTTTAGTCTCTTTAGTCTTGCGCCAGCAATAAGATGGCATCTGCTGGCAAAGAAAAGAAAGAACGGAGTGCGGCCGCTATAGTAAAAGCGGACAACACTGCCAAAAAAACAAAAATAATGACGATGAAGAGCTGCAAGTTGGGTGAGCCACGGATTTTGTAAATATGAAGCGGCCGCCATTCCTAATAAAAATATAAGAAAAGGCGCACTGCAAAGATATTTTTTTTAAAACGGCCGCCACTACTAAAGCTGGCATCCCACCAGTTCTCTTTAGATAAAGTGAGCAAAGAGTTCTCAGAAGGGCTAATGTAAGCTAATCAGTAACGACACGGTAAAAGGTCCAGTCCTGATGGGCGGTTACAAATGCGGACAAGGCGTTACTAAGGAGGGACTAACAAGCCTGTTAACAAATCAGAAGCAACCATATAGTAACAACAGCAACAGGAGCCAATTGGAAAGATGGGCAGAGAGTGGGAGGAGCTTCAAGTCCATACCCAAGTACCCCATGCCTCGCAACAGCGCATGTGCCGCCCAGGCTCGACCTAAAAAGGGCCTCTCTAAAAGTCAGCAGTGGAAAGTAAAGAGGCAATGCTCTAGGGAAGGGTCAAACACAAAATGGACAAGGCAAGCATCAAATAAAAGGCATGCAAAGCATAGTGACAATAAAGCCAACCAGTGGTAAGCGATGGGTGGACTTTAAACCCACTAAGATCTTGATAAGCTAACAATACGTCTTTTGCAACCAGACAGCTTGTGCTCTCTGGCAGGCTCAACCTAACAAGCATTTGCAATTCAATAGGTCTCGCATTTATGCGAGTTTGAGCATTTGGCATTGTAAATGACAATGCCTTTTATTTACGTTTTGGTTTTTAAAACATAAATAAAAGGCATTGTCATTTACAATGGCAACAGCTTAAACTCGCGTAAATGCGAGACCTATTGCATTGCAAATGCTTGTTAGTATCAATACAATGTACAGATTCCGAGCAAAATTGTTTTTGTTAAACACAGCAGCGGTCGCAGAACACAAACCTACACAGGGACACTTGTTGGAATAAAAGTGACTTCTATGTTATTCATTGTTTTAAAAGCGCTATTTAGGAATTCATTTTTGTGTTTAATCTGTGCCCATACCATAGCGTTTCAGGGGGCACCCCTTCATACAAGCCTGCAAGATGGAACTTCTAAGTACGCACGCACAGCAATGTGAACAAGGATTCATCTGGTGAGGAGAAGAGTTGGCCTAACAGCTAGGGCGGTCGACCTCAAATCTGGGGAACCGGGTTCGAGTCTTGGCAAGGACGCGCAACATCCTGTGATTCTGGGCAAATCACTTAATCTCCCTGTGCCTAACAAGAAACTAATGTGTCCTTATGTAACGCAACTGGTGCTTGTGTAAAGTGCTCTGATACCCAATACCTTCGGGTCAAGTTCGCGCTATATAAAACTCAGTGGAAAAAAATAGAAAACATTTTATGAACAAAACCAAAGCATTCTTTCCCTCAGTTTGAACTGCGTTTGCATATGTAGTTTTCTTTAGAGAGGCAGATAAACCTCTTTCACTGGTTAATGCACGGGGATGGGACACCATCTGGATAAAATTCTCAGCTATTTAGCAATTAATGGGAGAAAGAGGGGCTGCTAACTTTTGCGTAGTGGTGGTAGAGGTGAAAATGGCGTGGCGGAACCATCGCTTAACAGTAACACATGCAATGCACGCCTTAAAATTCATCTTACGTTTATAATCAACTCTTAAACAAAGAAACTCTGAGCAAGAGACGCCCTTTTAAAACAAAGTAAGGTAAGTCAGACTGTCAGTCCTATCTTACACTGGGACACAGTTTGCACTGGCCAAACCCATATGCCGCCCCTGCCGTGAATCTATGGCAGTGTAACCGCAATGCCCCCTACAACTGCACATGCAACCATTCTGCGGCCATGCCCGTTTTCTGTCCTATGAGGCCCCTACTTTCCGTGACAGTCTGATATGGCTGCATGGGTCAAACCCGTGACCGTATCGATACCCGCAATGCGATTAAAACACCAGTGGGAGCCCGTGCAGCCGAAGGGGCTGCGAGCGACGAGCCACCAACCCCTGCTCAATTGCTCTCCCCGAACAAACCACCTATGACACCACTAGACTGGAGGCCGAACAACCGGCCCCAAAGAGGGGGGGATAGGTGCTAGCAGTAACAACAAGCCCCAAAGGCCTGTAACACAAAAACTCACCGCAACCAAACGACGAAAGCTACCTCGGGCCTAGGAACGCAACGTGACACGGCTGACAGCGTGTCCAGCGGGGGGAAAAAAGAGGGTGGGGTGCTACATTTTGTGTTTGTAAAAAAAACTGGCTGTGTCTGTGAGGCACAGTGACCTCACTAACTTTGTAATTAAGGGTGAAAACCTTACGCGGTGGTGATGGAGTTCTTTCCCATCAGTATGCGATTTTGTGCAGAATTACTCTTCAGCAGTACGCACTGGCAGTCATGCTGGAGCCCAGATGGAAATGTGAGACCTATGGCATTGCAAACAAGTGGCCGCCATTGTCCCGGCTGCTTGAAAAGTGAAAGCGCGCATGGCGCGCTGAATGTAAGCAAAGAACGTCGTCGTGCCTGAAGTAAGAGAAACTCAATAAAGAAAATCGTGCTTACAAGACTACATAACATGTACCGTGTAACAACCGAAGTAAAGGGGCCAGTCGCCATGTGAGGTTACAAATGAAGACAAGGCGGTACTAAGGAGGGACTAACAAGCGTATTTACGAATCAGAAGCCAGCATTTGCAAAGGACAATGACAAAAGCCAATGACAAATATGGGCGGAGAGTGGGCGGGGCTTCTATTCCATACTCCAGTACAGCAAGTCTCGCAGAGCAGTGCATGCGCGCGGACTCTAGGCTCGACCTAAAAATGGAAAAGAGTTTAGGGCTGATCAAAGGAGGGTGAATGCAGGCAAGTATTTCATGTTCTCCAATTTCAACGACCCCTGCTGCCTTGAACACTCTTTCCTTCCAGTCATTCTGGGAACCTGAGTCCCACTGCCCATTAGTAGCGGAATGCAGCTCTCTACAGAAGAGGGAGACCATTCACAATAGTAAACTTACACATTTGTGTAGGGTTACTATTTTTTTGCTATTCACAAACTCCAATTTAATAGTAAGTTTACAACTGCAGAGACTCCGCATTTGGGGAAGAGAATTCCGCACATAAAAAAATAGGCCTTGACAATTAAGCCTGCCATTAGACCTTAGTGCGAGCTACGGAAGGAGACTCTGCCTTCAGAACTCAGGGCGCATCCCAAAAGGAGGCCATAGCAACAGACTGCAGGAGGAGCCATGGAAGGAGGCCCTGCCTTCAGAACTCAGGGTGCGCCACAAAAGGAGGCCCTGCCATCAGACCGCAGGAGGAGCTATTGAAAGAGGCCCTGCCTTCAGAAGTCAGGGTGCACCACAAAAGGAGGCCCTGCCATCAGACCACAGGAGGAGCCATGGAAGGAGGCCCGACTTCAGGACTCAGGGTGCACCACAAAAGGAGGCCCTACCATCAGACCGCAGGAGGAGCTATTGAAAGAGGCCCTGCCTTCAGAAGTCAGGGTGCACCACAAAAGGAGGCAATACCATCAGACCGCAGGAGGAGCCATGGAAGGAGGCCCGACTTCAGAACTCAGGGTGCGCCACAAAAGGAGGCCCTGCCATCAGACCGCAGGAGGAGCCATGGAAGGAGGCCCGACTTCAGAACTCAGGGTGCGCCTCAAAAGGAGGCCCTGCCATCAGACCGCAGGAGGAGCCATGGAAGGAGGCCCGACTTCAGGACTCAGGGTGCACCACAAAAGGAGGCCCTACCATCAGACCGCAGGAGGAGCTATTGAAAGAGGCCCTGCCTTCAGAAGTCAGGGTGCACCACAAAAGGAGGCAATACCATCAGACCGCAGGAGGAGCCATGGAAGGAGGCCCGACTTCAGAACTCAGGGTGCGCCTCAAAAGGAGGCCCTGCCATCAGACCGCAGGAGGAGCCATGGAAGGAGGCCCGACTTCAGGACTCAGGGTGCACCACAAAAGGAGGCCCTGCCATCAGACCGCAGGAGGAGCTATTGAAAGAGGCCCTGCCTTCAGAAGTCAGGGTGCGCCACAAAAGGAGGCCCTACCATCAGACCGCAGGAGGAGCTATTGAAAGAGGCCCGACTTCAGAACTCAGACATGGCAGCAAAAGACCATGCCACCAGATCTCACAAGGAGCCATCGAAGGAGCCCTGCCATCAGGACAAACAATGAAAGGAGACCATGCCTTTAGACCTCAACTCGTGCCACATTAGGAGGCCAAGTCACCAGAGCTCCAGGTTAACCAAGAAAGGAGAAACATCAAGGAAGACTCCCTATCATCAGAGTTTACAGGAAGGCTAAGTAAGTGGCCTCTCCCTTCAGTCTACCTGTCTGGAGGAGATCTGCCAATAATCTTCTGAGATTGAAGGAAGAAGACTGTACCGTCACATTTTAGGGGGAACTTGCATGAGATGGCTCTGCCATTGGATCTCAGGAAGACCGAGCAGAAGAGTTAACACCAGAGCAAAGAAAAGACGTGGGTGAAGAGGTCCCACCATCACCTATGAGAGGTGCAAGGACATCATTTGGTGAATTAGTCTAGGCAATAGGAATTATATGTGCTTTAACTACGCCTACAAAGGCTTTTTAAGTCATGCCTTGGTTTTCTAATTGTGCGTAAGGCTGAGCTCAAAGCTTTAACTCTATGAAGTGTTGATCCATGAAAGAAACAGCAAGCACAGGGTCAAACTCTTCAGATACCTTTAGGTTCAGAAAATGGTGAACCTGCATAGGCTTAAAACACTAAAAGTACAGGTGTCAAATAGGGAACAACTGAGACAAAAATCAGTTGACCGCCAAATAGATTTTATGCTTCGGTGGCTTATCAACATTTATCACAGGGGACTACCCAAGTCTATGGGGCTTACAAATTCTTCAAAGGATTTTTAAGTATGTTCGTGGGGCTTTTTAATGGAATCGGGAGTCAATGGCCAATATGAAAAAATTGTACCTCAAGTAGGAAAGTTGTGGAAGTTTTGGACATGAAGAAAAGTTACGTTTGGGTTCTGGAAATTATATGGAACGCAGTACGCTCAAGTGGGAGAAAGTCTCAGTCAGTCCGGGAAATGGTCACTACGACCCTGCATAAGGGAAGTCTGGAGGGGACAAGAAAGCTCCATGAAAGTCTCGGCTCTACTGGGAAACATGATATCACTTGCCTCTGGATGCAGTTGTAAGTGGCACTGTGAAGCAATTTGTACTCCAAGATGAGCAAGGCTTGGGCAGAGCAGGGCAGGAAGAGGTTCAAAAACCCAGATTCATCTAACCACAGTGTGATGAAGATGGTCTAGGTGAAGCCATGGGCAGGAGCTGCATTATAGAGCAGTGAGAACGAGTATGAGTCTATTGTGGTAGAACTATATGCACCTACACCCTAGTGTAAGGCACTAACTCACTCCAGATACCTGTATCATGAAACAGGAGTCACAGAATTAGAATGGCGTGTTAGATCCGTGAGACTTACCCAGCACTACAGAGTGCCAAAGGGGAGAAAGTTACCTCAGCGTTTACTGGGAATGGGAACAAAGCTAATAGCCATGTATAGTGTATAGGCAACACCATACAGAAAGCCAACATTAAATCATGCAGAAAATGAGGCACACTGTCCTGTAGTTCATTTAATCAGGAACAAGACGTGAGTCCCTTTGACAAATAGGTGCAGGGAATTGCTAGAAATCACTTTTAAATACCTACAAAGGATCTGTGTAGGTCTCCCCACTCAAGACCATTGAATCTTCCCACTGCCTGTTGATGCTCAATACAGACTGGGGCCATTGGTGGTCATCACTTCCTAGGGCCAATACTGATACTCGTTACTACATTCTCACTACGCCAGGGGTTTAAATCTGCGCTTAACTGAGGTGAAACCCATCTAAGGCTTCTTGTATACCCCTGGTCCACACCAACAGGGACGACTACAGGACGAGCTTATTCTGCAACATGTCCACTGAGTAAAAATCTCAACTCTACATTGGTGTATACCTAGCGATACTCTAACCTCAAGGCCCGCTAAGAGCTCTCAAGTTAACCCGCTGTGCACCAACAAGATAATCGAGTGAGGAGTTACCCGATGATGAAGCATCACCCTTCTATTTTTGGAATAACCAACAGCGAGGTGATAACATCTTGAGGCCACCACTCTTATACCACTCATCTCTCTAATCAGAGCTCTCATTATTAAACTCCACCCTTGGGTACCTTGTTATATTTTCTTGTTAACCTGTTGGAGCAGGTCTAAGCCTGATTTGCATATGGACGGTCTCTGTCTAGAGTGGGCGAGAAAACAGTGGACTGATCGAAGAATTATTACCTGTTGATCAGGTCATTTGGGTTTATTATTTATTTCTCAGATTTATAAAATATAGACTGTCCCCAAGGGAT
This sequence comes from Calotriton arnoldi, assembly GCA_963921515.1. NCBI lineage: Eukaryota > Metazoa > Chordata > Amphibia > Caudata > Salamandridae > Calotriton > Calotriton arnoldi. Next base: position 2,270,169 of record CAWUFW010002044.1, read on the forward strand.
ATCCCAGGACTAAAGAAAAGGAAAAGAAAGAAAAAAAAGTCACCTTAGATTACCACCAAAATAACAAACCGCCATGTCTGATGTCATTTGCAGAATGAAGGCGAGGTGCTTCTTCTCTGATGAAAGCTCGGAGTAGGTCCAAGCCTTTGCTGTGCTAGCACCAAGAGCTCTTATTCTCTTAATTCTAGGCACTAGACCCTTACAGCGAGTTAATGATGGAGGCTCTAACATGTCTGGATAGGGCATGACTAATGAATGTGGTATCTTCTGTCTGGACCTCTGCAGCCAGGGTCAGGCTGTCAGGATGTTATTTATAATCCTAACCATATGGAGGACAGCCACTCATAGAAGGCTGTTGAAACATCATTTGCACTGCATGCGAAAAAACATTTTGGTATCCCAATCGCTGCACATTTTATCTTTGGTGCACATTCATGATACAGTCTACAACTATAATCTGAGGCCTGGATTTACAAAGACATTGCATCCAGTTTGCATTATTTTTTTAACGCAGACCAGATGCAAAGTTTACCGGTGGGATTTACAATCAACGCAAATTGTAGCCCAAAACAACGCAATGCAGTGTATTGTGTTACTCTGCGTCAAGGGGGCAATCCATGGGTGGACAATGGGTGTTTCAGTGCAGCCACCCATGGCTTTTGTCATAAATCCATATGTACTAAGAATTGGAAACAGCGGTTTCCACCAAAATCCTGCACCTCGCTGAGGTAGGTGTAACGAGGAGAAATGTTTTCATTTCTCAAAAGGAAAATGTTGTAAAGCATAGTTGTTGAAAGGGAAGGGAGCCCTTCCTGCCCAAATACTACGATGACCACAATGCAGACATTCTTGCACTATGGCGCTGGGTGCCTGCGTTGGTGCATGGCAGCCAAACAAGTGTGAGCACAGGGAGAGAGCAGAACTGGGCCACCTTTCAGTAGCTATGGCACAGCTCTGCTCTCTCGGTTCACGCAACGCACTACAGCAACTTTACTCACTGCTCTGCGTCGCATGAACTCTTTGTAAGTTCGGCCCATCGTGAGCTTCTCAGGTGAGGGAAGGCTCAGACCTGCCTGCAGAATCTTGCTTTTCTTCAAAGTTGTCAACATTTACATTCATACATGGACTAAAACATGTCCAGATGAATTCTCGAACTTGCCCTCATGGTCAGATGTTAGTTTCTTATCTTCTGTTTCTCGTGGTTTGCTTCCTTCCTGCCCAGTTGATGCAGTGACGTCGTGCAACACAGGGACGGATGTCAGTAACAGTTCATTTTGGCATTATTTGGCGCCCTCTTGTGTTTGTGTATTGAAAAGAGATTTCTTTGCTTGGAATGTTCTGCAAGAGGTTCGGGGCCCTACAGCCCAGAGGAGGCTGGAGGAGTAAACTGACCTATACAAAACAGACTTAAAGCAATGATTAGACATTTAATGCTGGCAAATGACTAAGATATGTGCTCGCTGCTGACATCTGTGGGACTTTCAGATGATGTGGTTGACCCCTGGCAGGGCTTACTCTGTCCTTTATCCGTCAGAGACCGATAAGATGTCTGCTATTAAGTTGGGTAATAATAGGCAAAACTCTAACTGGCGTTTGAAAAGAACGAATTATAAAAAATAGATACAGAAATCTCACTGAGCCACTGCTAGATCGTTTTTATTCACATTTGACTTCTTTTTCATACATGTACCAAAAGCTGACTTTGTAAATGAACGAGAGAGTTTTCTCAATTTAATTTCTATTTTTCTTTCGAGTATTTTCTTTGATGTTTTCATTAAATAGTGAGTGAACGTTTCAGGGAGAATTTCGGACATTTTTTGAAAGACTAACAAGCAAACAGCAGATGAAAAGTCGCAAAAAGAAAGGAATATTTGCAAAAAGTGGTAAATCGAATTTTAAAAAAATCATACATTTGACAAAAGTGGTACAGTTTCCTTTCCAGCGAGCAAAAAAACCCATTAGGCATACCTGTTGAGCATCACGGATCCTAGAACATACACAAATGCAATCTCGATTCTTCCAAATTCGTTCAATTTAAAAGTACATTCTTATATACCTTACTAGCACATCAAAGCAAGCAGTGTCTGTAGTTCTTTTCAGAACTGCACAACATTTAGATGAACTCTATGACCGTCTCGCGAAAGGTCTGCTATAGTTTTAGTAGGACAGCCCGAACCTTCTGGTAGGGCTGCTAACTTCTCATGGGACCATATGTCTGTTCTCAGCAGGGCTGTGCTAGATTTAATGGGGCAATAATGCCACTTCTAAGCTGGGCTGTTACATATTAAGGGGGCATTTGTAACACCTGCACAAAAAGTATTTTTATTGGGAGAGTGCCCAGCGTCTAGAAGCTATTAGGTTCACAATGGCGCTAGGCAAAGTCAAACACTCACTATTCTGAACATTTTAAGAGCACAAGCGCACTGTACTTGATTCTTTAATGCACACTTTAGAGGAAAATGGCTGCCAGCGTCTAGGCCGGCATATGCTCCTTGCCTTACAGTTCTTTGGACGGCTGGACACTGGAACTCGAGCGAGACAGAGGTGAGAGTAGTGAAAGTGAAAGGGAGGGGCCATCTTTGGTTGTGTTCTTTTCTCCCCTCTATTCGAGTAATGTGCTACATTCATTAAACGTGGGAGAGGGCAGTGTTGCATATTTGTTTCCTCCTGTGATATGCATATTTGTCACAAGATCTATAGATTGTACGTGTGCTATGCAAGGGCGTGTACACTGTACAGTATCTGCGTAAACATCAGGACTTGTGCAAAGCTTTCCACTGTGAGCCACCTATTTTCACCATCCGTTCACGTGTATAAATGACCACACGTAGGTTTTCATTTTCACTGTAGGTTCCGGCACAAACAATGTAAAAATTCAGATTTGCACAACCTGGCTCAACAATCCACTTGAAAACAATACACCAGTTGTCAAGACCTATAGGTGGGGGTATGGCACACTGGAGAGGTCTGACAAACTGGTACAGCCTCAAAATATCTGATCCAATTTTGTTAGGTAATTGACATCGCAGATTTAAATGGCTTCACAGACAGCACTTTTGTTGTAGCCGGGGCATTCGTGGCACGAGGTGCTGCATAGAGGTCAGTGCTGTGTGCGTGGGGAGGGGTGGTGTAGGGTCCAGCTGCCGCCAGTTTACTGGAAACAGCTGATTTTGAAGTGAGGGGGAGCATGCAGTTGGTTCTTGACAGACCGCTTGGTTTTTGGAAATGCACTTTACACAGATTTACAATATGGGGATGTGCCCAGAATCACACAATGTTCTGGCCAAGTGCTTATGTCTTATGTGTTTCCACGCTATGCTTCTGAGTATATATGCATGTAGTGGTATTTGTTGAGCGTGAACCTAGCTGAGAAGAAACATGTCTACTGAATTCTCTCTACTCCCAAGTGCCAGCCCTCCTTACCCCTATCCATGGACCCCACTCGTCCTTTCATTGGCCCTCATATGCAAGTTTTGGCCATGAGCGTTAATCGTTTGAAGCCAGAGGTAGCATCTGCTCTCAATGGCGGGCCCCTGGCTCTTCTGACTTCATTGTTTCCACCTGGGCTCAGAGTTCCCAATGGCAGCGGCGAAGTCCTGTTTCTTTCTATAGGTTCCTCTCCTTGCCCGTACCCTACACACTCAACATCAAGTCGGCTTCTGCTAATTTTACTTGGGGTTTGTGTAAACTGCTGCAGCCTGCACTATGGAAGCCTCAGGGAACCTATTGGATGAGATCCATGGATGGTAGCCCTGGAGATGAAACCATCAGCCAATCAGCCAACAGAAGTGTGTAGGTCGCCTTGATGAACACTCTTGACCATGTGTGTTGGGTGGGCACTGATATTACTTTGGAAGCACGGGTGCAGCTGCCACTGGTGCAGCAGGTACAGTGGCACCATGGCCCGGGGTCCTGATGGACCCATTGAACATGGAAAATGTTGCATTTCACTACCCCAACAGCAGTTAAAGGGGTATTTCCTTGCTTGCACCAGGGCACATGGCATCCATGCTACTCTACTGTTTGGAAGAGAGTAAACCATGTTAAAGGCAGCCGGAACATACTGGGCTGGAGTCAATTTTGAGATCTTACCCCCTCACTGACTGGAATCTGAATACAAGCTGAGGGGCCAAGTGTGAGACAAAAGGTAAACCCCCGATGTCATCAAAGGTGAAATTGTACCTTATGTCACTCCCTCCACAGCTAACATTTTGCAGAATTGGCCTATACTACAGGTAGTTTCCTGAATGGAGTCTCCAGAAATCAGTTTTAATCCCCAATCCCTTCCCATCTGTTCTTAATATTCTGTTTAAAAATCATTTGGGTGATTTTTTTCATGCAAAGTTTCTTTTAAAAAGCAATATTTATTCTGTAAAACACTTTTGCTCACTGTGTACCAGACTCGCGTCAACATGTTTCGGCGGCGCCAGAAGAAGGCCATTTTGCGGTCAGTGATCACTGGAGGGCAGCTGACACAATACACACATGAAAACTCCTGGAAACTCAAGAAGCTATCACTGCAAGCCTGGACTCGGTGGCTGCCCAAATTTATTCTTTCAGACACCTCCTCTACCTCACAAAAAACAGGTTTGATGGAAAGCTGGTCGGGGCACTGACCCCGAGGCCCTCCCCAGAGGAAGCTAGGCTGACAGGTAGATATATAGCCGGCTTGTTATTGTGAATTCCTCATTTCCTGATTGTCTCTCAGACTCCACATAGGTCTTTTTAAATCTGGAATTCCTGCCAGGGGTCAAGCTAGGTGCAGGTCTCTTGTCTCCAACTCCAGTCTGAGTTTAAAAATACACCTTTTTTACTGCTTCTACCTTCATATGATATATAAGTGGCAATAGCCTGTGTGTAGTTATGGTTAGGTCAGAGTTTCTATTGAAAAGTCGTTTTTTGTTCTCTTAATAACTTTGGCGCCTTTCAAAGTAAAAAATGCAATACACATTTTATATAAATGATCTTTCAGATCAGATTACATATCTCATGACCATTAAGACTATCAATGAGACAGCTATAAAGTATTATTGATTGGTTTGAATATGTCTTGTTATTTAGTGAGGTTGGGCCTGATGTACAAAGCGATTTTATGGTTGCAAAGGTCAAATTTGAGCCGTTGTGACCACAAAACTGTGTTTTTACATGTACAAAACTTAAATTGTGATTCAGTAATATGTTACCGAATCATAAATTGGTGGGTTTCAGACTAAATACAGAATCGGTATTTGGAAGGGGTGTGTAAAGGGTGTACCTTCCAAATACCGATTCCTCAAAGTATGTATTAATGTTTTGTAATTGAAACCAAATTGGTGGTAACAATTTGCAAATGGGATGGGGTCCCCAAGGGACCACTCCATCTTTCTGAATGTTGAAATTTTTTAGGTGCAGGCAGTGGGCATTGTTCCACAGGACAACCCCTGTTCCTAAAAATGTTTGTAAAAATATAGTTTTTTTAAACACATCCTGTTTTCCTTTTAGGAAAATGGGCTGAATTTAAAAAAAAGATTTCTTTATTTAAAACCAATCACAGACATGGTGGTCTGCTGACCCCAGCAGGCCACCATGAATGTCACTCTAACCAATCGTAGTGGGTTTCAATTTGTGAACTACTTCATGCATATTAATGAGGTAGATTAAATTGCTGCCCTGCTACAAATCGGAATTTTGAGAACCAACCTATCAGTACATACCAATGCATTCAGTAACAGTCGGTGTGCAAATTTTACACACTTCTACCAAATATATTTTAGTAGATTCCTAATAAATCATAACTTGCAAATCGTTATTTGATCCAATTTCCTATTTCTTATTGGGAATCATTGTACATCAGGCCTGTTATATTTTAAGCTGCTGTTACTTATTGGTATAAATATTGTGAAGTTATAAACATTACATTGGTTATGGATTATTATTTGATTTTAATTTGTAACCATAACTGTACTTTAACTGCGTATTTTAAATGAATTTCAGAGGATTTTTAAAAGCATATATTAGGGTATTATAACCAATCCTAACTGTAACTTCACTTTATCTTTTTTCTCCCCACTGAAAATATATATATATATATACACCATAGCAGGGAAAGAGATGAAAAGTTTCGCACATTTATTACTACAGTGAGAAGTTTGCATTTGATTTTGTTAACACGGTGCAACAGTTTTGACATGAGTAAAACACTTTTTCACTGCCTCATAGATTGCATGCAACAATTACTTTCGACAGGGAAACAACTCTCCTTATAGCCACAAGATCTCTCCAATGGGATATCATCATACTGCGCAAAGTTAACACTCATGCATCTTGGTTGTAGTTAAAAGCCTTTTATTAAGAGCAGTACAGATGAAAAAATACCATAGCACACATCATAAATGCAGATGTTCAGAGAATAATATGCTATTTATTACCATTTTTGAGGGAGGGTATGGACGTCATGGCCCTCCCCCACAATTAACCATTTGAATAATTAGCATATTACACTCTGCACATCTGCATATATACAATATATACATGTGCAGAATGTAATCTGCTATTTATTTATCTCTAATGTTGAGTGTGGGAATGGAACGACCTTGAAGCGTAAGAGGCAAAGCCTCAAGTGCGTCATGATGACCCTTCCCTCCCTTACCACTGTTAATAAATTATATTATTCTCTGTGCATCGTCATATGTGGTTTATGCCATGACATGTTTGCATATGTATTAGTTTTGAGAAAAACGATATTTACCCAAAACCAAGATGCAAAGGTTTAAATTTGTGCACTGAGGTAAAATCACATTTAAGAGCTCACATGACTGCTAGCAGGGTATTTATTTCTGCAAAGTTAACGTAACATGCATTATGTTATGTGTATTTGTATAGCGCACAACTCACCCGGGAGGGTATCCTGGTGCGGAAGCAGGAGTTTGTCCGCATTAGAGCCACTCACATGGCCACTCACTTGACCTGGCGCATATCATTTGTGAGACATTGAGTAGTGTTTTTCACATGGAATTTTTACTGAACTACGTAAATGTGGAATTTCACATCTGCCCTGTAGTAATGCTTATAATGATTAAGACTACTTTGTACTTTCCATAAGGTATTCAAGCATTATTTATGGCCTGTAGATCAGCCAGATTTTGCCCACGCTTAACCCCTTTTCTTTCATATGCATTGGCACATGTTAGGTTTGATGTGCAGAAGTCACCATTTTTCTTTTTAACATGTTTTATGCCGGTTTTGAACATTGTTTAGGTCTGGCTTAGAGCTGCCAGCCAAAGGTAATCAAAACACTCATAAATAAAATACATATATATACAGACCTCTGCATCCACTGGCCTGGTCAATTGTCCTTCACATTTTGCTTCTGCCCACCACAGCAGACAGCATCGGACAGTGGGTCAGCCCTTGTTAGCTACTGGCTCGGCTCCTCGTTATACTGCCTCGGTATTATGGTCAAAATATTAATGTGCAACAATATCACAGTCTAAATAACAAGTGCCAAAATATTGTGAAGGGTATATAGGAAAATGTAGGCTTACCATACTTAACTCCACAACTATATTCTATATATATATATATATATATATATTATCTACTGGCGGTCGCCAGTAGATAGTTATAGTTAGGACCTATTTTCCATAGGAAATCCGCAACATTCTATTTGAAATAACGTTGGCGCCGGTTGACGAATCTTCGTGAAATTTTCCAACTTGTTGGGGCGCTCCGGTCCGCTCCTATCTTGAAAGTCTCGGGGTGATTCGGCAAGCGGGGGCCGAGAAAAAAGGGGGGTCCCAAAACGTGTTTTCCCCATGCAATTTTCCAAAGGAACCTTTAGTCGCAGCTACAGCCCGAACTGCTGAACGGAATTACACCAAATTTGCCAAAAAGGTAGCCCTTGGTTCAGGGTCATGCCTTTTGCTTAAATGATGTAAATCCGTTCAGTAGTTCCTGAGAAATTTGAAAAAGAAAACACATATATATCTGGGCGGAGCCTAACCACACATGTCATCGTGAGATCTGATTGGCTGTCAGCACTTCATCCTGGAATTGCTGGCAGCCATCTTGGGACCAATATAAATGATAGTACCCCATTGAAATGCATTGTAGTGAATCGAAGACTATAAAGGGTGATAACAGACTTTAGTTACATTAGAATTCATTTGTTGATGGTACCATACTAATTTCAGGAATTGTGGTGGGTTCTAAGGTGATTTTACCATGTGAAAAACCTTCTGCTGGGATATCATGAATCATGTTTGAGAGAAAACTATTTTCACATGCTTGTCCCATACAGTTTTGGAAGGTGCTCCAGAAGCTAAAATGAGAGCATATTTTCTGTAAATTCACATTATCTTTCTCAGTCATGTGAGAATGAAGTCTGACATTCTCAGTAAAACATGTACATCCAACAAGGGCAGAGACTGTCAGTTGATTCCTTTGTGTTCTACTGCAGCTTCCCAGAGTGTTCTAAAGAACAACTAGTGTGCTAACAGCCTTACCTATGACAAAAGTATGGCACACCTGAAGCCATCTTGGATGGAATAAACTGGTAACACTTAAAACATTTAATTTAAAAAGGAACAAAATGATGGGGTTCATTTTGTCATAGAATTATGGTTAGTGCTGTAGAAAGAAAAATTAGGACATGTTTCAAGTGTGATCTTAAATATCTTCCTGTTATATTTCAACAGGAGCAGCCTGTCAGTTGATGCCTTTGTGTTCTACTGCAGCTTCCCAGAGTGTTCTAAAGAACAACTAGAGCGCTAACAGTCTTACTTATGACAAAATTATGGCACACCTGAAGCCATCTTGATTGGAATAAACTGGTAACTCTTAAAACATTTAATTTAAAAAGGAACAAAATGAGGGGATTCATTTTGTCATAGAAATTATGGTTAGTGCTGTAGAAAGAAAAATTAGGACATGTTTTAAGTGAGATCTCAAATATCTTCCTGTTATATTTCAACAGGAGCAGCCTGTCAATTGATGCCTTTGTGTTCTACTGCAGCTTCCCAGAGTGTTCTAAAGAACAACTAGAGCGCTAACAGTCTTACTTATGACAAAAGTATGGCACACCTGAAGCCATCTTGATTGGAATAAACTGGTAACACTTAAAACATTTAATTTAAAAAGGAACAAAATGAGGGTTTTCATTTTGCCATAGAAATGATGGTTAGTGCTGTAGAAAGAAAAATTAGTGCTAAAACACTACCCCCAGCACGACACCCTACACTACCCAAACATAACTGCACTACCCTAAACCCTAAAACACTACCACCAGCACGACTCCCTACACTACTGCACTACCCTAAACCCTAAAACACTACCCCCAGCACGACCCCCTACACTACCCATACACCACTGCACTACACTAAACCCTAAATATACCCCAGCATGACCACCCACACTACACAAACACGACTGCACTACCCTAAACCCTAAAACACTACCCACAGCATGACCCCCTTCACTACACAAACACCACTGCACTACCCTAAACCCTAAATCTACCCCCAGCACGACCCCTACAGTACCCAAACACCACTGCACTACCCTAAACCATAAAACACTACCCCCAGCATGACCCCCTACACTACACAAACACCACTGCACTACCCTAAACCCTAAAACAGTACCACCAGCATGACCCCCTACACTACTCAAACACCACTGCACTACCCTAAACCCTAAAACACTACCCCAGCACGACCCCCTACACTACCCATACACCACTGCACTACCCTAAACCCTAAAACACTACCACCAGCACGACCCCCTACACTACTGCACTACCCTAAACCCTAAAACACTACCCCAGCACGACCCCCTACACTACCCAAACACCACTGCACTACCCTAAACCCTAAAACACTACCCCCAGCACGACCCCCTACACCACCCAAACACCACTACACTACCCTAAACCCTAGAAAAGAAACCCCCACCCCATGCCCAATCCCCCTTACCTCTCACTCCTCATGGTTCCTCTCTCCTCGTGGTTCCTGCTTCACGTCATCTCTGAGGGCGGTGCACGTCGTTGTGAGGAAACAGAACAGCCTCTGTTTCCTTACAACGACATGGATCGTCTACATGTTTTTAGAACGCATGGTCATTTACCATACATACCTTTACAACAAAATTCGTTGTAAAGGCATGCGTGGTAAATGACCATGCGTTCTAAAAAAATGCGTAGTAATGACTTTGTGATGTACAACGCATGCGTGGTAATGCATGCGTTGTAATGGCATTGCAAGGTAAAAAAGTCGTTGTAACGGCTGTTTACCGATCGAAGCTGGCCCCTGTTCTTCAGTGAGATGTTTATTTGATTAATTAGGAGGAAGGAATGTGTTTTTTTTACCGAAAAGTGCATTCCTGGCTGTTGTATTGTGAAAGTGTCCTCGTGGCCTGGTTTCACTTCCGGTGAGAGAGTGGAAGAGTCTGTTTGGATCTAAAGGAGTTCTGTTGTTGGACGGGGCCGGCGCGACATGTCATCAGAAAACATAGCTAATGGAAAGCGTCCTCCCTGAAGTGTGGAGCAGTGCCATGAGAGGTCAACGAGTGTGCGTCCCACCGCAGTATCACCGTACCACGTGACCCATGTGCCGCCTCCAGGGTACGGGAGGCAGAAGCGGCATCGCTGGTCCTCTTGAAGACCGTTGTAGCACTAATTCTACATTTTGGTACTAGGGCATTTTAACTTCGTTGTTCCTGCCAGATACAAAGAGAAGATCCTGTGTTATTCAGTGCCCTCGTTACCTTTTTTGTGGGTTGTGGTGCTTGTCACTTCGCTGCCCCGCCGGTGCACACGACTGGGCACCCCACCTCGTGTGCCATCTGCAGGGCCTCTGCCCTCGGATCACTGGTTTCGGTTTCTGGAGTGGCAACATAAACAGTTGCTCCCAAAGGACTAGCCTGAACACTTAGGTGAATATCCGCTGCACCAGCATTCCACGGAAATTCTTTCCTAGCTCTCCCACGTCAACGAGCACGGCTCCACTCGCGACACCGTATGACGTCATCGGAGCCATAAGAGGACCTCGTCGGCGTGCTGACGTCAGTTCCACCCATTTTTCCCTGCCACCGAGGCAAACAGGGGACCGAGACATTTTCACATGTATACATAGTATAATAAATATATATATATTCACTGAAAAAATCATAGGTTTCAGGCACGTTATAGTTAGAAATTAGCATTTAAAAAACATTAGAAATTCACTGAAAAAACCAGAGGTTTCAGGCACGTTATAGTTAGAAATTAACATTTAAAAAACCTTAGAAATTCACTGAAAAAACCATAGGTTTCAGGGGTGTTATAGTTTGTTGGACATTTCACTCGTACAAAACCATAGAAATTCCCCCATTATAGTTAGTTCAGCTAACTATAACTCGCGCGCCCGCAATGCACTGCTGATGACGTCACATATTACATCACTCATGACATGGTCAGTGACATCACTCATTACATCACTGATGACATCACTGATGACATCATCCAGTGAATGTGTGTTTTTCTGAAAATTAAATATGTTTTATATATGTATATCTCAAGGTCGATGGAAGAATAAATGGGTATATAAGTGTCTAAATGGATGATTGTTTTTGTAAAATTGATTGTATAACTGACTAAGTGTATCTTAGTGAATACATGGGTTAGTGAGTAATGTTTAAATATGAAAATATCTGTATCAGTCTCTCACTTTGTGTATAAGTGGCTGCATGGGTTGGTGAGTAGCTACATGAGTGTCTATATGGGTTATTAGTTGTTTTTTTGAGTATCAGTATGAGTGTCTGAGTGTCTGTATGGTTCGGTGGGGGGTATTACTTAGTGCATAGATACATGAATGAGTGACTCACTGTTTGTATGTGTTGAAGACAGCATGTGTGCAGGACTGTATAGGTGGATGAGTATGTGTATGGGTCTGTTAGTGAGTGAATGACTGTCTCAATAGTGTCTTTATGAGTAACTACATATGTTTTAAATTAGTATATGTGAGTATTGGTGTATATAAGTGAGTATATGTGAGAGTGAGAGATTGGAAGAGTTCCTGTACAAATAAGTAGGTGTTTCTATAAGTGATTGTTTAAGAGAGTAAGTATGTGTAAGTTTCTGTAGAAGTAAGTGTGGTAGTGTGTGTATAACTGTATATGCAAGTAAATGGATGTTTGATACTTTGTTTGCATGTGTGACTATGTGTGTGAGTAACTCTATGGATGAGTGGCGGTGTGTAACAGGATGTATAGGTGTATGAGTACATATGATGAGTGAGTATATGTATGAGTGACTGTATAGGGACTGTTGGTGAATGAGTGGATGTGTGTGTAGATCTTGGAATTAATGAATAGGTGTGATGTAACTGGTATTGGTATGTCCATTGTTTTGAAAATGTTAGTTTGTATTTTTGAGTGTGTGTATCAAAGGTTATATTAGGGTGAGAGGAGGTCTGCCACTCTATCACAAGGATGATGTCATCAGTGATGTCATTTGAGATGTCATCAGTGATGTCATGAGTGATGTCACTGACCATGTCATGAGTGATGTAATATGTGACGTCATCAGCAGTGCATTGTGGGACAGACGAGTTATAGTTAGCTGAACTAACTATAACGGGGGAATTTCTATGGGTTTGTACGAGTGAAATGTCCAACTAACTATAACGCCCCTGAAACCTATGGTTTTTTCAGTGAATATATATATATATATATATATATATATATATATATATATATATATGCACAACCCCTTACTCCAAAAGGAAATTTATATATATTGTCTGGGTACAGTGATACTCTTTTCTGTAATTTGTTTTTTAAATTGGGGCTTTTGAGTCTGGAATTTCGAAGAATCTCAGAATTACCTTTCAGTAATAAAACATAAGGGTGAGATGGGCCATAACCATTTGCTTGATTTAACTTTATCTCTCACCATTGCTGGTCCTTTCACACATTACCCTGAATTCTTACCTTTAGACTTTTTTGATTTTTGCTTTATGGAGGACACGTGACCCTTCTCTTAACCTCTTTCTTCAAAAATCTTACTCTTAGCAAGAACTTTATTCTTTCGCTAAGTATGGCCCTTTACTCTTTCTACTTACCTGAATCCTATTCAATTTTTCTTTCCAGTGGTAAATTAATCATTATGAGATTTTCACCTCTTGAGGAAATTAAACTGAGAAAAGGGCATGTCACCCAAATCCTGAAGATCATAAAATAAAGTTGGTACCTCAGTGCATTGATAAGATAAAGATGGATGGCCTAAAGGTGTTGATAAGATAAAGTTGAATAGCCCAAGTGTGTCCTCTTCTTTTAGAAGGTCCGGTAAGAGATTTTGGTTTCATCTGATTCCTCAATTTTTCACGCCAGTCCTTGCCCACCAATATTTTGTTGCAGATTTCTTTATGGAACCTTACATGGAAGCTGGTTGTATTAGTTTCAGGACTGGCTAAAAACCAACAAGCCAATATCAGTTTCAAGTGTCGCTGTGGGCAAACAGATCGAAAGCCAATAAGACAATTCCCGAGTTTTTGCTCGAAGAAACTTAAGCAATTTGCAGTAGGATCAAGCCCCCTGATTTCAGTCCCGTAGCACAAGGTGTCTTCCTCCCTGTGTTTGGATCACCTTGTCATCCTCAGGTGTTACCGTATTGCAATATTTCCAGACAAATCTCCCTAAGGCATTTGCAGATGATATGGCTTTCTCCGCGGTAGTCATCTTGTGTTTTATCCTCTTGACTTTGTCACTGATGTGAATTTCTGGATAGTCCCTGCAATGACTAGAAGCTTTTAATTTTCCCAGCTGAGTTGCTTTGTAAAGAACATAGGTTTATAAATATTGTTTTTGTGATTGTTTAGGCTGCAATATGTGTTTACCAGTTACATTTGAGCCAGTTGTCATCCTAGTAAAGTGGTGAAGACCATTAATCAGTATGGATAAGAGCTGAAAACTCTCTTCAAGGAACACTCTTTACTTTGTGGCCTCTCGCTCTCACTCCAGAGTGCACCCCTATCCTTTGACCCCCTTTCAGCATCCCTTTCCACAGAACTTTCCCGACCATTCTGGGTTGAAGCTAATCCCATCCACCTACCTTGCTACTCTACCTGCACCCTTGCTTCCTCCTGGCTCGCCTGTTACCTTTTTCCACAATTTGAGGAACTCTCTTTACGGGCACAAATGTAGTCCTCAAAATTCCCAGTTATGTCCTTGACGTTATCAAGATTAATATTTACTATATTTTGCTTGGCAGTGATATGTGATTTCCTTGCTGTCTGAGAAGTCTGTGTTTACACCTTGATTGATGTGGAAGGACAGACAATGGGTTGCTCGAAGGGACGGTCAGACCTCATTGACTGCGCGTGCTTTGTATCTTAGAGGGCCCGCCCATCACTTCCTGGAAAAACCACCTCCTGCCTGAAATCCAGGGCAGCCTTCATTGTTTCAACAGAACAAGATATGCGCTATCAGCCCCTCTGAGATGACTGTCAAGATAAAAAAAAGTTGTTTCCAGTGAAAATATGCATACTTCCAGTTTCTGCCAATGCCTTGCTTCTGGGCAGAAATCAGGGCATAGCTTAGTCAGTGAGTTTCGAGGGCTGTGAATCTCACATTTTCCAACTGAAAAAGCAGCGGGCGGCAGGGTGGAGGGGTGAGATGACCAAGTTTGGGGATGGAACTATTTCCATGAGGAACAGGGTCAGTACAGATTTGCATTTGTTGAGTCTCAGTTTAGAGCTGCACAGGTGGGTAAAAACGATGGGTTGGAATGCTACCCGAGCAATTGCCACTGATTAAACTATTTGCGAGCATTCTTCTCATCACCTTTTGTGTGTATGATTACCTGTAGTACGCCTGGAAACTTGAGACTGGTGCAGCTTTTCAAGCCTACTACTGCCATGTAGGTGAGTTCTAAAAAGTTGTACATTTGTACTCATGCAAGGAGTGCTTCTATGGGTGCAGGTTTACTACTTTTTGGGCAAACCGGTCACTATATATATATATTTATTTAAGATCCTGGTCCAACAAATGAACACGTTGAAGGGGTGTAGCACCCCAAATTTCCCCCACTGAAGCTACTCCCCTGGGCCTGGTAGTTCTCCCTGGAAACTCATGACAGCGGTTACGCACAACACAATTACCAGGAGTCCTTTACCTGGGATCACTTATTTTAAATATATTTTCACTGCCCGCACTCTTCTTCATCTCTGGTACAAGAAGCCTTGCTGGTAGAGTTGTCTATCGGTGCACGGGAGCCGGGCTCCATGTTTATAGTATTCGCTTTTTACAAATCATTTTATCAAGTGACTGATGACCCCACGTACTAAGCCTGAATTGCAAACAGAGGAGGATGCTCATGGAAATTAATACAGCGAGCCAGAGCTGCATCATGTGTCTGCCTCGGCTCTAAGAGTCCGTACAGGAGCCGAGATATGAAAACATTTGGCATGTGCATCGTGCAGCAAACATGTAAAGGTACATCAGATTATATCAATGCATAGACAAAAATGTATTAAAAGTGAGTTTTTAGAAATATTCATGGCTCGCCCCCTGACTCCAATGACAATGCCATTAGTGAACTAAGAGGCATGTCACTCGTCATGTAAACCCTTAAAGTGGCCTGGATTCTTTTTATAGTTGGAGAAACATTATGGTCTATTGAAACAACCATAAGAGGTGCTTGTACTGCACACATCTTGCACTCAAGTGTTTAAAAGTGTGTCCGCATGCGATAATAAAGAAAAGGAGGCTCTGTCAAATAAATAGAAGTTGAAGGAGAATTTTGAGGGCGTCTTGAGGCCTAATATATCAAAGGGCTTTACCCACTCTTTGTCTATGGAGAAATGTTTTGATGCATAAGGAATGTAGGGCTAGATTCATGAAGACTTTTTGCCTTCGCAAACTCCCAGATTCACAGAATAGGTCCGTTTGCAAATGTAAAAAGGCTTATTATTATGTAAGAAACCCAAATTGGGATTCAGTAATATATTACTGAATAGAAATTTGGGTTTGCAACCAATACCAATTCAGTATTTGGAAGGGGCGTGTTAAGGTCAACCCTTCCAAATACTGAATCGGATTGGTACTTATTTATATTTTACAACCGAAATCTGATCAGAAAACATTGATACAGACGACGGAAAGCTCGAAGTAAGGCATTCTCAAACTGGACGGGGTCCCGGAGGCTCCCCTTTCCATTTGTGACTGTTCAAAAATATATATTTTTTTAAGAGTTCCCAGTGGTCCAAACCAGTGCCTACTCTTAAAAAATGTTAGTAACATTTTTTTTAACGCATCTTGTTTTCCTTTAAGGAAAATGGACTGCATTTAAAAAAAATATCTTTATTTAAAAGCAATCACAGACATAGTAATCTGCTGACCCCAGTAGGACACCATCCCTGTGATGGCTGTGAGTCTTAGTGGGTCGCAATTTGCGACCTACCTCATTATTATTCATGAGGTAGGTCAAATTACGACCCACTAGGTATCGGTACTTTGCCACCCGTCCTATTAGTACATAGGTCGGTTTGCAAAATACTGCACTAGTCACAAAAATACTGTTCGCAGATTGCAACCAGTGTTTTGTGACCAGTGCTACGTACACCTGGCCCAATGTGTTCTGTCATCAGATGACCTCAGCTTTGCCAAACAATGGTGTCAGGACATATAGGGGGAAAGAAGACTGATGCCGAGGTAAAATCATCAAAATAATCATTGGTAAAGGCAGGATGTCTGGCTTTATGTTTTGATGGGTTCCAGTGGTTTATGCCAGGAGTGCTGCAGTAATGTGCCTGCAGTGTACAGTGAATGCCAGTTTCTCTCCAGTCAAAGTCCACAGACAGTGCCCTTGTATGTCAGTTACAGCCTCTATGCACCCTCATGAACCCAGGCATAGCACCATAAGCTGAAGGGTGGCCACTGCATGCTGGTTGCAGTCTCCATTGTCCACCATTATGTGGAAGCTTAAAAAAATACAGTTAAAGTGAAGTTAAGGTTACTGTACAAAACCTAAAACCTCCTGAAACTGTTGTGTTATGCTTAGATGAGCAAACCACAACTTGTGCCGTTGCCTTGCGAACCATATGCACTCACGGTGGATTCAAGGCAGTTTGAATTATTACTGCTCTATACACTTCGGTGTATTGGATATTGCAAATGAGTTGATGGAGTAGGGTAAATGAAAAAAATGTTTATCCTCCAAATAATTTTCGTAAAATAATTAATAAACATGTTCGTTTAAGTAAATAACCAACAATGTATGTTACATATAAAAGGGTTAAAGGTAACACGCTATTTTGTGTGCAAAATAATCAACTTATAATTGTTTACGTGTCTAACATAACATAATATTTGCGTACTAATTAAATAATAAATGCATGATCTGTGCTTTTTAAATAAAACGTGTGGTTGCAAAATAAAGCGATGGTAAGTACGGGATGGCTTTATATGTTGCTTTTTGCTAGGTAATACCTAATTGGGGTACGTAGAAAGACGGGAGGGAAACGAAAGGGTTTATATTCTTTATTTTAACAATATTTTGTTTATCTTTGAAAATAGTGCGCTTAGGCCTATTGAGCAGCGATATAAAATGGCCGCCATAAAGCTAGAGTACGCATGTCCAAGAAGCCGTGTGGTAGAGGAGAGAGGCTGGGGAAAAGGATGACCACGTGTTCGTGCTGAGAGGCTAAGATGGAAGTATGGTCAAGGCTATTGTGACCTTTCTGAGCAGATGTGTGCCAAGATGATCAGCAAGAAGCGTGAGAAGTCAAACTGAATAAATGGACGGAACTGTTGAATCTAAAAAGTAGCAGAAAAAGATACAAATTGGACTGATCGAAACGGATGAGCAATGTCATGAACTGTGGGAAACGATGCAAGCATGGACATTCCACAAGGAATTGGTTAAGACAAGGAAGTTTGATTAAAATATATATGGGCCTGAGTGAACCAATGAGAAAGAATCACGCCATGAAGATGCAACATTTTATTTAGTAAGCTAGAATTAGGGTATAAGAAGACCTACTCTTGGTGGGAGGGGTTAGATGCTGGAAAATGAGATGCTGGAGAGTGAGATGCTGAAGAAGTTAGATGCTGTAGATGGGTGAAGTTGCGGTTGCTGATGCTGACGAGCTGATGCTGCTACTGCTATTTTTTATTTCCAGTTGAGTATAAGATGCTGCTTTAGGAGAACCTTTTTATTCCTGATAGATTTTTCATTTAGAACTATTAGATTTTCCCAAGACAGATAGATTGATCTTTTAGAGTTCTTACTATGAAAACCTTATTTTCCGTCTAATAGATATGCATTGCAATATCAATTTATTCTTATATTGATGATGTGATAATCTGAATAATAAGCTTAACCTCATTTCTTGCTTCGAAACTTTATATAAACTTTATTATTCTTTAAATAAATGACTCAGTGATTCTTTAGCTCAATGATTAAGGTAAATTGATAAAGAGTTTATTGTGATTGAGCTGGTCTTAATCACCATCAACTGATTCCTATTAGTTGGTCCATCGACCAATGAGCGGAATACCTTAAAGCAAATGAGAAACATTATGTCATGTTAAAAGAGGTATCCCGTCTCCTTCCAGCGAATCGTTTTCTCCTAGGTTAAGGACGGAGGAGATCTAGGGAATAAATGAGTAAGTGAATGTATGTGCGATGTTATGGGCCCCACCGTCATATGGATATAGTTTGTGTGTTGGAGGGATAGTTGCACCTGGATGACCGAAGCAGATAGGAGAATAATTTTTATTGTTAGCGCTGGATCAGATTTCTTGGTAGCAGAGTTATGGTTTCTATAGATTAGTTTGGTGATTATTGATTATTGATAAGTTCATGTCTAGCACTTTATGTTGAGTCGCGTTATGTTATATGTAAGTTTTCACGCTTCCGGGAAGTAGGAAGTGGAACACGTGTGGTAAGAGAAGTCACATGGAATGGTGCATTGTCTGAGTTCATATTGGTGATAACACAGGTTGTGTTATGATAGGGACATTTTCCGTATAAAAGGTGTGTAAGTGAAATAGTGATCGGTTTTCTTGTGAAACTCTGGCCTTAATTCTCAGGAGCAGTATAGTCTCCACATGTGTTTTATCCCCAGAGAAACAAGTTTACTGTTTGCTTGAAAGAAGGGTAAGGTAGAGGGAAGTACTACTTTATCGACGAAACTGAAAATTCTGTGGTAGGGTAGAGGTAAGCGCTGCCTACTGGAAAATACAGAGTTCTTGTGTAAATGGTCAGAACTATCTCTTCGGTTTAGCGAATCAGACAATGGAAATGTGTTTTAAATGTTGTAACTAACGAAGAATTGTCGAAAAAGAAATTGCCGGTAAATTTTGTAAAGGAGGGGTCAAGAGCAGAAGTGACGTAGACAAGAGTCTCGCTGGGATTGGACAGTGCGTTAGTCACACGGAAACAGGAGCAGAACTGACATAGACAAAAGCCGCGCTGGGATTGGTCAGTGCGCGGTAGACAGAAATCGCTCTGATTGGAGCATTGGTGTGAGTCGCGCCAGGATTGGTAAAATAACCTAGTGACGTGGAAGTTTGTGATTGGAGTGTTGGTGTGAGTCGCGCTAGTATTGGTTGGAATAACGCATAGAGAACAGTATTGAGTTGCGGATCGTTTGAGGAGAAAAAGCGATTGTGAATCATGTCATATTATGAGTATGGTAGAGAGAAAACGTCGTGGATGTCGAAAGTTAAAAACTTCTTTAAGAAAGACAAAAAGGTAGTAACTAGAGAGGGACAAATAATTCCTCCGCCGAAATCACCAGCTTCGCATATGATGCTGAAATATGGATATCATACATGCATATGGTTAGAAAATTGGACAAAATATACCAAGAATGATGGAGCATTGGCTTTCCCTGAGAATGGTTCATTTACTGTAGCTGTACTACGAAACTTGAGAGAAAAGATGGCAATGTTAGAACCTAGACCTAGACCGACACAGTTTGAAGCTTTAACGCAATGGGAAGATGAGATGTATGAACGAGAAAGATTCAGAGGATTAAAGAATCATGAGTTTGTGCCTGGAAGGTTATGGGGAGTAAATCATGAGGACAGAATAAAGCGTTGGAGATGTGCAAATATGACCGGAGGTTTGTTTCCAGCTTTTACAGTTGAGGAAGAAGCAAAGAGAAAGTGTACAGAGAAAAAGAAACATGTAGTTATAGAAAAGTATGTGTATGGTGGTAGTGAAACGGATGACGAATTGCTGGAAGATATTTTAAACAGAAACCCACCTCCATACCAACAGACTTCTGCGGTGGTGACACCTAATGCACCTCCAATGGAAACTGGGAGGAATAAAAATCCCGAACGAAGAGATGAGACAAATAGGTCACAAGATCAATTAAAAACTTCACAAAATGAAGAGATTGAAAGTGACAATGCAACTGAATTAGCAAAAACAACAAGAGAATTGACTGAGAAAATAAGAGCATTGACAAAGAATATGGAAGCTGTCACTGTACCAGTGACAATAGGTCCAGTGATGCCAATTTTTGAGAATCAGAAATTTGATGAACGTTCTTTAGTGATTCCCATGAATTCACATTTGCAAAGAAAAAGAGAAGGGATGGAACTGAATAATGAAGGTGCACACCATTTGGCTAGTACCTATAGACCAAGCCCACCTACTAATTTGACGATAAATGAGAATGAGATTAGGAGAATACCTATGGTGACGGAGTCTGCATCAGGGACACCAGAAAGAAATAACAATTGGATAGAATTAAATAGTACGCCTGTAGGTCCGACTCCAGATGAGTTAAATGAATGGATGAAAGCGCTAACAACAAAAGAAACAGAAGTAAAACCATTAGATGTAATTAGGTTGAAAATAGACATGGAAGAATTGATTTTAGGAACAATTGGTACAGAAAAATTAAAAAATTATCAGGATGATGAGATTATGTTTTTGTGCAAAAGTCTTACATGGAGAGCTAGAAATTTACATGACAAATTGGAAGAGACAGCAAATGAACTAGGAGTAGAGTTTGTAAAAGTGAGAACGTTGCAGAAACCATACAGAGTAGATTTTTGTGAAAAAGATATAGAGAATTTGAAAACATCAGGAAGACTGACCCAAATAAAAGAATTAATTGTTTTACTGAGAAAATGGGGTGATGTGGATAGATGGAGAAATAGATGGACGAAAAGGAACGAGAAAACAACAGATAAAGCATCTTTGGCTTTTGCAGTGACGGATAAGGAACCAGTTGTAAGGGAGTACCCGATGAGAGAAACTCCAGGTGGTAGTTATGTGCATGTTCCATGGACTAGACAGGATATACTGTCATTTACAAAGTTGAGAGAGAAGCCAGTAGAATGGTACAGACAAGTGGAAAGATTTGCTAAGGTGTCAAAAGTGTTGTGGATAGACTTGGATGGATTGTTTGATATAGTAGTGCCAGCGGATTTGTGGACAGAATGTAAGATTACTATTGATTGGCCAACTGTAGAATATCCAAGGGATGCTAAAACAGGAGCGCCAGGACCAGAAGTGATAAGGAAGTATGACCAAGTAATTACCTTTTTGAAGAATAAGATTCCACCAAAAGAAACAGATTGGGTAAAAATAGACAGAACAACACAAGAAAGTAAAGAATCAGTGCATGCTTATTACGAGAGGCTGTTGTTGGTTTTCAAACAGTACAGTGGTTATGAGACACTAAATGAGAAGGATATGAGTCATTTTGTATATAGATTTGTGTATGGATTGAAACCAGAGATAAGTGAAATGATTAAGCAGCATATGATTTGCTGGCAGAATAGCACAGTTGATGAGGTTTTGAGATATGCTAAGTATTGCAGTGATGATATTGAGAGTAGACAGCGTAAATTGAAAGAAAAAGCCATGTGGGCACAGGTGAAAGTTGCAGAAAAGCAAGAAGCTCAATTGAGTAATACCGGTAATGAAACAGGACAGGTTAGATCCCGACCTAATATAGGTAAAGGAAAAGGACAAATGAGCATAGATGAGGCAAAGAAAAAGTGGCCATGCCACAACTGCGGAAAGCTAGGGCATTGGAGAAACAAGTGTAAATTTCCTCCAAAACCTAATGTGGAAAATCAATCATTAAATTCACAGGTGCAGAGTGAGGTAGTTACTCAACAAAGTCAGGTGCCACAACCACCACTTCCCAAGAGTGTTAACCAACAGAAATACAGTGCAGAAACAGGATTCTACGGAGGAGAACAGGTAACACAGTTGCCGCGTGCAGCTGCAATTTCTCAATATTGGTTACGACAGGATGAGGATGACACGGATGAAAGTTTCTGACGGTGCCTAGGAGAGGGGGAAGAGTGCGTGCTGGCGCAACTCTAGAGGTAGATCAGTCTGGTCCATTTGTGGATGGAGAAGTGAATGGTGCAAATGTAACATTCCTTGTTGACACTGGAGCTACCCGTTCTACTGTTAGGCCAGTGGAAATTCCAAACCTTCCTCTCTCAGGTGAACATATCCAAGTAGTTGGAGTTTCAAATCAGCAAATTAAGACGCCTCTTACTAAATTAGTGGAGGTAAGAATTGGTCCATTTAGTGAACTGCACCGATTTGTGGTATGCGATTGTAGTCCCGTGAACCTTTTAGGACGCGATTTATTGTGCAAGATGAATTGCACTATCTATTGTACAAAGCACAAAAAGGATGAGGAGAGGGTCCAAGGGAAAGGTTTTAAGACCTGCGAGAAAGGTGATCCCCCATATATAATAATCAAAACACAGTACCTCTCGGGTCTACAATACAATGTGATAAAAAATGTGTCTCTCAATAAAGCCCCTCTGGGGAGCAATCCCTTTCAGGACGAATGCCCTCACCCACCATATTTGACGTATGGAATAACATGTAGTGTCTTAGCAAGTTTATTTTATAAAACAGGTAGATTAGAATATTATTACACTGACATAGATAAGATTTTTGCGAAAGTTTCTGTAGTTCCCGAGCTAAACAAAATAAAAGAGGGAAAAACGTTTGGTGAATACTTTTTAGAAGATAAGATTTTAACATTAGATAATATAGTTAAATACAACCTTACCTGTGAGTTAAAGAAGGAAGAAAAAGTATTTTTAGAGATGGTTGAAGAGAGAAGAGTGAAATTTCAAAGAAAAGTGATAGAAGAGACAAAAACACCTCTTTGGGCGTTTGAGGAAGACAATCATGACAAGAAAAAGACAAATGCAGCTATGACTCTGGATTGGCCCCAACAGGGAAGGTTGTGCATTAGAAGAAATAAGACAAGATATGACAATTATTTTGTGGGTTCCAGTATTTGTCATGACAATTATCAAATTTTAGGCGGATGGGGATTCAAAGGGGGAAAAGATCCAATATTTCCAGGGATCTATTATGTTTGCGGAAATAGGGCATATTATAGGTTGCCGGACCATTGGTATGGGTCATGTTATTAGGCCTGGTCTTTCCAAAGATTTTTCATATGGAATCAGATTATATTCTGTTCGTGGACGGCTCATGTTTGAGAACAAATGATGGAGTTCTAAGTGCAGCATATGCGGTTTGCACAGTAGCAACTGTAATGGAAGCATCTTGTCTGAAAGGGATACGGTCTGCCCAAGTCGCAGAACTAGTAGCTCTGATTCAAGCATGCAAGTTGGGAAGAAATGTACGGGTTACGATTGTGACAGATAGCCAGTACGGCTTTGGGGTGGTGCATGATTCTGGTCAGATTTGGTCACAAAGAGGTTTCTTGACGTCTGCAGGAACGCCAATTAGAAATGGAGATTTTGTGAAAAAGTTGCTTGAGGCGATACAGCTGCCTAAACAGATTGCTGTTGTGAAGTGCAATGCACATAAAAATGGGGAAGACTACATAACTGTTGGTAATAAATATGTTGACGAGATTGCACAGTACTGTGCAAAGAATGTGGTTTCTTTAAACAAAAGTCGAGAAAGAGAGCATATTTCTTGTCCTTTGCTTTTTACTAACCCTGTTGAGACATGGGATGAGGTGAGACAGTTACAGGAAGCCGCAGATGATGAGGAAAAAGATATATGGATAAAAGCAGGATGTAGAAAACATGAAGAAAATTATGTTTGGGTTTACAGAGATGAAAGACTAGTTATGCCTGATAGCATGATTTCTGACATGGCACGGATGTACCATGGACAAGCCCATATTGGGAGAGATTCAATGATCAGACTTTTTAGACAAACATGGTATAATCCAAAATTCAGAGCCATAGCTGAGAGTCTTTGTCAGAGATGTCTTATTTGTCAACAGTTAAATCCAGGAAGGAAGACAGTAGTGAGTCTAGGAACAATAGGACGAGAAGGAGGTCCGTTCACTAGAATGCAAATGGATTTTATTGAAATGCCACCTTGCAACAGACTAAGGTATGTCCTAGTGGTCGTCTGTTTGTTTTCCCGTTGGGTGGAAGCATACCCAACCAGAAGGAATGATGGAATAACGGTAGCAAAACTTATGCTGCGAGAATTCATTCCGAGGTATGGTTTTCCAGTCACGATTGAAACAGATAGAGGAACACATTTCCAAAATGAATTAGTTAAACTGATTTGTGAAGCACTTAGTATTAAACAGAAACTGCATTGTGCATACAGACCAGAGGCTTCTGGAATAGTAGAGCAAGTGAATGGAACAATTAAGAACAGGTTAGGAAAAATGTGTCAAGCTACAGGACTCAAATGGCCAGATGCCTTGCCATTAGTTTTAATGACAATCAGAAGTATTCCGGAAAGGAAAACTGGACTCAGTCCCCATGAAATAATTATGGGACGAGCAATGAGACAAGCACAAGTACCTGTCAACAAACTACTGACTATAACTGATGATCTAGTGCTGGATTATTGCAAAGGATTGGCTGATGTGGTGCGTTCTGTGTTTCATCAGGTTGGACCGGATGTGACCACTCTTGAAAGAAAACCAGCTCACGACTTGAATCCAGGAGATTGGGTCCGCATAAAAGTCCACAGGAGAAGAAACTGTTTGGATCCTCGCTGGGACGAACCACGCCAAGTGATCCTGGTGACAACCACTGCAGTCAAGTGTGCAGGAGTGAAACACTGGGTGCATGCCAGTCACACCATCAGAGTTCCAGAACCTGAAGATCAACATGTGAGTCGACATCTGGAAGTATTGGATAACAGTTCAGCATCAGAAGCAGAAGAAGAAACAAACAGGGTGCCAGAACCTGAAGATCGACCTGTAAGTCGACATCTGGAAGACCCAACTACAAGTGCAACGACAGAAGAAGTAGAGGAAATAGCTGAAGTTCCAGAACTTGAAGATCGACCTGTAAGTCGACATCTGGAAATATCAGATACCAGTTCAGAATCTGATACAGATCATTCGGATTGTGAAGAAATTCTAAAAAGAAATTGGAAATTTGAAAGCATAAGAGAAGAAACTGAGCCAGAAGATAGTAACAGTGAGCAACCAAGTACAAGTTGTGGTAAAATCCTTCGGAGATAATATTAATAGATGAAGAAGGGAGAGTTTCAAACAGAAAGCTAGAAAAATCGGAAGATCCTCGAGGAGCAATAGGGACAGATAGTCAAACACAAGAACAGGGAAATTTAGAAGCAGATAGAGAGACTGACACAAATTCGGAAGAACCTCGAGGAGGGACAGAAATAGGTGAACGAAGGAAGATAAGAAAAAAACCACAAGTAGAGGAAGAAAATGAAATTATAAGTTTCAAAATAAGAGGCAATAACGAAAGAACTGAAACAGAGTCTGAAGAAAGTGGAGAAGAAAGAAACCAAAAACTAGAGTCAAGAAAAAGAAATTGGAAAACAGAAAGAGAGGAAAAAGGAAGTGAGGCAAAAAGGCCAAGAAAAGGAGACAATTGGCCCAACGAAGTAAGAAAATTAAGATACAGAATCATAAGGTTAGATGGGAAAAGTGCTGAACAAGTGAATGAAATAACAAGTCAGAGAGAGCAAGAAAAACAAGGTGGAAAACACTTGCAGAAAACGAAAAGAGTAAAGAAGGTAAATCCGAAGTATAGATCACCTGAATGGTTGTATCTTGCTTTGACTGATATCAAAGAAGAAAAGAACAGTCACAAGAACCCAGAACAAAGAAACCTAATGGGTGAAGGTGAGGTGCAACAAACCTGAAGAAGTTTAAACAGTTTCTACCGGATTTGACAAAACACTGGATCTGACGAATTTCTACCGGATATGACAAAGAAAGAATTCTGAAAAAGAATTAAAAGAAAGTATCAAGCAAAGACAAAACATTGGAGTACAGAGTGGCAAATAAGTCATTTCTGAGGTGTAGTGACACAATTTTCTGGAAAATAAATAAATAAGGTTATAAAACAAAATGGAGAATACTAGAGATAGAAAATGTAAATGTGAGTTTTTAAGTAGATGGTGTAAGATGTGCTTCTTTTGTACAGGATTATTAATGACAGTATGGGTGGTTTTAGCAATCACTATTCCAATTAGTTTAGCTGTAGTAGAAACGTCTAATAACACTGAGAAAGAAAAAGGAGCTAACACTCAAGAACCAGTTATTTTAAAAAGTAGTGCAGAATTACACAAGGACAAATCAATAACAGATTTTTCTAAGAATGTTTTTACTAAATTATTATATGAGTATGTAGAAACAATGGATGTAAGAGATTGCTATGTTTGTATGCAGTTGCCTGCATCTGTAGCAGAGGGTGTGACTTATCATCACCTCCCTTTGACGTATGGAATAACATGTAGTGTCTTAGCAAGTTTATTTTATAAAACAGGTAGATTAGAATATTATTACACTGACATAGATAAGATTTTTGCGAAAGTTTCTGTAGTTCCCGAGCTAAACAAAATAAAAGAGGGAAAAACGTTTGGTGAATACTTTTTAGAAGATAAGATTTTAACATTAGATAATATAGTTAAATACAACCTTACCTGTGAGTTAAAGAAGGAAGAAAAAGTATTTTTAGAGATGGTTGAAGAGAGAAGAGTGAAATTTCAAAGAAAAGTGATAGAAGAGACAAAAACACCTCTTTGGGCGTTTGAGGAAGACAATCATGACAAGAAAAAGACAAATGCAGCTATGACTCTGGATTGGCCCCAACAGGGAAGGTTGTGCATTAGAAGAAATAAGACAAGATATGACAATTATTTTGTGGGTTCCAGTATTTGTCATGACAATTATCAAATTTTAGGCGGATGGGGATTCAAAGGGGGAAAAGATCCAATATTTCCAGGGATCTATTATGTTTGCGGAAATAGGGCTTATTATAGGTTGCCGGACCATTGGTATGGGTCATGTTATTTAGGCCTGGTCTTTCCAAAGATTTTTCATATGGATAGAAAAGAAAAAGGAACACACAAAATGATTAATACCTTTACACGTAGAAAAAGGGAAAGTTTTTCAGAAATAGTAGGTGATATTTTTGGCGCATTGATACCAGCAGTGGGAATATCTTTGAATGCATTTAGAATTCGGAAATTATCCACAGTGGTAGATCGTTTATCTACAGATACTGCTGGAGGGTTCTTGATGGTAAATACCGAGATGGTTGCCATGAGAGCTATGGTGATGCAAAATCGACTTGCCCTTGACATTCTTTTGGCAAAAGAGGGTGGAGTCTGTGGAATGTTGAAAGTCCAACATTGTTGCACTTACATTCCAGATAAAAGTGAAAATATACCGAAGTATATAACAAATATTACAAGTTTGCACAAAGAACTTGTTCCACTGGAGGTTGAAAGTGCATGGGGAAAACTTGGTAAAGGGTTTTCTTCAGTAATAAATTGGTTAACAAGAATGAGTGGATAAATAATAGGGAAAGTTATAATAATAGCAACCATGATAATATTAATAATTTTAGTACTGAAGCTTGTAATCACATGTATAAAGAGAAGAAGAAGACGAAATAAAATAGAAAAAGAAAACATGATAAACAAGGAGAGAGAGAGAGAAATGGGAGAAATAGAGTTAGAAGAAATTAAAGAGAACATGTACAAGAAGACGAAGAGACAAGTTGAAAGGGATACAGTTGTGTAAACTAACAAAAGCAAACGGATAAAAGATATATGCTGTCTGAGAAAATTGTATAACTTGGGTTTTGTGGTGATATTAAAAAATCACCAAAGGGGGATTTGATGGAGCAGGGTAAATGAAACTTTTTTTTATCCTCCAAATAATTTTCGTAAAATAATTAATAAACATGTTTGTTTAAGTAAATAACCAACAATGTATGTTACATATAAAAGGGTTAAAGGTAACACGCTATTTTGTGTGCAAAATAATCAACTTATAATTGTTTACGTGTCTAACATAACATAATATTTGCGTACTAATTAAATAATAAATGCATGATCTGTGCTTTTTAAATAAAACGTGTGGTTGCAAAATAAAGCGATGGTAAGTAAGGGATGGCTTTATATGTTGCTTTTTGCTAGGTAATACCTAATTGGGGTACGTAGAAAGACGGTAGGGAAACGAAAGGGTTTATATTCTTTATTTTAACAATATTTTGTTTATCTTTGAAAACAGTGTGCTTAGGCCTGTTGAGCAGCGATATAAAATGGCCGCCATAAAGCTAGAGTACGCATGCCCAAGAAGCCGTGTGGTAGAGGAGAGAGGCTGGGGAAAAGGATGACCACGTGTTCGTGCTGAGAGGCTAAGATGGAAGTATGGTCAAGGCTATTGTGACCTTTCTGAGCAGATGTGTGCCAAGATGATCAGCAAGAAGCGTGAGAAGTCAAACTGAATAAATGGACGGAACTGTTGAATCTAAAAAGTAGCAGAAAAAGATACAAATTGGACTGATCGAAACGGATGAGCAATGTCATGAACTGTGGGAAACGATGCAAGCATGGACATTCCACAAGGAACTGGTTAAGACAAGGAAGTTTGATTAAAATGTATATGGGCCTGAGTGAACCAATGAGAAAGAATCACGCCATGAAGATGCAACATTTTATTTAGTAAGCTAGAATTAGGGTATAAGAAGACCTACTCTTGGTGGGAGGGGTTAGATGCTGGAAAATGAGATGCTGGAGAGTGAGATGCTGAAGAAGTTAGATGCTGTAGATGGGTGAAGTTGCGGTTGCTGATGCTGACGAGCTGATGCTGCTACTGCTATTTTTTATTTCCAGTTGAGTATAAGATGCTGCTTTAGGAGAACCTTTTTATTCCTGATAGATTTTTCATTTAGAACTATTAGATTTTCCCAAGACAGATAGATTGATCTTTTAGAGTTCTTACTATGACAACCTTATTTTCCGTCTAATAGATATGCATTGCAATATCAATTTATTCTTATATTGATGATAAATGTGATAATCTGAATAATAAGCTTATCCTCATTTCTTGCTTCGAAACTTTATATAAACTTTATTATTCTTTAAATAAATGACTCAGTGATTCTTTAGCTCAATGATTAAGGTAAATTGATAAAGAGTTTATTGTGATTGAGCTGGTCTTAATCACCATCAACTGATTCCTACTAGTTGGTCCATCGACCAATGAGCGGAATACCTTAAAGCAAATGAGAAACATTATGTCATGTTAAAAGAGGTATCCCGTCTCCTTCCAGCGAATCGTTTTCTCCTAGGTTAAGGACGGAGGAGATCCAGGGAATAAATGAGTAAGTGAATGTATGTGCGGTGTTATGGGCCCCACCGTCATATGGATATAGTTTGTGTGTTGGAGGGATAGTTGCACCTGGATGACCGAAGCAGATAGGAGAATAATTTTTATTGTTAGCGCTGGATCAGTATGAATGTATATAATTGAAAAAAATATAAAAATAACTTTGTGTTCACTTACAAAAATGTATGCACCCCAACTGTTTCCATTTAAAGAAGCGACCTGTGTGATCTGAAAATCACATTTTCTCGAGTGCCTTTACAATCCGGAGGTTGCTTCAGTGAATATCACCTACTACAACAAACAGAACTCCTTCCTTGATTGACACCCAGGGAAACAACATTTTTTATTAAAAAAAACTATATTTTGACCTTTTTGTTTGTACTTTAAGAAGAACGTTGTACTGTCGCAAAAAGAAAAACATGTTTTTCTTCACTGAAGGGAAGCCTTTTGTTTCTACAGAGTCTATAATAATCCACGTTTTCTATAAATAAACCTGGTATACGTATTTCAGTTTTGTGAAAGTCATGCCTGCCCTCGCAGGCTGCAATAATTAATCGGTTATCCTTGATATGTGCGGCTTTGCGTGTCCTATATTTAGACCGTATTGTGATTTCAGATTAGGCTCACAGCAGCACCTTCACAGATCCTGTTTTTGTGCCTTTCAGGGTCGAGGGAAGATGTTTGTCACCGATGCCGGAAGCGGAAGTTCCTTGCTGCAGGAGAGAGAGAGAGAGAGAGAGAGAGAGGCCTTGCTACTCCTGCATCCACGTCATGAGAAGAGAGTGCAGATCCGCAACACACATTTCTCTGCAGAAAAATACATTTCTTAGTTCCCTGCAGATCAGGGATTTAGCAGATTTCCCAGAGATTTCTGAAAATTGGATATTACCTGCATATTTTCTATCTGACTGGGGCAGAGGAGTAGGCAACACTGCAAGCACTAAAGTGCTTTTGAAAATATTTTTATTGGTGTTTTCCAACATAAGAATACATGGTTTTTCTTCATATAAGTATATGAGATAGCACCGACAGTGTTCAGAATATTGACATATCAGTTTGAACAATTATCAAACCATAAACAGGCAGTTTAAGTGAGTTCACTGGATGTTACACAATCATATGGGCCTGTACTTTTCGACTGTGCATCCCATCTTATCCCCTATGTATATTCTATATACAGTTGTCATCTAATTATGGTCCCCATCTCAGAGGACATTGCCTGACCCATGCGTGTGGAGATGTAATAGTAGTGGTTGGGTGTCTCACGAAGTCCATAACACATGAGGCTGGCCTCTTTCCTGTTCTACAACTAGTAGAGGAGTGGGAGGGAAATAGACCTGCCTTGCCATCCACAGCTATCTTTAAAAATAGCTCAGGGTGGTCTGTGTCTGTTACCATCTTTTTCAGCTAACTTCAAGTCGCTGAGTCAAGATTCCCAGGTCCGTGTGTGATAGGCTGCTCCAGTCCAGGTTTTTTCTTGGCCTTCTGGGACTTCTAGTCTTGTTTTTTCCATTACAAAACAGGACTACAAGTTCCAGAATTCAAAGAAAAAACCTGGACTGGAACAGCACATCACACATGGACCTGGGAAGCTTAGCAGCTATGCTTTAGTAGAATCCCATCCGATTCCATAGTTTGAAACTGCCCCACCCTTCTGTTGTCACTGATTGGCTAATGTTTCCTGTTGATTTCCACACGCCTGGTGCAGTGGTGTAAAGCAAAATACTGGGGCTTGTATGTAGATTGGGAAGATGGGCCCCTGAGACTACCACCTCTTGCAGATATTCATTGGCCTTGGGCTGAATGGGTCCCTTGAAGGGTAAGGGGAGTCCACCTCCCCAATTATTTTAATAATATTTTATTTCCCTCCCTCTTTTGTTTTCTACAGGAGTGTGGTGCAGTATTAGTGGTTGCACATGTGTGTTGCTTGACTTACTCCAAGGCTGGGTTGGAGTACATTTGAGCCTGTTTTGACACTTTCAGAGCTGTAGTAATTTTAGAAATGTATTTTGAGAATTGCTGTGGTCTTACCCTTTTGTGGGTGTGAATTTTGTATCATCATGTTCCCCACAAACTCCTTAAAGTTCGATAACCCCTCCTATTTAGTTGTAATTAGTCCCCATTTTTCCCACCACCACTTCCCCTTGTCCCTCCCACATTTACTACTAAAACGTATGAACTCCAGCAATGTGGAGGAGTTCTCCGTTCATGAACACACAATAAGGTGCACCATACAGCATTTCTAAATAGAATCCAAAGTCCAATGAAAGCAGATTTCCAGTTTGTGTACCAATCTTTTTTTATTTTGTTCCTCGTTTCAAAAGCCCAGAATTATATGACACTCAAATAGCCAACGCGTTTCGTCCAACACAATGGACTTCTTCAGGGCTGTGAATATAATGTTTAAAAACATATATAAACCCCACATATATATGACATATATAACAATATATATGACCCATATAGACATATAGACTGTTACCAAACAGAAATACACAGGAAGGAACATCACATTATAATTTGCTCTAAATTGCATATCTATATCTATATGCCAGAGCATACACTTCCCAACATATAATACAAAACAAAACATGCACCTGAACACTAGGACAATTCCCAACACATGTAACATTTTACCCCTAAGATCATATCTGTGCCTACATTCATCTTAAAACATGTACTAAACTATTATAAAACTCTTCATAAAATGGTTGAAGAATAGGATGGGACTTGCAGAGGACAATAAAGCCAGCGTGATGTTACCTATTTGTGTATCAACACAACACATTCTACCGTCCAGCAGGTAACATATGATGACATTATCAAAGCCAAAGGTATAGTATAATAACTACACTCCAAGCATAGCAATCATGGTGTGGACAAAGACTCCAAGAGTCTAGAAAACGAAAAGAAAGTGAGGATTATATATATATAGTAATGTACCTACCGAGGTGCGGCGTGATCAGGGTCAAGATTAGTAGAATCCGTCCATATACCAGAACATAGTTCATAACGTAAAGTGGATCTCAGGCTTCACTTCTACCGTATCCCTACATAAAAGGAACATATATCTGGGTAGCCAAATGACATTTTTCCAATATAGGAGTAAATATACTAAATTATCCTTCAGTTCTCGGTACAGATAAGAGAGGCAGGGGTCTCTCGCCATAGATTCCTGAACTGCATCACTTTACATACTACAATATGCAATTTGTGAATCTGGACCTATTTATCTAAATATTAATATGTAGCTGTCTGTAGTTATATATATGCTGAATATAAATACATTTACTATGTAGCTGTGATAATCTAAATCCTGTTTGTACCATATACATATACACCTATGCATTATAGTATTGATGTTTACATATGATGATTAACGACGATTGTCATTTTCCAGTGGTTTGGTTCTTCCAGTAGCTCTGAAATACGCTTGCTAATTTTCATGGTTCAAGCGACCCCGAAGCCACGTAATGAAGGTTGTACATTTGCACATTTCCAAGAACTGCACCCTCGCTTATGAACCTGGCAAGTGGAAGCGGAATTGCAGGAGAATAATGAGGCTAGTATTGTATTTATGAATGAGATCTTTTCTTCAAGGACGTTCCACGCTTCCTCAGGGAGAGGATTCTGCCACCTACTCGTACTGGTCTTACATTTTATGTATTTTAGCTTTTATGCTCCACCTGATCTTTTCTAGTGAGAACCCTTGTCAGTTGAAATGACAATTACCCTTGATTCTTTTGCTGCGCTGTCTGCAACTTTCCGCTAAACGCTAGTTGGACTTTAGGCTTTCTGACGTGCTGTGTGTTATTTTTAACATAGCCACGGATCATTTAACTATACCTATGTATGTATCTATTTATAACTATGCAGCTAATGGTAAATACACCTACTGTCACTATAAGTAAATTTGCTATGTCACTCTAAATAATGTCCCTATATGGAATTATGTATCATGTGAGCAGACAAGGCATACCAATAATTAAATTTACTTACAGTCTAAATATCTACAACTGTTAATAAGGAAATGTTCAACAGCAAGCAACCTTTTATAGAATTTTTAATGTAAATATACTGTTCTGTTTAAGTTGAAACCCATCTACACTATGGCACCTTCACTGCAGTTTTGTTTCATGACTATAATTGTCGAACACAAACTCTGTACTGTGTATTGGGAAGAGTCTGTTAAATGCACTTATTAAAAAGCTGTGATCACAGAAAGATCAAGCAGCCACCATAGAGATGAGCTCTCTGAGGTGAGGTAAAGCACATGTTTATAGCAAGCACTGGAAGTTCTACATAAGGTCACATGACTTTTAGTTTCATTGCCCCAGGAGGCAGGTGTCTTCAATGGGATCATGAAAAAACAGGGGCACAGAGAGCAAATGTCCTTCAAACCATCCAATCATTTAGCTCGGCTCATCATCGATCTGCAAACACAGAGGTTTTTCAATTTCACTTCTCAAATGCCAAGTACAATCCGTGTCTCTCTTTGAGGTGAGGGCTTCTAGTTAATGCGTCAATAAGGCCTGGTATAGGATGGCTGTTGTAAGGTTGGGCGTAGCATGATTATAGTTTAACATAATTTAAATTGCATGTGATGTGCGTATAAAGCAAAGGATCATGTGCAGAGTGGCACGTCAATGCCGGGCTTGCTGCTACATGTAACATAACATGTATTTGTAAAGTGCACATTCACCCAGAAGCGTATCTTGGCACTGAATAACAGATGTTTATTGTTACCCAACTCAATAGCATTTACTTTATCAACCTCAGAAGGATGAAAGGCTGAGTGGGCCCACACGGATTTGAACCTGTGACCATGAGATCAAACACAGGTCCCTACATGGGCGTATTAGTCCACTGAGCCACCAGACCCGAGCTGTGAAGAGCTTGGGGAGTACGACATCACAGTGGGGGTGCCATACATCAGAGTCCTCAAAGACTACATTCGTACACGCATGGCAGCCAGAAATACTACAGTAATAATAATTTAGCCACAGAGATGGAATCCTGAATAACAAAGAGTAATCTCTGGTCTCTGATCAGCGCAGAAAACAATGCAACACGTTTATGGAGATTCCAAGCACTGTCTAAACAATTACTTCACTGCTAAAACACTGAAAATGTGAATAAAATTAACTGATTGTCCTACATGGACCATAATGCATTGGGGGCTGGTGGAACATGCCCAGCACTGTGTGAAACACCCTTGAGAGAAACAGAGTGATATTTAGGCAGAAAGATCAATTTAAGATTATAGCTAAATTAGGAATAGACTAGCGTATGGGCTGATGTTACGCTCAGAAATGTAAATTAAAACAAAATGGTTGACACTAATGTCCATCTCAATAGAAATGGGCGAGTTCAAACTATTTGTAAAAGAACCTTTCGATTAGAAGAATGCTTTTCTTTTCAGTTAATTGCGGCTCTTCACATAGAACCTGGTAAAGTAAATACCAATAAACTTGGTAATGGTAGCGCCTGTTATTTACCTCTCTAAGAATCTTAAATCTGCAATGGACAATCACATGGTGAAACAGAATTAGGATCCCTCAAAATAGCAAAAACCTCAAACAAAGGTCTGCTTTAGAAAACAAGCTGTATATTGTATGTAACCGATTTCAAAAAATTGTATCTGATTAGTGTGAATTGACTCCTACGATTTGGGGAGATAGCTCTGTCGGCTAAAGTGGGTACTGTTGATATCCTTTTACCATTTGGACACCGATACAAAAGGTCAGTTTTTGCTGTGGGATTAAAATCGCCTTTTACAGAGTTTCAAAACTGTTGTAAGTCTTGGACATAGACGATATTATTACTAATAGTAGTTTCGTTCTCTAGTCAGAGGCATCAATCTTGGTACAAAAGTTGAGGATCCAGTAGTGAGGGTTGCTGAGGACCACCGACCCTTAAGCACGTAGCTTTGGGGGTGGTGGGGTGTTTGGGGTGAGTCACCCCCACAATAAAAGCATTCTTGGAGGTAGTTGGATCTGGGGGCCCAAGTCGGGTCTGCTATGTCTATGTAGGGTTTTCTCCTTGTGCTGATTTCAGTAAGGTTTTAACTTGTTCATTTTTGGATCAGGAACTTAAATATATTTAGTGACTTGTTTACCATAAAATTAGCAAATCTGAGCCCTTATATGCACATTTACTACTTTTTAGAATTCACAAACATTGCCGGCAGAAATTGCCAGAGAAAAGCAACCCAGTCTAACAGCGTGAACACAGTCTGCACCCTGAAATAACTTTCAAAATGGGAAACAACCTGGATGTGTTCCCTGTCGTGAACCTGGCTACTGAGGCGGATGTTGGTGTTTTTTCCTGCGGTCGCGACGAGCCGTCCCCTGGGCTATGTGCCTTCCCTGGGCCCTCTGTTGAGTCTATCCTGGTTCGAGTGGATTCTCTTGGCTGCCCGGTTTCTGAGGTTGCCACGCCTTGAGCCCTCTCCACTTTGTTGTTCTGCTTCTGAGGTTGGTGCGCCCTCCCTGGGGTTTGTTCTCGCCTCGGGCCTCTGATTCGGGTGAGTGCTCGTTCCTTGCTGAGTCTCGGCCCACCTGCGTGTTCGCAGTGCTGCTCCTTTCCTGCTGGTGCTCACATTTCGTGCCCTCTCTCGCGGGACAGGAGTGGGCCTGGTGTCCGTTTCCCTCGCCTCCCCTGGGTGCTGGCCATGCGTCCTGGCCCTGTCCCTGGGTCCTTTGTTTGGCGCCAACTCCGAGTGAGTCCTTCTGTTTGTTACCCCCTCCAGGCTGCCTTTGTCCTTCGTCCTGTCACAGGGAGGGTGACCTGCTCTTTTGCTGCCGCCTCGGCCCCCGGTGTGCTGCTGGGTTCGCTCTGTTCCTGCACGTGGTTGATCCCGGCCCTCTCGTTTCTGCGGTTCACTTTCTGTTTAACCGTGGGCTCCCCTCCATTTTGTGTGCCTCTCTCTCTCTCCACTTTTCACTGGTGATTTCACAAGATGGCCTCTTAAATCCCACAGTAGACATGTTCACAAGACACTCCTAATACTAATCTCTACGGAAACGGAGGTTGGACTGCCTTTATCACTTTCTGTTTGACCGTGGGCTCCCCTCCATTTTGTGTGCCTCTCTCTCTCCACTTTTCACTGGTGGTTTCACAAGATGGCCTCCTAAATCCCACAGCAGTCATGTTCACAATACACTCCTAATACTAATCTCTAAGGAAACGGAGGTTGGACTGCCTTTATGCTACTGTGTTAAAGGACTACCATTTGGGTAAAAAAAAAAAAAAATGATTCCTTCTCAAATTGGACTTGATATTGATGTTTTTATGTTAATTTGTTTTTGAGTACTATCCCATTACCTGTTTTTCCTTTACTCTGTGTTGATGACCCCCTTTTTGATGTTTTTTATGCTAATGTTTTTGAATACTATTCCATTACCTGTTTTTCCTTTACTCTGTGTTGATGACCCCCATTTTGATTATTTCCCTAATCCTAATTTCTCCCTTTACAGCACCCTTCTAAAAATCGCTATTTTTGAATGTGTATTGTCTCCAGTTCTCAATACCTATGTTCCTTCATTGGATGTTTTTAATACTCTGACTTTACCTTTCTCCCATTACCAGGCGTCGTCACTCCCCACCTCGAATATTTCCTAATTCCAGAACCTTGCCCTATATTGCGCTTTTTCTTCTGCATCCATCCCATGTGAGAAGTTGGCCTGGCATATGCTGTCAACTAGTTATAGTGGGCACCTTGCACCAGTCCAAACGACCTTTATTGATGATAGGTTTAAAGACAACCTTTATTGAAAGCTATCCTAGTGGTAGCTATGGAGAGCAGCCTTCAGGCTAAGTCTTGAAGGAGTGTAAAGCAGCTTGGTTTACCAGATTATAACCTCTTGAATAACTAAATGAAAGGAGAACCACACAAGGTATATATATAAAATATATGTATTTATTTCTAAACACTAACTACTAATCTCTTTATGAGATTAGAGTTCAAGATACACAATATCACAGTATTAAAAACGACAATAAATAGCACAATATACACTGGGCCCCAGGGGGACCAAACCATATACTAAGAAAGTGGTATAAGAACCACGACTTGACTAGACACAGTGCCTAGAGCACGTAGAATCGCTGGGACCCCAAGGAACCACCCAAGGTAATGACACAGGAGACCCACGGGGGACGTGTGCAGTGTGAGAACACAGCCGCGAGCGCCGTAGGATTCAATGCGGAAAGTCGCGGTTGGAATTTTAAAGAGAAAGGACACTTAGGAGAGGACTTTCAGCAAACCCCTTTAGACTTAAGGGGTTCTAGGGCCAACACCCACGGGAGCACCGGAGTACTCGAGTAACCTCACCCAGGGAAGCCGGGTGCATAGGTGTCAAAGGGTGTCGGGAATCGTCGTTGTTTTCAATGGCGATCTGCTGCAAAGTGCTGCTGACGTGAAGAAGAAAAGTGTCCGGGTGGATCCAAGCCTGGATCGAAGATGTGAAGAACCTGAAAGCAGAGGGGACAGAGTCTGGGTCACTAGCCAGTGACCAGGAGCGGAGCAATCGAATGCCCACCGATGTTGGGTGCTTCAGGTGCGAAGAGGTGAAGCTTGACTCTGCAGCCACGGGGTCCTGGAGATGTCGACGACAACCAGATTCGAGCTGTCCCATAAAGGATGTCGAGTGCTGGGGTGTCGGTGATCGGATTGACCACAACAAGCCTTGGCAACAGCAACCCACGCAGGAAGAGAAAAGATGCTTCTGTGCAGACCAGCAAGGTCCTGGGGACTCCCCAAGCAATGGAGAGTGAGGGCACGTCTGGATCAACCAGGGAAACCCAATAAAAGTTAGAGTTGCCTTCTTGGGGACCCACAGGTCAACGGACCAGGGATCGCGAAGGGATCTCAAGAGGAATCACAAAATGGCAGCCCACGGAACACTCGTTGAGTGTAGGCCTGCAATCTTCAGTGCAATTACTGCTCGGGGTCAGGGCTACAAGTAACCCAAAGCTCAGCCTCAGGGGTTGCCGGAAAGCTGATGCTTCTGCAAATGGTCACGGTGTCCAGGGTTCAGGTTGCACGGTCTCCACAAGGGATATGGGCCTCAGACTTGCTGTGGGCACAGACCGACCTCAGGGACCTTGGAAAACCCACCTCCTGTGTGGCAATATTCTTCAGAGTCCGTCGGAGCTTGGAGATGCCAACTGGTCAGTTGCATTAAAGGTGCCTGCCTTGCAGGGGAGTAACTCCTTTACTCCAAGGGAGATTCTTCAGTCATCCAGCGTAGTGTAGATCGTCGAAGTACTTGGTTTCTGGTATCAGAGTTTAGTCCAGGTGTAATCTAAAGTCCTGTAGTCAGGGCTTCCTACTTTATACCCAAGGAAGGGGTGGGACAAACTCTGGGGACCCACCTATGGGAGGGTCAGGAAAGAGGGGTGGCTACACCCATTTCCTTTGTCCAGTTTCGTGCCAGAGCAGGGGCTGTGTGCCCCTGCAACCGGTTTGAGCTGGACTATGCACAGGGACACCAAATGTGCCCCCAGTGCAGACTTCAAAGCACTCTGAGAGTGCACCCACCCAGCCCCAATACACTAAAGCCTGTCTGGGAGGTGGTCACACCTACCTGTGACAGGAAACCTATTGTCCAGGCCTCCCCTGCCGGAGTTTCGTCCAGCAGCAGGAGGGTAGACTCATGTCTGTGGCTGGCATCATCCATTTTGTGATGCCAGGGCTCTGTTAGCTGGTACCGGGTATACCGGTGCTGTCATGTCTCTCCCTCTAGAAGGGTGGGATCATACTCCCACACCAGTTACTGGTGTGGGGGTATGATTCCAAGGTGTTTGACACCAAACACGACAGTTTTCCATGCAGCCATTCCAAAGTTAGCATTTACAGTTTGGTTATAATGCACTTAAGAGTATATGGTTTGGCTGCATCACAAACAACCCCGGAATGAAGATTCCGAAAGCTGCAGAGGGGCTCTGCTCATGCATGAGCACCCTCTCACATGAAACCCAGCACCCTGCCTTCAGGATTGTTAAGGCCTGCCACAGGGGTGACTGATAGGTTTATATGTGCAGTGATATGGAGAGATATAGGGAACCTATACCTCAGTAAGGGGTGGATACACCACCTTGCACAGGCTGCTGTAGCAGACCTGTTGTGTCATTTTAAAAGGCTTCCCAGGGGTGGCACAATACATGCTGCAGCTCCTGGTAGGCCTCTGGGGTACCTATGCCCTGG
Source organism: Calotriton arnoldi (assembly GCA_963921515.1). Classification (NCBI taxonomy): domain Eukaryota; kingdom Metazoa; phylum Chordata; class Amphibia; order Caudata; family Salamandridae; genus Calotriton; species Calotriton arnoldi. Next base: position 2,309,946 of record CAWUFW010002044.1, read on the forward strand.
GTACATAGTGTACCATATACTAGGGACTCACAAGGGTACCCCAGAATCCAATCTGGAGTGTACCTAAAGTACATGCAATCAATTTAGAGTAGAAAGCAGATAGACTGGGGTCCTGATTAGCAGGGCCTCAGTCTGGCTAAGTCGAAAAACAGTGAAACATCAGCAAAAAGTGGGGGTAACTATAAGAAGCAGATCCTACTCTCCTACATCCCTGTCCTTGCCTCCATTCTTATTGTGCTTCTTACCATGTCTTCTCCCAAGTCCCCCCTCTTGCCCCCGGATCCTCCCCTCTCTAGACATGGCCCTAACTCGTGGAGCATTTCATAACCGTCTAACCTTTCTAAAAACGCCAAGAAAAATTTCAAACACAAATTATTGAAACTTCACCCTGAAACGCTAATAGCAGATACCTACTACAGCCTGTCTTGTCCAATGAAAACTGATTTTATTTTCCACTCCAAACGCCCCACTAAATGGAAAAACACTTTCCTTCTCCACCTTCCTATCACCAAATCTATCAAAATCCCATACGGAATCAAACTGTCGACTACCCCATCCCTCACCTTCAACGGGAAAATCGATATTTCCATATTCAGGACTGGTAACATCCTCATTCAAGCATCTGATATCCACCTCAACATTTTTGACAGACATTTCAGCACCTTGGCCTATCAAATCTCCCAACTGATTCATAATCCCTCAACAACTCAACTGCCTTGCACCCATGTGTCTTCACCCTCTACCTCCGTTCATGCCCTCCTTCCCCTGCCGACCTCACTCATAGTCTTGAACGGGGCCCCTCTCCTCCTCGGTGGACCCCCAGCCCTCGCTCTCCCTAGTCCGTTTGATCTCTCTCCTACTCTTTCCATCGATCTCACCCCTCACCTGATTAGAGGTAGTGCTGCTAGCTGCTGAAAGATGCTTATCTGTTGCTTAAATCTTTTTAGCCTGTTTTAAACAAAATCTGTACTGTTTTGCTTCGCATGTTCCTTTGCCCACATTTTAAATTGGAATTTGCACAGTTTCACTCACCCGCATCTGATTGCTCCCACGCCCCGGTCCGACTCGGCAAGTGCCGTTGAGCGGAGGGCGTTCTCGGGAGTCACTTTCAGGGCGGGACACTTCCGGCGGCAGACAGCGCACTAGTCTTCGCGCTTCACTGCTACTTAACCGGATGCCCGATCGCACGCGCAGCGGGTGCGCCGGCGGCGCGCCAAAGGCAAGCCCATCTGCGCCCGTCCGCGCCCGGCCGGGACCAGGGGCCTCGACCCCTGGCAGTTTTTAAAATAATCTCATTTATAGTGCTCAGACATTGACTGATCTGAGAGGGGCCACTGGTATCAACTGTTTACACTCAATGAACATTGCTAACAGTCCCTCCTGCTGCTCCTATTGTAATTTTAAGTTTCAACCCCACAGCAAGGACGCACCTTTACTTGGCCCTCCCTTAAAACTCTTCCTCCTAAACTGTCGCTCCCTTCCTAGGCATTCAGTTGAACTTGCACTCCTACTAGACGACCTTAAACCAGATGCCTTATTCCTGACGGAAACCTGGTTACAAGACAAAGTTGACCCAGTCATTATTCAAACCCTGCCACCTGGATATTTAATACACAGAGTGGACCGTAAGACTGGAAGAGGTGGGGGACTAGCTATAATATTCAAAGACAACTTTAGTTGCCGGTCTTCTACGGACGGGCCACCAAACTGCGAAAGCATGAACTTCTCTCTAGAATTTTCACCTACCAGCACCTTTTCCGGTTTACTGTTCTACCGACCCCCAGGTCCCATAGGTCAATTTCTTAGTGCACTTCCCACACTTGTTGCCAACTTAGCACTAACTCCAGCTAACTTTACAATACTGGGGGATCTAAACATCCACATGGATGACCCCTCCAACCATCTGGCAAATGAGTTATCAACAAGCCTCTCGGCACTCCAAATTAAGCAGAAAGGCTTCGCCCCACGCACGACAAAGGCCATCTCCTTGACCCTGTGTTCAGTAATGATGAGAATCTCTTGGTTGGCACTCCCATCCCCTCCCTTGGACTGATCACTCGCTAATTCCCCTGGTCTGGGAGACCTTGGCCCCCACTCCACCCCAGAGCGCTACTTTGACATTAGAAAGGAAATGGTCGAATCTCTCCATTAGCCAATGGACTACAGCTCTTGATGCCACCAGACCTCAAAGTGACCCTAACCCTGAGATGGCAAATAATAACTTCAATTTATGGATCCAAAGCTCATTGGACACTATACTTCCCCAAAAACCCTCTCATAAGAGACTCAAGCAAAAATCGGCACCATGGTTTTCCCCGAAATTAAGGGAGCTTAAGCAGACTTGCAGGAAATTTGAAAGGAGATGGAGACAGAATTTTGCAGAAGAGAGGAAAAATGATTATAGAGAGGCAATTAGGAGTTATAAGGCAGAAATTAAAATCGCCCAAACCACCTTCTACGAGGAGAGGATCAATGCAGCTGCCAACTCTCCTAAAGAGATCTTTCGTATCGCTAAATCCCTCTCCAACATGCCACATAAACCTCCCAAAACGGAGGAAGCGCCAGATCGTTGCAACAACCTGGCAGAATACTTTCATCAAAAAATCCATTTGATATGTCTGCATTTTCCTCCCCATCTGACTGAGTCCTCAGCTCTCAGCACTAGAAGTTTGCACCCCGAAACAAAGTGCTCTCTAGGAGAGTTTCCTCTGTTAGACGCAGATTCCCTGGATTCTCTTATTTCTAGGGTAACCTCGGGCTCTCCCATGGATCCCGCGCCTCCGCAGTACCTCTCATTAGTCACCAATGCTATTCGCCCAGTCATCTTAGATGCCTTAAACTACTCCATTATTTCCGGCACGGTACCCCTGGCATGGAAATGTGCTCAGGTTAGAGCCCTTTTGAAAAAACCCAATCTAGATCACTCCAATATGGCCAACTACCGTCCCATCTCTCTCCTTCCATGGCTGAGTAAGTTGATTGAGAGACACATAAATTCCACGCTGGTACAGTACTTAGAATCCAACAACTTGCTTCATGTCTGTCAAACAGGATTCCGTCCTCAGCTCGGGACCGAGACGGCCCTTCTGGCTGTAACAGAGGAGGCAAGGAGACTTCTGGACCAGGGCGGCTCAGCAGCAATCATTCTTTTAGACCTCAGTGCCGCCTTCAACACTGTTGATCATAATATCTTGCTTGAGCGCTTAAAAAATCTTGGAGTGACAAATTTGGCACTTACCTGGTTCCAGTCCTTTCTAAAGGATCGGTTCTTTCAAGTCTTTAAAGGAACTGCCACATCAAACCGGCGGCCTCTTAGCTGTGGGGTCCCCCAGGGTTCTTCCCTGAGCCCCACGCTTTTTAACACCTATATGGCCCCATTGGCAGAGATAGTCCTTCCATTCGGCATAAAGATCATCACCTACGCAGATGATACCCAATTGGTTGTGGCATTAAACCACCCTGAGGGATCATCCTGAGCCCTAGGTACCTGCCTAGAGGCGGTAGCCGAATGGATAGATCACTCCCACCTCAAGCTAAATGGGGACAAGACCGAATTGATGTTTCTGGGCAATTCTCCATCACCCTCCTCGGCACTTATATGGCCGACCTGTCTTGGCCCTATTCCCACCCCAAAGCAGCAGATTAAGAGCCTAGGCATGTGGCTTGACAGTTCTCTCTGTTTTAATTATCAAGCCAATAAGCTCTCTGCTACATGTTTCGGTCTAATGAGAATGTTAAGAAAGATCCTCCCCTGCTCCCTTTCCAGGCGAGGAGGATTATGGTGCAAGCCCTCATACTATCCCGCCTGGACTACGGGAACGCGTTGTACTTGGGCGCCCTCAGTCCACAATCCAGAGATTTCAAGTGATCCAGAATTGTGCGGCTCGCCAACTTCTCCAGATTCCTCGGAGACAATCAGCAAAACCTGCCTTGAGGAATCTTCACTGGCTTCCAATTCGGTCCAGGATACATTTCAAGGCCATGTGCCTGGCCCATAGAGCTATGTGGAAATCAGGCCCAGCCATCATTCAGTCCCTGGTCACCCCCTATCAACCCCCTAGGAGTCTTCGTTCCAGCTCCGCTTTTCTTGCCACCCCAAGGAAAGTACGAAGATCCAGATGGGGTGGACGCTCTTTCTCCCTGAATGCCTCCAATCTTTGGAATTCTCTCCCCCCTACCCTTCGAGGGGAACCAAACATACTGGCCTTCCGAAAACTTCTCAAACCTCATCTTTTCAGTACTTCACGTTAGCATGACATACCTATCTGTCTGTTCGCTCCACAAGCGCTAGGAGGCCTCAGGGTAGCTACGCGCTTTAGAAATCCAATTTCATTCATTCATTCATTCATTCCTGCCCCTACCATCTCCCCTGACTCTCCCCCTATCTCTTCTACTACTCACTTGCCTCCCCTTGGGACTCCCTCCGCACTCGCCTCCATGTCTAATTCTCCGACTCCTACTCTTACCATCGACCGAACCCCGCCTGTCCCCTCCATTATCCCAGATTCTCCCTCGCACTCCTTTCTTACTCAATTGCCTCCTCCTGGGACTCCTACTACTCTCTCCTCTAGGTCTAATTCTCCGACGCCTTTTCTTATCAACGACCGATCCGCTCCTCTACCTTCCTTCTTCCCAGATGCTCCCTCCTACTCTTTTCCTACGCACTCGCCTCCCCTGGGGTCTACCCCTGCACTCTCCTCTTTGTATTATTCTCCGACTCCTAATGACATCCTTCCCAAGCAATTCGATGTGGTTTACCCCTGAAACCCTCCCTCCCTCTCTCGCTCTCCCTACGCTTCCCCTGACTTTATGACTGAGCCGAAATGTGACCTGAAGCACTCCACGCAGAATCAGCGTAATACCTGTCCGAACACTGTTCTGACTCCCTCCCCTATCCTTTCTCACCCTCCACTCGTAGGATTGCCTTCCCCTGGCATCATTGACCCCACTTCATCCCCTTCCTCCTTCTCTGCGGGTCTTCCCCCTAACGGTTTTGCACTTATCAGCATTGAACGCAAAAGACTCAGAAGGGATTTCTCCATTCTTAACTCCAGGGCTTGCCTCAATTTCTATGATACCTCTCACTCGGATTATCGTATCTTCTCCCTACATTACAGATGGCCGACCACACCCCTTAGCAGTCGAGCACACAGGCCTCACCGCGCTGCTTGCTACCTCTCCACTGCTGACCTAAATGCCCTGTGCAACTCCTATCTACCTAAGCCTCCGATGACGAATCACCTCCCTCACTCCAGCATCCCAGTAATTGTGGGCGTAAACAGAGTCCCTTCTACTCCCTTCTCACCTAGACCTCCAGCCCAACTCACCACCATCCACTCTCTTAAACCTGCTGAGGATTACCACAATCTCCTTTCTTGCATGCTTGTTAACTGCAGATCGGCAGTTCTACATGCTACTGAAATTGCAGAAACCATCCTTAGTGAGGCTATAGACATTGCCTTTCTCACCAAAACCTGGCTCAATGACCACTCGACAGCCATTCTTGACTTTCTCACCCCACCAGGTTACTCCATCATTAGGAAGGACAGACCTGGCAGAATAGGAGGTGGACTAGCCATAATCTATAAAACGGAATTTCAACTCACCCTTATTAAGAACATTGACCACATGACATTTGAATACCTTGGCGTTGAACTCACTGTCAAAGGCTCTCCCCGATTAGACTACATACTATCTACCACCCTCCGGGTGAACCTCTCCTTTTTGCTGAGGAATTATCCGACCTTTTCACCCACTTCTCCCTTTCTGCCTCCAAAAATCTGTTTTTAGGAGATTTCAACATCCACTGGAATAACGCAGTTGATCCCATGGTCAGCCGCCTCACTAACCTTTTGGAGATGAATGACCTTAAGCAACTATGCCACAATCCCACTAATATCAAAGGGGCCACACTTGACGCTATCATCTCTAACACTGACTTGGTCTCTCTGACCAACATCGTCCCCATCGACTGGTCCGACCACCATCTCATTCTGTTCAAAATCGCAACCAACGACCCTCTCCCCCCAACAGTTAACAACAAACCCAAGAAATGGTCCAGAAACCTTAAGCAAGTCCCTCAAAGTGAACTCGAGTCTAAACTTCAAGCTCAACTTCAACTCATCCCTCTCTCCCAAAACGCTAATGAGCTCACTGAACATTTCAATAAGGCCATTTGCGATGCCCTGGATCAAGTCGCCCCACTCAAACTTAAACAACAAAGAAAAATCCAATCTAAATCTTGGTTCAATCCTGAACTTAATAATGAAAGAAGACAAGTCCGACTATCTGAAAGAACATGGAGGCAACACCCCTCACCCTCTCATCTTGCCCTCCTCAGATCGGCAAGAACAACTTATAAGAAGCACATTTTCAATGAAAAGGCTCCTTTCTTTCGTGCACAACTTGATCGTGCCAAAAACAGGCCCAGAGAACTCTTCAATATTGTCAGAAAACAAACGTCATCTGCCCCTCCAGAGCTGACAGCCTCAATTGAAAGATGTGAGGAAATTGCCAATTTCTTTTCCGAAAAAATTATCAAAATTGATCAATCCTTCCTTCCAACTCTGGCCGTGCCCAGCCCCCAAATGGACATAGACATTCCTCCATTCTCGACACCGTCCCTCCCGCCTAATCCTCCCACTCAACTACCCACTCCTTCTACTTCTGGCGACATCATTTCCAACTTGCAACTGAAAAATAATGCCTCCTGGTCTAATTTCCATCCTATGACTGAGCTCGACGTCTTTAATATCATTTCGAAATCAAAGCCGACCTCGCACACCAAAGATCCACTCCCATCTATCCTAGTTCATAACCTTAACCACATTATCGCCCCATGTTGAACTAAAATCATTAACACCTCTTTTGCCACTGGTTGCGTCCCTGACTCCCTCCAACTAGGGCAAATCACTCCCATCCTTAAAAACCCTACGGCTGACCCTAAGGATCCTAACAACCTCCGCCCCATCTCCAACCTCCTAATACTAGCTAAAACCCTAGAGAAATGTGCTTTACTTCAATTGGATAACCATATAAGCAAATTCGACTTACTTGACTCCCTTCAATCTGGTTTCAGGAAAGGCTGTAGCACAGAAACCGCCATGCTCAACATTGTTGATGACATTCACTGCTCCCTCGACAATGGCGAGGCTTGCCTTCTTATCCTCCTTGACCTCTCTGCAGCATTCGATACAGTCAATCATCCTTCCTTACTGGAATCGCTTAAAGCTCGCTCTGGCCTTAATGGCTTGGTCCTTAAATGGTTCACTTCCTACCTCCAGCACAGAACTCAACAAATAAAAATCAAATCCTGCCTCTCCAATCCTTCCCCCGTCCCCCAGGGTGTCCCCCAGGGATCAATACTCTCCCCCTCTCTCTTCAACCTCTTTATGGAACCCTTTACTCTCATTTTGAAACAAGCAGGAATCAACTATCACCTCTATGCTGATGACACCCAACTCTACTATAAGATCAAATCCCATTCTGATGTCCTTCATTTAAACAACACTCTGAGCAAGATTCAATCCTGGTTCTACTCTAACCATCTTAAACTGAACCCTAACAAAACGGAAATTATTCTTTTCTCTCCTAAAAGCAACCATCTCCCCGTACAAACTGGATCTCTGACCTCAACGCCCTCAACTGTCCGCTCACCTTATCTAGCTCGGTGAAATCCCTAGGCTTCATTCTTGACAAAAATTTGACTCGGAAGGACCATATAAATTACTCGGCCAAAGGAGCACTGTTCACTCTCAGGCACCTCAAGAAAATCAAGCCCTTTATCCCTCAAGATGACTTCAAATGGGTCGTACAATCACTAGTCCTCTCCAAACTTGACTACGGCAATGCTATCCCCCTGGAACCCCTAAAGTCCACCTAGCCCCCCTTAGAGCTGACTCATTACCGATTGTAAACGTTTCGACCACATCACGCCTGCCCTCAAATCCCTCAATTGGCTGCCCATCGAAGGGAGATGCCTTTATAAGACTGCCTGCATCACGCACAAAGCTCTCCACCAACAATCCCCCTCATACCTAACAAACAAACTCAAAACGGCGGGCTGCTTCAGACTGATGAGAAGCTCCACTGCGCTCGTCCTCGCCCCCCATTACTAAAAAAGAAATCCACACAATCTCGCTCCTTTTCTGGGAATGCTCCGAACATCTGGAATGCCCTCCCGAGGGACCTGCGCTGCAACCCCTCCTACCTTAGCTTTAAAAAAGACCTAAAATATCATCTTCCCAACAAATATTGGAGTCTTTAATTGCCCTGCTGTCCTGACTTTGCGTTTCCCCCGCATTGGTTATCTTTCCACATACCTGGCTCTCTTTTAGCTCTACTGTTCACTCTTCCTTTTATGTATCCTGACCTTAGCTCGCCCTGGCTCGCAGCTACCCTAGCAGCGCCATTCTTCCACGCTATTTAGCAGTTTGTTGGGCACTCTCACTTGTCTTCACCCCCCCTTTCCTACCCCTGCCCCCTACCTCTTTAATTTGTTCTTCCCAGTTGATTCTCTTTTTTGTGCTCTGAGTCGTTCTCCTCCATTGCATTATTTAGATGTTTTTAACCTATGAATCACTCGGAACTCTGCCGCCCTTGACTTATGGATTGTTGTGCTTCCCTTGATTGTTATTATTTTGCTCTGAACTATTGCTTTCTTTTTCTGGTTTTGCTCCTGCACATGCAAAGCGCTTTGATGCCCCTGGGTCTAGCCAGCGCTATATAAAACCTTACAAATAAAATAAATAAATGTATTATGCACGGTGCAGTACTTTCACTTTCACAACCCTACACCTAAACCAAGCCCGCAACATCTTCACTCCAAAGTATCCCAGATCTGTACAGCCGCTGGTCTGGAAAACAGATGTTTGTATGGACATCTCAGGGTGAGCAAGTCCACCAAAACAACAGAAACATGTTCTCTGCCATCTGTAAAGACTGAAAGCCAATATAACCCCAGAATACCAGCGCCATGGATTACTACTGGTGGGCTTAACCAAGAGAGTATCAGAACGGCCCATAAGGGAGACCAGTTTAGCCTGTCAGCAAAAACTACCCTCAAGCAGGGGTATGAAACCATCTCTCTAGAGGGTGATTTTTGATACAACTTGGTTTATTTCTGGGACAAGTTCACCCAATTGACATCATCTTGGACTTACTGAAAATGGCGACCAGGCCCAGAGATGCCACTCAGATCACATATCTGAAGACTAGGCTTTGTAAGCCATTGGAGTCTGAGATAGGAGGACTGCGTCATCAGCATTAAGCAGCGGGGGCTGCCTACCCCAGTAGCGGGTGGGTCGACACACTGACAGACTAGTATCCATATGGTTTAAATGAAGGGTAAAGGGAAAGGATGCAAAGATCCACCCTTACCTCACACCATTATCTGAACTAAAGGGAGGTGTGTTGTGTCTTCTTCCTCCACCCACCACAGGTCCATTCTCTTAGAGGCACTGAGTCCTCTTCCACCTTCAAAGGGGCCCGAGTGACCCACAGTTTGTGCCTGTCCATCATTCAGATACAGAAGGCTGGTCAATAAAGGCTAAATAAATTGAGCCTTACTACAAAAACTGCGTGTGAATGTCATAAAAAAAAAGTCCAGGCACTGCTTCTGTGTGCCAGCGCTCTTTCTAAATCTAAGGCCCTCATTACGATAGCGGGCGGTCAGTCCGCCACTCACTATCGCGGTGGTCCGACTGCCACATTACGATGCGACCGCCAGGCTGGCGGTCACAAAGTGCTCCTTTTCACGGCGGCTTGTGCTGCGTCCCAGGAAAAGGGCAGCAGAACAAGCTGCTGTGATAAGAAGCACTTCCTGCACGTCGATGGACCGTGTGCCATGCACCATGTGGTGCAAGCACACGGTGCATGGGGGCATTATGTGTGCCCCAGGGCCACTTTACAGTGGCCCACGACAGACAGGGGCCCTGTTTGGGGCCCCCAAAATCTGTTTGTGACAGCCAAAAGGCTGTCGGAAAGGGATATCATAATCCCGACGGTGGTGCCTGCCTTGGCACCGCTGCCATTCGGGACTACAAATCTGACAGCCGCCCCGTCTGGATCACAGATCCTGGTGGAAGCAATGGTCTTCTCCCCGAACGCTGTGGGCCTGAATGCCGGAATTATAATCCAGAGTTTGGACCGAGGGGCTGTCGGCGAGCGGTGGCGATCCGCCCGCCAACATGATCAGCCCATATGTTGACATCAGCCACATCCTTTGACTCAGGCCTGCAACCTGTCCCACAATAGCCTGCCAAAAGCTTTACTGTTAAATCCAGAAGCAGAATAGGATGATAGCATGGGGGGGGGGTTCTTGCTTCCCCTTTTTTTTAAATGAGGATAACGATGGGAGACCCCCATGTTTCAGGGAAGGCAAGCGACCTGCATAGAGTGTGAAAGTGTTTTAAAGTGGCACTCATAGGGGGATATTCACAAGAACGTGCGCTAAATATCTCCAAAAAATGTTAACGCAACTTTACACATCGCAGTCTATCGCGGGAAAATAACCCTGTGTTAACGTGGAATTCACAGCACGGCGGTACCATGCGATAGTCTCCCGAAAACGCGGCCAATGTCCGCGATACAACCACCGCGACGGAGATAAAAACACAAACCCCAACACCAAAAAATGTGCAATGAGCCCATTCGCGATGAGGAAAGCAGCGATAAGCAGCGCCAGGCCCACGTCACACACACAGCAGGCGGGAATAAGCACAACAAAAGCAGGAAAAAGAAAGACAAACCAAACAGAAAACAACAGTGAAGCACAATGGAGGCAACCGGAGCCAGTACACAACCCCCACAAGCCCCATTGGCAACAAAACATTGTACATGGCAGGCCATTGTGGACAAGGTGAATGCAGCCGGAGAGCGGAGGAGGACAATGGAAGAAAACCAGAACAGCTGGAATGATGCGAAACGCACCAACAAGCAGAAACACGCCAACAACCAGAAGGCAGCAATGCACACCGGAGGTGGGAGTCCAGTGCCACACCAGGAGCTGGATGACATGGAGGAAATGGTGTCCACCACATCAGTCTGGAGATGGTGGCAGGAGTCGGGGACCGGAAACTGCTCAAAATCAACAGACACAACAGCAACAGGGAGAGGAACGACCAGGGACTGGGGGACGGGGGAGATGGGCACAATGGCACACATGCACAATTAAGCACAGCACAACTGCAGACAAACCATGCCCAAGAGTAACAACACCAACCAAGAGCACAAGTCACACAACCCGGCAATATCACACCATTGAACAAGCACAGAAGTGAAAACCACACTGCCTGAATGGGAGGAGGGTGAGCCAAATCAGAGCTGAAGGGACATCTCACACACAATGCAGCACACACACATAGGAATCAGAGCACCCCAACATCCAACACAATGTGGTACAAACAGCAACATTTGCACAACCGAACACAGGACACAAGTGCACCCGCTTGTGGCCGGTAAATGGCCATACGCATCTGGCAAAGCACGAAACAGGGACATGATAATGCACAAGTACCAACCCACAGCCCTGATGGGCCAGCAATGCACGTATGGCAGGGACCTTGATAGGCCGTGACACACACATTGGCATACAAATCAACACTCAACACAGTTGGAGACAAGTGAAGGTGCGGAAACTTTATCAACAATTGCGTGTCAGTACGGCCAAGAGAAGTGCCACAACATGCAGACCAATGCAGCAGCATGTCTGAATGAGGAACGTTGGAAAGCGCCCATGTCCAACCCGGGGGAGTCCATCACCAACACAAGTCAGTGCCAACCCGCGTTGGTTGTCCGCGCATGGATCAGGAGTCCAGGCCAATGCAGCCATGTCCACTGTTGTCTTGGGACATGTGACCAGATCCCCAACATGCAACCAGGCGTCGGGACATGTGCAATGGGTCACATTCAGTTGTGGCTGCAGGTACCTTGTCACTCGTCCATGAACGCGAGTGCAGCAGCGTAGGCCAACATTTCCAATGAGAGATCGTTGTCCACCACATCTAACATGTCGGCGACGTAACCCATCAGCTGTCCCGGACAGATGTGCTGACTCCAACCCCTGGCCCCAATTTGCACTACAGCCCAATCGGGGAGCGGCTCAATGTGGTCACTGCACACGACGACTCGTGCAATCTCCCAGGTCCAGTTGCCAGCTGCATGCCAAACATCCAGGCATGCCATAAACGGGCATCACGGTGACACTCCTGGTCGTGGGCCAACAGGGGGCGCACACACACGTCGAAATCCAGGTCAGCTACCATTACGTTGGAGAGGCAGACATCCATGGTCCAATTGAATATACACGAGCGACAATGCAACACAGGCTGAACGCAGGTGACGTTGGCAAGGCGGAAGCTTAGCCGGTAACTGATCCGCAGCACTGCCAATGGCAGTGCCCCTAGTACATGCAGCAGACGTGCACGGTACAGGTCCACGTGACTGGAGTTGAGCATGTGTCCAGGATGGTCTGCCATTGCATCAGTGGCTCTGCTTGAAGTGGCACTGGCTTGCCCCGCGCCAGTCCTGTGGATGAAATGGCACAGCTCGGAGCAATGAGCAGTGTCTGTGTGCAACGGGTGCAGGCCTGGGGTGGGGTGGGAGTACGTGTGAAGGCCATTTCACGCACGCTTACTACGACCAAGGACTTCTGCGTGTGGGATGTGTACACGTTGGTCTCACGTCGGGCAGTACGTAGTGTGGGAGTCACCAGCAAATGCTATCGTATCTGTCAGGGGGTGCTCGGCACATGCAAGTCCCAGCTCGGAGCTGCAGATGTGCTAACGCCTGATAGTTCAGACAAAGGATCTTTCATCCCTACAGTAACTTCACCATCTGCATGCATACAGGAGATGTACAGAGGCCTGTCGTGGGTGGGGTGGGATGTCTGCGACCCAGGGAATCATGGATGATATGCCGAGCACGTGGCACATGAGCGGCCTCACTGTGTGTTATGTTGCCTCACAGCTGCTCCTCCCTCCCACGAGCCCCCACACTTGTGTGGGCTGCGCGGTTGTATCACGTGCACTCCTACGGCACACCATTGTCATGCCTGTCCGCGCATGTCCAGCGGCATGCCAACAACACTTTGAAGCTGGCCGTTGAGGGTGTGCGGCCAGAGTGAGTGTAGGCCAATGGTCCGGACAGGGTGGACACAGGTGTACAGTCCATGGCTGGCTGTGATCGCGCTGCGATTGAGGCTAGGCATCTGACTCATGCAGCCGCAGGACTGATACACATAACACTTGGCATGCATGTGCCAAGACCCCGAGCGGTCTTGCGCTCCTACATTTCCCCGTACGTGCGGGCCCGCACTCCGGGTGCATGCTACATTGCAACATCGACTACTGTGGCCCTGGTGGCGACAACACTCCAACACAAAGACACACTTACCGCACTTCCTGCTCAAGGCCAGACCAGAGTCATGCCCTGATCCCCCTGCTGAATCAGCACACTCCTGCGCTGACCCGCTACCTCGAGGAGAACAACATCCTGGACCCTTCCCAGTCCGGCTTCCGCAGCAACCACAGCACCGAAACCGCCCTCATCGCCGCCACCGATGACATCAGGACCCTGCTAGACAACGGAGAAACAGCAGCCCTCATCCTCCTGGACCTATCAGCCGCCTTCGACACGGTCTGCCACCACACACTACGAACACGCCTTCACGACGCCGGGATCCAAGAGAAGGCCCTGGACTGGACCACATCCTTCCTTTCCGGCAGAACTCAAAGCCTCCGCCTCGCCCCCTTCCGATCCAAGGCCATCTGCGGCGTACCCCAAGGCTCCTCCCTCAGCCCGACGCTGTTCAACATCTACATGGCACCCCTCGCCCACGTCGCCCGACAGCACAACCTCAACATCATCTCCTACGCCGACGACACCCAGCTGATCCTCTCCCTCACCAAAGACCCTCACACCGCCAAAGCCCACCTCCGCGAAGAAATGAAGGCCGTCACCGAATGGATGAGGTCCAGCCGCCTGAAGCTGAACTCGGACAAGACGGAGGTCCTCATCCTTGGTTCCAACCCTTCAGCCTGGGACGACTCCTGGTGGCCGACATCACTGGGAACAGCCCCGACACCCACCGACCACGCACGCAACCTAGGGGTCATCCTCGACCCCACCCTCTCCATGACTAAGCAGGTCAACACCGTTTCCTCATCCTGCTTCAACACCCTCCGAATGCTCTGCAGGATCTTCAAGTGGATCCCCACCGAAACAAGGAAAACAGTCACCCAGGCCCTCGTCACCAGCAGGCTGGACTACGGAAACGCCCTCTACGCAGGAACGACGACTAAGCTCCTGAGATGGCTGCAACGCATCCAGAACGCCTCTGCACGTCTTATCCTCGACATCCCCCGCCGCAGCCACATCACACCCCACCTGAGAGATCTGCACTGGCTCCCTGTCAACAAGAGGATAACCTTCAAGCTCCTCACCCACGCACACAAAGCACTCCACAACTCCGGACCAGCCTACCTCAACAGACGACTCAGCTTCTACACCCCCACCCGCCAGCTCCGCTCCACCAGCCTCGCCCTCGCCACAGTCCCCCGCATCCGGAAAACGACCGCCGGCGGCAGATCCTTCTCCCACCTCGCCGCCAAGACCTGGAACACCCTCCCCACCAACCTTCGGCAGACCCAAGACCTACTGGCCTTCAGAAGACTCCTCAAGACCTGGCTCTTCGATCAGTAGCAGCACCACCCCCCTCTTCCCCCAGCGCCTTGAGACCCTCGCGGGTATGTAGTGCGCTTTATAAGTGACCTGATTGATTGATTGATTGACCTGACGTACGCTGGACCAGCACATGCCGCTTGTGCATGCAGGGGGGGGCGGGCAAAGCTACATGTCCAAGGTCTCAGCCACTGCTGAGGTGACATGGTATCCTCCGCTGAAGACAGCACACTGTTATGTTGCAGGGCTCGGGCCCATCATGCTGACATAATGACCACACGGACACACTTGCTTAGATGGTGGGAATGGCTACGGGCACGTGCGCCCGGCCACTTTTATTAGTAGGCTCACATGTCGAGTGACACCTGTGTTGGATGTGTGTGGGGTGTGTGCACACCAGCCGTCATGGAGTGCCTGGTGCAGTCAAAAAACGACAACAGTGTACATCGTTAAGGACACACCCATTCAACCATAAAGGCCCCATGACTTGGGCTGCACTGAGTTAGTGGCCCCGGATGCACAGCGTCCTGCACGGGCCTACCGCCACGGGCCGCTGACTTGCGGTGCACTGGGGCAGGGTCACGAGAGCAGAGCAGGTTCTCGTAGATGACAAAGGGGGTTGTCGCGGAGTGTCTCGGTGGACAGTGGAAGGTGTACCCCCAGGGCATGATGCAGAGGGCAGAACCACGCAGAAACAGTCACTATGGTGGAGATGAATGGAACATACACATGTCGGACACCAAGTCCGGCCCAGCCAGATGAGGATGCAGACAACCCCCAGGCCATGGACTCAGATGCCACCAAAGTCCAACCAGAAAGTGCCCATGACTCATTGCGCACAGAGTTAGTGGCACCAGTGCTGATAGGGGATGCCGCCTGCGATGAGGCGTGTCCAATGGTGTGGACTCCTCCATATCTTACCCAAGACACAGTTCCACATGTGGGACCTACTGGACCACAGTGTAGGCCTGAGGCAGCGGTCAGCAGGGGCCATTCACCGAGTGTCGCCGGCTTACGTTGGATGGTCCCACTGGCCTGCGTAGTTCAGGTTCAGTGGCACCACGGGACGCGGACTTGCGGTGAACAGGGTTAGTGGCACCAGGTCAGTTGTTGCTAGTGTTCGGTCACCTCCGTGACTAGGATCCGGCTTTCATCCGGACTGAGCCGCATCTTCCTCTTACTCCTCTCCGTGCGTTCACTGGTATTGACTCTGCCATTCATGAATCACGACTAAGTGCTGGATGTGGGACCTACTGGGCCGCAGTGTAGGCCTGAGCCCTCATCCAAGTGTCGCCGGCTTGCGTTGAACAAGGTTAGTGGCACCACGTGTCGCCGGCTTGCGTTGAACAGGGTTAGTGGCACCACGTGTCGCAGGCCTGCGATGCAGACTTTGGCTTCACTGATCGGAGGGAGTATAGTGATGTGGACGCTGCCACAGACCTTTGGTCACTGCCATTCAGAACTCACGACTCAGTTCAACATGTGCCAACAACTGGGCCGAAGAGTACGCCGGTGGAGTAT
Organism: Calotriton arnoldi; assembly: GCA_963921515.1. Classification (NCBI taxonomy): domain Eukaryota; kingdom Metazoa; phylum Chordata; class Amphibia; order Caudata; family Salamandridae; genus Calotriton; species Calotriton arnoldi. The sequence continues at coordinate 2,326,146 of CAWUFW010002044.1, forward strand.
GTCAATGAAAAAGGAGTACTGTGGGCCAGCGCCGTGGAGGCCAGCGATGGTCTGCGGAGGCTGCAGAGGTCACAGGACTGGGGCCTGGAGCTTGCACCGGCACGTGGTGGGCCCTCTTTGACACACACCGGTGTCGGCAGGTGAGCGGAGCCTCCTTGGTGCGCTGGGCCAGGCATGACGGGTCTGGGGACCAGCGGCCCGGGGTGCAGCAGGCGCACAGGGATGTAGGCCCTGTCGCGCCCGGCGCCGGCCTCATGGCGGGCTGGGAGGCGCCGCCCTGGCAGACGCGTTGGCCCTTCCGAAAGTGAACCACGCCCAGTGCGACAGGCTTTTTATTCACACCCCTACGCAGGCCTGGCTTACGCAGGGCCAACCCACTCCGCCTGCGCATACAGGGGAGGACGTAACGTGCGACATTTCCGCATTCTGCCCCACTGCCTGTGGGGACATGGTAGCGTCCACTGGCCACTACACTCCATGCACCAGCAGTTAATGTCCACATGGCCAGTTCCGTGGTTTGCACACTGAAGTCTGTCCGCCACCTCCACGCCACACCTGGCATTGGGTAGGTTCTCATTCATTAGTCACTTGCCGCTCTCGCACATGCCTGCTCCAAGCCTCTCCTCACATCCTGCTATTGTGTGGCTGTGGTGCCATGCCGTGGCTGGGTTGTGGGCATGGCAAGCCCAGGTTCCCAATGGAGTCGTGTTGTCGTGTCTGGTCGGTTGGCATGTTGTGTGGCATGTTGAATGTAGTTGTGCTGCGTGCCCATTGCCAGTGTCGTGAGTTGCATGACTGTGGGGTGGAGGTGTGTGGTGTGTTCATTTTGGACTTACCAACAAGCACTGCATTTCCATAGGTGCCATCCTGGGAGCGCTGGTTGATGATGGACTGTCGGGAGATGTAGGAATAATGCACTCTGCCTGGGGAGTTGGCCACGACATTGTTGAGGAGTCCCGGACGGTCCACTACTGCCTGCACATTCATGGGATGCGTGTGCTTTCTGTTGAGGTAGTTGTGTGCAGTGTCGGCAGGGGGCACGAGGGGTACATGTGTGCAGTTGATTGCCCCCGACACGTGAGGGAATCCAGCTATGGCGTGGGAGCCTTGCTTGGTCTCCAGCTGCTCCTGCGCAGTGTGGGTGGAGTGGAGGTGCTGGGGTACCAGGCTGATGATGGCATCCAGGACAGGTGTGATGAACTTGGATGGGGCTGGCTGTGAGACTCCTCCGACTCTGGCAGTTGTGTGTTGGAAGGTACCAGAGGCCAACATGTGCAGCACAGCCGGCAGCTTTGTCTGCGGAGGGATGTTCGTTGTGCGCTGTGTTGGTACCGTCAGCAGGTGGGCGATGTGGGTCAGGATGCGGGGGATGGTTGTCCTTTTGGGCCTGTAGTGGCAATGTCCTCCTCTGGCGTTCAGTCTGGGCGGCTGGTGCGTTTAAGGTGGGTCCGCTGTCTTTGTGTACGCTGCCTCTGCGGTGTTCCCGGGGGGGTGGTGGGACGGGTCCTGGGGGTGGTGGCGGGGCTGGGGTGGGTGGTGGTGGGTGTTGTGGCACTCATGGGTCTCCGAGCTGCATGATCATTGTCTCCATGGCATCTGTGGGTCTTCAGATGTGGCTCTTGGCTGGGCTCCCTTTCATGCAGCAGGTAGTCGTCCTGCTTAACACCAGCAAAAGGCAGGTGTTAATTCCCTGCTGCTACCGCGGCTTATCGCCTGTTTTTGGTTTGCATCGCAGATGTGGCAGTTCGTTGTGAAAGTGGTGTAGTGGTGTTTTCGTGTGTTTTTGCACGGGAACGCCTACTCTGCATCTCATTAGGGTTAGTTGGTGGTGTCACCCATGGAGGTAAATTTTGCGGCAGTTATCGCGGGAATACTTGCGTTGTCTGCAGTTTGCACCCGCTTGTGAATGGGGCGTTAAATCTATCTCCACTTTTGATGCGTTAAGGTGGCGATAACTCGGCGATAAGTCCTTATGAATATCCCCCATAGGCTTATAAATATCCATTGGAACCCCATCCAGACCTTGGCTCTGAACCCCAGGATGACCTCTGATGATCATCTGTACCTCATCAAAGGTGAAAGCATTATCGAGGCTGCCTTATTTTACTTTGGTGCCTTTCTCTGAGGATCCCATGTAGATTACCAAACTGAGCGAGCCATCAATTGTCTGAAATGATAACTTCTAGCAGCCCATTTAAAGAGACCTTGTCTGCACATCCAGAAATACATCTCAGCGTGGCCTCCCATTGCCGTCCTTGCAGGTCTCCTGGAGCTCACTCCAGGCAGGCATCCATGGTCCAGCTTTGCCTCACTCACAGAGTCTTTGAGAGAATAAGAAGTCCCTTAAATTGCTCCTGAGCCCCAGTATGTTTTATTGTGTGACTCTCTCTTCTAGAACCACACCTTTTCTAGAAGATTCACACATTGTCTATGTTTTTCTGTCCTCGTTGGATTAAAATAAATCTGACTAATCGCTTCTCACACCCCCACTTGTAGTCTCTCCCATCACTACCCAGCATTCCTCTTCACAAAATTCCTAACACCAGGCTTACATCACCCCAGGAATCCTCTTTAAACTTTGTATGATCTGCCTTTATCTTTCTGTAGATTTGGCCTTCAGAGCTGAACACAACACTCCAGATGTGGTCTCCAATCATAACATGTGTATTTGTAAAGCGCACATACCCCCAGAAGGGTATCTTGGCACCGAATAAGAGATGTTTATTGTTACCAAATACTTTTTAATGTATATGTCACCCCTCTCATTCAATTGATTAGCTCACATGGGTTCTCAGTATTCTCTTCTGCGGACAACACCCAGCTTGTAGTATCTGTTTCGTCTGACCCAAGCAAGGTAGAAACCCAATTTAGGGCATGCTTGTCAGATATTGCTCTATGGATGGCAAAAGCTTTGTCAAATTCAACTCTGATAAAACAGTGGTGCTGCAGTTTGGAAACAGCAACATCCTGTGGAATAACGCATGGCGGCCCCCAAATCTAAGATCTCTGCCAATGCCTGTTCCAAGGTGAGAAACCTGGGTGTGATATTTGACAACAAACTTACATTTGTTGATCACTCTAATCAGGTAACATCTTCCTGTTTTTTAATGCTCAGGATTCTAAAACTAATCTTACCATTCCTCCCTCTTGAGCTCAAGAAAACAGTGATATCGGCATTGGTCATCTCAAAGATTGACTATTGCAATGCCCTATTGGGGGGAGCCCGATCTCGAGTTTTGGAAAAACGTCAGACTCTTCAAAATACAGCCGCTAGAGGGCTGCTACATCTTCCCAACTTCTGTCCAGTATCTAATTACATCAGAGAACTTCACTGGCTCCGGGTCAGGGCACGTATCTAATTCAAAGCTTTATGCTGGGTACATAAGGGACTCTACCAAAATGGATCAGGCTTTCTCCAAGACACATTCAAATGGTACCAACCTAAGAGAACTTTGCGGTGAAGCACAGCAAAAAGAGTGCAAGTGACGAAAATCAGGAAAGAACGCTGAGGGGGAAGACAATTTTCAGTCTCCACCACTAAATGGTGGAATGAATTACCTGATCATCTTAGATTTCAGCCCAACCTTTTAAGATTCAGAAAGAAGCTGAAAACCTGGCTTTTTTAACTTGGGTATGGCACGGTATGAAATATATTTTAGCCTTTGATGTGGTCTCTGGTTTTCTAGATATTAGTGCCAAGATGCCTCCCGGTATTAGCGCGCTCTACAAGACCCATATAATGTAACATAACAATAGTACTCATTTTATCAACCTCAGAAGGATCAGTGGACCCAGCAGGATTTGAACGTGTTACCATGAGATCAAACACAGGCCCTTGTAGTGGACACCTTATTCCACTATAACACCAGACGCGGCTGGTCCAGTCCAGAACAAGGCACAACACAACACCTCTTATATACTTCTGAAACTGAACATAATACCTTCAAAACTGAATACAGTAATCCAGATGTTTTGTCAAGAACTAGGCACCTACTGCAGACGTACCCCTACGATTAGGCACAATATTCTAAATGTGACTTATAGAACTGGACACATTAAACAGATGTGTTGTCAAGAACTAGGCACAATACTGCAAACATAACCCTACGATTAGGCACAATATTCTAAATGTGACTTATAGCACTGGACACATTAAACAGATGTGTTTTCAAGAACTAGGCACAATACTGCCGATATACCCCTACGATTAGGCACAATATTCTAAATGTGACTTATAACACTGGACACATTAAACAGATGTGTTGTCAAGAACTAGGCACAATACTGCCGACATACCCCTACGATTAGGCACAATATTCTAAATGTGACTTATAGCACTGGACACATTAAACAGATGTGTTGTCAAGAACTAGGCACAATACTGCCGACATACCCCTACGATTAGGCACAATATTCTAAATGTGACTTATAGCACTGGACACATTAAACAGATGTTTTGTCAAGAACTAGGCACAATGCTGCCGACATACCCCTACGATTAGGCACAATTTTCTAAATGTGACTTATAGCACTGGACACATTAAACAGATGTGTTGTCAAGAACTAGGCACAATACTGCCGACATACCCCTACGATTAGGCACAATATTCTAAATGTGGCTTATAGCACTGGAGACAGTACACAGATGTGTTGTCAAGAACTAGGCACAAAACTGCAGACATACCCTTACGATTAGGCACAGTATTCTAAATTTGGCTTATAGCACTGGACACAGTACACAGAGGTGGTCTCTATATTTGGTCACATAACTTCAGCTATTGCCTTCAGAGGGGCCCTTCCTCTTCTCTTTATTGGGGCCCTTCCTCTTCTCTGTATGGGGCCCTTCCTCTTCTCTTTATGGGACCATTCCTCTTCTCTTTATGGGGCCCTTCTTCTTCTCTTTATACATAAATGACGTGGAAGAAACAATTCAGGGGGTGTGCAGATACACCCAGGATTGTGAGGTGGCAGAACTCAATACTCCTGTATGCCGCGATGCAGCCATCTTAGCGCGTACCCCAAAAGTCTGAAGCTTTTAATAGATTAATTCACAGATTTAATGGGAAAGAGGAGTATGAAAATCAATATTGCCAAAACTTATACAATGAGTTGTGGTCGTCTGGGAGGGAAACAACACGTCTTTTTTATTAAAGGGAGGAAATAACAAAACTCCAACACCTTTAGTTATCTGGGTATCCAGTTCTCATCCAAATTGAGATCTGCGTCTCAAACATGATCAAGAACAATGAAGGGTTGATGAGGTTCGCCTCTACGTTAGGCATCAGACCTATTGCCCAGATGCTCACCCTTTATAACGCTAAAACAATTTCAACAGCAGTGTAAGGAGCAGGGATCTGTGCTATAGGAGAGAAGAGTGCTCTACAAATAACAGAAAAGGCCTTTCTACGGAGACTCCTGTCAGTACCCCACTCTACCCCGGCATCTATTGTTCACTTGGCACTGGGTGTTGATTTCCTCTCGAATACCGTTGAAACTAAACCCCTACTACTATGGCAATCTGTTTGGACCAAATACGAAACTTCGTTCACTAAGTCAATTCTTAAGGATGGGCTTAGATAAGATGAACAGAATCCCGTGGTTACGGAATATAAAGCGGGCCCTGTTGGGGCTGAGCCAGACAGATAGGAACTTATGGTCTTACCCAGAGCATATTTTAAGGTATTCCAAAAAAGAAATTAAAAGGCATGTGTTTGAGGCCTGCTGTGGGAAGAGGGAACAAGTAGACCTCCCCAAGGTAACAGTGGGGTGGTATATAGCATGGAACGATCAGTCTGGATGTAAACAGTACCTTACAATAACTAATAATGCACGGCACAGGTACATTTTAACTAGTTTTCATCTTCTTATTTTTCATCATTTGACTGCATTCCCAATTAATGAGAGCTGGGGTTCAATCACCCGAAAATGCCCCTGTGACAACCGATCGGAGCAGACCACTCAGCACTTAGCACTTTTTTTGTAAATTTGACCGGATCCCCAGGAAATCCCTTCTTAAACCCCTCTTCCTACAAGAAAGATTTATTCATCATCAGGCGGCTTTTAAACTTTTGTATGAATTAGGGGACGCGAAGGTATGCTATAGGGTTGCCCTGTTTCTTTCCAGAGTAATGCGTACTAAAGCTCGACTAGATGATCTAGGGATTCAATTACTTAAAAAGGGTTAAGGCACTACATTTTATCCCATGCTGTGCTTTGCTGTCTGTACCCTGAGTGTTTTAATGGTTATATTTAAAATACTACCAGGAGAACTTAATTTTAAATGTGATGTGTATTGTCTGAACTTGGTGTAATTATATATGACGTTTGTATCTTATTGTATTTTTACATCTATGTTCTGTTCTATTTTAACTGTCTTGGCACTGGGTGATGCATGTTTTTACCTGCATTGTATACATGTTACTGCATTAACGTGTTGCTTTTATGATTCACATCATTTTCTGTCGAATAAAGAACTGAATACTGTACTCCAAGTGCGGGCTCTAGAACAGGGCACAACACTGCAGATGTGGCCTATAATAGAAGATAAAAGTGAACTCACTACCCCAAAAGTGGCTCCTACAACTGGATATGGTACTCTAGGCGTAGGGCATATGTGGTGTGAGGATAGACCTGGAACCTGCTCCCTATCACAATAAAAATAGCCCCTCGCTCCTATCATTCAGGAAAGCTGTAAAAACCTGGCTTTTTACCTCTTAGTTAGAGCTCTTTATCATCGGCAGTCTCTTGCTACATCGACTTAGCGCCAAGACGCCCTTGGGCATTTGTGCGCTTTATACATTTCCAAATCAATCAAATCAAATCAATCAAACGCTGCATATGGACTCTCAGACTATAAGCACAGTAACCAAGGGGTGGCCCCCCCAAGTGGAGCTAGGTGCTGCAGGGTGAATAAAATGTTTCTGACTTTAACCTATAGCTCAGAGTGCAAGTGCCCCCCATAGCATGACAAATGTACCCTTTCTCTGCTGTCGAGGGCTGCGATTGAGATCTAGTGATGAAAGGTATATGTGTGAAAGCAGGAGACCAGAGTTCTAATCACGGCGTCCACAGATTACCAAACTGTGTGATTGTGGCCAAATAACTTTATCTCACCGAGCCTCGATAGTTTTTCCTGCGAAAACTGTGAATTCTAGGAAAAAGCTTGTATAAACACTATACTTTTTTTTTTACAGCTTTCCATGGAAAACTTTTCGAACGTGACTAAGTTTCCACTTTCCCGCATTAGCTTGAAAATGGTGACTATGGCCATAACGTATTTTGCACATATCTTTATCTGACTCATAATATATGTTGTGCATATCTTTATCTGGATCGCGATGCAAATTGTACATATCTTTATCTGGTCCGCGACACATGTTGCACATACCATTATCTGGTTCGCGACACATGTTGCACATACCATTATCTGGCTCGCAAAGAATGTTGCACATAACTTTATCTGGCTCACCATGCATGTTGCGAATATCTTTATCAGGCTCACAGCCTGGCTCGCGATGCATGTAGCATATATCTTTATCTAGTGCACGATGTGTGCTGCGTATATCTTTATCCAGGTCTCAATGCATGTTGCGCATATCTTTATCTGGCTCACTATGCATGCTGCCAATATCTTTATCTGGCTCACGGCCTGGCTCGCGATGCATGTAGCACATATCTTTATCTGGCTCACCATGCATGTTGCGCATATCTTTATCCGGCTCACCATGCATGTTGCACATATCTTTATATGGCTCGCAATGCATTTTTCACATATCTTTATCCGGCTCGCGATGCATGTTGCACATATCTTAATCCGGCTCATGATGCATGTTTCACATATCTTTATCTGGCTCACCATGCATGTTGTGCATATCTTTATCTGGCTCGTGATTCATGCTGCGCATATCTTTATCTGGCTCCCCATGCATGGTGCGCATCTCTTAATCTGGCTCACATCCTGGCTCGCGATGCATGTTGTGCATGTCATTATCTGGCTCACCATGCTTGTTGCGCATATCTTTATCCAGCTTGCGATGCATGTTGCACATATCTATATCCGGCTCACAATGCATGTTGCACATATCTTTATCCGGCTCACGATGCACATATCTTTATCCGGCTTGCGATGCATGTTGCACATATCTTTATCCAGCTCACGATGCATGTTGCACATATCTTTATCCGGCTCGTGATGCATGTTTCACATATCTTTATCCGGCTTGCGATGCATGTTGCACATATTTTTTCCCAGCTTGCAATGCATGTTGCACATATTTTTTATCCGGCTCGCGATGCATGCTGCACATATTTTTATCTGGCTCGCGATGCATGCTGCACATATCTTTATCTGGCTCGAGATTCATGTTGCGCATATCTTTATCTGGCTCAAGATTCATGTTGCGCATATCTTTATCTGGCTCATGATGCAAGTTTCACATATCTTTATCTAGTTAACATATCTTTACCTGGCCAGCGATGCATGCTGCACATATCTTTATCTGGCTCGAGATTCATGCTGCGCATATCTTTATTTGGTTTGTGATGCAAGTTGCACATGCTGCACATATCTTTACCTTGGCTATAGATTCATGTTGGGCATATCTTTATCCGGCGCGCGATGTGTGCTGCACATATCTTTACCTGGCTCACGACCTGGCTCGCGATGCGTGCTACAGATATCTTTATCTAGCTCACGGCCTGGCTCGCGATGCATGCTGCAGATATCTTTATCTGGCTCAGGATTCATGCTGCACATATCTTTACCTGGCTCACGGCCTTGCTCACGATGCATGCTGCAGATATCTTTATTTGGCTCACCATGCATGCTGCACATATCTTTACCTGGCTCACGGAGGCCTGGCTTGCGATGCATGCTACAGATCTCTTTATCTGGCTCGTGATGCATGCTGTACATAACTTTACCTGGCTCACGGACTGGCTCGCGATTCATGCTGCAGATATCTTTACCTGGCTCATGATTCATGCTTCAGATAGCTTTATCTGGCTCGTGATTCATCCTGCGCACATCTTTATCTGGCTCGCGATTCATGCTACACATATCTTTATCTGGCTCATAATGTATATTGCACATATCTTTATTTGACTCTTACAAAATAATTCTGCTTCATGTGCACTTTCCATAAAACAGTTACAGGCTCATTGTGAGTCTCACGAATTGTGGTTGCACCAAATGTAGACCAAGACTTGGATGAGAATTGTGCACGGGCCCTGGAGAAAATTGTGTGTGGAAAACACTGGAAAGGGGTAAAGTCTGAAACTGCTGTTTTACCAGCCACAAGCCCAGACAATCTCAAAATGAGAAGTTCTTCGCCTGTATGCAGTGAGTAGAAAAAACTCGGTAAAAGGTCAACTTGCAGAGAAACGTGTACATGCATGTGGAATATACACAGAACAACTCTGCAAATGCTTCAAGTGCACAGAAAATGACTCGCTCCTGGCAGTCGTGCATGCATCTGCAGTGTGCATAGAACAACTCCGCAAATGCTTCAAGTGCACAGAAAATGACTCGCTCCTGGCAGTCGTGCATGCATCTGCAGTGTGCATAGAACAACTCCGCAAATGCTTCAAGTGCACAGAAAATGACTTGCTCCTGGCAGTCGTGCATGCATCTGCAGTGTGCATAGAACAACTCCGCAAATGCTTCAAGTGCACAGAAAATGACTTGCTCCTGGCAGTCGTGCATGCATCTGCAGTGTGCACAGAACAACTCTGCAAATGCTTAACGTGCTCAGAAAATGACTCGCTTCTGGCAGTCGTGCATGCATCTGCAGTGTGCACAGAACAACTCTGCAAATGCTTCACGTGCACAGAAAATGACTCGCTCCTGGCAGTCGTGCATGCATCTGCAGTGTGCATAGAACAACTCCGCAAATGCTTAACGTGCTCAGAAAATGACTCGCTCCTGGCAGTCGTGCATGCATCTGCAGTGTGCATAGAACAACTCCGCAAATGCTTAACGTGCTCAGAAAATGACTCGCTCCTGGCAGTCATGCATGCATCTGCAGTGTGCATAGAACAACTCCGCAAATGCTTAACGTGCTCAGAAAATGACTCGCTCCTGGCAGTCGTGCATGCATCTGCAGTGTGCATAGATCAACTCCGCAAATGCTTAACGTGCTCAGAAAATGACTCGCTCCTGGCAGTCGTGCATGCATCTGCAGTGTGCATAGAACAACTCCGCAAATGCTTCAAGTGCACAGAAAATGACTCGATCCTGGCAGTCGTGCATGCATCTGCAGTGTGCATAGAACAACTCCGCAAATGCTTCAAGTGCACAGAAAATGACTCGCTCCTGGCAGTCGTGCATGCATCTGCAGTGTGCATAGAACAACTCCGCAAATGCTTCAAGTACACAGAAAATGACTCGCTCCTTGCAGTCGTGCATGCATCTGCAGTGTGCATAGAACAACTCCGCAAATGCTTAACGTGCTCAGAAAATGACTCGCTCCTGGCAGTCGTGCATGCATCTGCAGTGTGCATAGAACAACTCCGCAAATGCTTAACGTGCTCAGAAAATGACTCGCTCCTGGCAGTCATGCATGCATCTGCAGTGTGCATAGAACAACTCCGCAAATGCTTAACGTGCTCAGAAAATGACTCGCTCCTGGCAGTCGTGCATGCATCTGCAGTGTGCATAGATCAACTCCGCAAATGCTTAACGTGCTCAGAAAATGACTCGCTCCTGGCAGTCGTGCATGCATCTGCAGTGTGCATAGAACAACTCCGCAAATGCTTCAAGTGCACAGAAAATGACTCGCTCCTGGCAGTCGTGCATGCATCTGCAGTGTGCATAGAACAACTCCGCAAATGCTTCAAGTGCACAGAAAATGACTCGATCCTGGCAGTCGTGCATGCATCTGCAGTGTGCATAGAACAACTCCGCAAATGCTTCAAGTGCACAGAAAATGACTCGCTCCTGGCAGTCGTGCATGCATCTGCAGTGTGCATAGAACAACTCCGCAAATGCTTCAAGTACACAGAAAATGACTCGCTCCTGGCAGTCGTGCATGCATCTGCAGTGTGCATAGAACAACTCCGCAAATGCTTAACGTGCTCAGAAAATGACTCGCTCCTGGCAGTCGTGCATGCATCTGCAGTGTGCATAGAACAACTCCGCAAATGCTTAACGTGCTCAGAAAATGACTCGCTCCTGGCAGTCGTGCATGCATCTGCAGTGTGCATAGAACAACTCCGCAAATGCTTAACGTGCACAGAAAACGACTCGCTCCTGGCAGTCGTGCATGCATCTGCAGTGTGCATAGAACAACTCCGCAAATGCTTAACGTGCACAGAAAATGACTCGCTCCTGGCAGTCGTGCATGCATCTGCAGTGTGCATAGAACAACTCCGCAAATGCTTCAAGTGCACAGAAAATGACTCGCTCCTGGCAGTCGTGCATGCATCTGCAGTGTGCATAGAACAACTCCGCAAATGCTTCAAGTGCACAGAAAATGACTCGCTCCTGGCAGTCGTGCATGTATCTGCAGTGTGCATAGAACAACTCCGCAAATGCTTCAAGTGCACAGAAAATGACTCGCTCCTGGCAGTCGTGCATGCATCTGCAGTGTGCATAGACAACTTCGCAAATGCTTCAAGTGCACAGAAAATGACTCGCTCCTGGCAGTCGTGCATGCATCTGCAGTGTGCACAGAACAACTCTGCAAATGCAAGAAAAAGACTCGCTTCTGGCTGTGTCCCAGCGGTGAGGCAGCCGCTCCATCGTGGTCGGGCACTCGCGCTGCAAGCGCGCGCCATATCCCAGATGTTCATCGTCTACTCCATCTATGGCGCCCTGCTGCTTTCAGAAGTTCCTAAGTGACCCCCTGACCCTTGAGAGGGGAGCCCTGGGACCCGGAGAACAGAAATAGAAGCAATCATTTGAGGCTCTTCGGTGCCTCCGGATGGAGAGAGGTCCCCCCACTCTGGGCCCCTCCTGCCCAAGGCAAACAGAGGCCGCAGGGTTTGGGAATCCCAGAGGGCCCTGGAGGAGACAGAGGAGAGAGAAACGTGATGAAGTGCTCAAGTGCGACGAGGAGGAGTGTTTACACAAACCCTGGGGTGAGTGATGACTCTGGCTGCACGTCTGGCACTTTTAAAGAGATTCCACGCCTGCTCAGGGCTGACCCCCCCACTCCCCCCCACCTACAGCTCCAGGTCTGCAGCAAAGGTTCCCAGGCAGCTGGAAGCAGGGAGCCGTCTGGCCTGCAATGGGGATGTATTTTCGTGTAGTTTATTTATTCTTAAAAGTGCACGTGGATCCCAGAGGGGCGATTGAGCGCAGTATATGGAAGGTGGGGCAGCGGTCAAGTCACACTTATTCAGAAGGGGAGTATGGTCCCTACATGGAAAGAAATGAGATGTCACTCACCAGTCAGGTCAGGAGAATATGGCAGGGGATGTAGTCATGTACTTACTTACATGAGGTCAGGAGTACAGAATGGGGTCTAGAAACATACATAATACATGTCAGTAGAACACAGGATAGGATATAGTCATGTACACACAAGAAGTCAGGAGTGCACAGCATGTGGTCTAGACAAATACATAATACATGTCAGTAGTACACAGGATACAATATAGTCATGTACACACAAGAGGTCAGGAGTGCACAGCATGGGGTCTAGACAAATACATAATACATGTCAGTAGTACACAGGATACAATATAGTCAGACGCACACACTGGGTCTGGAGTATTGAGTTGGGTTATAGTGGTATTTATTTATTTTTTTAATTTTATTTTGATCGTTTTATATAGTGCAAACATGACCCCTGCGGGTATCAGAGCGCTTTACAGGTATAAAGATAGCGGAGCAATAACAACAATAACATCATATTCAGGAAAAATACAGGATAAAGTAGTGATCAGAACGCAGAGGAGATGAACCAATAAGAGCAAAATTAACATTGTCAAGAAAATTGCAGGAAAAAGAACAAAAAAACCCCCAGTTCGATGGTATGCCATAGTCATGCGGAAAATAGAGGAGTCGGGATGGGTATCATAGGCTCAAGGAAGAAATCTGTTCAGAAGGAGTGTTTTGACTTCTTTCTTGAAGGCTACCGTTGAGGGATTCAATCTGATTTCAGGGGGCAAGGAGTTCCAAATTCTTGGAGCAATCCCATAGAAGGAACGGTTGTAGGTTTTCTTTTTACGGAATCTCTGAGGTGTCAGAAGTAAGGAATTGGAGCTTCTGGATGATCTGGAGCCACCAGAGAGTTCTAGTTTCTGAACAAGATAACTAGGGGTATTGAAGTGGAGGGCTTTGTGTGTCATGCAGGCAATTTTTAGCTGGATTCTTGCTTCGTAAGGGAGCCAGCTGAGAGATTTCAGATCGGGGGTGATGTGGTTATTTCTTTTTGAGCCTGTGATGAGCCTAGCAGCAGAGTTGATCGGGGCTCTCAGGGGAGCCAATGTTGATCTGGGCAGTCCAGAGAGGGTTACACTTCCATAGTCTAGCCTGGGAATCACTAGAGCTTGTACTGCATGCTTGAAGTCATTTGTTGGGGGGGGGAGAGTTTAAATTTCCTAAGAATGTTCATTTGGTGATTCGCTCCTTTGATGGAGGCACCACTGATGTGTTTCTGCATGTTGAGGTCCTTGTCGAGAGTTAATCCCAAAGATCTCGCAGAGTCAATGACTTGTGGGATGCAGTTGAGGGCAGTAAGATGTTTCAGCCAGTCTTCAATGGCAGGTGACTGGTTAGGGGGGCGATTAGTAGGAATTGAGTTTTATTTATGTTTAGTTTAAGGTGATTGGAAGCTAGCCAGTTTTGAGTTTTCTGAAGAGTTGTGTTGAGGGAACTGATGTCCTCTTGGGAGGAGACTTTTAGGTATAGTTGGGTATCGTCAGCGTACATATGATAGAGGATGTTGGAGGAACGCAAAATTTCTGTAAGAGGTTCCAAGAACATATTCAAAGGGTCAGGAGTACACAGGAATGATCATGTACATGCAACATATTAGGAGTACATTGTAGGAAGTATAGTCACATATATTAAACAGGTCAGTAGTACATAGAAGGGGATATACTCATGTACATACAATGGGTCAATAGTACGTAGAAGGGGATATACTCATGTACATACAAGTGAGTCAGAAGCACACAGCAGGGGACATACTCATGTACATACAATGGGTCAGTAGTACACAGCAGGGGACATACTCGTGTACATACAATGGGTCAGGACTGCACAGCAGTGGATATACTCAATGTGAGATGTCAGGCCTCATAAACCTTCTCCTTAGTTGCAGTCTGCCATGCCGTCCTCACTGTGAGTCGCGTTGATATCAGGAACCCTGTCAAAGGGAAGAGGAAAGGGTTAAAATTTCGAGACCGGCACCCGCGAGAACACTAAAGGAGAGATGCTTCTTTAAGCAGGAAGTCGAGAAAAACAACAAGGGAACCCTACTCACTTGGAACCAGGGTACTGAAATGATTATCAAAAACAATGGCTCCTGTGGACTAATGGGCAGAAAATCTCAATAAAATAATGCACTATGGCAATGTAATGGGTTATTGTGATGTCAAAAAGAGAAGGAGTCGAACACACCTTAGATTAGTATTTCATTCATAATTCTTGTTTATATAGTTCTTTGAAGCAAAATTACATTCATGACATTTAACAATCAATTGATTGTAGTGAGTGGTGTCCCAGTGAAAAAAAGGAACCTAAACAAATAAACCTAAATAATTTGTGACATATTCGTGACATATATACAAGGTTTCCTATATTTCATGAAAGCGACCATTGAAAGATATATATTATATAAACCACGCTTTTATACAATGATAAGTGCTGGCTTGTAATGATTCGCTTTGAAAAAACTGTCGACGGCGTTTCGACCCTGTGTGCAATGTAGGGTCTCTTCAGGACCTAAGATAGTAGGGACACCTGAAGGAAGGGTTTGCGCAGCCTCGTGTGGAATTTGTGGCACCGTGAGTAAAGTGAAAAGGAAGGATACTCACATGGGACCCGGCCGGGCACCCATGTGAGGGTAGCTGTCGGCTGGCAAAATTCGGTTAGCACAATAGGAGGATTCCGCAGGTATGGAATAGAAGGGCACGGTGAGTGTGCAGATCAAGCACGAGCCGATAGGGTTTTTAAGTAGAAGTAGCAGGCTTCTTCCATGTGTTATGGCTCTTGATAATTATTTAAGACGGCTATGCGCCTCTTTGGGTCGCCAGTTGATAAGTAATGGGGGGTCTTACTCAAGACAGGCAGACAGACAGATGCTGTTCTGCTCCACAGATATCCTTGATGCAGGCACGAACATACTGATTCTTGAGTAAGACCCCCATTACTTATCAACTGGCGACACAAAGAGGCGCATAGCCGTCTTAAATAATTATCAAGAGCCATAACACATGGAAGAAGCCTGCTACTTCTACTTAAAAACCCTATCGGCTCGTGCTTGATCTGCACACTCACCGTGCCCTTCTATTCCATACCTGCGGAATCCTCCTATTGTGCTAACCGAATTTTGCCAGCCGACAGCTACCCTCACATGGGTGCCCGGCCGGGTCCCATGTGAGTATCCTTCCTTTTCACTTTACTCACGGTGCCACAAATTCCACACGAGGCTGCGCAATCCCTTCCTTCAGGTGTCCCTACTATCTTAGGTCCTGAAGAGACCCTACATTGCACACAGGGTCGAAACGCCGTCGACAGTTTTTTCAAAGCGAATCATTACAAGCCAGCACTTATCATTGTATAAAAGCGTGGTTTATATAATATATATCTTTCAATGGTCGCTTTCATGAAATATAGGAAACCTTGTATATATGTCACGAATATGTCACAAATTATTTAGGTTTATTTGTTTAGGTTCCTTTTTTCACTGGGACACCACTCACTACAATCAATTGATTGTTAAATGTCATGAATGTAATTTTGCTTCAAAGAACTATATAAACAAGAATTATGAATGAAATACTAATCTAAGGTGTGTTCGACTCCTTCTCTTTTTGACATCACAATAACCCATTACATTGCCATAGTGCGTTATTTTATTGAGATTTTCTTGCCATTAGTCCACAGGAGCCATTGTTTTTGATAATCTTTAAGCAGGAAGGCGGAGCTTTAGCACGGAGGGACCAATCAGAAGAAGATCTACGGGACGGAAAGGAGGCTTCAGGACAGGAAAAGGAGTCGAGCAGGACGGAAAAGGACACATGACGCGGAGAGAGCGAACCGGTACTCGTGGGGAGAAGCTGCAGCTTGGGCGTGTCGGAGCGAAGGAGGAGACCGGCAAAGCAGGACGCGGTAGGAGAACGCTGTCCTCAAGGAGAAGACCCAGGACCAAGAATCGGAGATCGAGCCACCCCGTAGTTCGAGGAGGAGAAGAGTCCTTAGACCTGGTGCAAGGACTGGTGGTCTGCTCCAGAGGACGCTGGAGAGCAGCCGCAACTCAGAAGAGTTGTGTCGTTGCGGGAGAATTCTGGGGGCACCAGAGTTGCAAAGGAATTGAGTTTTTTATTTTCCATGGTATTCACATCACGTGTGTTATCCCATTCGGCACTATCAATACCAGGTGTCACCGGGTGAATTTTAACAATACTGAGAGAGTGAACCTCATGAGACCAGTCCCAGGTATTTGACCTGGATTATGCTTTTCATTGCTAGAGTGCGAATCAAATAAGTCTATACCTATAGGAAAAGTGAAGCCATTGGTGCCTTACCCCGAAAATGGGACAACCAAGGCAATCCCACTGACCCTAATTGGAGGAGTATATTCCTCTTATTATTTTTCACTTTTGTTTCTTTGCACATTCCTTTTCCAGCCTTGAGCACACTGGGGTGTGGTGACTGATCGTCATTATTCCTGCCCTGAATACATACTTACCGCTGTTTTCTTTCTCCGAGATTCCGGGTCCCTCCCCTCACACAGAAGAACTGCGAAAAAAGAAAGACAAGAACGTTAATCACAATCATGGCCTGGAGAAGAAATATCCATATAATTTGTTTTCTATATATCAAGATTGAAATAAAAGACATCATTGCCAGGCAAACCCAGCCTCCTCGTCTATACATCCGCCCTAGCCTCTTACAAGTGGTGTCAGAAGTGGGATCAGGAAGTATGGAGGCTGTGGTCAGTAGTATAGCAGAAAGTCATGAGAAATTGGAACGAGTCATGGAAAAATGGCCTGCCAACCGATGGGGCCAATATCTGGGCCCCTTGTTGACAGGAGATTTCAAGTCTGCTTACCAGGCCTCAAAGCCACAAGAAACCACTCCATATGCAGACATTAAGAGAAATATCCTTGAAAGATTGGGGGTGGATGACGCGGCCAATCAGATGAAGTTACGTCATATTCAGGAAGGGCCCCAGGAAACCCCTAGGGCTCTATACTTTCGCGTTAAAGACATGACTGACCGATGGTTATAACCTCATACTGCAACCAAAGAAGAAATACTTGAGAAAATATATATTGAGCAGACCTCAACTCCCTTAATCCCCCGGTACAGAAGAAGGTTCGGCAACACACACAGTTAACTCTGGAGAGGGCTGTGGAAATAGCCAGTGTGTACAGTTGAGTCCAGGAGTTACAAAAAGGAGGGAAGAAACGAACTGGAGACGTCTGCCGCCTGGACCAAGCTGTCATCCCCACCCTCTTCCACAGAAGAAACCCAAAACGGTGACCTTACTCCCTGGATCGATAATCAGACCTACCCCACCAGGTCCTCAATGCTTCCAGTGTGGTGGGTATGGTCACATTGCCAGGTTCTGTCACCAAAAGGAAGAGCCAATGGAGAACGGAATGGTCCGCTCACTGTATTGCACCCCGCCTGAGACCAAAACCCCCTATCACTGCGACCTGTCTTTAAATGGCGTATCTGTCACCTCCTTGGTGGATACTGGATGTTTACAAAGCATGATGCGGCCACAGGAACTCCCAAACGGAATCCCTGATACCGATGGAACCAGTAATATACAGTGTGTTCACAGAGACAGCAAGAGGTATCCCCTAGCAGAAGAGAGAAGCCAACATCAGGACCACCCTGTAGTACCCCTGAAAATGGGATTCATTCCAAGACTACCAGAGCCTTTGATTGTGGGTAATGATTACCCCCACCTTGACTCCCTGGTGCAGGAGACTTGGAAGAAGGGTGGTGATTGGTGAAGTTTGGCTTCTTTTTCCCAAGCTGATGATCATGAACGGCCCTTAGTCAAGAATAAGAAAAGCAAAAGACAGCGACGAGAAGAAAAAACAGCCCCTCAGAGGGTCTTCCCCATAAAAACGTATGCATTTTTTTGAGATACCGACTGCAATTTCAGGGCTGTTCAGAAGGATGATACCACCTTTCGAGAGGCCAGGCGTATTGCGTCTCATCAAGAAAACCCTGCCAAAGTAGGCCCCCAATATTTCATACACAACGGGCTGTTATATAGGAAGGAGAGTAATAAGGAACCTCAGCAATTGCTAGGTCCCACACCTTTTCGGGATAAAATCCTATTCCTCTTAGGGGGACACTTCAGTACGGAAGACATAGAAGAACTGCGGAAAGAGAAAGACAAGAACGTTAATCACAATCATCCTCTGGAGAAGAAATATACATATAATTTGTTTTCTATACATCAATATTGAAATAAAAGACATCATTGCCAAGCAAACCCAGCCTCCGCGTCTATACATCCGTCCTAGCCTCTTACACTCATGTTCATACAATGGGTCTGGAGTACACAGCAGGGGATATACTCATGTACATACAATGAAAGGGTCAGGAGTGCACAGAGAGGGACATACTCATGTTCACACAATGGGTGAGGAGTACAAAGCAGACAAGTGATATACTCATGCCCATACAATGGGTCAGGGGTACACAGCAGGGGACATACTAATGTATGTACAATGGGTCGGGAGCACACAGCAGGGGACTTACTCATGTACATACAATGGGTGAGGAGTACAAAGCAGACAGGTGATATACTCATGTTCATACAATGGGTCAGGAGTACGAAGCAGACAGGTGATATACCCATGCACATACAATGGGTCAGTAGTACACAGCAGGGGACATACTCATGTACATACAATGGGTCATGAGTACACAGCAGGGGATATACTCATGTTCATACAATGGGTCAGGAGTACAAAGCAGACAGGTGATATACTCATGTTCATACAATGGGTCAGGAGTACAAAGTAGACAGGTGATATACCCATGTTCATACAATGGGTGAGGAGTACAAAGTAGACAGGTGATATACTCATGCACATACAATGGGTCAGTAGTACACAGCAGGGGACATACTCATGTACATACAATGGGTCATGAGTACACAGCAGGGGACATACTCATGTACATACAATGGGTCAGGAGTACAAAGTAGACAGGTGATATACTCATGCACATACAATGGGTCAGTAGTACACAGCAGGGGACATACTCATGTACATACAATGGGTCATGAGTACACAGCAGGGGACATACTCATGTACATACAATGGGTCAGGAGTACAAAGCAGACAGGTGATATACTCATGTTCATACAATGGGTCAGTAGTACACAGCAGGGGACATACTCATGTACATACAATGGGTCAGGAGTACAAAGCAGACAGGTGATATACTCATGTTCATACAATGGGTGAGGAGTACAAAGCAGACAGGTGATATACTCATGCCCATACAATGGGTGAGGAGTACAAAGTAGACAGGTGATATACTCATGTTCATACAATGGGTCAGTAGTACACAGCAGGGGACATACTCATGTACATACAATGGGTCAGGAGTACACAGCAGGGGACATACTCATGTTCATACAATGGGTCAGTAGTACACAGCAGGGGACATACTCAGGTACATACAATGGGTCAGGAGTACAAAGCAGACAGGTGATATACTCATGTTCATACAAAGGCTCGGTAGTACACAGCAGGGGAAATACTCATGTACATACAATTGGTCAATAGTACACAGCAGGGGACATACTCAAGTACATGCAATGGGTCAGTAGTACAGACCGGGGGTATACTCACGTACATACATTGGGTCAGTAGTACACAGCGAAGTATATACTCATGTACATACAATGGGTCAGGAGTACAAAGCAGACAGGGGATATACTCATGTTCATACAAAGGGTCGGTAGTACCCAGCAGGGGGCATACTCACGTACATGCAATGGCTCAGCAGTACAGACCGGGGGTATACTCACGTATATACATTGGGTCAGTAGTACACAGCGGAGGATATACTCATGTACATACAATGGGTCAGGAGTACAAAGCAGACAGGGGATATACTCATGTTCATACAAAGGGTCGTAGTACCGAGCAGGGGCATACTCACGTACATGCAGTGGGTCAGCAGTACAGACCGTGGGTATACTCACATACATACATTGGGTCAGTAGTACACAGCGAAGGATATACTCATGTACATACAATGGGTCTTTAGTACACGGTAGGGGATATGCTCATGTACATACAATGGGACAGGAGTACAGCGCAGCGGATATACTCATGTACATACAATGGGTCAGTAGTTCACATCAGGGGATATACTCATGTACATACAATGGGTCGGTAGTACACAGTGGGGGATATACTCATGCACAACGGGGGTTATACTCGTTCATACAACGGGTCAGGAGTACACAGCGGGGGACATCCTCATGTTCATACAACTGGTCAGTAGTACACAGCAGGGGACACACTCATGTACATACAATGGGTCGAGAGTACACAGCAGGGTATATACTCATGTATGTACAATGGGTCGGGAGCACACAGCAGGGGATTTACTCATATTCATTCAATGGGTCGGGAGTACACAGCAGGGGACTTACTCATGCACATACGGTGGGTCAGGCATACACAGCAGGGGATATACTCATGTACATTGTCGTGTAGATCCTATAATACCCCTGCAGGACCTGCGCGTTTGGATAACATATACTGTGGGCTTGGTGTTAGACTGACTCTGTGCACCCCCACCGCGTATGTTAGCCGGATTTGCATTAGCTAGCTCACAGTGCCACTAGAATCTCCTCTTATCGGGGAGAGATTAGTTTCTGGCAACCTTAGATCATGACAACCCTAATTCCTCAGAATCATGGAAACAATGTACTACCTTTCGCTCAGTCACTCGTGCTTACGTATTCGGTTTGTCTCAGAGAGATACACAGAATAAACAGTCTGGGCGTTTCAATAAGTATTTATTGAACAGTTGTTATTCTAGTGTAAAATATATGTGCTGCAGTAATCAGCAGACAATAGCAGAGATATATTATCAGAAGTACGATCAAAGTGAAAGGATAGAACAGTTCTACCATAGTGCAATAATCATGAATACATACATGAATATAAAAAACATTATGCAAGTGCGCGTACTCCTACGATGCCTAACTAGATGTACCTGAGTGTACCTAGCATATGTGTAGGTCTAAAAACCTAAGAGCCAAGAATCCCTCTAGGATTTAGTCGAACCCCCATACCTGAATAGAGAGAGTGTGGGACCCCGTCCTGGTCTCGAGTTGGACACCCCGCAAGGGCTGTGTTAGACCGCTGTCAGCTGGAGCTGGAGCGACTGCATGCAGGAGCCTCAGCGTCTCTGGTCAGTGTGTCAGCATGGAAGTCTTGGTTCCCTCTGTCTTACCTTGGCAAGATGTGGTGTATTTATACCCTAAAGTGTCTCGTCCCTCAGTATGGTTTGTATTGGTCTTTGTTGGACATGAGGAAGACGTCAGGGGTGAACTTTGTACATACATATTATGCGGGAGATGTAGCTGGTGAATGCTCATGCATAATTTATGAGTACTTTGTAGGCCTGTGTTCTGGAAAGACCGTGCAGTGTTCTAACCACAGACTAGATAACGTTCAGCCCTCAGAGCTCGTTGTGTACGGTAAGGAACTAATGTAGGTGAAAGATCATGCCTATATTAGGAGCCATGACCATAATAGGGCATGTACGAGTATGACCATAATAGGGCATATACGAGTATGACCATAATAGGGCATATACGAGTATGACCATAATAGGGCATATACGAGTATTTCTACATTATGGCATATATGAACGGGTCTACATTATGGCCTATATACGAAATATAACACCCACTCCACTTCCGAATTGGATGACAATGACCATACTTAAAATCTGGACAATTTAAAAATATTCACTTAAAAAACAGCTAAAACATGGGTTTTAAAAAGACTATAAAAAGTTAAAAAGTTAAAAAATATCTATTACTTAGTTACCACTTGAAAAAGTCAATTCTGTCCCATTCATAAAAGTTGCATCACTATAAGCTGAAGAAGGCCACGCTTTTCCAAGTAAAAGGTGTCAATTTAGGAAATGTTCCAAATTTTGTTCGTTTATTTATGAAACGAAGTGGAGAAGCCGAATTCTTTCCCAGGACACGATGAGCCAATTCAAGATTAAGTGTCCTGGCTGGGAGATACAGCATTATCGGTGTTAGCTACTGCAGACGACAAATCCAACGCTTCACAGAGAACGTCAATCGCACATAGATGGAATTCGGCACTGCCAACAGTCGTTGCTGCGGCAGCTTGTGCAGCAGTTGTTACCTTGGTGCCTGTGGAGGAGCCACCTAACCCAGCAAGAGCAAACGGCACCTGTGGATTCTCAAGGAATGCATTCATCAGAATTGGAAGACGTTGGGGACAATGCAGAGCATGGGCCTTTAGGGGGTCCAGCATAGCATCTAGGTCCAGTGGCGTATCCGATGGAAACGTTAGACAGAGATCCAACGTGCATTCTTCTCCGCAGAACAGGCATCGAAGAACAGGTAAGATGCAGTCCACCCAGACTGGTCTAAACGATAGAAACCAAGAGGCGTTCAGTTCTCTTAGGCAAGGTATGCCCAGAAGCTGCACCATGCGTTCACGATATTTCCGTTCCATGAGCGTGTTCGCCACTTCCTCGGAAATGGGGCCGTCCATTGCGTAGCAGTAATATTACAATCAGGACTCCTGCAATTTGGAACAGGATAAGCAGGAGACCTCCAAAGATGCTTCCCAATACGGAGTGTATAAAATTTGGGATTACTCCGAGGACTGTCTGAAAGGTGCTTAATAGTCCTGACCCTATGGTCTTAAATAGGTGTACAATACTGCTCGTATCAGACATGTTAAAGATACGACCCACCATTTCTGCAAAATGAAAGGGGCAGTTTGTACGTATAAGCGCTTGTATCTCAGTCGAGGTCCTTGCAACTTGAAGTTCAAAGATTTCTCGAGCGGAGGTTAAGGGCACGGGTTGCTGTAAAAGCATGGCTTTCAGTCTGCTCAAAGTATCAAATTGTATAAAGGAAACATTCAACGAAGGCTATAACGGCGCCTCCCTGACTGTGTTCAGTGGTGGAAACAATACTTGCATACAGCAAGTAACCCTGGAGTTAACAGTGACCAGATAGGCCTGCCTGCCTCTGCTCAAGGCAATATTGAAACTGAAACGTAGTGACCGGCAGAGTGATTTGGTCATGAACTAGCCATTCTGTTGATGGTGATTCGGCTACAGTGAATGGTAACCTTTCCAGTTTCTCAATATGCAGCATTGTATATTTGGCTCCCCTCTGTGCCATTTCTGTCTGTTTATCTGTTAGATTGTATTCTGAGAACAGAGACATGGTGTTTATAAAACACCAGGGCACGTAGCCTGCACGCAAAGATTGCAGCGTCCAGCTCAACATCATAATAGAACGTAGCTGAGATTGCCCGTGTTGTAACAAGGCCAGATCTTGTTCTAATATGTCGATTGCCGAGGACACAATGTTGCCTAAGGAGTAAATCCTGGAGTTCAAAGTTGTTAACCCATTATCCACTACAGCTAATGCCTTCTCTAAGTTAATACGGTCTATTTCCCGTATTCTTTCTGCGGCCTCCTGTTGGGATATTTTCCAGTTTTCATTATAAAAGGCATAAAGGCCAGCATATATGAAACGTTTCTGACGTGGTTTCCTCGGGCCTAGTAAAAAATCCCTAAGGTCTACATCAGGTGTGAGTAAGGTCAAGTGATGTTTAACTTCTGTGAGTGTTGAGGTCTCTAGCCAATCAAGGCACAACTTCCCAACACTATAGGATGGCACTACCCCTGGGTGTTTTCTTTGTACATAGCGAGGATCTGGCATATGGATACTAAATCCCTCGGGTGTACCTAGGAATCTCTGTTGACAAGTGTTCGTGTCATGGGCCAAATCAGCCATCCTGTCCAATTGGGATCTGACCTATTGTACTGGAGAATGTCATCTAATCTTACCCCATGTGTAGTTGAATTCTGCCCCCCACCCATCTGTGATGGTGTTGGAAACCCAGGTGTGTTCATTTCCTTGTTCTTAGCTAGTCCAAGACAGGATGTCTGTTGCACCGTTTCATTCAGAAATATTATCTGCTGTGGAATGAGGCATGCTCTAAAAAGCGCTTCTGTTCCCTGGACTTGCCAGTCCCTAGAACCCCAGATTGATTTTGAATCTATAGTGTTAGTCCGTTTTTATATAGCGCAGCTACTCACCCTTACGGGTCTCAAGGCGCTGGGGGCCGTCGTGGAAATTAAGTGAGCTATTGCCCAGAGTCACATGGTGCTGAGCTGAGCTGCCGCCGGAGCCGGGGATCGAACCGTGAACCCTGTGCTCCGAAGTCAGCTGCCCTGGTCGAAACCCTGTGTAGACAACTGGGCCATAAAGGAAGCAGAGTAAATCTGTTTGGTGTTTGTCAACAATAATTTTCTGTGCTGATGTTGTTGCCACTTTGTAATAAAATGACTTCGGGTCAGATGTGTTGAACCCTGAAAAGTATGTGAATTTCTGTGCAAATGTTTGCGACCTACCTTTTGGAGGAGTTGGGCAGTGTTCCCACTGGTGGTATTCAAATACATTTCTAGGTGTTATAGATTTGTGCAAGAAATGATGACCATAATGTTGGTAACAGTACAATGTATCGTAGTCTGAAGTACCTTCTAACATTTCATTGTTCGGAAATGCTGCAGTTTTTTCTAAATCAGACATTAAATTATTTACAGTTTCAGTGTCCCAATCATCAGAAAATGTACTGGAGGTAATGATATCATTTAAAGAAATTTTAAATACATGTTTAAGCTTTAAAAGTTCAGTCGGACCGAATATATCAATCTTGTCCCATACTATACCGTCCGGTATAGGAACTGCTGTGATGTTCACTGAAGACAAGTCTCTTGGTTCGCGATGTGAAGACTGGTGTGGTTTTAAAATCAAATTGACTCTTTGGGCTGTAGAGCTTTGCTGGAGGTATCGTCCATTAATAAGCATGCTAAAAGTTATTATTAAACCTAGCCAGAAAATAAAAAATAAAATCCCAGTGATAAAAATAAAATCCCAGAATCCCGGTTTTTAACAAGACTAAATAAAAAGAAGAACTTTTTTGGACTACAAGCGCGTCTCTTGTTTGACTTCTATCAAGTGCACCTTCCTTTTGTGTGGACAGACAAGAGGAGCGTACAAAGTCCAGAGACACGCAACGCGCTGCGGACTACGCACCTAAAAAAGAAGATAAACAAAAACCTCAGTTCAAAAAGAAGAAGGTAGCAGGTCTCAAGATCAGACATGCCCAGAATTCTGAGGACACAGCTTCTGAATGGGGAATGGGCTCTGACGATGCTAGACAGCGCGGCAGAAGTAACCATAGCTCGCCAGAACCTGAAGGAATTTCTGGTGACAGCAGAGTTGAGTGAGTATATCACGGTGGAAACACCTGATACTCGGGTAAGTGTCCCACATAAGTTACATGAGATAACACTCCGGATGGAGGGGGACAAGCCCAGGAAAGTTAGAGGTCTATTTTGGGAAAATTTGTCATCTGGATATGACATCCTATTAGCAGAGCAAGACTGGCCGCCAGCATTCGTCATGGAGTGCCCAAAGGGAGAAAAGGTAATTTTTCCAGCATTTTCCGACCTCGTTCCCATACATTTAAAACATGCATATGCGCAGGAGTGGGCGGTTGCCCTAGCTCCAGCATTGTACAAAAATCATGCTGGTTGGGATGAGGATTCAACCCACCACGTGATCCCGTTAAAAGTTTCCCCAAATGCTCAAAGGCAATACCCTATAAAGCAGGAAGCTAAAAAACAAGTCAGGGAGATCCTAGATCAACTTGAATACCAGGGGGTGATAGAAAAGTGCACCTCACCAATGAACAATCCTTTGTTCCTGTAGCCAAACCTGACAACACATATCATCTAGTTTTAGATTACAGACATTTAAACACCTGCACAAAGACATTTGCAGTTCAAAATGCACACAGTGCCGCATTAATGAATAACATTGTGCGACAAAAATACAAAACAACACTTGATATCTCAAATGGATTTTTCTGCCAAAATATAGCGCCTGAAAGCAGGTATTTGACCGCATTCTCAGCGCTCGGGTCTCAACGACAATTTTGTCGACTCCCCCAAGGGTATAAGAATAGCCCGGGGTTGTTTTCAGCAAGGGTAACAGAGTTACTCCAAAATTTGGATGAAGAAGCATTGTCCTATGTGGATGA
Organism: Calotriton arnoldi; assembly: GCA_963921515.1. Classification (NCBI taxonomy): domain Eukaryota; kingdom Metazoa; phylum Chordata; class Amphibia; order Caudata; family Salamandridae; genus Calotriton; species Calotriton arnoldi. The sequence continues at coordinate 2,352,654 of CAWUFW010002044.1, forward strand.
TATTTATCTGACGGACGATGACTTACCGAGGCACTTGACCAGGGTGAGAACCATTATTATGGGATTCGCCTCTGAGGGCTATAAATTTAATTTAAAAAAATCAAACATTGCCCATCTCAATGTCCTATTTTTAGGGTATGAGCTGTCAAGTGAAGGAAAAAGCCTAGCAGCTAACTTTTTAGAAAAGTGTGCGCTGCTCCAACCTCCAAAATCATTAAAGAATTTACAATCAATTCTGGGATTCCTAAATTTTAGTCGAACCACATTTTGGATTACACAGAAAGAGTAAAACCTTTCTACGACTTAATAAAACCTGATTTTTCGGTCAGACAATGGACACAGGAACATACAAATATCCTACGTTCACTACAGGAAGACATGATAGCTTCAAAACATTTACAGACACGCGTAAACGTACGCAACTTAGTGATCCGAGTAATAGCGGATCAATGCGGGTACACTTATTTAACTTTCAATGAAGGCGAAACGGTACCAATCGCATACAAATCACACCTGTACACAAACGCAGAGATGCGTTTCACTTCAACAGAGAAAATCCTGACAGCAGTGCAGACCGCTGTAGCAAGAGAAAGAGCTCTGGCTCAGGGTAAACGCATAATTGTCGTGACCCCAGTACCAGCTTTAGAAGCTGTTACAAAGGCTAGCATTCCAAATGCGAAAGCCTTACATCCCAGATGGATACAATGGGCTAATTCTCTTACTGCAATGGATGTTGAATACAGATTTGATCCAAGTTTAAAAACACAAGCATTTCTGCAATACGAACAAGAATATCATCTACCAAATGAGATTTTGCCTCTAGATCAGCATGAATACATTATTTACACTGACGGATCTGCTCAACCGGCCATAGGGAGTAAGCAAGCTTACAGCGCGGCGTGTGCAATCGTTAAAGGTTGCATGCGCGATGGAAAGTTCCATCCCAGTAGCACTAAAACGCAATCTCTAGGAGACTACACGGCTCAGTTAGCAGAATTAAAAGCACTGATATTGGCACTTGTAAATACGGAACACGAATTCCCCACACTAATTGTGTGTGATTCCTTTTACTGTGTACAGTCATACAATGAATATTTACATCATTGGGAACAAAACGGGTTTAAAGACGCAAAAGGTGGCACAATTAAGGATAAAATGCTATGGGAACAGGTAGTGGAGTTGAGAAACGAACTACCAAGGGCTCACGTGATACATACACTGAGTCATCAGCGTGATGGCGTTCACGTTGAAGGGAATTCATTGGCTGATGAAGCCGCAAAGGGGGCTGTACGCACAGCGTCCGTAGCTGCAATCACTCGTTCAAAAACGAGAATAGACGGCGAGATTTTGGTAGCTGTCAATGCTTCACGCAAAGGCAGCACAGCAGTACCTAAAAAATTTCCACAAAGTACTCCTACAAGTTAGATGCACAAAACATTCCATATGCTCAGATTCCTGGAGTGGGGGATAGAGTAATACCAAATATGGATCGTAGGCAAGGCTTAATTGTGGCAGCACACGAAGGGAAAGGTTCTGTACATAAGGGACTTAGGGAGACTGTGTTTCTTCTTTGAAACAACGCTACTGGTGGCCCATGATGAGAAGGCAGATTAGAGACTATGTCTGGAACTGCGACATCTGCAAGCAGATGGAAGGGTCCACCGCAACACGTCCAGTACAGATACCATTATTATACAGCATTAGGTTGTCCGTTCATGTACGTCCAGCTCAAGTTTCCTCAAGCTCTGGCCTCAGCGCTCGGCTGACGCTCGAACTGTTATAAAAGATTTGCGAGTCTTTATTGGCACATACGCAGTTGGCACGTTACATTCTGACCGTGGTCCGGCGTTTAGCTCTCGGGCTTACAAAGAGGCCATGGAAGGAATGGGCGTAGCATTGTGGTACTCCTCTCCATACCATCCCGAGGGAAATTCTGTTGTGGAGAGGAAAAACTGTGACTTAAAGCAATCTTTAACAGCTAGGGTATTAGGCAAAGGCGGTAGATGGGTCGATCACCTTTATGGGGTACAACGAGCAATTAACAATCAGCCAAGAAGCTCTCTAGGGGGTGTCACTCCTTACGAAGTCCTATTTGGGACAAGTATGTGGGTACCTGATCTTGATTGTGAAGGCACAGTGGCGGATGAAAAACCATTTGATATCCATGATCGTTTGGCTGTTTTACAGGATCTAAATGAATCCAGAACACAACAAAGTAACGTGCTCCAGAAACAGACCACCACTGAGGAAGTCAAGGCAGTAATGGCAAGACCTGTCTGGATCCCAAAAGTCGGGGATCTGGTCAGAGAGAAGATTGCAGACAAGAAAGAATTTGGGCCATCCTACAGAAAGCCTGTACCGGTCCTAGCAATCCAAGGCACAAGAACTGTACTTCTGCTGCCTCTTGCCTGGAAAAAGGAGAAAAGATTTGTCTCAATTGACTTAATCAAACCACACTATGTGGCCGATACTAAACAGTAGGCCTCGTGGACTCCACAGTAGCAGACGCCCTCCTCTCGCTACAATCCAAGAAGTCCAGACAGAAAGACTCATCACGTTTGAAGAGCCACCTGTACAGAATGAAGGACTAAGCAACAATGCTATGGAACTCGTTCCACTTCAACAAGAAATTCATCTTCAAAATGAAAATCAACTTAACAACCAAGTTGCAATCAGACCGACTACAGACGTCTACGTCAACGTGCCTCGTCAAGAGCAAAATCCGATTTCAACAAATCCCGATGCAATTCCAACAATTGATCGAACTGCTTCTGGCTATTTCATGAACTTTGATACGTTTTCACTGGACCCAAGTGAGCCGGAAACGACGCCAGCCAAAAAATCACTCAAACAGAAACTCAATTACTTTTTGAACTTTTTTAGAAAGATTTACCTGGTGTCACCTTGGATTGAACTATGGTTTCTACCTTGGATCACCAGGTAGAAACATGGACTCGTACGTGTAAGAACACCCCGGGTGTTCTTACACGTACGAGTCCATGTTTCTACCTGGTGATCATTATTGGATTATAATTTTACTTTAGAATCTGTTTAAAGAAACTTTGGAAGTACTGCTCGAATTTTTGTGAGTCTTCCTGAAATTTGTTGCTTGACCCAGAATCACGTGGATCATTTAAACTGATTGAATCTAACATATGCTTGTAAACGCCTGTATCTGACCGACCGCGAAACATTCCAGATTTCCATATATTAATTGATATTTCTAGAAAGCCCTGACGAAGTTCCCGTGGCACTAGGGAACGAAACGCGTTGGCTGTGTGCCGGTTTTTAACAAGACTAAATAAAAAGAAGAACTTTTTTGGACTACAAGCGCGTCTCTTGTTTGACTTCTATCAAGTGCACCTTCCTTTTGTGTGGACTTTTATACTAAATTGGCATCTTTCAACGGCGGATGCTGGGAGTTGTTGCACTTATCTTTTGACTTATGAAACTAGTGGAATTGTAGTGCTTGACCTTCATCAGCTGATGTGTCCTTTATTGTTTTTTGTAGCTCCTCTTGTCTGTGTTCTGACCGTCCTTCCCTCTCGGAGTTTCTTGACGAACCCTGAAAGGAACGAGAGGTACGTGTATCGGTATCCTGATACCTGTCAGGTTTTTTAATTTTATCCCTATTCCTGAGGTTATACCTCCTTTCAGAGGGCTCCTGTTGAGGAGACCAGCCTCGGGATTGAGATCTACTGTCTTTAGACTTTTGTTGTTTTTTATTTTCCCACTTCTTTTTAGAAGAAGTAGGTGTCTGCTTTGTAGTGTCCTTTTCAGGACTACCCACCAGTTGTGGTTTTAATGCCTTCCCACCTAGACTGTCTCTGCCTAATTCTGCATATGCAGTTTCTATGATTTTGGGTAGTTCGTGTTGCTGATCTACTGGACCGAACTCCCTAAGGCGTTGGCGGATCGCCACTGAAGCTGCTTCCCCCTTAATGTTAGCTAGTATTATGGCTGATACCTGATTGAAGTTGTTTAGTAACTTCATCCCTAAGTTAAGGGCAGGCTCTGCTCCGTACTCATTTTGTATCTGTCTCAATACGTCAGGTACTACTGCTAATGACGGGATTCCATGTGTTCTGGTATATATGGCAGCAAAGACTGAACCCCAAGAGGTGCAATCCTCTACTTGTTGTGTGATCCCCAAGGGCAAGCAGATTGTGAGAATTCTGTGTTTTTCATAGGTGGTAGTATTCGGGAATACTGCCTCAAGCTGAGTTATTTTCTGAGCTATCCAGAATGGGATTTGTTCACGTTTTGCGGGCATTTTGCCCATTACCGCGTGTAATGTTTGAGGAGTAATTTTATTTCCTGTACCCTGAGCTGGAGTACTATTTGCTGCACCTGGTGCAGGTTGGATTGTTAAAGTCCTCATGATGAATTGTGTCAGGTTTCTGTAGATTTTAATTAAATATCTGTGTTGTACGAGTAATTCTGGCTGTGGCATTGCTCCAATGTCAGGATGCGGTGTGTAAGCCGCTAGTATTGGCCATGTGGCCCCGTCTCCTCCGAGCGGGCCTAATCTTACTCTTCCTCGTACGTGGGGTAGGGCGCCATTAAACCAGTAATGATGTTCCTGGTAAGTGAGTGGAATCTCTATGTCCTCAAACGGGGCATATTCCTGTGGTGCATCTCCTTTTATATAGTAGTGAAATGTCTTTGTTATGGCATTTGCTGCTGGGAATGTAACCCATGAATAGAACACCTCTGTTTTCTTTGATTCGTGTGCCTCAATCACGAAAACTACCAAGCCACCCTTAGCTTGTTAGCCATTTTCAAGTAGTCTTAGGGTGACTGTCATTCCAAATTTTGGTGCAATCTGTATTGCATCCTCAGGATCTTCTCCTCCTTCTAAAAGGAAGAGGTCAACTCTCTGGTCCCCTGCCTCGGAATCAGGCATGTTTAGAGGAAGAAGTTGAGGTGCACAATTTAGGAACTAAATGTCCTTCAAGCTTGATTAACCAACAGCCGATAAATAGGATATTTCGCCTACTCAGCTGTGGCGGAGTTTGTGCCCACCCACTCCAGACGTCTCTGGGGTTTTGTGAGTAGGTTCTCTGAGAATAGCACGACTGAACTACTCAGATTCTACTGTTAAATAAGTACCCAACCAACGTTGGCGGCGCCATGTCGTGTAGTTCCTATAGTACCCCTGCAGGACCTGCGCGTTTGGATAACATATACTGTGGGCTTGGTGTTAGACTGACTCTGTGCACCCCCACCGCGTATGTTAGCCGGATTTGCATTAGCAAGCTCACAGTGCCACTAGAATCTCCTCTTATCGGGGAGAGATTAGTTTCTGGCAACCTTAGATCATGACAACCCTAAGTCCTCAGAATCGTGGAAACAATGTACTACCTTTCGCTCAGTCACTCGTGCTTACGTATTCGGTTTGTCTCAGAGAGTTACACAGAATAAACAGTCTGGGCATTTCAATAAGTATTTATTGAACAGTTGTTATTCTAGTGTAAAATATATGTGCTGCAGCAATCAGCAGACAATAGCAGAGATATATTATCAGCAGTACGATCAAAGTGAAAGGATAGAACAGTTCTACCATAGTGCAATAATCATGAATACATACATGAATATAAAAAACATTATGCAAGTGCGCGTACTCCTACGATGCCTAACTAGATGTACCTGAGTGTACCTAGCATATGTGTAGGTCTAAAAACCTAAGAGCCAAGAATCCCTCTAGGATTTAGTCGAACCCCCATACCTGAATAGAGAGAGTGTGGGACCCTGTCCTGGTCTCGAGTTGGACACCCTGCAAGGGCTGTGTTAGACCGCTGTCAGCTGGAGCGACTGCATGCAGGAGCCTCAGCGTCTCTGGTCAGTGTGTCAGCATGGAAGTCTCGGTTCCCTCTGTCTTACCGTGGCAAGATGTGGTGTATTTATACCCTAAAGTGTCTCGTCCCTCAGTATGGTTTGTATTGGTCTTTGTTGGACATGAGGAAGACGTCAGGGGTGAACTTTGTACATACATATTATGCGGGAGATGTAGCTGGTGAATGCTCATGCATAATTTATGAGTACATTGTAGGCCTGTGTTCTGGAAAGACCTTGCAGTGTTCTAACCACAGACTAGATAACGTTCAGCCCTCAGAGCTCGTTGTGTACAGTAAGGAACTAATGTAGGTGAAAGATCATGCCTATATTAGGAGCCATGACCATAATAGGGCATGTACGAGTATTGTAGGAGAGTAGGATCTGCTTCTTATAGTTACCCCCACTTTTTGCTGATGTTTCACTGTTTTTCAACTTAGCCAGACTGAGGCCCTGCTAATCAGGACCCCAGTCTATCTGCTTTCTACTCTAAATTGATTGTAGGTACTTTAGGTACCCTCCTGATTGGATTCTGGGGTACCCTTATAAGCCCTAGTATATGGTATACTATATACCCAGGGCATAGGTACCCCAGAGGCCTACCAGGGGCTGCAGCATGTATTGTGCCACCCCTGGGAAGCCTTTTAAAATGACACAACAGGTCTGCTACAGCAGCCTGTGTAAGGTGGTGTATGCACCCTTACTGAGATATAGGTTCCCTATATCTCTCCATATCACTGCACATGTAAACCTATCAGTCACCCCTATGGCAGGCTTTAACAATCCTGAAGGCAGGGTGCCGGGTTTCATGTGAGAGGGTGCTCATGCATGAGCAGAGCCCCTCTGCAGCTTTCGGAATCTTCATTCCGGGGTTGTTTGTGATGCAGCCAGACCATATACTCTTAAGTGCATTATGACCTCGCGGTAAATGCTAACTTGAGAATGGCTGCATGGAGGGGGCGTGGCTTGGCCGGCTGCAAGATGCCCGCACTTTAGGTGGGCTCTGCCGGCCAAGCTTCTTAATCCGGCATTATCCTGCAGATGACGGCTTCCTGACTGCCTGGCCTCGGAACTCCCACTCTCACCTCGTCCTGGGGTGCCGAGGGACACCTGCCGCACATCGCTCCGTTGCTCCGTTGCTCCTGAGCCGAGCTGCGCTCCTGGACCTGCGCCTCGGGATCGGGCCTTCCAGCTGCTGCTGCAGGGCCGCCTCGCCTCAGCCTGACCGCGCCTGAAGAGCCGACCCGGCTTCTGTGCTTTCCTGCTGCCGGAGGGGCCTGGTGAGTGCATCGATCGCCGGGGGCTCTCGGCGGCGGGGTTTGGGGGCTCGTGCGCCGTACCGCCCGGCCCCCTTTGTCGCTGGGTGCGGGCGCCGGCTGATCTCATAGCGGCGCCCGCTGGGCCTTCACTCACTACACTCAGGCCGGGTGACGTGGGTGGCGCGCCCCCCGTGACTCCCCCGCCGCTGCTTCTCTTTCGGTGGTGCATCTCCCGCCCTCACTGGCACCCGGGTGTGGGATCGCCGACACCGCACCTAGCCGCTGAACACCCGGCCTCATTTCATGACCCAACTCTACGCCTGGATCTGTTCCCGGCCCGGCGCAGCCGTTCACCCGCTACTGCCCTGCGCTCCCGCTGGCCGTCTTGGGCTCCGCTGGACCCCCCACTTCGGGCGTGGTTCCAGCACGGAGTTGCCCTTTCATCGGCGACACCAGGGGCCTATACATGCTGTGATTTCACAGTGCGGACCTCCGGCTCTTTCCTGCGGCTGGCACCCGATTTGAACTGACTGCAGCCTGCTCCCTGTGGACTGGGGCAAGAGCCATTACTGTTGGGGACCGCTGCAGTTGGGTTGGGGGTGGCGCCACACCCCGGGGCCCCCGCTCCTGTGCTGTCATCACGTCTCTGCTGCCTCGTGGGGTCTGGCCCCGTGTGTGCTAGGCCGAACACCCCCCTTGCCTTACCTGCAGGGCTGCCACCGGCGGTGCTCCCTGACGCGTGGCACACGGACTCCCCGTCGGATTGTACCCCCGGCCTGCCACACGCTCTTGGGACGCCTCTCTGCCTGCTGGCTGGCCTGATTGCCCAGGGGGGACCGATTACCATCCTTCGCGGTGTGGAACCGCGCAAACCTTCTCTGCTTCCTTCTCGTGGCATCCTCCCAGGTGCCTCCTCCTGCACCATCTACTTGCTCTGCCTTGCACCCTCGCTGTGGGGGCGGCTGCTCCGGCACTCGGCGGTGATTCCTGTCCACTCCCCTCTTGGCTGGTGACATGGGTAAGACCGACCCCAAGCAGCCCAGGCTCACCTTCGACCAACGCCGCCAGACGCGCCAGGACGGCGCAGTCGCCGACAGAGGCGAGTCCACGCCTCCCACGGAGATGGCCGCCTCCTGGGAGGACGATCTCAAGGCCATCATGCTGGAGGTTAAATCCGCCGTCTCTGGCATTGCCGCCCAGCTGGACCAGCTCTCTTCACGCCTCGACGTGGTCAAGTCACGAGTGGACTCGCACGACAACCGCCTTCTGCATGCTGAGACGAGGATTTCTGACGTCGAGGATGCCGCAACCCAGGATCGCCAAAAACTCCTTCAAATGGACAAAATCCTGGAGCTAATACGCACGAAAAATGAGGATTTGGAGGCCCGCTCCCGAAGAAGTAACCTCCGCATCACGGGGGTTCCCGAGTCCACGAACATTTCGCGAATGGAGGACTTCGTGGAACAACTGGTGCGTGAACTGTTTGGAGACGTGCTCTCCCCTGTCTTCATCGTAGAGCGCGCCCACCGCTCCCTTGGCCCCCGTCCTGCCCCTGGATCACCAGCTCGTCCCATCATCGCCAAAATCCTCAACTTCCGGGATCGCGATGCCATCCTTCGGGCGGCCAGGGACAAGGGTGAGGTCCGTCATCAAGGTAACTCCCTGTCCTTCTATCCGGACTACACCCTGGCGGTGCAAGCTGCCCGACGAGAGTTCCTGCCTGCGAAGCGGATCCTCCAAAAAGCTCGAGATCACATACTCCCTCGCGTATCCGGCCAAGCTACGGGTCAGACAGGGCTCAAAAACTCTCATCTTCCCTGACCCTAAAGATGCCTTCACCTTTGCCAAGAAGCTCGACCGCACCAACCGTTCCACTCCGGCCCCTTCACAGGACTCTGCCTCTGGCGTCTTAAGTGACAATGATTGACTCCATCCTACTCTGCGTTGCTAGCTGTACTCTGTTATCCACTTTGGCTCCAGGCCCGAAACCCCACCAGGCTTAACTGGCACAACACGGCTCTTGGTGGTTTGCTGAGGGACCAGGGCTAAATGGACCTTTGCAAGACTCTATTTTCTGGTCATCTGCTGTTCAATGTTGGCTTGGCCACCCTGTCTCTTCGACAGGGGCGTATGCCGAGCGCTGCCATGCCCCCGCGGGATGATTCCCACTCTGGTTACTGACTTACCCCTTCCCAGTTGTGGTTCCCTAGGGCGGGTTTAGGTGGTCTCTCAACCTGTTTGGGGGTTGGTGTGGGCGGTGGGTGGGGGTTTCTCGGGTGTTATGGCCTCCCTCTGAGGCTAATATGTTTAGGTTGCTTTGCATTTTGATGACGTATTGCATGCTTGACTATGTTGCTCCAGCACTGTTTCGATGCATTTTTCTGCACTGCCACATTTGCTCTTCTGATGCTACGCCACCGCGCATGGCAACTGCTGCCACTTCCTCTCCTGTGTTAGCGCTCAATTGTCTCTGTGTATCCCCTTCACTGATGTCTTGCACACTGCTATCTCGGTTGTTTAACACCACCGTAGGTGCCCGCACGAAGGTCCAGGGCCTACTCACCTCACTGAGTTTGATTACTCTCCATGCCCTGTCTGAATGACTGACATTATTTGTTGGACATGTAACATTCGGGGTCTCAACGACCACCGCAAGGCTCGACTTGTCCACGCACATGTGGTCCGGCACAAGGTGGACATTTGTCTGCTTCAAGAGACCCACCTGCTTCCTGCATCTGCTGCCAGACTGCACTCCCGGCATTGGGGAGAGTCCCACTCCTCTTACTATTCCAACTACTCTCGAGGGGTCTCTATCCTCATACGTAGGGGGCTCCCTTGGCAAACCTCTCACGCTATAACCGACCCCGCGGGGCGATTTGTTATCCTCCACGGCTCCCTTCAGGCCCAACCCCTCACGATCGCTGCTATCTACGGCCCCAACACAGATGACCCGGATTTTTTTGCGCAGGTATGGCACCACATTTCATCACTCGGCCCGCTGCACTCCTCTGGGGTGGGGACTTTAATGTGACACTATCCTCCGTCTTGGATCGCTCTGGCCCTCATGCCTCCCATCCTCGCGCCGCGGCGCTCTTAAATTCCATCCTCGCCGAGAACTCCTTGCTCGACGCTTGGCGCCACACACATCCCGAGGCCCGTGAGGGCACATGCGTCACTGGCACCCATGGATGTTGGTCCCGGTTGGATCTCTGGATTTCCTCTCCTGACACTTTCTCCTGGCTCACCTCCGTTGATCACATGGCGCGAACTCTGTCAGATCACGCCCCCGTTCAGCTCGGTCTCCGCCTCCCTCTGTCCCCCCGACGTGCTTTCTCCTGGCGGCTACCCCCTAATGCTCTGCGTGATTCCGTCTTTTGTGACGAGATCCAGACCATGATTAACAACTACTTTGAGCTAAATGAGGGCTCTGTGGACTCCCCTTCCACTCTCTGGGAGGGTTTCAAAGTCGTCATTCGCGGCGCATGTATTTCTAAACAGTCCGGGGTCCTACGCTCCATCCGCAATTCTCTACATAAGCTGGAGTCCGAAATTAAGAGCTTGGATGCCTCTCACGCTCTTGCCCCTAGCCCCGACACACTCGCCCGTCTTCGCGAGAAACATACTGAATTCGCTAAGGAGGCCAACAGAGAACTATCATTCCTTGGCCGGGAGGCCCGGGCGCGCCGCTTCGGCGAGGGCGACCGGCCAGGTAAGACTTTGGCCAACCTTCTCCGCCCGGCCCATGCTGCTTCCTACATCATGGCACTCCAGGACGGTGGCCCAGCTCGCACCACCTCTTCCGAGGAGATCAGGGCGCGGTTCACTGACTTTTATATGCACTTGTACACTGCGGGATCCGCCCCTCCGCGCGAGGCCCTCGACCAATATTTTGATACCCTCGAGCTATTATGGCTCGAAAACCCCCACCGGGAATATTTAGACGAGCCCTTCTCTAAAGAGGAAATACTAGCCGCCATCAATGGTATGCCCGGTGACAAGGCCCCTGGTCTGGACGGCTTGCCCGCTTCTTTTTATAAGACTTTCGCTCCACTACTGGTGCCGCATCTGGCCGCCATGTATAATGAGTCCTTCGAGAGTGGCCAATTTCCGCCTTCGCTTCGCGAGGCCATGCTGACCCTTCTTCTAAAACCGGACAAACCCCCCGAACTGAGTGACTCCTACCGCCCCCTGTCCCTCATCAATATTGATAACAAAATCTGGGCCAAACTGCTTGCGTCGCGTCTTCTTCCCCTCATGCCGCTCATCGCCCGTCCAGATCAGTCCGGCTTCGTACTGGGCCGGGCAACCTCCCATAATCTTCGGACCATTTTCTCCGTCCTGCATCAAATTAACCCAGCGCTTCCTGCGGTGGCCGCCCTACTCGATGCCACCAAGGCCTTCGACACCCTGGAATGGCCCTTCTTATTCGCTATCCTCCCTCGTCTCGGTTTCAGTTCGGTTTTTATTCGTAAAATCTCATTATTGTACACTCTCCCCTCCGCCCGGCTACGGATCAATGGCATGGTATCAGATCCAATCTCTATCGGACGTGGCACCCGTCAAGGATGCCCGCTTTCACCTATGCTCTTCGCTATCGCGATGGAACCACTGGCGGCTCGACTCCGACAACACCACACCCAGAGGGGAATCGGGTTTGCGGCACGCACCCTCCTGGTCTCTATGTATGCCGACGATATTACTTTATATGTCCGTCATCCCCAGGAACATCTTAGTCCTCTAGTACGCGAGATCATACGATTTGGGGGCTATTCAGGCATACAGGTCAACTGGACCAAGTCGATCCTGTTCCCTCTCACGGACGCCACCACTCCTTTCACCACGGAATATCCTTTTGTCTGGGCGTCCGGTCCCACTCGTTATTTAGGAGTCTGGCTGAGTAGGGACGTGGACGAACTCTGGAGGGCTAATTTCGGTCGTGCGGTTGACTGGCTTGAGTCGAAGATCCCCCTTTGGAGCCGGCTGCCCATTTCGTTGGCTGGTCGAATAGCCATTGCCAAGATGGTCGTCCTCCCAAAATTCTTATATCTATTTCTGAACCTACCTGTTCCCCTCACCGCCCATTTTTTCCGCAGGGTTCGCTCGTTGATCATCTCTCTAATTTGGGCCGGCAAGCAACCCAGGATCGCATATGATGTTCTCACCCTTCCGATGTCAAGTGGCGGCCTTGGCGCCCCTAACTTCAAGCTCTATGCAATGTGTGCTCAGGCCAGTTTCTTGCACTTTTGGCTTCACCCAACTCCTTTCCAGCCGCACGTGGCGGTCGAGGCGGATCTTGCTGCCCCGTGGCCGCTTACCACTGCCCTGTTTGCCCCGGCCAAACTCCCCCGCACTGAGATAGACACAGTTGAGACCTTGCGCTGGGCCTGGGAGGGACTCCGTCGGTTCTCCGGTGCTCCCTTGCTTTCGGCAAACTCGATGCCGATAGTTCGGCACCCAGCTTTTCCTCCTCTCCAACCCTCCGGCATGGCTAAACATGCCACTCGCTTGGGACTGACTACGGTCGCGGATCTCTATCCGGAGAGTATGTTTTATTCCTGGCTGAGGACTCTGGGCCCATGGACACTCTGCTTTTTTATCAACTGAGGGCTATTTGCAGGGAGCGGCACCCTGGGTTCCCTCTGCCTCCTGCCTCGTTGACCGCTCTCGAGTTTCTTTATTCGTCTTCATCCCCTCGGAAGTTGGTAACCAAACTATACGCCTTCACGCTAGCGGATACCTCCATCTCCACTGATCGCGCTCGTGTGGCATGGGGCGAGGACCTTGGCATAGACATCTCTCAAGCTGATTGGCTATACTGTTGTGCGCAAACTAAGCGACTGTCCCCTAACTATCGTCTGCGCCTTATCCATTTTAAATACTTGCATAGGCTCTACCGTACCCACGTTCAGTTGCATAAGCTGGGACTTACCCCCAGTGACAGGTGCCTACGATGTTCTGCTCCGGTGGCGGATTTCGCTCACCTTGCCTGGTTGTGCCCCAAGGTCGCCGATTACTGGCGCGAGGTCTGTTCGGCTGTGTCAGAAATCACCTCCTCGCTGGTACAGCCTGACCCCCCGCTCTGCCTCCTCGGATTTGTCAACTCCTGCCCGGACGCCTCCCGCCGCCTCATCGCCATGCTGCTTGTCCTCGCACGGCGTAGGGTTTCTATGTGTTGGGGTCGCAAACCTGCACCTAAATTCGCTCAATGGCTCGAAGATGCATCGCGCTGTCAGACCCTTTTGTCTGAATTCTGGGACCTTATGCCAGCCAGATCTCACCCACTTGACATATGGGGGCCCCTTGTGTCATACCTCCTTGCTCGTTCCCCCCAGCGCCTGGCTTCCTCTCCCACGCTCCCCGCCGGTGCCCCGCCCGCGGCGGCCGCCGGTGTAGGATAGCAATCGGCCTCCCCTCATTGTCCCGTCTACTTCTCAGCAGGGCCAGCCCCCTCCCCGAGATTTATGCGCTTTATATCAACGACTGTTTATTGTCCGAAAGTGTCTGTATAATATTCGCTATGATGTCGTTCTCTGATGTTTTGAACTATTGGTACTCTTGGTGAGTTTCAATGGTACTTTTGTGTATGGCGCTTTGATTCAGTGCAAGAATGTAATTTGTTTATGCAACTTGGTCAATAAAGGTTTTTTTGAAAACTTAAAAAAAAAAAAAAAGAGAATGACTGCATGGAAATATGTTGTGTTTGGTGTCAAACACCTTGGAATCATACCTCCACCCCAGTAACTGGGGTGAGAGGTATGATCCCACCCTACTAGAGGGAGAAACATGACACCACCGGTACACCCGGTACCAGCTTAACAGAACCCTGGCATCACAAAATGGATGCTGCAGCCACAGACACGAGTCTGCCCTCCTGCTGCTGGACGAAACTCCGGCAGGGGAGGCCTGGACAATAGGTTTCCTGTGACAGGGAGGTGTGACCACCTCCAGACAGGCTTTAGTGTATTGGGGCTGGGTGGGTGCACTCCAAGAGTGCTTTGAAGTCTGCACTGGGGGCACATTTGGTGTCCCTGTGCATAGCCCAGCTCAAACCGGTTGCAGGGGCTACCAGCCCCTGCTCTGGCGCGAAACTGGACAAAGGAAATGGGTGTAGCCACCCCTCTTTCCTGACCCTCCCATAGGTGGGTCCCCAGAGTTTGTCCCACCCCTTCCTTGGGTATAAAGTAGGAACCCCTGACTACAGGACTTTAGATTACACCTGGACTAAACTCTGACACAGAAACCAAGTACTTCGACGATCTACACTACGCTGGATGACTGAAGAATCTCCCTTGGAGTAAAGGAGTTACTCCCCTGCAAGGCAGGCACCTTTAACGCAACTGACCGATTGGCATCTCCGAAGCTCCTGCGGACTCCGAAGAATATTGCCACACAGGAGGTGGGTTCCCAAGGTCTCTGAGGTTGATCTGTGCCCACAGCAAGTCTGAGGCCCGTATCCCTCGTGGAGACCGTGCAACCCGAACCCCTGGACACCGCAACCATTTGCAGAAGCATCAGCTTTCCGGCGACTCCTGAGGCTGAGCTTTGGATTACTTGTAGCCCTGACCCCGAGCAATAATTACATCGAAGATTGCTGGCCTACACTCAATGAGTGCTCCGTGGGCCGCCCTTTTGTGATTCCTCTTGAGGTCCCTTTGCGATCCCTGATCCGTTGACCTGTGGGTCCCCAAGAAGGCAACTCTAACTGTAATTGGGCTTCCCTGGTTCCTCCAGACATGCCCTGACTCTCCATTGCTTGGGGAGTCCCCAGGACCTTGCTGGTCAGCACAGAAGCATCTTTTCTCTTCCTGCGTGGGTTGCTGTTGCCAAGGCTTGTTGTGTTCAATCCGAGCACCGACACCCCAGCACTCGACATCCTTTGTGGGACAGCTCGAATCCGGCTCCTGGTTGTCCTCGACATCTCCTGGACCCCGTGGTTGCAGAGTCAAGCTTCACCTCTTCGCACCTGAAGCACCCGACATCGGTGGGCATTCGATTACTCTGCTCCTGGTCACTGGCTAGTGACCCAGACTCTGTCCCCTCTGCTTTCAGGTTCTTCACATCTTCGATCCAGGCTTGGATCACCCCGGACACTTTTCTTCTTCACGGCAGCAGCACTTTGCAGCAGATCGCCATTGAAATCAACGACGATTCCCGACACCCTTTGACACCTATGCCCCCGGCTTCCCTGGGTGAGGTAACTCGAGTACTCCGGTGCTCACGTGGGTGTTGGCTCTAGAACCCCTTAAGTCTAAAGGGGTTTGCTGAAAGTCCTCTCCTAAGTGTCCTTTATCTTTAAAATTCCAACCGCGACTTTCCTCATAGAATCCTACGGCGCTCGCGGCTGTGTTCTCATACTGCACACGTCCCCCGTGGGTCTCCTGTGTCACTACCTTGGGTGGTTCCTTGGGGTCCCAGCGATTCTACGTGCTCTAGGCACTGTGCCTAGTCAAGTCAAGGTTCTTATACCACTTTCTTAATATATGGTTTGGTCCCCCCCTGGGGCCCATTGTATATTGTGCTATTTACTGTCGTTTTAATACTGTAGTGTAGCTCCTATTTCCCTAATAGGCTCTGCGCATTGGAATAAAATATCCTATGGGTTTGACATAGGACTAAGGTCAGTATGTCCCTATCGAGTATATTAAACTTAATTACTTGTGCCAGCTAGCTCAGAAGCCACTAGAAACTCCTTGACAACAAGAAGGGAGTAGTTTCTGGCAGCCGCAAAACATGACCACTGTGTTTCCCTTTAGAATCAGAACGTGTCCCAGAGTCGTGGAAACAATAGATAACTATTTCACTCAGCTCAATCGTGCATGCTTAGTTTTCTCCAAAGTTACACAGAAAGAACAGACGGGCGTTTCAATAAAAGGTTTATTGAACAGTCTTGTTTCTGGTGTAAGTAAAGTGTGCTGTTACGATCACAAGACAGTATGCGAGATAAATAATGTACAGTGTGAGCAGTAGAAATAAATAATACTGCGTTAGCATTATCTTTTAGTACATATGCTGTTACATAAATAACACAGACTAAAAATGCGAGTACTCATACGATTCGTTGCTAAGCTAATTCTACCCCAATGTACCTAACTTGACCTAGGTGTAGGAAGAGGGAAGAAGTAGGTGAAGTATTCCTTACTATGGTATACTAAGAGTATGTTAAGTCTAGTATGCCTAGTATGCCAAGAGTCCCTCTAGGTTCTAGTCAGCTCCATACCTGAAGAATGAGAGAGGTAGGAATCTCTTTGCCAGACTCGAACTCCAACACCCCGCAAGGGAAGTCAGATCACTGGAAGCTGGAAGCTGGGCTCTCTGCGTGCAGGGAAGGCAGCGTCCTCTCAGTGCGTCAGGCCGGGAAACGGGCTCCTCTGAAGTCGAGGTCTCCTCTGGTTTACAGGGGCTAGGGAAGGTATATTTATACCTGAGAGCACCTAAGAATGTTAGTAATGACGTGAGTTGGACAGCGAAAGACGTCATGAATGAACCCCTAAGGAATAATGGTTCATGCATAATATATGAGTCCTTGAAGAAATCAATAGTCCAGGACTAGGGAAACTCCCGCAGCCTAAGGGCCTGTTCTTCATGAACTCGTTGTGACGTTAGGGTGGACGGATGTCAGAGACCATGCCTGTATTTGGAGTGCATGGTTTAATGCCTAAATAAGGGCTGGGATTTTATGCCTATATAAGGGCAGGGCGAAGTGTGCCTATATAAGGACATGATACTGGAAAGCCCGTTTATGGATACCCTAAGAGGAATACAACACCCACTCCTCTTTCGTGTGTACGATAATACTAAAATGCTAAACATTTAAAATGCTAAACATTAAAATGGAGTACCGCATATTTCTAAAACTTTTCATAAAACCATTTAAAAAAGGCATTTAAAAAACCTATTAGAATGCAAAAGGTACTGTACATTTGAAGCATTGCTTTTCATTACAGGCATAAAGTTCGAAAATAAATGCAATTGGAATGAAATAAGCAGTAATATTTACATGTGACAGAAAATGATCGATAAGTTACTCAAAAATCAAAGTCATTTCATGTCATGAAAATTAATGAACTGTTTTAGACACACAAGATGACTAAGTGTCCGTGGAAGTACCTTGAAGTCTGTATTATAAGGCTAGTTCTACTTTAAGCAGATTGTAGTGCCATTTTCGTTCGAAAAATGGGAAAAAAGTTCAATTTTGGTAGAGTTCCAAGTTGTTTTGAAAAAATGAAGGCCAAATTGTCACTGCATCTCTGGAACACTGTATGCCGAATCAGAGTTAGTTCACGGGTCTGGTGTAAACATGAGATCATCTATTTCAATAGACAAAACATCATCCACTGTTGTTGGTGTCAGTTGGAACACCTCGTGTAGTAGATTAATTGCACAGAGATGGGAAGCATTGCTTCCAGCATAGGTTGCCTCAGCAATGTTCGTGTCCGTTGTTACCTGTGTGCCTGTAGTTCTTTCTCGTACCTCAGCAGCAGCCGGAAGCGTCTGTGAGATCTCAATGAATGCTGACATCAGGATAGGAAGCCTCTGGGGACAACACAGAGCATGGGCCGTTTTCTGGTCCAGCAGAGTATCGACATCCGTTGGCGTTGCTGATGGAAATGTTAGACAGGTGTCCAACACGCATTCTTCACCGCATAGCAGGCATCGTAGAACAGGTAAGATGCAATCTTGCCAGATTGGTCTGAATGACAGGAACCAAGTTGTATTAAGGTCCTGTAGACGAGTCATGCCCAAAAGCTTTACTATTTGCTCACGGCACTTTCGTTCAAGGAGAGCTTTCTCCATTTCGCTCAGAGTGATGTCTGCGAATAGGCTGGCCATAGCGCAATAGCAGGAAGAGAAATAGAATCCCGGCAACAAGTGCTAGAATTAATGGTATGCCACCAAACACCGAATGTGCAAAGTTCGGGATGATTCCGAGTATTGCCTGGAAAGGTGCTAACAGACCTGAGCAGATGCTCTTAAATACATGTACAAATCCGGTTGTATCAGACATGTTAAAAATACGTGATATCATTTCCACGAAATGTATAGGGCAGCTTGTACGTATTAAAGTCTGTATCTCAGCCGAAGTCCTTGCTACTTGTAGATCATAGGTTTCTTTGGCCGAGGTCAAAGGCACTGTTTGCTGTAAAAGCATGGCTTTCATTCTGCTTAAAGTATCAAATCTTATAAAAGAGACGTTCAGCGAAGGCCATAGAGGCGACTCCCTGACTGTGTCTATTGGGGGAAACAATACTTGCATACAGCAAGTGACCCTGGAGTTGACCGTTACTAGATATGGGATGCCTGGCAGCATTCCGCAGCAGCTCTGATCATTCAACATGAGGTAACTCCCATTAGAAAGTTGTCCAAACGTTGGATTAATCACAGCAGCTGGAGTACCCTGCTGATGGCAAGACAAATTTTCCACTGAACCATTACAAGCCCCGTGCAAGGAAATGTCTTGACATATAAGTGAACCACTCAGTGCAAGTTTACAGTTTGAACCGCTCAAAAACACTTCACGATCCCCACTCCAACATCTATATGTATACGGTAAATCCCACGATGTCTTAATGTATTCCTTACCCAACCTTTCATATTTGCCTGCTTGCATTTGTCTGAGGCAATACTGAAACTGAAAATTACTCACAGGTAATGTTATTTTGCCATGAATAAGCCATTCTGTAGCTGGTTTTTCTGCCACAGTGAATGGTAACTTCTGCAATTTTTCAATGCTCAGCACTGTATACTTTGCTCCTCTTTGTGCCAGTTCGATCTGTTTATCAGTGAGATTGTATTCTGCAAACAGAGCCGTTGTGTTGATGAAACGCCAAGGCACATAGCCCGCTCGCAAAGATTGCAGCGTCCAGCTTAATAACATAATAGAACGTAGTTGAGATTGGCCTTGTTGTAACATCGCCAAATCTTGTTCTAGAATGTCGATAGCAGAGGATACAATGCCATCCAATGAATATATTCAGGAGGACAAAGTTGTTAACCCATTGTCGACCACAGAGAGTGTTTTCTCTAAATTAATACGATCAAGTTCACGTATTCGTTCTGCGGCCTCTATCTGTGATACCTTCCAAGCTTCATTATAAGCAGCATAAATGCCGGCATATATGAAACGTTTTTGACGCGGTTTTCTTGGTCCAAGCAAGAATTCCCTAAGGTCTGCGTCCTTTTTAAGTAAGGTTAAGTGTTGTTTCACATCCTGTAGTGTAGACTTATGCAGCCAATCGAGGCATAATTTACCTACACTGTATGTTGTTACTACCCCCGGATGTTGTCTTTGGACGTATCTTGGGTCTGGCCTATGAATAGTAAACCCCTGAGTTTTATTCAGGAATCTTTCCTGACAGTTATTCGTGTCTGTGGGCAAGATCAACCATTTTTTCCAAGTAGGATTAGATCTGTTGAGTTGTAGTATATTGTCAACTGTCACCACTGCCTGTGTATCGTTATCTCTGGCAGGTGTTGGTACAGAAGGTGTGTTCATCTCTTTTATCTTGGCTAATCCAAGACAAGATGTTTGTTGGATAGTTTCATTCAAAAACATTATTTGTTCTGGGATGATGCAGGCTCTAAATAAAGCTTCTATCCCCTGCACTTGCCAATCTTTAGTACCCCACACAGTTTTTGTGTCAATTGTGTCTTTCCAAAAGTTGAAACCCTGTCTAGACAGTTGGGCATTAAAAACGCAGAATAAATCTGTTTTGTATTTGTTAACATAATTTTCAGTCCTGTCTTGTTTACATTTTTATAGTAAAACATTTCTGGATCAGATGTATTGTAACCTAAAAATATGGAAACTTGTTAGCAAATGTTTATGAACTACCGTATGGTGGTGTAGGACAATGCTCCCATTGGTTAAACATAAACACATTTCTTGGATATGCAGATTTATGCAAATAATGATGACCATAGTGGTTAAAACAATACATTTGTTCATAGTCTGATGAACCCTCTAAATATTCATGTTTAGAAAATGCAGCAGATTTTTCTAAGTCAAACATTATGTCGTTTACAGTCTCAAAGTCCCAATCATCTGAATAGGTACTGGACGTAATTAGATCACTTAGTGAAATTTTAAACAAATGTGGAATGTTCAATTGTTCATTCGGGCCGAAGATATCATAATCTGTTTTGTCCCACACTATACCATCCTGTATAGGAACAGCTGTGATGTTCACTGATGATAAGTCTCTTGCTTCACGATGGGAAGATTTATGAGGTTTCAAAAGTAGGTTCACGTCCTTTCCTTCAGTGTTCACATGGATGTATCTGCCACTTATAAGCACGCTTACCGTTGTTACCAAAGCTAGCCAGAGCAGGAAAACAAAAACTCCAGATGTAATCCAGAGTTCAATCCATGGAGAAACCAAATAAGTCTTTTTCAGAAAGTGAAGAAAGTCTTGTAATTGCTGCTTGAATTTCAATGACACTGGCGTCGTTTCAGGTTCACTCGGATCTTCTGAGAACGTATCAAAGTTAATGAAATAGCCAGAAGCAGTTCTGTCAATTGTTGGAATTGCATCAGGATTTGTAGAAATCACTGGAACCAGTTCATCACTTGTTACGTTGGTGTAGACAGGTGTATTTGGATGAACTGTTACTTGGTGTTCAAGAGGGATGAGTTCCATAGCGTTGTTGCTTAGTCCTCTATCTGTTACAGCTGAATTCTCGATCGTTATCAGTCTGAACCTCTTGGATAGTAGCGAGAGGAGTGTGTCTGCGTCTAGGTTGGAGTCCACGAGGCCTACTATTTAGTATTGGCCACATACTGTGGTTTGATGAGGTCGATGGACACAAATCTTTTCTCCTTTCTTCCAGCAAGGGGCGGCAGAAGTACTGTTCTTGTTTCTTGAACTGCTAGGACAGGTACTGGTTGTCTGTAAGAAGGTCCAAATTCCTTCTTGACCGCAATTTTTTCTCTGACTAGATCCCCAACTTTTGGAATCCAGACAGGCCTTGCTGGGACAGCCGGTTGATCCCCAGTGGTGGTTGACTGTAGGAATACGTTACTTTGTTTCGTTCTTAATTTGTTTAAGTCCTGTAAAACAGCCAAACGATCTTTGATATCAAATGGTTTATTTTCCACCACTGTGCCTACGTGTTCAAGGTCTGGTACCCACATTCTTGTCCCAATTAGGATCTCATATGGAGTGACCCCCCCTAGAGAACTTCTTGGAAGGTTGTTCAATGAGCGCTGTACCCCACTAAGGTGTTTGACCCACCCATCACCCGAACCTAATACCCTAGCTGTTATAGACTGCTTTATGTCCCGGTTTTTCCTTTCCACAACCGAATTTCCCTCAGGATGGAATGGAGAGGAGTACCGCAATGCAACGCCCAGACTGGCCATGGCTTCTTTGTAAGCCCTAGAGCTAAACGCAGGACCCTGGTCAGAATGTAGCGTGCCTATTGCGTATGTGCCGATAAAGACTCGCAAATCTTTTATAACAGTTCGAGCGTCAGCCGAGCGCTGAGGCCATAACCATAGGAACCTATATTCAGTATTTGCGGGAATGCCTTTGTCCAGTAGGACGCAGGCGCATAGATAGTCGAATGCTGTCTAACAGTGGTGTCTGTACTGGGCTGCCGCATTCGCAGCATGGTGTCTGGTGGCTCTCTCGCTGTAATTTACAGTCTAAACAGTTGTTGATGAATATGTGAATTTCTGTATTCATCCCAGGCCACCAGTACATCTCTTTTAAAGTCAAGATTGTTTTAGAGATCCCTTGATGTGACAGACCCTCCCCCAAATGTGTTTCATAAATCAAGGCTGCTCTACGTTCCATGTTTGGAATTACCCTATCCCCCACTCCAGGGATTCGAGCAAAAGGAACATTGTTCGCATCAATTACATAAGAGTACTTGAGTGGAAACTTTTTTGGTAACGCTGCACTGCTGCCTTTGCTCGAAGCATTGACAGCCAACAGTATCTCACCGTCTATTTTTGTTTTTGAACGAGTGATCGCAGCTACGGAAGCCGTTTGCACAGCCCCCTTTGCGGCTTCGTCAGCCAATGAATTCCCTGCAACGTGAACGCCATCACGTTGATGACTCAGTGTGTGGATCACGTGAGCCTTTGGTAGTTCGTTTTTCAACTGAACTACTTGTTCCCAAAGCAGTTTATGCTTTATTGTGCCACCTTTCGCATCTTTGAAACCATTTTCAAGCCAGTTTTGTATATAGTCAATATACGACTGAACACAGTAAAAGGAATCGCACACTATTAGTGTGGGGAATTCTCGATCTGTACTTTCAAGTGCCAGTTTGAATGCTTGTAGTTCAGCTCGCTGAGCTGTACAATCCCCTAGAGATTGAGTTTTTGTGACCATAGGTCTGAAGATGCCATCTCGCATGCGACCTTTAACGATTGCACACGCTGCACTGTAAGCTTGCTTACTCCCTATTGCGGGTTGTGTGGATCCGTCAGTGTAAGTTATAAATTCGTACTGATCAAGAGGCAGAATTTCAGTAGGCAGAGGACATTCTTGTTCATATTGTAGGAATGCTTGTGTTTTTAAATCTGGATCAAAAACATATTCAACATCTGTTGCAGCAAGAGAATTAACCCATTGTATCCATCTCGGATGTAATGCTTTAGAATTTGGAATGCTTGCTTTTGTGACCGCTTCTAAAGCCGGTACTGGGGTTACGACAATAATGCGTTTCCCTTGGGCTAAGGCTCTTTCTTTTGCTACAGCGGTTTGAACTGCTGTTAGAATTTTTTCAGTAGAACTGAAGCGCATTTCCGCCTGTGTGTACAAATGGGATTTGTATGCAATTGGGATTTTGTCACCCTCATTGAAGGTTAAGTAGGTGAATCCACATTGACCTGAAATTATTCGGATCACCAAATTTCGTTGACTTATACGTGTTTGTAAGTGATTTGTTGCTAACATGTTAGCCTGGAGTGAACGCAAGATTTCGGTGTGTTCCTGTGTCCAGTTTTTGATCGAAAAATCAGGTTTGATTAATGCGTAGAGAGGTTTAACCCTTTCTGCATAATTTAGAATGTATGTTCTTCCAAAATTTAGGAAACCCAGGATTGATTGTAAGTTTTTTAGCGTTTTTGGAGGTTGGAGCAGCGCACACTTTTCTAAAAGTTAGCTGCCAAGCTCTTGCCTTCACTTGAAAGCTCATATCCTAGAAATAGGACATTGAGATGGGCAATTCTGGACTTTTAAAGTTGAACTTGTAGCCCTCAGAGGCGAAACCCAGTATAATGGTGCTCACCCTGTTCAAGTGTTTTTCCAGGTCATCGTCTGTCAGATAAATGTCATCGACATAGGACAATGCCTCATTGTCATAAATTTGTAATAACTCCGTTACCCTCGCTGAGAATAAACCTGGGCTGTTTTTGAACCCTTGTGGGAGTCGACAAAAGTGACGGTGGGTCCCCATTATGGAGAATGCTGTTAAGTACCTGCTTTCAGGTGCTATGTTTTGACAAAAGAAACCATTTGAAATGTCTAATGTTGTTTTATATTTTTTACGCACAATGTTATTCATTAATGCTGTGCTATGTGCATTTTGCACTGCAAAAGTTTTAGAACAAGTGTTTAGGTGTCTGTAATCCAAAACTAGGCGATATGTATTGTCTGGTTTGGAGACAGGAAACAAAGGATTGTTCATTGAGGAGGTGCATGTTTCAATCACCCCTTGATATTCAAGTTGATCTAAGATCTCCCTGACCTGTTTTTTAGCTTCTTGCTTTTTTGGGTACTGCCGTTGTGCAGTTGGTTCATGTTTCAGATGTATTTTATGGTGAGGTGAGTCCTCATCCCATCCTACATGATTTTTATATAATGCTGGAGCTTGGGCCACTGCCCATTTTCTGGCATATGTATATTTTAGATGTATAGGAATATGGTTGGAGAAGGCAGGCATAATAATGTCCTCGCCGTGTGGGCACTCCCTGACAAATTGTGGTGGCCAGTCCTTTTCTGCTAGAAGTATGTCATAGCCTCTTGATAGTCTTTCCCAAAAAGTGCTTTCACCTGTCTAGGTTTGTCTCCCTCCATCCGGAGTGTTATTTCATATAACTTTTGTGGAGTACTAACCCTGGTGTCTACAGTCTCGACTGTAATGTACTCATTCAAGTCCACTATCTCCAGAAGTTCCTTCACGGTCTGGCGAACTATTGTGACTTCTGCTGCACTGTCCAGCATTGTCTGAGCCCATTCTCCGTTCTTGAGTTGTGTTCTCAGTATTCTCGGCATGTCTGATCTTCAGACCTGCTACCTTCTTTTTGGAGAATTGAGGTTTTACTTTGGTTTTTGAAGCGTGTTTGTCGTCTTTCGATTTCACGCGTTCTTCTC
Organism: Calotriton arnoldi; assembly: GCA_963921515.1. Lineage (NCBI taxonomy): Eukaryota > Metazoa > Chordata > Amphibia > Caudata > Salamandridae > Calotriton > Calotriton arnoldi. The sequence goes on from CAWUFW010002044.1 coordinate 2,377,072, forward strand.
TATGTTCTGTTCGTCCTCTTCTTTCCGAAGTCTGTGATGAGATCTGAAAGGGACGAGAGGAACGTGTATCAGTATCTTGATACCTATCAGGTTTTCTCAAATTATCCCTATTCCTGAGGTTATACCTCCTTTCAGAGGGCTCCATTTGAGGAGACCTACCTCGGGATTGAGAACGTTTCTCGTTTGATTTTTGTTTAGTAGACTCCCACTTCTTTTTAGAAGATGTAGGAGTTTGTTTTATTGAGTCCTTCTCAGGACTTTCAGATAGTTTCGGCTTCACTGGTCTTCCACCCAAACTATCTCTGCCTAATTCTGCATAAGATTGTTCTATAATTCTGGGTAGCTCTGTTTGATGTTCTGTAACATCGAATTCCCTCAATTTTTGGCGGATCGCCACTGCTGCTGCCTCCCCTTTAATATTAGATAATATTATTGTTGAGACCTGGTCGAAATTTTTCAGTAATTTCATACCTAAATTTAGAGCAGGCTCTGCCCCGTATTCGTTTTGAATTTGTTTTAGGACATCAGGTATTACCGCAATTGATGGAATACCATGTGTTTTAGTATAGATGGCAGCAAAGACTGAGCCCCAAGTGGTGCAGTCTTCCAGTTGTGGTGTGATCCCCATCGGTAAACTGATTGTTAGGATTCTGTGCTTCTCATGCGGGCTAGTATTTGGAAATACTGCTTCGATTTGAGTAATTTTTTTAGCTATCCAAAATGGAATTTGCTCACGTTTTGTGGGCATTTTACACATGACTGCGTATAGAGTCTGTGGTGTAATTTTTAGTGTATTCCCCTGTTGGGGAGTTGGATTTGGATATGTCAATGGTGGTCGGACTGTAAAAGTCCGCATGACATATTGGACCAATTGTCTGTAAATTTTTATTAACTCTGTGAGTTGAGTAAGTAACTCCTCGTCTGACATCTCTTCAATGTCTGGATGAGGTGTGTAGCCGGCTAAAATCGGCCATGTTGCTCCTGGTCTACCTAGTGGACCGAGCCTGGTAATGTTTTTGTGATGTTTTAGGGCGCCTTTAAACCAGAGCTGATGCTCTTGGTATGTTAATGGAATTTCTATATCCTCGAAAGGAATGTATTCCTCTGGTGGTTCATCTTCTTTGTAGAAGTGAAACATGTGTGTTACTGAATTGGATTCAGGAAATATTACCCATGAATAGAATACCTCTGTCTGAAAGGATTCATGTGCCTCTATCACGAAAACTGCTCTACCGCCTCTTGGTGGTAGGCCATGTTTTATAAGTTTTAGAGTGATGGCTCTTCTTAAGTTTTGAGGGATGTCTATGACACCCTCCTCGGTTTCATTTAAACCTGTAATGTTAAAAACTGCTGCTTGGGCTGGATCAGCCGCAGCTTCACCGTTTCCGGCTTCATTGTCCCCGTTTATGGACATTTTTGTTTTTTGAAAAATGTAGAACAAGTTTCAAGGAAACAAAGATAAGGTGCACAATATTTTGGAACACTGTATCCTTCAACGTTGAGCAAACCAAACAGCTAATATATAGGGTGCTTCCCTATGTAGCCTTGGTGGATACTTAACCCTGCCCACTCCAGACGTCTTTTGGAGTATATGGGTAGGGGTCTCTGAGAGAAAAAAGCACGGCTGAGTTACTCAGTACCTAAAGTTGAATTACCGCCTTACCAAACCGTTGGGCGCCATGTAGTGTAGCTCCTATTTCCCTAATAGGCTCTGCGCATTGGAATAATATATCCTATAGGTTTGACATAGGACTAAGGTCAGTATGTCCCTATCGAGTATATTAAACTTAATTACTTGTGCCAGCTAGCTCAGAGGCCACTAGAAACTCCTTGACAACAAGAAGGGAGTAGTTTCTGGCAGCCGCAAAACATGACCACTGTGTTACCCTTTAGAATCAGAACGTGTCCCAGAGTCGTGGAAACAATAGATAACTATTTCACTCAGCTCAATCGTGCATGCTTAGTTTTCTCCAAAGTTACACAGAAAGAACAGACGGGCGTTTCAATAAAAGGTTTATTGAACAGTCTTGTTTCTGGTGTAAGTAAAGTGTGCTGTTACGATCACAAGACAGTATGCGAGATAAATAATGTACAGTGTGAGCAGTAGAAATAAATAATACTGCGTTAGCATTATCTTTTAGTACATATGCTGTTACATAAATAACACAGACTAAAAATGCGAGTACTCATACGATGCGTTGCTAAGCTAATTCTACCCCAATGTACCTAACCTGACCTAGGTGTAGGAAGAGGGAAGAAGTAGGTGAAGTATTCCTTACTATGGTATACTAAGAGTATGTTAAGTCTAGTATGCCTAGTATGCCAATAGTCCCTCTAGGTTCTAGTCAGCTCCATACCTGAAGAATGAGAGAGGTAGGAATCTCTTTGCCAGACTCGAACTCCAACACCCCGCAAGGGAAGCCAGATCACTGAAAGCTGGAAGCTGGGCTCTCTGCGTGCAGGGAAGGCAGCGTCCTCTCAGTGCGTCAGGCCGGGAAACGGGCTCCTCTGAAGTCGAGGTCTCCTCTGGTTTACAGGGGCTCGGGAAGGTATATTTATACCTGAGAGCACCTAAGAATGTTAGTATTGACGTGAGTAGGACAGCGAAAGACGTCATGAATGAACCCCCTAAGGAATAATGGTTCATGCATAATATATGAGTCTTTGAAGAAATCAATAGTCCTGGACTAGGGAAACTCCCGCAGCCTAAGGGTCTGTTCTTCATGAACTCGTTGTGACGTTAGGGTGGACGGATGTCAGAGACCATGCCTGTATTTGGAGTGCATGGTTTAATGCCTAAATAAGGGCTGGGATTTTATGCCTATATAAGGGCAGGGCGAATTGTGCCTATATAAGGACATGATACTGGAAAGCCCGTTTATGGATACCCTAAGATGAATACAACAATACTGTGATATTGTGTATCTTGGACTCTAATCTCATAAAGAGATTAGTAGTGAGTGTTTAGAAATAAATACATATATTTTATATATATCTTGTGTGGTTCTCCTTTCATTTGGTCATTCAAGAGGTTATAATCTGGTAAACCAAGCTGCTTTACACTCCTTCAAGACTTAGCCTGAAGGCTGCTCTCCACAGCTACCACTAGGATAGCTTTCTATAAGGTTGTCTTTAAACCTACCATCAATAAGGGTCGTTTGGACTGGTGCAAGGTGCCCACTATAACTAGTGGACAGCATATGCCAGGCCAACTTCTCACATTGGTGTGCAGCGGTTGGATTCAAGCTTGCTATTGCTTTACCAGATAATCTCTTTGAGTGACTATCTGAAAACCACTATAGGTACATAGGTACATATAAATCAAGTTTAGACTACAGTAAGTTCTACTGAACTTAGAGTTGTGTGTCATGGGCTTAGCACACCCTTTCTACAACTCAAGAGAGTTTAGTAGGCCCCACTAGAGTAGGTAGGTGCATACACCACACCACACTAGTCATGTCTTCAAGGGCAGAAACCAGTGGGTCTCTCCCAACTAAGTATGACAAGGTCTCATACCAAGAGTTGAGGACTATGTGTGCCTCCAGGAAATTGAAGACAGGGAAAAGCCCATCCACACAACATCTCATACAGTTGTTGCTAGCAGATGACCTCAATAAGACCCCAGGGTCTGATGAGGTTGGCAGAGGGGGTGGGGCAACTGAAGAGGAAAGGCCAGGTAGTGAACACTACTATGACCCAGACTCTGATGCTGGCCAGGGGGATCAAAATGATTCCAACCTGGAAAATCCAATTCTTCCTGAGGGTGAGGAAGGAGACCCCAGTGGGGCTCTCTTTACCCCACCTGGAAGGGTTAATAGTCTACCAAGAAGATCAAGATCTCCTTCTCAGGAATCTAATCATTCTGGTACTTCTATAGGGTCCTCTGCTTCTCATAAAAGGGCATCCTCTTATGAGAAGAAATGCCAACTGCTTGAGTTTGAGAGAGCTAAGCTCAGAATCAAGAGAGAGCAATTGGCCTTAGACAGGGAATCCCTGGAGCTTCAGAGAGCTTCTCAGAAGTTGGGACTAGAGTCCCATGGTGGCAGCAACAGTGTCCCTAGAGGTAGAGATCAAACTCATGACCATAGGAACCTGAACAAGATTGTCCCTCCCTACCAGAGTGGGGATGGCATCCACAAATGGATAACTGCACTTGAGAGGGCCTGTAAGGTACAGAGGGTCCCTCAGGAACAGTGGGCAGCAATCTTGTGGCTCTCCTTTGCAGACAAAGGTAGAGACAAGCTCCTCACTGTTAGAGAAGAGGATGCTGATAATTACAAAGTCCTGAAGAGTGCTCTGATTGAAGGGTTTGCCCTAACCACTGAACAATACAGGTTAAAGTTCAGAGATTCCCAAAAGGCACAGACTCAGGACTGGGTTGACTTTGTTGATTGTGCTACTAAGGCTCTGGAAGGCTGGTTACTTGGCAGTAAGGTGTGTGATTTCAAAGGATTGTATAATTTAATCATGAGAGAGCAGATCCTTAACAACTGTCAAAATCAACTGTTACATCAGTACCTGGTGAACTCTGATCTGATCTCTCCCCAAGAATTGGGTCAGAAGGCAGACAAGTGGGTCAGAACCAGGGTGAGGCAGAAGGTTCAGAACCAAGGTGGTGACTCCAAGAAGCAAGATTCTAAAAACTCTGATAAGGGTGGGGAGACGTCTTCTCAAGGGCCCCAAAAATCTGCATCTGGTGGGGAGTCCCAATCTAACAAAGGAAAAGGCCAAAAGAAACCATGGTGTAAAATCTGTAAACAGAAAACCCCTTGGACTAGTGATTGTACCAAGACCAAAGTCTCAACTCCAGCCACTATTGCCCCTAAGGCAACTGTTCCCCCTAGTTCAGCTCCAAGTGGTGGTGTTCCAAATAAGGGTGTAGTAGGGTTAACCCTGGGATCTGAGATGGACTCTGGCCTAGTCAGAGTTCCAACTCAGGCTATGTTGGTCTGTGATGGAGGCATGGATATGGCCTCCCTATTTGTAAGTCCCAGTAATCTGGGCAAAAACAGACAACAGCCTATAATTAATGGAAAAGAGGCTTTGGCATTCAGGGACACAGGAGCAAGTGTCACAATGGTGACAAAAGATCTTGTAGCCCCTGAGCAGATCATACTTGGTGAAATGTACCAAGTGACCAATGCTAGCAATGTCAGGACAGACCATTCCCTGGCAGTTGTTAATTTCTCCTGGGGAGGGGTAACTGGCCCTAAGAAGGTTGTGGTAAGTGCAGACCTCCCTGTTGAATGCTTGCTTGGAAATGATTTGGAAACTTCAGCTTGGGCTGAAGTTGAGCTCAGGACCCATGCAGAAATGTTGGGCATCCCTGCAGATGTGTTTGCTATGACCAGGTCACAGGCAAAAATGTCTAAAACTGAACAGGTCCTGGATCCTGGAACAATGGACCAGGCACCTTCCAAGAGAAGGAGCAGTAGGGTTAAGGCAGTGTCTTCCCCACTGCCTTAGAATCCAGATCAGTCTCTTGAGGGAGCTGATCTTAGTCCTGAAGAAGGAACTGTCCCAGATGAGCTTGAGCCTGATCAGGTTGAGTTCTTGGGGACAGGGGCCCTTCCAGGGCAGATCTGAGCCAGGAGCAACTGAGCTGCCCCTCTCTTGAACCCCTCAGACAGCAAGCTGCTGCTGAGGCTGCTGGGAGCGCTAGTGGTACCCATAGGATCTACTGGGATGATGGACTCCTTTACTCAGAGTGTAGAGACCCCAAGCCTGGGGCCACCAGGAGGTTGGTTATACCTCTGAAGTTTAGGAGCTTCCTATTGACCCTAGCACATGATATCCCCTTAGCAGGTCACCTAGGCCAAAACAAGACTTGGGACAGAATTTTCCCTCACTTTCATTGGCCTCATATGTCTGAAGACACCAAGGAGTTTTGTCACTCCTGTGTCACCTGTCAAGCCAGTGGTAAGGCAGGTAGCACTACAAAGGCCCCCCTGATACCACTACCTGTGGTGGGGGTTCCCTTTGAGAGGGTAGGGATTGACATTGTTGGTCCCCTAGAACCTCAAACAGCATCTGGGCACAGATTCATACTAGTGGTGGTGGACCATGCCACTAGGTATCCAGAAGCAATTCCCCTCAGGACCACCACAGCTCCTGTGGTGGCAAGGGCCCTCCTGGGAATCTTTTCCAGGGTGGGTTTTCCTAAGGAGGTAGTATCAGACAGAGGTACAAACTTCATGTCTAGTTACTTGACTGCTATGTGGAAGGAGTGTGGAGTAAATTATAAATGTACCACCCCCTATCACCCACAATGCAATGGTTTAGTTGAAAGGTTCAACAAAACCTTGAAGGGCATGATTAAAGGTCTCCCAGAAAAGCTTACGCGCAGATGGGACATACTTTTGCCCTGCCTTCTCTTTGCCTACAGAGAGGTTCCACAGAAGGGGGTTGGTTACAGCCCATTTGAGCTTCTGTTTGGACATCCAGTTAGGGGTCCATTGTGTCTAGTGAAGGGGGGATGGGAGTTACCTCTCAAACCCCCTAAACAGGATATTGTGGAATATGTACTTGGTCTCCGCTCCCGGATGGCTGAGTACATGAAGAAGGCAACTAAAAACCTTGAGGCTAGCCAGGAATTACAAAAGGCCTGGCATCACCAAAAGGCTGTGTTGACTGTTTATCAGCCGGGACAGAAAGTATGGGTGTTGGAGCCTGTGGCCCCAGCAGCCCTCCAAGACAAGTGGAGTGGCCCCCATACAATTGTTGAACAGAAGGGAGAGGTTACCTATCTGGTGGACCTTGGAACTCCCAGGGTGCTCCATGTCAACAGACTGAAACCATATGTTGACAGGGCAGACATGGGCTTGCTCATGGCTACTGATGAGGGACAGGAGGAAGAGAGTGATCCACTCCCTGACCTGCTCTCTCAGAACCCTGATGATGGATCAGTAGATGGTGTAGCCTTGGCAGGCAGCCTCACTGACCAGCAGCAAACTGATTGCAGAAAAGTTCTCAATCAGTTCAGACATATGTTCTCACTGACTCCAAGTCAGACTACCTGGTGCACTCATGAAGTGGACACTGGGGACAGTCTGCCTGTTAAAAATAAGATTTACAGGCAACCTGACCATGTCAGGGACTGCATCAGGACTGAAGTCCAGAAGATGTTGGATTTGGGTGTGATTGAACCCTCAGATAGCCCTTGGGCTAGTCCAGTAGTCTTAGTGCCTACACCTCACACCCAGGGTGGTAAGAGAGAGATGAGGTTTTGTGTAGACTACAGAGGTCTCAATGCAGTCACTAGGACTGATGCCCATCCAATCCCTAGGGCAGATGAGCTTATAGACACTTTGGCCTCAGCCAAGTTTCTCAGCACATTTGACCTGACAGCTGGCTACTGGCAAATCAGACTAGCTGAGGATGCAAAAGCCAAAACAGCATTTTCTACCCCTAGTGGGCACTACCAATTTGTGGTGATGCCCTTTGGTTTGAAAAATGCATCTGCCACTTTTCAAAGGTTGGTGAACAAAGTCCTTACAGGCCTGGAAGCCTATAGTGCAGCATATCTAGATGATATTGCTGTCTTTAGCTCCACCTGGGAGGATCACCTGGTCCACCTGCGAAATGTTTTGGAGGCCCTGCAGAAAGCAGGCCTAACTATCAAGGCCACCAAGTGCCAGATAGGGCAGAGTCAGGTTGTGTACCTGGGCCACCTTGTGGGTGGAGGCCAGGTTCAACCATTGCAGAGCAAAATCCAGACCATCATGGACTGGGTTGCTCCAACCACCCAGACTCAGGTCAGAGCTTTCTTGGGCCTGACTGGGTACTATAGAAGATTTGTCAAAGGTTATGGATCCATAGTGACCCCTTTGAATGACTTGACTTCTAAAAGAATGCCCAAGAAAGTTCAGTGGACAGTTAGCTGGCAAAAGGCATTTGATGACCTGAAGCAGGCCATGTGCACTGCTCCCATTCTGCAAAGTCCTGATTACTCAAAGCAATTCATTGTCCAAACAGATGCATCTGAGTTAGGGGTAGGGGCTGTGTTATCACAATTGAATGATGAAGGTCAGGATCAGCCAGTAGCTTTTATTAGCAGAAGGTTGACCCCCAGAGAGAAACGTTGGTCAGCCATTGAGAGGGAGGCCTTTGCTGTGGTTTGGGCCTTGAAGAAGCTGAGGCCATACTTGTTTGGCACTCACTTCATTGTTCAGACAGACCACAAGCCCCTCTTATGGCTAAAACAGATGAAAGGTGAAAACCCCAAACTTTTGTGGTGGTCCATTTCCCTACAGGGGATGGACTATACAGTGGAACATAGACCTGGGAGTAACCATGCCAATGCAGATGGACTCTCCAGATATTTCCACTTAGAACATGAAGACTCAACTGGTCAAGGTTAGTTTAATGTCCTGACGTTTGGGGGGGGTTGTGTAGGAGAGTAGGATCTGCTTCTTATAGTTACCCCCAGTTTTTGCTGATGTTTCACTGTTTTTCGACTTAGCCAGACTGAGGCCCTGCTAATCAGGACCCCAGTCTATCTGCTTTCTACTCTAAATTGATTGTAGGTACTTTAGGTACCCTCCAGATTGGATTCTGGGGTACCCTTATAAGTCCCTAGTATATGGTATACTATATACCCAGGGCATAGGTACCCCAGAGGCCTACCAGGGGCTGCAGCATGTATTGTGCCACCCCTGGGAAGCCTTTTAAAATGACACAACAGGTCTGCTACAGCAGCCTGTGTAAGGTGGTGTATGCACTCTTACTGAGATATAGGTTCCCTATATCTCTCCATATCACTGCACATGTAAACCTATCAGTCACCCCTATGGCAGGCCTTAACAATCCTGAAGGCAGGGTGCTGGGTTTCATGTGAGAGGGTGCTCATGCATGAGCAGAGCCCTCTGCAGCTTTCGGAATCTTCATTCCGGGGTTGTTTGTGATGCAGCCAGACCATATACTCTTAAGTGCATTATGACCTCGCGGTAAATGCTAACTTGAGAATGGCTGCATGGAAATATGTTGTGTTTGGTGTCAAACACCTTGGAATCATACCTCCACCCTAGTAACTGGGGTGGGAGGTATGATCCCACTCTACTAGAGGGAGAAACATGGCACCACCGGTACTCCCGGTACCAGCCTAACAGAACCCTGGCATCACAAAATGGATGCTGCAGCCACAGACACGAGTCTGCCCTCCTGCTGCTGGACGAAACTCCAGCAGGGGAGGCCTGGACAATAGTTTTCCTGTCACAGGGAGGTGTGACCACCTCCCAGACAGGCTTTAGTGTATTGGGGCTGGGTGGGTGCACTCCAAGAGTGCTTTGAAGTCTGCACTGGGGGCACATTTGGTGTCCCTGTGCATAGTCCAGCTCAAACCGGTTGCAGGGGCTACCAGCCCCTGCTCTGGCGCGAAACTGGACAAAGGAAATGGGTGTAGCCACCCCTCTTTCCTGACCCTCCCATAGGTGGGTCCCCAGAGTTTGTCCCACCCCTTCCTTGTGTATAAAGTAGGAACCCCTGACTACAGGACTTTAGATTACACCTGGACTAAACTCTGACACAGAAACCAGGAACTTCGACGATCTACACTATGCTGGATGACTGAAGGATCTCCCTTGGAGTAAAGGAGTTACTCCCCTGCAAGGCAGGCACCTTTAACGCAACTGACCAGTTGGCATCTCCGAAGCTCCTGCGGACTCCGAAGAATATTGCCACACAGGAGGTGGGTTCCCAAGGTCTCTTAGGTTGATCTGTGCCCACAGCAAGTCTGAGGCCCATATCCCTCGTGGAGACCGTGCAACCCGAACCCCTGGACACCGCAACCATTTGCAGAGGCATCAGCTTTCCGGCAACCCCTGAGGCTGAGCTTTGGGTTACTTGTAGCCCTGACCCCGTGCAGTAATTACGCCGAAGATTGCTGGCCTACACTCAACGAGCGTTCCGTGGGCCGCCCTTTTGTGATTCCTCTTGAGGTCCCTTCGCGATCCGTGGTCCGTTGACCTGTGGGTCCCCAAGAAGGCAACTCTAACTTTAATTGGGCTTCCCTGGTTGCTCCAGATGTGCCCTGACTCTCCATTGCTTGGTGAGTCCCCAGGACCTTGCTGGTCCACACAGAAGCATCTTTTCTCTTCCTGCATGGGTTGCTGTTACCAAGGCTTGTTGTGTTCAATCCAAGCACTGATACCCCAGCACTCGACATCCTTTGTGGGACAGCTCTAATCCGGCTCCTGGTCATCCTCGACATCTCCTGGACCCCGTGGCTGCAGAGTCAAGCTTCACCTCTTCGCACCTGAAGCACCCGACATCGGTGGGCATTCGATTGCTCCGCTCCTGGTCACTGGCTAGTGACCCAGACTCTGTCCCCTCTGCTTTCAGGTTCTTCACATCTTCGATCCAGGCTTGGATCACCCCGGACACTTTTCTTCTTCACGGCAGCAGCACTTTGCACAGATCGCCATTGAAATCAAGGACGATTCCCGACACCCTTTGACACCTATGCCCCCGGCTTCCCTGGGTGAGGTAACTCGAGTACTCCGGTGCTCACGTGGGTGTTGGCTCTAGAACCCCTTAAGTCTAAAGGGGTTTGCTGAAAGTCCTCTCCTAAGTGTCCTTTATATTTAAAATTCCAACCGCGACTTTCCTCATAGAATCCTACGGCGCTCGCGGCTGTGTTCTCACACTGCACACGTCCCCGTGGGTCTCCTGTGTCACTACCTTGGGTGGTTCCTTGGGGTCCCAGCGATTCTACGTGCTCTAGGCACTGTGTCTAGTCAAGTCGTGGTTCTTATACCACTTTCTTAATATATGGTTTGGTCCCCCCTGGGGCCCATTGTATATTGTGCTATTTACTGTTGTTTTAATACTGTGATATTGTGTATCTTGGACTCTAATCTCATAAAGAGATTTGTAGTGAGTGTTTAGAAATAAATACATATATTTTATTTATATCTTGTGTGGTTCTCCTTTCATTTGGTCATTCAAGAGGTTATAATCTGGTAAACCAAGCTGCTTTACACTCCTTCAAGACTTAGCCTGAAGGCTGCTCTCCACAGCTACCACTAGGATAGCTTTCTATAAGGTTGTCTTTAAACCTACCATCAATAAGGGTCGTTTGGACTGGTGCAAGGTGCCCACTATAACTAGTGGACAGCATATGCCAGGCCAACTTCTCACAAGTATGACCATAATAGGGCATATACGAGTATGACCATAATGGGGCATATACGAGTATGACCATAATAGGGCATATACGAGTATTTCTACATTATGGCATATATGAACGGGTCTACATTAGGGCCTATATACGAAACATAACAACATACAATGGGTCAGTAGTACACAGCAGGGGACACAGACATGTACATACAGTGGGTTGAGAGTACACAGCAGGGTATATACTCATGTATGTCCAATGGGTCGGGAGTACACAGCAGGGGATATACTCATGTTCATACAATGGGTCAGGAGTACAGAGCAGACAGGAATATAGTCATATACATGATAACGGCAATGGTACACAGCATGGGATGTAGTCATACACACAAATGGTCAAGGTTACTCATGAGGGAATGTACCCATCCTCCTTTCATCCATCCATTCCCACATCCATCTGCCCATCCATCCATCAGCCGACTGTCCATCCATTCATAACCTACTATCTTTCCCTCCATTCATTAACACAACCTCCCTTCTAGCTTGGTCCATTCATCCATCCATCAGCCGACTGTCCGTCCATTTACCGTCCACTATCCCCCCTCCAGTGATCAACACAACCTCCCTTCTAGCTTGGTCCATTCATTCATCCATCCATCCATCCATCAGCTGACTGTCCATCCATTCACCGTCCACTATCCCCCCTCCAGTGACCAACATAACCTCCCTTCTAGCTTGGTCCATTCATCCATCCATCCATCAGCCGACTGTCCATCCATTCATAATCTACTATCTCTCTCTCCCTTCATTCATTAACACAACTTCCGTTCTAGCTTGGCCCATCCATCCATCCATCAGCCGACTGTCCGTCCATTCACCGTCCACTATCCCCCCTCCAGTGACCAACATAACCTCCTTCTAGCTTGGTCCATTCATCCATCCATCCATCAGCTGACTGTCCGTCCATTCACCGTCCACTATCCCCCCTCCAGTGACCAACATAACCTCCCTTCTAGCTTGGTTAGGCAGTCTAAATCCGTAAAACACTTTGAATCTCACTGGCCAAGGCCGTGGAGCGGATATGCCAGTGATAGCTTATGTGTTCCCAGGGTAGACATTAGTTAGGACCTCACAAGATAATGCAACGGTGACACCTAGAGGTAAGGGTATGGGATTGGTTGGGATCCCGGGTGGTAATGCAACAGTGGTATCTCCTGGCCTGTCAGAATCCTGCTGACACTGCAGTAGATGCAGCAGGGACTCCTAGTGGCCAGTTAGGGCATGATCCCAGCAGAGAGTCTACTCTACAGGTTGAAACTCAACACACAAGGTCACTGCTCTGCCCTCTCCTATGAGAGAGAGAATATGATTGGCCCGATCAAAGAGGGAGACCTCTCTTTCCTTATCAGGGGCCCTCTCTGCCTCTGAGCCGGTGAGGACCAAGACAGAGCTGGAGATGGACTAGGCTCCCAGGAGGCAACAGGCAGTGAGGGACATAATCAGACTAAACATCTGGTGATGCTTATGTGATGTTTATATCTGGAGAAGCGCTATGGAACCATGCAAATAAAAGTAGGCGCTAGATAAATGTCCTTGTAATAACGTGTGTCATGTGGGTCAAGCATTTATGCTTTGGGGGCTTGGGTCAGCAACGAAGTGGGGTGCCACAGTGCTGCACGCCACCGCTCACAGGGCGTAGCGCCATCACAAGGCTTGCTCAGCAGATGGCAGAGGGGCACCTCTCCTCCGTCATCAGTGGCCTAGCTCTTCTGGCTACGGTCCAATGGGAGATCAGAACGCCCCTGCCACAATCATCTACGATCCCTCCCTCCATCTCCCCCCAGCCCCCAACGTGAACTCACAGTGCCCCACGTGTCTTGATATCCTTTTATCAAAATATGTCGGTGGCAATCACTGTAGCGCTGTGATCCGGTAACGTGAGCAGGTAGAGTCTAGGCGGTGTGAGCAGACACCCCGTTCCAGAGTCTGTGGGCTAATGGAAAGCAGGCAGGGGCCGTCCCTGGGTCATCCGCGGACCACTGGCTTGGCACTGAGGGACACCAGAGGGGAGGCAGTGCCGTCTTAACACATTGGCACGCTGGGCAGGTGCCCGGGGGGCCCACGAACATAGGGGCCCATGCAGACCAGAATTTAACACTATTTTTCGGTTAAGCATTTTGATTCCTGTGAGTGGTTGTGTAGGCAGAGCCCAGTGCCCTGCTTTGCCCGGGGGCCTATAATGCTGTTAAGATGGCCCTGAGGGGAGGGCCACAAAAATTTCTGGATTGCGCAGATCTCACCTAAATCGTCCCTTTCCGATTTACAAAGAAGCTAACCGGCTGATTTATTTAGAGCAGAGGGCTTCAAACTGCTGTGCCCTGAGTTCCTCTAAGTAAAATGTTTTGAAGGCAGGCCACCCTCCAAAGTTTTTGGCAAGAATTGGGGGAGCGGGAGAGGCACAGCTGAGTGCAGTGGGTGGGGCCTATGAGATCATTTGAGGGGAACCTTTGCTGTAGCTCACAGTCCACCTTGAGGGGTTTATTTATGAGAGCCCTGTGTCACTTTTTGCATCATGTAAAGTGGTACAGGCATGACGTAGGGCTCTCATTTCGATTTATAAAGCCACGTAAAGCCACCCTGCGTGGCTTTGAGTGACATCATAAATCTTGAGTGAGGCAACGCAGCGCAAGGAGCTGTGTCGCCTTACTCTGCGCCCGGGAGGCGTTCCATGGGCCTTGAGGTGGGTGTTTCCACTCAACACCCATGGATTTTGACGCTGCCCCAGATTTACAAAGTGATGTACACCTGGGGGAAGCACAAAATCTGTACGCCTTCCGAGGAAAAGTACAACGAGGAGAAATATGTTTATTTCTCCTCGTTTCTCCCTATTTGTACTTCTGCTGCATTCTGCAGCACACATAGAAAGAGGAAAACGCCTTTCAGGATTGTTTTTGTGCAGGAAGGTGCCCCTTCCTGCACAAAAACAATCCTGTATGCAACAGAGGCAACCCTGCTCAATGGTGCAAGGGTGCCTACACTGATGCTAGGATGCCAAAACGGCACCAGAGCACGTAGAAAGGACAGGAATGCACCGTATTGCATAAATGCAGTGCATTCCTGCCCTTTTACTTTGGCGTAGGGCATGCACTGCCCTATGCCAATATCCAATAAATGAGGCCCTGAATGTGAGATTTATAAAAGAGCAAATATATGGACCAAAAACAAGCCCTTTATGTAAAGTTAAGACAGTCATAATTGTGATACAGTGGGTCTCTCTCAACCCTGGGGCCCAGCGCCACTGCACCTGCCTCACTAATGATAGCTACTTCTTTGCAAAGCAGGCAGTCTGCTCCCCCCTTTGTTAAAAACGAGGACCTCCATCTTCCTTCAGCCTCCTCTCTGCCATCTCTCTGAGGCCCAGCTAAGGTGTCACCGCAGCTTCAAGTTTACCCTCCCTTGGGCCAATGGTCCAAAGCCCAAAGCAACACTGGCACAGCAGGGGTGCACTGGGCCCTAATGGAAGCAAGGAAGACTAGGAAAGCTTCCATAATTGGGGTTTCTTGGCCCATGATGCCCCTGCATCTGCAGAGCAATGATAACTACAGCCCAGCTAAGAAGGCTGTCTCCTCTGCTCATTCCATTGGAGCATCACTCCTTGGTCTGTGTCTTAAAGCAGGCTATCTGCTCCTTTGTGTAAAAGAAAAGGGGGGGGGGAATCCCCCCAGTTTGGCCCCTGTTGTCTGGACCTTGTTCCCTGGGCAGCAAGGGTGACCTGGCCCTCATGCAAGCGTTTGCTGATAAGCAGCCATAATTTTGGTGCAGTGGCCCCTCACACTCCAGGCCTCGGTGCCACTGCGCCTGCTGCACTAATGGTAGCGATGGGCCCTTAAATAATGAGCCCCATTATTTTCCCTTTTACTAAAAGATATACTGTGGAAGCAGTAAATAAAATAATTTTGCAGCAGCCTATCTTATACTATGTGTAATACAATTTTAAAATAATGACTTGTATATTCATATTGCTTTTTATTATAGGGTAGGACCACACAGCACTTTAAATGCACAAGCCACTGTTGCCCATTGTGCCAATAAAGAATCAATTCTGTGACTCTGAGCACACACATATTCCTCTGCAGTGATCACATTAACCATTTGAGGTTGCATAACGTAAAAGACTGCATTCCCAAATGATAATTTTAACTCACATTTATTTTGCCTTTTTTTTTTTTATATGTATTTACCTCAAGGTGAAAAAACAAGAAGACACAATATCTGGTTCTTTTTAGTTACGTTTGACCCCACCACTACAACACAGATTACAGGTCCCACACTTCTTTAAGCAACCCTGCATGTAAGTGAAGACAGCCTGCAAACATGGGCCATTAACAGGTCCTGCTTTCAGTGCTTCTTCATGTACACCTACTTATGACCCATTTGCCCCCGCCCTCCTCCCCGGGGTAATGCAGCCATGGGCCCACAGGGGGCGCGCCCACACTTTGTAGACCTCTGATTAGGAGTGTTGTTTGCGAACTTTTCAGTGCCCTTTAAAGCAGAATTTGTAGCCCTGCTGAGCTAGGGGCTGAATATTTGTGACATTAAGGGCCTCATTATAGATTCCCGGATATTCTGCGATTCCAGCAGGTATCCCTGCCCATGTGACACCGGTCCTGTGTGTGAGGGAGACCTGCGCTGCTAATGCCATGTGATACCAATCCTTTGTGTGAGGGAGACTTGCGCTGCTAATGCCCATGTGATACTGGTCCTGTGTGTGAGAGAGACTTGCGCTGCTAATGCCCATGTGATACCGGTCCTGTGTGTGAGGGAGACTTGCGCTGTTAATGCCATGTGATACCGGTCCTGTGTGTGAGGGTGACTTGCGCTGCTAATGCCATGTGATACCGGTCCTGTGTGTGAGGGAGACTTGCGCTGCTAATGCCATGTGATACCGGTCCTGTGTGTGAGGGAGACTTGCGCTGCTAATGCCATGTGATACCGGTCCTGTGTGTGAGGGAGACCTGCGCTGCTAATGCCATGTGATACCAATCCTTTGTGTGAGGGAGACTTGCGCTGCTAATGCCCATGTGATACTGGTCCTGTGTGTGAGGGAGACTTGTGCTGCTAATGCCCATGTGATACTGGTCCTGTGTGTGAGGGAGACTTGCGCTGTTAATGCCATGTGATACCGGTCCTGTGTGTGAGGGTGACTTGAGCTGCTAATGCCATGTGATACCGGTCCTGTGTGTGAGGGAGACTTGCGCTGCTAATGCCATGTGATACCGGTCCTGTGTGTGAGGGAGACTTGCGCTGCTAATGCCCATGTGATACCGGTCCTGTGTGTGAGGGAGACGTGCGCTGCTAATGCCATGTGATACCAATCCTTTGTGTGAGGGAGGCTTGTACTGCTAATGCCATGTGATACCGGTCCTTTGTGTGAGGGAGACTTGCACTGCTAATGCCATGTGATACCGGTCCTCTGTGTGAGGGAGACTTGCACTGCTAATGCCCATGTGATACCGGTCCTTTGTGTGAGGGAGACTTGCGTTGCTAATGCCCATGTGATACTGGTCCTGTGTGTGAGGGAGACTTTGGCTGCTAATGCTCATGTGATACCGGTCCTCTGTGTGAGGGAGACTTGCGCTGCTAATGCCCATGTGATACCAATCCTTTTTGTGAGGGAGACTTGTGCTGCCAATGCCCATGTGATACCGGTCCTGTGTGTGAGGGAGACTTGCACTGCTAATGCCATGTGATACCAATCCTTTGTGTGAGGGAGGCTTGCACTGCTAATGCCATGTGATACTGGTCCTGTGTGTGAGGGAGACTTGCGCTGCTAATGCTCATGTGATACCGGTCCTGTGTGTGAGGGAGACTTGCACTGCTAATGCCATGTGATACCAGTCCTGTGTGTGTGAGGGAGACTTGCACTGCTAATGCCATGTGATACCAGTCCTGTGTGTGTGAGGGAGACTTGAACTGTTAATGCCCATGTGATACCGGTCCTCTGTGTGAGGGAGACTTGCGCTGCTAATGCTCATGTGATACCGGTCCTGTGTGTGAGGGAGACTTGCACTGCTAATGCCATGTGATACCAGTCCTGTGTGTGTGAGGGAGACTTGCACTGCTAATGCCATGTGATACCAGTCCTGTGTGTGTGAGGGAGACTTGAACTGTTAATACCCATGTGATACCGGTCCTCTGTGTGAGGGAGACTTGTGCTGCTAATGCTCATGTGATACCGGTCCTGTGTGTGAGGGAGGCTTGCACTGCTAATGCCATGTGATACCGGTACTGTGTGTGAGGGAGACTTGTGCTGCTAATGCCATGTGATACAGGTCCTGTGTGTGAGGGAGACTTGTGCTGCTAATGCCCATGTGATACCAATCCTTTGTGCGAGGGAGACTTGCACTGCTAATGCTCATGTGATACCGGTCCTGTGTGTGAGGGAGACTTGTGCTGCTAATGCTCATGTGATACCGGTCCTGTGTGTGAGGGAGGCTTGCACTGCTTATGCCATGTGATACCGGTGCTTTGAGTGAGGGAGACTTGCACTGCTAATGCCCATGTGATACCAATCCTTTGTGTGAGGGAGACTTGCGCTGCTAATGCTCATGTGATACCGGTCCTGTGTGTGAGGGAGACTTGCGCTGCTAATGCTCATGTGATACCGGTCCTGTGTGTGAGGGAGACTTGCACTGCTAATGCTCATGTGATACCGGTCCTGTGTGTGAGGGAGACTTGTGCTGCTAATGCTCATGTGATACCGGTCCTGTGTGTGAGGGAGACTTGCGCTGCTAATGCTCATGTGATACCAATCCTTTGTGTGAGGGAGACTTGCACTGCTAATGCCATGTGATACCGGTCCTGTGTGTGAGGGTGACTTGCGCTGCTAATGCCCATGTGATACCGGTCCTGTGTGTGAGGGAGACTTGCACTGCTAATGCTCATGTGATACCGGTCCTCTGTGTGAGGGAGACTTGCGCTGCTAATGCCATGTGATACCGGTCCTGTGTGTGAGGGAGACTTGCGCTGCTAATGCTCATGTGATACCGGTCCTCTGTGTGAGGGAGATTTGCACTGCTAATGCCCATGTGATACCAGTCCTTTGTGTGAGGGAGACTTGCGTTGCTAATGCCCATGTGATACGGGTCCTGTGTGTGAGGGAGACTTGCGCTGCTAATGCCCATGTGATACCGGTCCTGTGTGTGAGGGAGACTTGTGCTGCTAATGCCATGTGATACTGGTCCTCTGTGTGAGGGAGACTTGTGCTGCTAATGCCATGTGATACCGGTCCTTTGTGTGAGGGAGACTTGCGCTGCTAATGCCCATGTGATACCGGTCCTGTGTGTGAGGGAGACTTGCGCTGCTAATGCCATGTGATACCAATCCTTTGTGTGAGGGAGACTTGCGCTGCTAATGCCCATGTGATACCGGTCCTGTGTGTGAGGGAGACTTGCGCAGCTAATGCCATGTGATACCGGTCCTGTGTGTGAGGGAGACTTGCGCTATTAATGCTCATGTGATACCGGTCCTCTGTGTGAGGGAGACTTGTGCTGCTAATGCTCATGTGATACCGGTCCTGTGTGTGAGGGAGGCTTGCACTGCTAATGCCATGTGATACCGGTCCTGTGTGTGAGAGAGACTTGCGCTGCTAATGCTCATGTGATACAAATCCTTTGTGTGAGGGAGACTTGCCCCGCTAATGCTCATGTGATACCGGTCATGTGTGTGAGGGAGACTTGCGCTGCTAATGCCATGTGATACCGGTCCTGTGTGTGAGGGAGACTTGCGCTGCTAATGCTCATGTGATACCAATCCTTTGTGTGAGGGAGACTTGCGCTGTTAATGCCCATGTGATACCGGTCCTGTGTGTGAGGGAGACTTGCACTGCTAATGCCCATGTGATAGCGGTCCTGTGTGTGAGGGTGACTTGCGCTACTAATGCCCATGTGATACCGGTCATGTGTGTGAGGGAGACTTGCGCTGCTAATGCTCATGTGATACCAATCCTTTGTGTGAGGGAGACTTGCGCTGCTAATGCTCATGTGATACCGGTCCTGTGTGTGAGGGAGACTTGCTCTGATAATGGCCATGTGATACCAGTCCTGTGTGTGAGGGCGACTTGTGCTGCTAATGCACATGTGATACATGTCCTGTGTGTGAGGGAGACTTGCGCTGTTAATGCCCATGTGATCTCAGTCCTCTGTGTGAGGGAGAATTGTGCTGCTAATGCTCATGTGATACCGGTCCTGTGTGTGTGATGGAGACTTGAACTGTTAATGCTCATGTGATACCAATCCTTTGTGTGAGGGACTCTTGCGCTGCTAATGCACATGTGATACCGGTCCTGTGTGTGAGGGAGACTTGTGCTGTTAATGCCCATGTGATACCAGTCCTGTGTGTGAGGGAGACTTGCGCTGTTAATACCCATGTGATACCGGTCCTGTGTGTGAGGGAGACTTGCGCTGTTCATGGCCATGTGATACCAGTCCTGTGTGTACAGGAGATGTGTGCTGGTAATGCACATGTGATACCTGCCCTGTGTGTGAGAGGGAGACTTGCACTGCAAATGCCCATGTGATACCTGCCCTGTGTGTGAGGGAAACTTGAACTGTTAATGCTCATGTGATTACCGTTTCTGTGTGTGAGGGAGACTTGTGCTGCTAATGCCCTTATGATACCGGTCCTGTGTGCGTGAGGGAAACTTGAACTGTTAAAGGCCATGTAATACCGGCTGTTAGACCTGGCATTTCTTGGCGTGGTTACCCCTGACTGTTTGCCTCTACCTCCTCTATTTTTGGTGCTTTGATGGATTTTGTTTTGCCAACTTAGATGCTTTGGACACTTTGCCACTGCTAATCAGTGTAAAAGTGCAAGTGCTCCCTGTGTAAAGTGTAATGGTAATTGGTTGTCCATGATTGGTATGTTTGCCTTACTAGTAAAGTCCCTAGTAAAGTGCACTATGTGTGCCAGGGCTGGTAATGCAAATGCTACTAGTGGGCCTGCAGCACTAATTGTGCCACCCACACCAGTAGCCTTGAAAAGGGAACTCAGGCCTGACATTGCAGTGCCTGCGCGCAGTTTGTTAAACTGCCATGTTATTCTGACAAGTGCACCGACTTGCCAGACCTTACCCTTCCCTTTCTATTCACATCAGACACCCCTATGGTAGGTCCCGGGTACCCCCTGGGCAGGGTGCAGTGCATGTGAAAGGTAGGACATGTACTAAGGTGTGTACCATGTCCTGACAGTGAAATAATCTACATTTTGTTTTTCACTGTTGAAAGGCCATCTTGCCCATAGGACAGAATGGGGAGGCTGTGTAATATGTTTTCCAGCCTATCTTCCCAAAAGCTTAAGATGGAGAGGTGTAGTTTAGTATGCCTGAACTCACAAGGTAATAACACATCTTTTTATGAAGGTGGTTTTTGCATTGTGTGTTTAGAAGCCACTCTTTTAGAAGTGGCTGGGTTTTTGTGCTCTAACATTTCTGTGTGTCTCTGCCTGGTTGTGGATTGACTGTCTGGATTTGAAAGTGATAGGATCTGGGGAATGTCTTGACCCAGGGGAGGAGGTGAGACAGCAACAGGCTGACCTGCATCTGGAGTGTAGGGGGAAGAGTAGCCCCTAGAGTTGAAGAGGCCTGGGCTGCAGCCATAAACCAATGGCTCCAGCCCCTGCAGAGTGATTGAGGATCCAGACCTCCACTATAAAAGGAATAATGGTGACACTGGCAGGGAGGCACCCAGAACTGGTTTGAATAGGGGTCAGTGCCCCCTGAACACAAAGACTTCAGAGCCATTGAGGGGTATAACTATGAGAGCTGAAGCCCCTGAACTTTGGAGAATGGCTTGATCAAGATTGAACAAGACTGGAGCTACTTCGTGGTCAAGAGGAACCTTTGCCAAGGAAGAAACAACTGAAGAGACTGAAGGAAAGGACTGACCCTTGCTGTGTGTTCTGGGGCTGGCCTGCAGTTTGCTGTTTTAACCAAGGAAAAGCTAAAGGGACTTTGCTGTGTCCCCCTGCTTGAAAGGACTTTGCTGTGCTGTGTCCTGAAGTAACTTATCCCCAAGGGCCCGAGGTGAGCTGGCTCCCTGTTGCGGAAACTCAGGAACACAAAAGTCTCCAGGAGAGTCTCAGCGATGCTGTGTGCGTGTGCTTGTTGCAGCCTGAGACCCTCGTAAGAAGTGCCCTGTGATCGTGGGCACCTGGAGTCCAAGCGAGGATCAGCGACGCTGTGTGCGTGTGCTTTTTGCAGCCTGAGCCCTTCGTGAGGATCGTCCTGTTGTTATCGTGCACCGGAATCCAAGTGAGTCTCAGCGACGCTGTGTGCGTGTGCTTTGTGCAGCGTGAGACCTTCGTGAGGATTGCCTTGTTATCGTGCACCGGAGTCCAAGTGAGTCTCAACGACGCTGTGTGCGTGTGCTTTGTGCAGCGTGAGACCTTCGTGAGGATTGCCTTGTTATCATGCACCGGAGTCCAAGTGAGTCTCAACGACGCTGTGTGCGTGTGCTTCGTGCAGCCTGAGACCTTCGTGAGGAGTGCCCGGTGATCGTGCACTCGAAGCTCCAGGGAGTCTCAGCGACGCTGTGTGCGTGTGCCCTGTGGCAGCCTGAGACCTTCGCAGCAGTAGCGGCCCGGACCGGCAGCCCCGGAAGAGCTGAGCCGCCGGCCCGAGCCCGCCGTTGCCAATTCACAAAGATTGCATCTGAGGCCCAAGTCGCTGGAAGAGGAGAGGAGAGTGAGTTTGTGCCCCCCAAGTAACATGTGTCGACGCCTGGGGCGGCGTGCGGGCTCGGAGGGAGACGGTCTCGGCCTCTCTCTCATTTCGGCAGCGCGAGCCTCTGCTTCGGCTCGTATCGCGGCCTGTACTGGCCAAGGGAGTGGCAGTACCGGGGCTGGAGCGCGGAGCTGCACTTTTTGTTATTCCATACCCGTGTTGGGGGCAACTGTTGACGGAGTACCTGATTGTCGTATTACACATTGCATCATTTCTGCATAACGAACTACCTGATTAGTGTATTACGCATTGCATTATTCCTGCATAATGAACTACCTGATTAGTGTATTACGCATTGCATTATTCCTGCATAACGAACTACCTGATTAGTGTATTACGCATTGCATTATTCCTGCATAACGAACTACCTGATTGTCATATGACGCATTGCATTGTTCCTGCATAACGAATTACCTGATGGTCGTATGACATATTGCATTGTTTCTGCATAACGAATTACCTGATTGTCGTATGACGTATTGCATTGTTTCTGCATAACGAATTACCTGATTGTTGCGTTACGCATTGCACTATTTTTCCATTGCAGGGTGCCTGATTGTTGTGTTACGCATTGCACTATTTTTCCATTGCAGGGTGCCTGATTGTTGCGTTACGCAGTGCATTGTTTTTCCATTGCAAAGTGCCTGATTCTAGCATTACGAACTGCATAATATTGTATTAGGACTACAGTGGAATGTTTGGAAGTGCTCATTAATATCGTCAGAACTTACAAGGGCTGGCTGGCCTAACAACCAGCCAGGAGGAATATTACCCATACGTTGGATTTATATTTTGTGGTCTTATCGTATATCTTTCTATATAAAATGTATACTCGTTTTTATAAAACTCGTGTGGAGTCCATTTGTGGTGTCGTCATTGGGTTGCTGTGAGCGTGGTTGCAAATACTTTACACATTTGCCTTGAAGATAAGCCTGGCTGCTCGTGCCAGGCTACCAAGGGGGTGAGCGGGGGCTATCTCAGAAGGTGTCCTTCCTTTCTCTGACGTGGAAACGCGGGTCCCTATTTGGCCTAAGGTACCTACCTCAGCCAACCAGGGATCCCGGGTCTAACATTTGGTGGTCAGCGGAGTGGGATTGAAATGTGTATTTGCAAATTCATTCACAGTAATTGGTGTACATCATAAGTTTAGCGCAGACCACGACGCAACCACATATTGTGTTCTTGATTTGTTGGTTCAAGTTGGTTTTATTTTTGAGCAACCTTTAAGCCACACATCATGTCTCAGAGGAGTCAAGTAGCCAGTGAGGCTGCAGAATTAGAGTTCGACATTGAGGCATTGCTTACCTACAAAGTTGACCAGTTGAGGCAATTCTGCAGAGCTTTGGGATGTCCCATGAAAAGTAGCGCCAAGAAGGAGGAGCTGCAAATGGCCTTGAGGGCCTTGTGGGAAACCAAAGGGGGCTCAGGAGGCGGGTGATGCTGAGGTGGATGAGGATGACCCAGGGAATGGATTTGGTCCACAGGATTTGCCAGTGGAGGGACCAGCCTTAGGGGCTGGTAGTAGCCATTCAGGGAGGAGTTTTTCACCAGAGGAGCTGGAGCAAAACCAAAGGGTCAGAGAGCATGAGTTGGAGGTTTTAAAACTTAAAGCTCAAGCAGAGGAGAAGAAGCTGCTCATTGAAAGTGAAAAGCGAGCAGAGGAGAGCAGGAACGCTCTCGCCTTGGAAGAGAAAAAGATTCTCTTGGCTCATGAGTTAAGCATGAGGGAACTGGACGTTAAGGTTAAACAGGCAGAGTCCAGTTTGAATGGTGGCAGCACACAACCAGCGCCAGTAGGGAAGGTGTACATTCCCAAAGACTTAGTGCGAGATTACCAGAGGGGTGATGATATATATGCGTGGTTCACGGCATATGAGATCGCGCTGAGGATGAATGAGGTGTCTGAGAAGCATTGGGGGCGGGCCTATGGAAACACTTTGAGGCTTCTGGGAGGGATGTTTTACCCCCTTTAGAGAGGGGGAACCCTGACCTACGCCAATATGAAGGAGGCTTTATGCCTCAGGTATGGGCTCACTCCTGAACAGTACAGGCAGAAATTCAGGAACTTCAAGAAACAGGAATCCAGTACTTGGGTTGAGTGTGTGAATGCATACACGCGTGCACTGGATGGTTGGATGAAGGGCAGCAAGGCAACTGATTTTAAGAGCTTATGCGATTTAATTAGTTGGGAGCACTTGAAGTAGTCTGTGTGTTCCAGAGCTGCACCAGCATCTTTTGGACAGTAAGCTGACTGATCCCAGTAAGCTTGCTGAAGAGGCGGACCGCTGGACCAGTACCCGGGTCCACAAGGGGATTGGAGGTACCACTACCAAAAGTGTACAGGGTCCCCCGCAGAAGGTGGGGGAGGACAAGGGTAACCACAAGGGGTTCTCTAAAGGGCCCCAAAGTAGTTCCCAGGTAAAAGGGTCCCAGTCCCCCAAGGCTAAGAGGTCCTGGCCACATAAGGGCAAGCGGGACAACCGAGGTCCTCCTACTTGTTACTTCTGTAAAGAAGTGGGTCATATTTCCCCTAGATGCCCCAAGAAGTCATCTACACCCACTGGTGCTCCAACCCCAGGATTAGTGAGTGTAGCGTTGGGGGAGGGATTGAGTCCTTGGAATGGGGAGGAGCAAGCAGTTATAACCCTGGTCTCATTAGGAGATCGAGAGATGGTCCAGGAAATCTCTCTGCCTGAGAATACTAAGAAATACAGGCAGTGGGTGACCATCAATGGAAGGAGGGTGGAGGCTCTGAGGGACACCGGAGCCAGTTTGACATCTGTCAGGTGTCAGTGGGTGTCTGAAGAGCAGGTAATTCCCGATGTGCTTCACCCTGTAGTTGCAGCAGACAACTCAGTGCGCCTCTGCAAGGTGGCACTGGTTCCCTTTGAGTGGGGGGGTCTCAGGTTCCTTGAAGGTCGTTGTAAGTCCGTCCATGCCTGTAGACTGCTGGGGAATGACCTGGAGAGTTCCCCCTGGAATGAGGTGGAGCGCCAGGCGCATTTGGAGATGTTGGGTCTGCCTCAGTGGGCTTGTGTGACCACTCGGTCTATGGCAGCCAGTAAAGGTGTTCAAGAGGACCTGGAGCCTGAAACAGTGGCCCAGGTGCCTGCCGTCAAGAGAAGAGGCAGGGGGCGTGGGAAACCGGCCCCCACAGTTCCCATGGTCCAGGAGGAGGCACCCTTTGAGGGGGGTGCCCTGGAGCCTACGGGGAGCAAGTGGCTGAACTGGGGGACCTACCGGGGCTGACCGAATGGCAGCAGGAAGGAGGGCCCTCCAGGGAGGAATTCTGTGAGGAGCAGAAGAAGTGCCCTTCTCTTGTAGGTTTGCGGCAACAGGCAGCAAACCAGGCAGCAGGTGATCAGTCTGGATCACACTTGATTTACTGGGAGAATGATCTCCTATATAGTGAGCCTAAGGTTGCTGAGCCTGGGTCAGCCAATTCGCTGGTGGTACCCCAGCGCTTCAGAGCCTTCCTACTGGGGTTGGCTCATGATGTACCTTTAGCAGGACATTTGGGGCAGGACAAGACCTTTGAGAGGCTTGTCACCCACTTCTACTGGCCTCAAATGCGCAAGAGTTCTGATACTCATTGCAGGACCTGTCAGACTTGCCAGGCAAGTGGTAAGAGTGGAAGGAAGCACAAGGCTCCCCTCCAACCTTTCCCTGTAGTCAGCACCCCCTTTGAGAGGGTGGGCATTGACATCGTGGGGCCTCTGGATCCCAAGACGGCCAAGGGCAACAGGTTCATCCTGGTCTTGGTGGACCATGCCACCCGGTACCCGGAAGCCATCCCTCTCCGGACGGTGACAGCCCCCGTTGTGGGCCGTGCACTGATGGGGATTTTTTCCCGCGTGGGGTTCCCCAGAGAGGTGGTGTCCGACAGGGGTACTAATTTCATATTCAGGTATATGAAATCTCTGTGGAAGGAGTGCGGTGTGACCTACAAGTTCACCATGCCTTACCACCCCCAGTGTAATGGTCTGGTTGAGAGATTTAACCGGACCCTGAAGGGCATGATTATGGGTCTTGAGGAACCCATGAGGCGTAAGTGGGACATCCTCTTACCATGCCTGCTGTTTGCTTACAGAGAGGTGCCACAGAAGTCCTTAGGGTTCAGTCCCTTTGAGCTCCTGTATGGGCACCCTGTAAGAGGACCCTTGAGTTTGGTGAAGGAGGGCTAGGAGAAGGCTCCTAGTAAACCCCCCCAGGATGTATACAGCTACATGCTGGCCTTCAGGAACCAAACTAGGCGTTTCAGGCAACTCGCTCAGGCGAACCTGGAAGCCAGCCAGGAAGATATGAAATGGTGGTACAACCAGAATGCCACTCTGGTCGAGTTTCAACCTGGGCAGAAAGTGTGGGTGATGGTGCCAGTGGAGCCTTGCATGCTCCAGGACAAGTGGACTGGGCCTTATGAGGTGGTGGAGCGCAGGAGCGAAGTGACCTACTTGGTTGACTTACGGTCTCCTAGGAACCCCTTGAGGGTCCTCGATGTGAACCACCTCAAACCCCACTTCGAGAGGTCTGAGGTGACCATGCTCTTGGCTACAGATGACGGGATGGAAGAGGAGAGTGAACCTCTTCCTCACCTCCTGTCAGCCAAGGAGAAGGTTGGGTCAGTGATGGGGTGAACCTCTCGCCTACCCTGACCCCGGAACAGCAGAGGGACTGTCACCAGGTATTGGGTCAGTTTGCCTCCCTGTTCTCCCTGACCCCAGGAGTCACCCATTGGTTTGTCCATGATGTGGACACTGGAGACAGCCTGCCTGTAAAACAAACATTTTACAGGGTAGCTGATAAGGTCAGGGCCAGCATCAAGGAGGAGGTTTCCAAGATGCTGGCGCTAGGGGTGATTGAGCCATCGAGCAGCCCCTTGGCTAGCCCAGTGGTCCTTGTGCCAAAAGCTGCTGCGCCTGGTGCCACCCCAGAACTTCGGTTCTGTGTGGATTACCGTGGGCTCAATGCAGTCACTAAGACTGACGCTCACCCCATCCCCAGAGCTGATGAGCTCGTGGATCGGCTCGGAGCTGCCCGGTACCTCAGTACATTTGACTTGACGTCGGGGTACTGGCAGATTGCCTTGACCGAGGGGGCCAAGGAGAGGTCAGCGTTCTCAACGCCAGAGGGGCACTACCATTTCAGGGTTATGCCCTTTGGGTTAAAGAACGCCCCTGCCACCTTCCAGAGACTGGTGAACCAGGTGCTGAGTGGGCTGGAGGAATTCAGCGCCACCTACCTGGACGATATTGCTGTGTTCAGCTCTAGCTGGGAGGAACATTTGCGACACCTCTGTGAAGTGTTGAAGGCCTTGCAGAGGGCAGGCCTAACTATCAAGGCGAGTAAGTGCCAGATAGGGCAGGGTTCTGTGGTGTACTTAGGACACCAGGTAGGGAGCGGCCGGGTGGCACCCCTACAGGCAAGGATTGATACCATTCTGGCTTGGGAACCCCCCAAGACCCAGACAGGAGTGAGGGCCTTTTTAGGACTCACTGGATATTACAGACGGTTTGTGAAGGGGTATGGCACCATTGTTGCCCCCTTGAGAGAACTGACGTCAAAGAAACAGCCCAAGAAGGTGATCTGGACTGATGCCTGCCAGACTGCTTTTGATGCCCTGAAAACTGCCATGTGCACGGCGCCCGTGCTCAAGGCGCCTGATTTCTCCAAAGAGTTTGTAGTGCAGACAGATGCTTCAGAGCATGGTGTGGGAGCGGTACTCTCACAACTGAATGACGAGGGCTTGGACCAACCAGTAGCTTTCATTAGCCGGAGTCTACTTCCCAGGGAACAGAGGTGGAGTACAATTGAAAGGGAAGCTTTTGCTGTGGTCTGGGCACTGAAGAAGCTGAGGCCTTACTTGTTTGGGGCTCACTTCCTGGTTCAGACAGACCACAGGTCCCTCAGATGGTTGATGCAGATGAGGGGTGAGAACCCAAAACTGTTGAGGTGGTCCATCTCCCTACAGGGAATGGACTTCACGGTGGAACACCGCTCGGGAACAGAACACGCCAATGCTGATGGTCTGTCCAGATTTTTCCGACTTAGTGATGAGAACTCCCATGAGGGTGGGTAGTTCCCCCACTTTTCGGCTGGAGGGGACACGTGTTAGACCTGGCATTTCTTGGCATGGTTACCCCTGACTTTTTGCCTCTACCTCCTCTATTTTTGGTGCTGTGATGGATTTTGTTTTGCCAACTTAGATGCTTTGGACACTTTGTCACTGCTAATCAGTGTCAAAGTGCAAGTGCTCCCTGTATAAAGTGTAATGGTAATTGGTTGTCCATGATTGGTATGTTTGCCTTACTAGTAAAGTCCCTAGTAAAGTGCACTATGTGTGCCAGGGCTGGTAATGCAAATGCTACTAGTGGGCCTGCAGCACTAATTGTGCCACCCACACCAGTAGCCTTGAAAAGGGAACTCAGGCCTGCCATTGCAGTGCCTGCGCGCAGTTTGTTAAACTGCCATGTTATTCTGACAAGTGCACCCACTTGCCAGACCTTACCCTTCCCTTTCTATGCACATCAGACACCCCTATGGTAGGTCCAGGGTACCCCCTGGGCAGGGTGCAGTGCATGTGAAAGGTAGGACATGTACTAAGGTGTGTACCATGTCCTGACAGTGAAATAATCTCCATTTCGTTTTTCACTGTTGAAAGGCCATCTTGCCCATAGGACAGAATGGGGAGGCTGTGTAATATGTTTTCCAGCCTAACTTCCCAAAGGCTTAAGATGGAGAGGTGAAGTTTAGTATGCCTGAACTCACAAGGTAATAACACATCTTTTTATGAAGGTGGTTTTTGCATTGTGTGTTTAGAAGCCACTCTTTTAGAAGTGGCTGGGTTTTTGTGCTCTAACATTTCTGTGTGTCTCTGCCTGGTTGTGGATTGACTGTCTGGATTTGAAAGTGATAGGATCTGGGGAATGTCTTGACCCAGGGGAGGAGGTGAGACAGCAACAGGCTGACCTGCATCTGGAGTGTAGGGGGGAGGAGTAGCCCCTAGAGGTGAAGAGGCCTGGGCTGCAGTCATAAACCAATGGCTCCGGCCCCTGCTGAGTGATTGAGGATCCAGACCCCCACTATCAAAGGAATAAAGGTGTCACTGGCAGGGAGGCACCCAGAACTGGTTTGAATAGGGGTCAGTGCCCCCTGAACACAAAGACTTCAGAGCCATTGAGGGGTATAACTATGAGAGCTGAAGCCCCTGAACTTTGGAGAATTGAACAAGACTGGAGCTACTTCGTGGTCAAGAGGAACCTTTGCCACGGAAGAAACAACTGAAGAGACTGAAGGAAAGGACTGACCCTTGCTGTGTGTTCTGGGGCTGGCCTGCAGTTTGCTGTTTTAACCAAGGAAAGGCTAAAAGGACTTTGCTGTGTGCTGTGTCCCCCTGCTTGAAAGGACTTTGCTGTGCTGTGTCCTCAAGTAACTTATCCCCAAGGGCCCGAGGTGAGCTGGCTCCCTGTTGCGGAAACTCAGGAACACAAAAATTTCCAGGAGAGTCTCAGCGATGCTGTGTGCGTGTGCTTGTTGCAGCCTGAGACCCTCGTAAGAAGTGCCCTGTGATCGTGGGCACCTGGAGTCCAAGCGAGGATCAGCGACGCTGTGTGCGTGTGCTTTGTGCAGCCTGAGACCTTCGTGAGGATCGTCCTGTTGTTATCGTGCACCGGAATCCAAGTGAGTCTCAACGACGCTGTGTGCGTGTGCTTTGTGCAGCCTGAGACCTTCGTGAGGATCGTCCTGTTGTTATCGTGCACCGGAATCCAAGTGAGTCTCAACGACGCTGTGTGCGTGTGCTCTGTGCAGCATGAGACCTTCGTGAGGATTGCCTTGTTATCGTGCACCGGAATCCAAGTGAGTCTCAGCGACGCTGTGTGCGTGTGCTTTGTGCAGCCTGAGACCTTCGTGAGGATTGCCTTGTTATCGTGCACCGGAGTCCAAGTGAGTCTCAACGACGCTGTGTGCGTGTGCTTCGTGCAGCCTGAGACCTTCGTGAGGAGTGCCCGGTGATCGTGCACCCGAAGCTCCAGGGAGTCTCAGCGACGCTGTGTGCGTGTGCTGTGTGGCAGCCTGAGACCTTCGTAGCAGTAGCGGCCCGGACCGGCAGCCCCGGAAGAGCTGAGCCGCCGGCCCGAGCCCGCCGTTGCCAATTCACAAAGATTGCATCTGAGGCCCAAGTCGCTGGAAGAGGAGAGGAGAGTGAGTTTGCGCCCCCCAGGAAACATGTGTCGACGCCTGGGGCGGGGTGCGGGCGCGGAGGGAGACGCTCTCGGCCTCTCTCTCATTTCGGCAGCGCAAGCCTCTGCTTCGGCTCGTATCGCGGCCCGTACTGGCCAAGGGAGTGGCAGTACCGGGGCCGGAGCGTAGAGCTGCACTTTTTGTTATTCCATACCCGTGTTGGGGGCAACTGTTGACGGAGTACCTGATTGTCGTATTACACATTGCATCATTTCTGCATAACGAACTACCTGATTAGTGTATTACGCATTGCATTATTCCTGCATAACAAACTACCTGATTAGTGTATTACGCATTGCATTATTCCTGCATAACGAACTACCTGATTAGTGTATTACGCATTGCATTATTCCTGCATAACGAACTACCTGATTGTCGTATTACGCATTGCATTGTTTCTGCATAACAAATTATTTGATGGTCGTATGACGTATTGCATTGTTTCTGCATAACGAATTACCTGATTGTCGTATGACGTATTGCATTGTTTCTGCATAACGAATTACCTGATTGTTGCGTTGAGCATTGCACTATTTTTCCATTGCAGGGTGCCTGATTGTTGCGTTACGCAGTGCATTGTTTTTCCATTGCAAAGTGCCTGATTCTAGCATTACGAACTGTATAATATTGTATTAGGACTACAGTGGAATGTTTGGAAGTGCTCATTAATATCGTCAGAACTTACAAGGGCTGGCTGGCCTAACAACCAGCCAGGAGGAATATTACCCATACTCATATGTTGGATTTATATCATGTGGTCTTATCGTATATCTTTCTATATAAGATGTATACTCGTTTTTATAAAACTCGTGTGGAGTCCATTTGTGGTGTCATCATTGGGTTGCTGTGAGCGTGGTTGCAAATACTTTACACATTTGCCTTAAAGATAAGCCTGGCTGCTCGTGCCAAGCTACCAAGGGGGTGAGCGGGGGCTATCTCAGAAGGTGTCCTTCCTTTCCCTGACGTGGAAACGTGGATCCCTATTTGGCCTAAGGTACCTACCTCAGCCAACCAGGGATCCCGGGTCTAACACCGGCCCTGTGTCTGAGAGGAAGACTTGAACTGCTAATGCTCATGTGATACCGGTTCTGTATGTGTGAGGGAGACTTGCGCTGTTAATGGCCATATGAAACTGGTCCTGTGTGTGTGAGGGGGACTTGCGCTGCTAATGCTCATGTGATACCGGTCTTGTGTGTGAGGGAGACTTGCACTGTTAATGCCCATGAATTACCGGTCCTGTGTGTGAGGGAGACTTGCGCTTTTAATGTCCATGTGATACCAGTACTGTGTGTGAGGGAGACTTGCACTGTTAATGCTCATGTGATACCCTTCCTGTGTGTGAGGGAGATTTGTGCTGCTAATGCCCATGTGATACCTGTCCTGTGTGTGAGAGGGAGAGTGAACTGTTAATAGCCATGTGATGGCAGTCCTGTGTGTGAGAGGGACACTTGCGCTGTTAATGCCCATGAGATATCGGTCATGTGTGTGTGGGAGCGACTTGCACTGCTAATGCCCATATGATTCCTGGTCCTGTGTGTGAGAGGGAGACTGGCGCTCCTTATGCTCATGTGATACCGGTCCTGTGTGTGTGAGGGAGACGTGCGCTGCTAATGCCCATGTGATACCTGTCCTGTGTGTGAGAGGGAGAGTGAACTGCTAATAGCCATGTGATGCCAGTCCTGTGTGTGAGAGGGAGACTGGCGCTCCTTATGCTCATGTGATACCATTTCTGTGTATGAGAGGGAGACTGGCGCTGCTAATGCTCATGTGATACCGGTCCTGTGTGTGTGAGAAAAACTTGCGTTGTTAATGCTCATGTGATACCAGTCATATGAGTGAGAGTGAGGCATGCGCTGCTAATGCTCATGTGATACCGGTCCTGTGTGTGTGTGTGAGCGAGACTAATGCTGTTAATGCCCATGCAATACCGGTCCTGTGTGTGTGTGGAAACTTGCACGGGTAATGCCCATGTGATACCGGTCCTGTGTGTGAGGGAGATTTTTTTTTTTTTTTTTTTTTAACCATTATACAAACAGCACCAGCATTTGTTCCAGTACATGAATTACATCAGAGCATAATCATATACAGCATCAACAGGGATCTCCCATCTGGTAGAAGCATTAGAGGCATATAGACGTGGCACAAAAAAGACATCATGGATACATATTCCACTCGACCTCCCTCCCCCACACATAAGGGTATAGAAACAGTCACAGAGGCCACCTCTTGGGCCTAACATAGATGTCAGAATATCATGATGGACCGTATCAAAGGCCGCGGACAAATCCAACAAAATCAAGGCTGCCCTGCCTCCTCGATCCACGGCTTCCCTGATCTTCTCGGTGGGCTTAATGAGCGCAGACTCAGTGCTATGTCCCTTTCTAAAACCATATTGAGAGGGATACAGTGCTTGAACTTCCGCCAGAAAAGCACTGAGTTGGCGATTCATGATCTTTTCAACACTTTTTTCGGGGAGAGGAAGCCGAGAAATCGGACGGAAGTTGTTGGGATCCTTAGTGTCCAGGCTTGACTTTTTCAGCAGAGGCAGTATTGAGGCCACCTTCCAAAGCTTGGGAAACTGTCCTGTTTCAAACATCCCATTAAAAATGGATGTGAGAGAGAGAGCAATCGGACCGGGGGCCAATTTTACCACCCTCACAGGGCATGGGTCAAAAGGCGAACCAGATTTGGCTCCCATTAAAAGCTCAAGAGTATCATTTACAATCAGTGGTGAAAATTTGTCCAGGGCCCGAGGGCCAATCCTTATGGACTTAGATACCTCCCTTGCCATGTTCAGCCCAGTATTGTTAGGTCCGCTGAAAACGGAAAATATGTTCTCCACTTTATTAAGGAAAAATTTGGTTACCGGTCCTGTGTGTGTGAGGGAGACTTCCGCTGCTAATGCCCATGTGATACCGGTCCTGTGTGTGTGAGGGAGACTTGCACTGTTAATGCCCATGTGATACCGGTCCTGTGTGTGTGAGGGAGACTTGCGCTGTTAATGCCCATGTGCAACCTGTCATGTGTGTGTGAGGGAGTCTTGCGCTGTTAATGCCCATGTGATACTGGTCCTGTGTGTTTGAGGGAGACTTGCGCTGTTAATGCCCATGTGATACCGGTTTTATGTGTGTGAGGGTGACTTGCGCGGTTAATGCCCATGTGATACCGGTTTTATGTGTGTGAGGGAGACCTGCGCTGTTAATGCCCATGTAATACCGGTCCTGTGTGTGTGAGGGAGACTCACACTGTTAATGCCCATGTGATACTGATTCTATGTGTGAGCGGAAGAGTTGGACTGCTACTACTAGGCTGCACACAGTGCTGCATTTGAGCTGGTGTTTGCAGCTGGGGCCCACCTGCATTCATTTTTGGGAGCCTGCAACTTATGTTTCCTTCTCAGACCATCAAGTGCTGTAGAATAGTCTATGAAGCAGGCAAAGAGAGATCGACGCGAGTGCAGGGAGGCGCAGGCGCAGGCAGGATGGGGTGACTGTGTTGTCTTCAGTAGACGGTTTTTTTCCGAAAACCAGTTTGATAGTAGGGCATTATGTCTTCACTACCGGTTTGATAGTAGGGCATTATGTCTTCACTACCGGTTTGATAGTAGGGGATTATGTCTTCACTAACAGTTTGATAGTAGGGATTATGTCTTCACTAACAGTTTGATTGTACAGGATTATGTCTTCACTACCGGTTTGATAGTAGGGATTATGTCTTTACTACGGGTTTGATAGTAGGGATTATGTCTTCACTAACAGTTTGATTTACAGGATTATGTCTTCACTACCAGTTTGATAGTCGGGGATTATGTCTTCACTACCGGTTTGATAGTAGGGATTATGTCTTTACTACAGGTTTGATAGTAGGGATTATGTCTTCACTAACAGTTTGATTTACAGGATTATGTCTTCACTACCAGTTTGATAGTAGGGCATTATGTCTTCACTACCGGTTTGATAGTAGGGATTATGTCTTCACTACCGGTTTGATAGTAGGGATTATGTCTTCACTAACAGTTTGATAGTAGGGCATTATGTCGTCACTACCAGTTTGATAGTAGGGGATTATGTCTTCACTACCGGTTTGATAGTAGGGGATTATGTCTTCACTACCGGTTTGATAGTAGGGATTATGTCTTCACTACGGGTTTGATAGTAGGGATTATGTCTTCACTACCAGTTTGATAGTAGGGGATTATGTCTTCACTACCGGTTTGATAGTAGGGATTATGTCTTCACTACGGGTTTGATAGTAGGGATTATGTCTTCACTAACAGTTTGATTGTACAGGATTATGTCTTCACTACTGGTTTGATAGTAGGGATTATTTCTTCACTACTGGTTTGATAGTAGGGATTATGTCTTCACTACTGGTTTGATAGTAGGGATTATTTCTTCACTACTGGTTTGATAGTAGGGGATTATGTCTTCACTACCAGTTTGATAGTAGGGGATTATGTCTTCACTAACAGTTTGATAGTAGGGGATTATGTCTTCACTAACAGTTTGATAGTAGGGGATTATGTCTTCACTAACAGTTTGATAGTAGGGGATTATGTCTTCACTAACAGTTTGATAGTAGAGGATTATGTCTTCACTACTGGTTTGATAGTAGGGATTATGTCTTCACTAACAGTTTGATTGTAGGGGATTATGTCTTCACTAACAGTTTGATTGTAGGGCATTATGTCTTCACTACCGGTTTGATAGTAGGGATTATGTCTTCACTACGGGTTTGATAGTAGGGATTATGTCTTCACTAA
Source organism: Calotriton arnoldi (assembly GCA_963921515.1). NCBI lineage: Eukaryota > Metazoa > Chordata > Amphibia > Caudata > Salamandridae > Calotriton > Calotriton arnoldi. Next base: position 2,411,967 of record CAWUFW010002044.1, read on the forward strand.
CAGTTTGATTGTACAGGATTATGTCTTCACTACCAGTTTGATAGTATGGATTATGTCTTCACTACCGGTTTGATAGTAGGGCATTATGTCTTCACTACCAGTTTGATAGTAGGGATTATGTCTTCATTACGGGTTTGATAGTAGCGATTATGTCTTCACTACCAGTTTGAGTTTATAATAGCGGATTATTTCTTCACTACCGGTTTGATAGTAGGGATTATTTCTTCACTACTAGTTTGATAGTAGGGATTATGTCTTCACTACTGGTATAATAGTAGGGGATTATGTCTTCACTGCCAGTTTGATAGTAGGGATTATGTCTTCACTACCGGTTTGATATAGGGGATTATGTCTTCACTACCAGTTTGATAGTAGGGATTATGTCTTCACTACCGGTTTGATAGTAGGGATTATGTCTTCACTACCGGCTTGCTAGTAGGGATTATGTCTTCACTACCGGTTTGATAGTAGGGGATTATGTCTTCACTACCAGTTTGATAGTAGGGGATTATGTCTTCACTGCCAGTTTGATAGTAGGGATTATGTCTTCACTACCGGTTTGATATAGGGGATTATGTCTTCACTACCAGTTTGATAGTAGGGATTATGTCTTCACTACCGGTTTGATAGTAGGGATTATGTCTTCACTACTGGCTTGCTAGTAGGGATTATGTCTTCACTACCGGTTTGATAGTAGGGGATTATGTCTTCACTACCAGTTTGATAGTAGGGATTATGTCTTCACTACCGGTTTGATATAGGGGATTATGTCTTCACTACCAGTTTGATAGTAGGGATTATGTCTTCACTACCGGTTTGATAGTAGGGATTATGTCTTCACTACCGGTTTGCTAGTAGGGATTATGTCTTCACTACCGGTTTGATAGTAGGGGATTATGTCTTCACTACCAGTTTGATAGTAGGGATTATGTCTTCACTACCGGTTTGATATAGGGGATTAAGTCTTCACTACCAGTTTGGTAGTAGGGCATTATGTCTTCACACCGGCTTGATAGTAGGTATTATGTCTTCACTACCGGTTTTATAGTAGGGCATTATGTCTTCACTACCGGTTTGATAGTAGAGGATTATGTCTTCAGTACCGGTTTGATAGTTGGATATTATGCCTAAACTAAGAATCAGGGTCTATAATGGTAATGTGTGCTTTTTGAGACCAAAAACATCTTTCTGCTTTAATCAATAATTTGTTTACACTGCCAAAGGCCCAAAGCGCCCTCAAAAACATAGTTTTACAAAAACCATATAAGAAAGCAAGCCTTGACAAAGCTAAAAGGTTGGCAGCCAATGCCAGCCTAATGGCTTTGCCAATGCTTGTTTCATTGAGTGTGGCTCTGCTTTACAGCACGAAGCACAGTGTGTACAGTGCCCTGACAGAGGGAGCAGGCGCTTCAGGGCGCACATCACGGTGTTTAGGATGTGGGTTTGTGCCTCCTGATCCCCGGCAGGTAGGTGCCCACCCTACGCTGATGATCTCTTATGTAGGCATTGGGAGGACACCCCTGGGGCCTGCCAGGTGATTGGTCTGCGGTACAGACCCGCCAGGGCTGGTGCCCACTTCTGGGCAGTGGGTTAATATGTCTACCTGCAGACCACAGGCCAGAGGTTCGAGTTCTAATATACCGTTCTCAGCCTTTCATCCTCTCAAGGTCGGTCCAATGAACGCCTTTCAGTAAGCAGGGTCATAGCAGCACTTGAACACAGCGCTACGAAGGCCAGGGCTGCGACAGCGCATGCTATGTGCCAGAGCAGGGTATTACTGTAAAGTGCCGGAAGAAGGGCCTCATAATGCGCTCCAGTGGAGCTGCTCGACGGCATCTCAGATCTGCTATGATTTATGCATCAGGCTGACAAGCCCAGCGCCACTTATAACCTGACCTGACACATTGCAATGGCACAGTGGCCTCACATGCAGGGCGCGCGCACATCAGAGCCTTATTTTATGCTGTCCTTTCTGGGAAGTGTTAACGGTCCTGTCAGCACACTTTAGCTGATAAGATAATATAATGTAATATAATATAATATAATATAATAAAATATAACATAACATAACATAATATAATATAACATAACATTACGTAATGTAATATAATATTATATAATAAAAACATAACATATAATATTATATAATAAAACATAACATATAATATAACATACCATAACATAATATAATATAATATAATGTAATATAATATATTATAGTATAATATAATATAATATAATATACCATAATATAATATAATATAATATAATAAAACATAACATATGATATAATATAACTTAGCATAACATTACATATTATAATATAATATAATAAAATGTAGCATAACATAAAATAACATTACATAATATAATATAATACAATATACCATAACATAATGTTACATAATATAATATAATATAATATAACATAACATAATATAATATAATATAACATAACATTACATAATATAATATAATAAAATATAATATAACATAACATTACATAATATAACATAACATAACATTACATAATATAATATAACATAACATAACATAATATAATGTAATCCCGCAGTAACTGTACACAAACCTGTATCTTTTTTTTTTTTTATTAAAGTCAAATTGTGAAATCACCACTCCAGCTTTCTTAAGAAAATGACATCACAACTCTTATAATTTAATAGTCAATGCCTGGCAGCCACGTCATCCATCTCCCTAGTGCTAGAGGTCGTCATGAGACTTCCAGCAGCGTAGAATACATTGCTTAATTTGTAAAAATAAAAGTAACTGTCAGGGCCCTCGTCAGGAGGCCACTGCTTCCTGCACCACCCATTGCCCCTGCGAGCGCTGCCACTGACAGTACTCACACAACTACTAACCATCACACCTTACAATTGTGATAATTCAGACTATGCCAGGCCCCCAAAGTTATAAGAATTGCTAGGGTGGCAGGTATTAGTAATTTTAATATATATTGATTAATGAACAACTATTGTGTGCTTGCCTCTCAATTACACAAACAGCACCACCATGTGGCAGACTGTCATTAGTGCAGGTGTTGACAATTATGTGCCGGTGCCAAGCACCGGAAACCACTGGCTCAAATTAAACACTTGTGGAATAGATCTTTGCAGTTACACCTGCCTCACACGAGAAGTGGCCCCTGGTGGCTCACTCACAGCCCCGCACAACAGTGTGAATGTTCATGCTACCAACAGCGTGAAGGTTCATGTTACGAAACAGGGCCCTGTTTCAGATTTCTGTTAGTTTAAAAATGAAAGGCTCCTCTGTGGGGTCAGAGAGCTCCTCGGTGATGTGCAATATTCGTATAACACACAGTAGGGGGGTTCTTTCTCCCACATGTGTGACATGGTATCATATGATAATCATAATTTCTGATATGATTTGAATTTTATTGTCAACTCGGTAAAGTGTCAGGACTTTACCCTCAGTTAGAGGCACTTACTTGTCGGTCCAGTCATCACTCAAACCTCTAACCTTCAAGTTGCACGCATTTTTATACAGTAGGCGCCTTATCCCCCTGAGCTTCAGTTTAATATTGTCGGATTCTGTTCAGTTGAGTTTGGCTGCTTCCATCGCTTTTCGCCTGCAGAGCTGTCGGTAGAGGGGTCACCTCCTTATTTTTCCGTTTTTTGACACCCACCTGCCGTTGTGCATGTTGAGGCCGCACAGGGCGGTAATTCCATTTTTATATGGAAAAACTCCGTTGACGTCCACCACAAAATCCACGCAGGGTTGATGCAAAATCCTACTCTGAAGGGGAGTAATTTACGAAAAATAAAATCCGGCACCTGAGAGAATTAAAGGTGCGCAACTTTTATTCCCACACACGTGTGCGCACAGAGGAGGTAAATACGGTTTAACGAAAACAACACAAATACATAGCTTTTATATGAGGCACTTGCATGAAGAGGGGCGGGGATCAGCAGAGTTTCGGTTATTTTAGTGTTAATGACGTAGTGTTCTTTGTGGCGTAGCTAGGCACTCTGCCGCCCGTGGCGGTCCCTGCCTTTTGCCGCCGCCGAGCGCCTAAGAGCGGGGGGGTGCTGGCGATAAATTTACCTGCCGCCCCCAAATCTCGTGCCGCCCGGGGCGTACCGCCCCCTCCGCCCCCCCCCCTTGCTACGCCAGTGCTTTAATGGATTGGAAGTCTGGGGTGGGGGTCCCCATTGCTGCTTCGCCAGTCCAGGGCATCGCGGGTGGATCCTTAAATGTTCCTTCTCTTGTAATATTGCATGATATGTAAACGGCTTCCTTGTGCCTCGGAAGGCAGCCCCCCCACCCCCACCCTCCCCGCCTGGGCCCGCCGCTGTCGGATGCCATTAGCGGTTTTGCCGCCTGGAACCGTAACTACCCCTGACATGTACTTATTATGGCTCGAGATGAGGGAAGGTCCTTTCCGTGGAGCTTTCACAACCTATATTTCAGAAAACCTGAGCTGGCCAAGTGCGCAGAAGGTTCCAGAAGGAATGACCTTGTGGCTGCGCAGTGACCTCCATCTTCAGTGACAGGACCCTGGCCAGGTGTGGGAGAGGAGGCCCATCCCTATCTGGGAAGGACGGGAGGGGGAGGAGAGAGGGGGTGGGGAGGGGGGTGACAGGCCCCAAGCCAGGTGTAGGAGCGGAGGCCCATCCCTGCCTGGGAAGGACGGGGGAGGGGGGGAGGGAGGGGAGGAGTGACAGGCCCCTGGCCAGGTGTGGGAGAGGAGACCCATCCCTGCCTGGGAAGGACGGGAGGGGGGAAGTGACAGGCCCCTGGCCAGGTGTGGGAGAGGAGGCCCATCCCTGCCTGGGAAGGACGGGAGGGGGATGAGGGGGGGGGTCGTTACCAGTGGAGGTAAGGACTCACCTATCCTTGTGACCTGTGAGACTAGGCACCCCTTTCTGACTGAGGGGCCCCTGGCCAGGTGTGGGAGAGGAGGCCCATCCCTGTCTGGGAAGGACAGGAGGAGGGGGTGTCTTTACCAGTGGAGGCAAGGACTCACCTATCCTAATGACCCATGGGGGTGGGGACCCCTCTCTGACAGAGGGGCCTCTGGCCAGGACTGCGATTGAGGGCCCATTCCTGCTTCAGTGGCGTAACATTAGCCCCCTGACCCCTGTGGTGCAGGGGGGCCTGAGCTCCAGGGGGCGCCCTCTGGCATTGTGCGTGGGTGGAGGGCTCCTGGCCCGAGAGCTCCTGACTGGGTCCGGAGCGTGGGGGGGCTCCATGTACTTTGAAGGGGGGTACCCTCAAGTTTCTTTATGCCACTGTCCTAAGAGACTTCTGGCCAGGAGTGGAACCGAGGGCCCGTCCACATCTGGAGTGTGTGTTGGGTATTTGTCGACGTGAGGGCCCATTACTGCCAGAGAGATCCCTTTTCAGGAGTGGGACTGAGGCCCTAACCCTATCTGAGAGGCCCTTGCAAGGACTAGGAGTGTTGACCCTTCACTGACGGAGAGACCCCTGGTCAGAATTGGCTCTGAGGGCCCGAACCCTGCCCAAGAGGCCCCTGGCCAGGATTGTGAGTGAGTGCCCATCGCTGGCAGAGAGGTCTCTGGTGAGGAGTGGGACTGAGGGCTCATCCCTGCCTGGATGCGTGGGGAGTGCTGGTTATCTATGAGAGGGATGTCCCATCCCTGCTTAAGAGGACACTGGCAAGGACTGGGCGTGAGAAGCTGCCACTACCTCATGTCCGCACGCTATTGATAGGTGTGAGGGTCACTGGTTATCTTTGAGAGTGAGGGCCCATCTCAGATGGGTAGGCCGCCCATTACTTGTCAGAATGAGGGCCCATCTCTCCCCAAGGAGTCCATGATTATCTGTGGGAGCTAGAGAATGCTCAGTCTATGGGACCCCAGGTTATCTGTGGTAGTGAAGACCCAACTCTACCCAAGGGACCCTGGTTATCCGTGGTAGTGAAGGCACAACTCTGCCTGAGGGGACCCTGGCTCTCTGTTGGAACGAGTTTCCTGCTGAAATACTCTTGTCACCTGAGGTTCTATCACAGACTGAATGGCCGGCGCCATCATCTGTGATAGGAGGGGGCATGTCACCTGTTGGGCCCCAGGTCACCAGTGAGAGTGAGAGCCTATTGCCCTCTAATAGAGATGGACCCTCAATACCGCAAATAACCAGGGGTCCCTGGTTATTTGCGGTATTGAGGGTCCATCTCTGCCTGAGGGGCCCTTGGGTATGTGTTGGAGTGAAGGCCATGTTATAAATGTTATGTCTTTTCTTCCATAGTTATTTTCCTTTTTTGAGTTACATGTGCCAATCAATCACTCACAGTAATTAATCCAAGTGCTGACTGTTCTGCTGCACAATATTTCTTATTAATTTCTGAAGAATTTCTAGAACATTTATGACTATGTGCTTCATTTATTGTTATTGTTAAAAAGAACACAGTCTTGCAGAATGAAAATAATTGAAAGGGAATCAGGCCACTTTCTACTAATTGTTTATTCTGAGAGTTTTAACAACAAATGAAATAATTTTATCAAAGCTGAACACAAAGAGTGAGGGGGTAGAGAGGAATCTTCATGCCTGGCAGCAATGGGACAGCCTGTGCAGAATCATATCACGATTCTTAAAGAAGGCTACTGGGAAGGGAGGCACTTTGTCTTTGCCCGCTGAATGCACCTAGCCTTGAAGGACAAGAATAGCAGGCCTTACTATTATACCGAACATAAGCTCTATTGTTCAAAGAGGTATGCGGTTGTGAACTATTTAAAACACAAAATAGGTTTTGTTTTACGCTGTGCTAGAATTGTCTTAGTGCTTAAAAGTAGCGGAATTGGGATATAATTGTTATAAAGATATAATTGCAATCATGTTGGAGTAATTTCTTTTATTCATGCTTTTAGTAAATGTTGCTGTTGCCATTTTATTTGTCTTTATTGTGGTTACAATTCATATTGTGTGTATTAGATTAGGGTTTTGATTTTAAAATAAATCTTTAAAATGGATTCCTTGTTTTCTAGTGTTCTCGAGCGTGTTTTTCCTTAATGAAAGAGAATTTGAGGTTCCACTAACAATCCCTGTAATGTTTCCTGCAACACATCTCACTCGAATATTGCTCAGAGGGTTGTGGGCTGGTTGCAGTACAACTGTTTTTCTGTTTTGTGTTGGCACATTGGCTGATTCCTTGGTGCCAAGGGGTCCAGAAAATCTAACGTTGTGTTTCTAGAAGAATCTAGAAACTGTATCAACCATTCCTGCTGAAAGACTGTGGTCACTTGAGGGAGTGAGAGTCTTCACAGACTAATTTCTCTCTGTTACCTATGATACAAGGGAACAAGCCACCTGATGGACCCCACTTCACTAGTGGGAGTAAGGGCCCATCTTTGCCTGATGGACCTCTGGTTATCTGTGAGATTGAAGGCACGTCCTTCAGTGGATGACAGACATTAATTATCTGGGAGTGAGGGGCCTATCTCTCACTGTAGGACTGTTGGCTATCTGTAGCAATTAGGGTCCCTCTCTATCTGAAGGACCCCTCGCTATCTATTGGAGCAAGGATTATACCTGCTGAAGGAGTCCTTGTCACCTGAGGGTGTGAGGGTACCTCACAGGCTAAATAATCTGGGTCCTGTGCGATAGGAGGGGAGATGCCATCTGATGGACCCAGGTCACCAGTCGGAGTGCTTGCCTGCTGAAGAACTTTGAGTCACCTCCAGGAGTGAAGGCCCATCCCTACTGCTGGGTTCTGGGTCACAGTGGGATTAAGGTCCCCTCTGAGAGGGTGGGCACATACTTGCTGAAGGGCCCCTGAGAGCTAGGGCCCCTGGTCACCTTCGGGAATAAGGGTCAATCCCAATGAAAGCTACAGGTGACGTGCGGTAACGAGGACCTGTCTGCAGACTTTGCTCTCGGCCCTGATCACTGTGGGGACCTGTGTGAGAAGAAACCTGAAGGCCTCGGTAACATTAGTATTATCATTATCATTATTATTATTATTACAAATTGTATATTGCACAGAAATACAATAAAATCTGAGTCAAATGATACAGTCCATAGCATATATTGACTGTATGCAGTAAATAAAACAAAGCCATTGTGTCTGACCAAGTTGCAATCCCATGTTTGACCAACATGGGGGATATAGAAAGCCGACACTCAAGGGCAGACCTGGCCAAACAAAAATAACATGCATCAATTCTTAAAGAGGACAGGAACAATTCCTCCAATTGGAGGTGGAAAGATTACTCAATTTATTTTCCGCAATCTGTAAACCTTCAGTTTTGAAATTGAGATGAATACTACGAACACGCATGTCTAAATTCGCTTTAAGATAAAATTGCAAATCATAATTAGGAAGAAATCTGCAGAATAATACCAATGTTTCTATCCTCAGCGATTAAAATCATGTTGATGGCTTTGAACTTTATTTGATTTTTATAACCATTTCCTCAATGATATCTGAGTTATTTTAGTCTAGCAAGTGTATGTCTATTAATAAATGAGTAGCAGTATTCTTTACAGCACAATAACAAGTAGACTCATGCTGCAACACAAGAAGTTCCTCACCAACAAGACCCTTTAGGGAACATACATCCCTTGTCTTTAAATAAAACGACATCTGGGCAATTTGACCATATCCTTGGATGGTATAACAACCATATCTAACTCAAGCCTCAGAGCTTCCACCCGACAGCTCTTTCTGATCATCATGCAGTGTTTCAGAGAGAACTTTCTACCTGAGATAGGATAACATATTTTGACATTTTATAGCATTCAGTGGCATAAAGTAGAATATGGGGAATCTTGTAGTATAAACCTTTTGAAGAGCATATATTTTCTTTTGTCTGCCTAAAGAACTAAAAAAAAATCAAAGTAAACCACACTTGTAGGTTTAATGAGATTTCTAATTAAGATCCCTAAATACATATATTGTCTCATTTACTTCCAGGGATTGATTGCTAACAGCCCAATTGCAGCGATTAGTTGGTAGCGAGCTCCCAAAAATCATAATCTTAGTTTTTGAAACATTAATTAGCAAATGCAGATTTTTCAAAGATGTATTAAAACAACTGAATTTATTTTGAAGACCAACCAGGGTAAGATTAAAAAAAAGGACAATATCATCGGTGCGCGTTAGTAGGTTGAGGTTTTACCGCTCAAGCGAGGAGGATTATAGTCTAAGGTAACAAGATATTGTAGAAGGTCCTCAATGTATGATGAAAATAGCAAGGGCGCAAGAACATATCCCTGATTTAAACGGGTTTCGACAGCCATCTTTGTTAGTGGAGCCTAAAAAAGAGCCTTGAGATTCAGGTGTTTGCAGGAGAACATCCCTACCGTAACTCTGCAAGTCATCAACATGGACCCAGGTCGTATAACAAACTGCGGCAGAACAGAAAGTAGCTCTGGGACAGCAGAGATTCCAGGAGTGTTCATGAAACTGAAATCCTACTAGGGAGAGATGTGAGTTGACCGTACGACAATTGCTTTAGGATTAGATGTAAAATGTTTACTATATGAGTTTGATTCATAGGCTGGACATTGTCCACATCAAATACGTTTTCAAATATAAGGTTAGTGGTAAGGGCTGGAAAATGGAAAACCAGAATGTGCTGGTTTGACAGACGGCTGATAAGGTGAAATGGCAACATGAAGGAGTGGAGGTTCTATCCCTGATGAAAGGCCTGGGGTAACTTGAGGGAGTGAAGTCCCACCCTGCAGAAGGACCCCTGATCACCTCTTTGAGTGGGATATGATCCAAGCTAAAGATCCATAGTTACTGGTAGGAATGATGGCCATTCTTGCTGAAGTATCCTAAGGACACTTCAGGAAGGGCCTATACCTGCTAGTGGGCCCACATCGCGAATGGGAGTCAGGACCCATCCCTGTAGTTGGGCTCTGGGTCACCTGGAGGAATGAGGGCTTGTCACAACTGAAGGTCACAGGTCACTTGGGGATATATAGCCCACCTCTGCCATCCCTGCACTGGGTTGATTTGCATTCTCTGTGAGTGAGTGCCATCCCTGCTTAAAGGCCCACAAGCCTTACCAGATTGCACTTTGGATGCTAAACATGCACTTTGACACTTTATTTACTGAGTAATGTGTTGAGTCGGAGCTAAAGACTAAGGGTACCGGCCTAGGAGCAGGTCTCCTCACTCCGTGTTCTACATCCTGCTTGCCCAGGTATCTGGACGGAACATTGAGTTTTAAATTTCATGCTGCATAAATATCAGCAAAAAATATTTTAATACAAAAATATTGTTGTACAGAATATCGTTTGTTTTGGTAAATCATTTTCTTTAATATATTACTAAAAAAAATGATTAATTAATCAAATTTTTGTTAATATATTAATTTCAGGTGCTAGTATTGTTAGTATCATTATTATTCTTTTTTAATATATAGGACCCGATTACAATGTCGGGCGGAAAACCTCCAACCAGCTGTCGGAGGCTTTCCGCCCAAACATCGTAGGTTTCAGTCCGACTGCAATATTAGGATGAAGGCGGTCAGAGTGAAACCTGCGGGGGGATTCCGATGCGCTTCCGACGGGCTCCAGGAGCCCCTCAGAGCGTCGGAAGCCACCATAATCCCCTAATGATGGCGGAGCCAGGCTCGACTCCGCCGTCAGGATTATGATGGCACTTTCCGACAGCCTTTTTAAGTCGGCCTTTCTGACATGGAAAGGGTGTCGGAAAGAGTCTTTGGGGGCCCCTAGCAGGGCCCCCTTGCCCTCCGCTGTGGGCCCTGGCCCCCCTAAACATCCCTGCACCATGTGGCAGGCACCGCATGGTGCCTGCCACACGGTGCAGGGATGTTTGAAAACACTCATTTTTCAATGGAAGCTTGTGCTGTGGGCCATTTCTGGCCGCCACACAAGCTTCCATGGACAAATGTATGTGTGCGACCGCCCTATGGGCGGTCACATCCTAATCCTGTGGTTGGAACCGCTGACCTAAGGTCGGGCGGTTCGAAACCGCAAAGGTGTTGGGTGGACGTAAGTCCCCTGACATCGTAATGAGGCCCATAGTTTGTAATGTTAAATGTTATAATAATGTATTTGACAATTGAATTAGATATTTATATTGTCGTCGCATGTTGTTGGGATTGTAGGGGAATAGGATTGGAAGTTAATTAAAGAATAAATAATTTAAATTTAATGATACTTAGGGCCTCATTATGATGGCAGTCGGACTTATGTCCGACCAGCAGCGTGGCGGAAGCAGGACCGCCCGACTAGTAGTTGGTGGTGCCCGCTGTCTGCATTACAATGTGAACGCCTTCAAGGCGGTCGCAATGTGTATACTTTGTATTGAGGCATGTGCTGCAGGCTGCAGCACACGCCGCAGTACAAAACATACACATCTGACATATCCCTGCACTATGTGGCAGGCACCATGCAGGGATATGTAGGGGCAAGGGGGGCCCGCTACGGCCCCTAAGTCACTTTCCACCTGCCTTTTCATGGCGGGTTGACCGCAATGAAACGGCCGGCGGAAAGGGACATTGTAATCCCTACGGTGGTGCCTGAGCAGGTACCGCCACTGTTGTAGGGGTTACAGTCCCTCTGACGGTCCGACGTGCTTCTTGAGCCCGCCGGATGCGTGGCGGTCGGTCTCTCCGACCATCGTAATGCGGCGGTCGGTCCTGCAGGGTCCGATGGTGGTGGGACCGCAACCGACGGCCTGACGGTGGTGATCCCACCGCCATCGTAATGGGGCCCTAAGTTTTTTAATTAATTATTTAATTGATTATTAATTGTGTTAATTATTTTATTGTTACATTATTTCTTTATTTTAATCTATATATTAATGTATATTAATAGTAAGTTATATTTTAGAAGCGAGTTGTTGGGATTATAGAGGAATAGAGTGGAAATCTGATTAAAATATAAATAATTGAATGTTAATGATAATTATTTTTGAATGATTCACTAATAATTATGGGTATTGTTTGTTACATAATATTTTATTTTAACTTGTAAATTTTTATTTATATTTTAACAATATTGTTATTAGTAGTAAGTTATGATTTAGTAGCAGGTTGTTGGGTCTGTAGGGGAATAGGCTTGGAAGTTAAATAAAACAAAAGTAATTTAAATATTAATGTTAATTTATTTGTAATTTTAATTAGATATTTAATTTAATAATAATGATGTCAATTATTAAATCTTTTAATGTTCAATTTCAATTCCTGAATTTGATTTGATTATGCATATTTTAATCTTTACATGTTTGTTATGGATTAGTTTTTTACGCTATCATTTGTGGTAGTGATATAGGATGAGAAATTTTTTAAGTTAGAGTATTTTGTGTATTAATAACTTTTTGTCTAATGGTAAAATTGAGAACCAATTATGTATCATTTTACTGTTGTATGTTGTACTGTGTATGTTAATGATTTTTTTACATAACTGCTTAATTTAATTGCAAGTTTTGTTAAAATGTTTGTGTGTGAAATTATTTTTTACATTTTCTTTTTGCTATTAATTTAAATAAACTAATTTAGGTGTCCATTACGATACCGGGCGGTAAAAAATCCGGCATCCACCATAGCGGTAAAAATACGCCCGCCTACACCGTCTGAATACCGACCGAGCAATTACGATGCCGCGAAGCGAACACCGCCCGCGGCGGAAAAAACCCCAAAAATACCGCCCGATCATGTCCGATTCTAAGTCCACCCGTCCGCCACGGACGCAAATACGCACGACAACCAAAAACCGCCCGCCCTGACGATCTAGACACCGCCCGTGAAATTAGGATCGCTCCGACATGAGCGCGGTAATTACACAAATACACCGCCCGCCATCGTAAACAACAGAGATGGAAATGGACACGGCGGAAGCCCTGGCGGCCACGTCCCTGCACAGAAACCATCCGCGGACCCAAACAAACACACACAACATGGCCAACAAGTCCACACAGCAAGCCACGCACAAACACAGTACACATCCCGAAAACACCCCCCTGGACAAACAAATAAACTACTAATCCCAGAACACCAGCCACAACACACCTGAAAACAACAGACCATCATGACACACCCACATAGGTAAGCACAAAAGCAGCCCCTTCACAGACCACAATCCCTTGCAACACTACAAAGCCAAGAAGAGAGGAGAGAACACAGCGACACAGCAAGGACAGCAGCACACCACAGATACGCACCCATCACACCCACCACCAGCACCAGCACCAGCACCGGCACCACCAAACACCAGCACCACAAATGACCTGCACATCACACACCACACACCGCACCAGCACCACAAACACCAAACCACACACCATGGCAGCACACAGAATGCCAAAGTTCACTTCAACTGAACTGACGGTCATGGTCGACGAGATCATCAAGGTGCACCCACAAATCTTTGGCAACCAGGTCCAACAGACAACAGTAGCCACCAGAAATCGGATGTGGAGCAGGATCGTAGACCAGGTCAATGCAGTAGGGAACGTGCCACGCAACCGAGGCGAAATCACCAAGAGGTGGCACGATATGAAAAGGGAGGTCAAGAAGAAGGAGGCCAAGAATCGGCAGCTGGCTGACAGGACTGGCGGAGGTAATCCCGCGCTTTTCAAGAGCTTCAAGGCGTGGGAGGAGAAGGTGCGAGGCATCATACATCCGGAGAGTCTCACCGGAATACCAGGGGGAGTGGAGGCTGGTAAGTACAAACAAATGTATACCAGCACACCGCTATGTACTCACATGCACTACCACTATGCCATAGCTCCGAGGGACAAACACCCCCATGTCCAGTACACAATACACAAGACATCACTCACACATGCAACAGACACTACCACACACTCAGCCCAAACCGACCAACTAACAAAACCATGGAGGCATGTGTACAGTCAGCCAGCACCGCAACTCCCACCAGGTCCCCTTGTACTCCAAAAGTGCCAGAAGGAGCACTCACCACACCCACACCCATGTGTCAGCCATAGCTGCAGTAACCGACAAGTAACAGGTAAGTAGCCGGAACACAAAGTCAGTGGGTGGGAGGGGGACAGCTGAAGTACAACACACACCAGGCCCCAGTCCGACAGCGCAGCAAGGTGGAGCACACCCCACACCCATGTGTCAGCCACTGCAGTGCACACCTTCAGCCGACAGGTAGATATCTCACCCTACATGGAGGGGTTTCTGTGGGTGGTAAGCCAGCATCACAACTCACAACACCGCCCCCACTCCCACAGACCAGCAACATGGAGCACCCCTCCCTCCCATAACCATGTGGCATCCATAGCATTGCGCACTCAAAAACAACCTGTAGGTGGAAAACTGTACAGGGCGGGGTGTCTGTAGGCATGAGGACTGTATTACGACTAACACATGGGACATGTCAAGTAGCAGGGGAACACGCAGCACTGCTCCCTGTCACAATCATGTCACCAATGTGCACACAGACATGTATTACAGAGTCATACCCCACATGACCCATCACAAACACAGCAACACCTAAGGAGCCACGTCTGCATGCACAAGTCCCACTGGAGCACAGACCCACACGGCGGGCACCGTACCACTCATCACACACATCAGCAACACCATTGAAGTCTTGACCATGTAGTCCTTACTGCCTGTTACCCACAAATCGTACAACAACGCACATGTAAGTCCAACCTGCCTAGAAGTAACAGCGTGGGACCACAATAATGCACATACACACCACTGGACCCATGAAACACACAGGCACACAATGCACATTCAACATATCATCATTCTCATCTGTCAGCCCCTGTGTCATGAAAGGTATGTCATCCGAACAGCTGGCCCTCATACAGTAGTTATGCAAAGATGCCTGCCCATGACAAATAATGTGCCTGCAGTGACTGAAGCGCACGTCACACTGTGATCAACATCATACATAATATAGTCAACACCCCAAGAGCACTGCATTGCTGCACATGGCCGAGGGTAGCACGCACACCAAGGAATTGGCCCATCTGCAATACGTCGTGTGGCACACAACCATCACTCACTCACTACAATGCCTGCAGTGTAATGTCCATAAATGATAACAGTGAGCAGCTATGCTGGGGATGTCAGACATACACACACCTTTGTCTCTGCACTGTCATGTAGCCAAAACACATGTCCCGTTCTGCACCCATATGTCACAGTATGTACCCCAAAACCATATTACACCTCAAAAGCGTTGAGGGGGCTGTACCCCCTTTTCCCATCTGCATTTCTAAGCGTTCCATTTGAACCCCAAAACCATATTTCACCCCATAAAGCGTTGAGGGGGCTGTACCCCCTTTTCCCATCTGCGCTTCTAAGCGTTCCATTTGAACCACAAAAGCATATTTCACCTCAACATCGTCGATGGGTCTGGAGCCCGCATACACCCGAACCACAAAATGTAGGAGTATAGCAACACACACCCATCGGCATTGCTAATCCGTCCCATGCCACATGTTCACATCACACAGTTCCATTGCCTTGCCCACGCATACACACATCGTACATCCACACACACGCCTCTGGGAAACCTGTGCACGACAGTGCACGAACTGTGAATGTCAGACAACCAATACATACTTTGCTAGGTGCAACACATTAACCTATCTCATTCTCCCCACAGGTGCCGAACTGCTGGACGCTGGAGAGGGAGACAGCAGCCAGCACAGCCAGTCCGCAAGCCCCCGACCCGGACTCACGGATGTAGAGGAGCTGGACACCTCCTCGGACGTGGACCACCCAGCAGGCCCATCTGGTGTGGCAGGGCACAACCGCTCCCCAGGGCCCCTCCTACCCACCAACCCATCGCCCAGGGCTGCTGACCAGTCACAGACCCCTGCTGCCACGGTCGTTGCGGCCACCACCACCGCCGCAACCACCACCACTGCCGCAACCACCACCACCGCCGCAACCACCACCACCACGTCATCCCTGGCCACAGCCCCAGCGCAAGGGGTGGCCCGGCCGTCGGAGTCCACCCTGGGAGCCAGAACGAGGACCGTGGTGAGCAATGTGGCTAGTGGGCAGGTCGGTGGCAGCAGTACTGGTAGGAGGAGCAGGGTCAGGCCAACGCCATCTGTGCCTGGGAGCCAAGGCCAGCCGCAAATCGACAGAGTCCTTGGGGCCTATGAAGAGGCCCAAGGAGAATGGGCCAGGTTGGCTAGCGACATGCGGGAGGTCCTTGGGGTGTTGAGGGCCATGAACGCCCATATGGGCCAAATGGTGGCCCTCATGGGCCAGCTGGTGGTGGTGTCGAGGGCACAAGCAAGGCCAGCAACACCACCTCCGCCACCACCTGCTGTGGCGCAGGGTCGTGCAGCATCGCGTTCCCCTGCGTCCACAGCGAGTGAGCACTCCTCAGCCACCACCAGCAGCCCACCAACACACCCCCCCCTTCAAAACGTGGAAGGGGCCGTGTTAGACTTGGCATCTTTTGGCGTGTTTCCCCTGACTTTTTGCTTTCTGACCTCCCGGTTTTGACTCTGTTGTTGCTGGTGTAATGATTCTGCGCACTTTCCTCACTGCGGTCCAGTGGGAAAGTGCAAGTGCTCCTGTATAAAATGTGTTATGGATTGGTGTTTCCATGATTGGCCTATTTGGTTTATCTGTCAGTCCCTTGTAAAGTGCACTGCGAGTGCCAGGGCCTATAGACCAAATGCTGTTGGTGGGCTGCAGCACTGGATTGTGCCACCCACGCAAACAGCCCGTAAAGTGTAACTCGGGCCTGCCAACGCAGCCTGGGGCTGCCATGTCGACTTGGCAAGTGCACACACTTGCAAGTCCCTAAACCTTCCCTTTGCTACATGTTAGTCACCCCTAAGGTAGGCCCAAGGTACCCCTGTGGGCAGGGTGCGTTGTACGCGAAAGGTAGGACATGCCCGGGTGTGTGCGGCATGTCCTGATAGTGAATTACAGCCTAGTTCGTTTTTCACTATTGCAAGGCTACCTGTTCCCCTAGGCCAGAACGGGCCGTTTCGATTATTACAGTTTATAATCCTAACTGACCCCGGGAACATAGTAGAAATTCGAGTTTAGTATGCCTGGACTCAGAATGATAAAATGCATCTTTTAGTGAAGTTGGTTTTAACATTCTGTGTTTGAAAATACCACTTTTAGAAAGTGGGTATTTTCTTGTCTAACCATCCAAGCCTGCCTCTGCGAGGTTGTGTATTCCTTGTCTGGAGTGTGAGTGACAGGGGCTGGGGGATGCCAGGAGACAGGGTGAGTCAGCGCAGGGCTGAATAGCAAGATCTACATGTAGATGGGTGGGAGGGGTCGCACCTGGGCCCTGAATAGGACAGTGCCTTCCCTCCACAATGCTGGCTCCACCTCCTGTGGTGCGTCTGATGTCCCTGGCCTACTCACTGAAAGAAGGGACGGAGACTTGTCAACAAAGTGCTCCAGAACTGGTTTTGGACTAGGCAAAGGCCTCTCTGCCTTCAGAGAACAAAGGAATTTGGGATATAAATATTGGGGCCCTGACCCCATGAATTTAGATCTCGCTGGAATCAAGGAACCTGCCAAGACGAAGAGCTGGAAGAGCTGCCAGGAGGAGTACTGCCCCTTTGCTGTGTTGTTGCTTGGTTGGGTTGGCCTGCAGCTGCTGCTTCTGCCTTGGGCAGTGAAAGGACTGGACTGAACTTTCTACAAACTTGTGCTGAGTATCTCCAAGGGCCTGAAACCGAGCTGGCCTCCTGTTAAGAAGTCTCAGGGACTACAAAGACTTCACAAGCCTCTGGGTACCGCTTCTGGAACGCTGTTTCAGTTGCCACAGAGGAAGGGAACTGCAACCGACTCCGTCAACCGAATCCATCCCTGGTCGGTGACCTGTTTGCACCGCAGATCGCATCGCCCCGCTTCGCATCGCAACCCTGGTCTCACCGTGGGCGACGTCCGACGCCGCCAACATCGAGCCGCTGCTTGCACCGTGACCTGTGGGCACCGCAGTTCGCATCGCATCGCTTCACTGGGCCAGCCGGACCAGACCGACGCTGTCGCTGCAACTGGCTCAAGAGTCGAGACCGCACCGCATTTGGGGCACCGCTCGCATGTCCGCGACGCACCGCTCCGACTCGCACCGCTGTCCGACGCCAGCTCCCGCACTCCGGCTAGGTCGCCTGCATCGCAACCTGTCAGCACCGCATCGAGCATCGTCTCGCCCTGCATCGCACGCCTTGGACTCACCGACTCCGTCTGCACGACGCTCATCGAGCCGCTGCCTGCACCGCATCGAGGGACACCGCACCTTGCATCGCTCCGTCTTGCACCGCAACCGCGACGAACGCCGACCGGCTCGTACACTCCGTACCAGCCACAACGAGAAAGGTACTGTAACCGAGTCTGTTCATGACTCTGCTGGCCCGTATCGACGCGGTCGGCTGGAACTGTTAGACTCTGTGGTTCTCAGCATCACGGTAGGCTCGGACGGAGCTACCGACTCGTACAAACTTTGCTTTTGTGCTATTCCTGCAAAGAAGAAGTTAACGTATCAAGTATTCATTCGTAAAGTACAGTATTGTGGATTTTTGTCGTAATTGGTCTTGTCTTGAGTATATAAAATATTGGTTATTTTTCTAAACTGGTGTGGTGTCCGTTTGTAGTGCTTACGCTGTATTACTGTTGGTTATGTGCAAATGCTTTACACACTGCCTCTGAATTAAGCCTGACTGCTCGTGCCAAGCTACCACGAGGGTGAGCAGGGGTTACTTCACGAGTGTAACAACCCTTACCCTGACTAGGAAGAAGGGTCCCTACTTGGACAAAGGTGCAAGCCCTTGCCAACTAGAGATCCCATTTCTAACATTGGTTGTCAGCGGTGAGGATAGGACTTGTGTTTGCACTTGACTTACAGTGATTGGTGTGCACTACTACCATATCGCAGACCATTACGTACCACATACTGGTTCTTTTTCTTTTGGCCTATTTTTGATCTTGCCAGTTTTCAACTCACGACTTTTGTCATGCCTGAATCAATTGCATCATCCGTTGCATCTCTGGAAATTATCTTTGAGGAGGATAGGTTGGAATCCTACGCCGTAAAGGAGCTACGAGCGATTTGTAAAAACCTGAAAGTCCAAATTAAAGGCCTCACAAGGAAGGAGGAGCTACAGAAGGCGCTGAGGGCCTGGGTAGCAGCCAGACATGCTAATGGGCAGCCTGGTGATCTCAGTGAGGAGGTGGAAGAGCCTATTTCCAGGGTGGATGTGCTTTTGGGTAGGGGGGAACCCGCCAGGTCAGGCAGCAGCAGTCTGTCCCCAGAGGAGCTGGAGGACAGGCGGGAGGCAAGGCAGTTTGAGCTGCAGAAGCTCAGACTGGAGAGTGAGCGGGAGGAGAAGAGATTGGCCATAGAGGAGAGGAAGATGCTCTTAGAGCATGAGAGAGAACTAAAGGAGCTAGAACGTAGGAGTAAGTCAGGCTCAGATGGTGGCAGCAATTCGTCCAGAAAGGCAGACAGGATTGTGCACATTCCCAAGAACGTAGGCAAGGAGTTCAAGAAGGGGGATGACATACAAAGGTGGTTTCAGGGTTATGAGGCAGCCATACACATGAATGGGGTCCCTGAGGAGAATTGGGGAGCAGGATTGTGGCCGCTTTTTCCTGAAGAAGCAAGGGATGCTCTGATAGCTTTGGGTAAGGGGTATCACCTCACCTATGCTGACATGAAGGATGCCCTTCTCACGAAGTATGGTCTTACTCCTGAAAAGTACAGGGATCAGTTCAGGTCCAGTAAGAAGTCTGATGTCAACACTTGGTTGGAATGTGTGGATGTGTTCTGCAGGTCTCTGGATGGTTGGGTGAAGGGCAGTAGTGTAACAGATTTTCAGGGGCTCTACAACTTGATTGCATGGGAGCACTTGTCTAGTCTATGTTTTGCAGATCTGCGCCAGCACCTAGTTGATAGTAAGCTAACTGACCCCAGGAAGCTTGCTATGGAAGCGGACCGCTGGGTGAGTACCAGGGTCCACAAGAAAGCGTTTGGGGGAGACTCAGCCAAAGGTGGGCAGGGTCCCCAGCAGAAAGGTGGGGGGACAAGGGTAAAGCACAGGAGTTCTCTAAAGGGCCCCAAACTAGTACCCAGGGTAAAGGTTCCCAGCCCCCGGTGATAAGAAGAAAGGGGTCTCTACAGGGAAGCCTGTTGAGACCGGCCCCCAAGTGTTATGCATGTGACCAGGTAGGTCACTTTAAGGGGGACCCCAAGTGCCCGAAGGGGACACAGCCACCCACCGGTGGACAGTCCAAAGTGTTGGCTAGTGTAGCGCTTGGGGAGGAGGGGTGCCCACAGGAGGGTGGGGATCCCGCAGAAATGACCCTTGTCTCACTAGGGGACAGTGAGATGGTCCCAGGAAATCAGGTGCCCCCTAACACAAAGAAATATAGCACCTGGGTGACCATTAATGGGAACAGGGTAGAGGCTCTCAGAGATACTGGAGCCAGTGTGACCTCAGTCCGGTGTCACCTGGTGTCTGAGAAGCAAGTAGTCCCAGGAGCATTCCACCAAGTAGTTGCTGTCGACAACTCTGAGCGCCAGTGTATGGTGGCACAGGTTCCCTTTGAATGGGGGGGTCTCAGGTCCCTTAAGGGTGGTTGTGAGCCCTACCATGCCTGTAGATTGTCTGCTAGGAAACGACCTGGAGCAGTCCTCATGGAAGGAGGTTGAGCTCAGGTCTCACTTGGAGATGCTTGGGTTGCCAGAGTGGGCATGCGTGTCTACTCGGTCAATGGCAGCCAGAAAGGGTGATCAAGAGGACTTGGAGCCTGAAACAGTGGCCCAAGTCCCTGCCAAGAGAAAGGGCAGGGGCGCGGGAAACCGGCCCCCGAAGTTCCCACGGACCGGGAGGAGGCGGACCTCGAGGGGGACGCCCCGGTGCCTACAGGGGAGCAGGTAGCCGAACTGGGAGACATCTCTGAGCTGACCCATTGGCAGCAAGAAGGGGGTCCCACCAGGGAGGAGTTCTGCAGGGAGCAGAACGAGTGCCCTACTCTGGAGGGTCTGCGGCGGCAGGCTGCAGACCAGGCAGCTGGTAATCAGTCCGGGTCACATCTGATCTACTGGGAGAGTGGTCTCCTATACAGTGAGCCTAAGGTTGCTGAGCCTGGGTCAGCCCGTGTGCTGGTGGTACCCCAGCGCTTCAGGACCTTCCTACTGGGTCTGGCTTATGACGTGCCTTTGGCAGGACATTTGGGGCAGGACAAGACCTTTGACAGGCTTGTCACCCACTTCTTTGGCCCCAAATGCGAAGGCAGTCAGATGCACACTGCAGGTCTTGCCAAACTTGCCAGGCAAGTGGTAAGAGTGGGAGGAAGGTCAAAGCTCCTCTCCAACCTTTTCCTGTTGTTGGAACACCCTTTGAAAGGGTAGGGATGGATATTGTGGGGCCACTGGATCCCAAGACAGCCATGGGCAACAGGTACATCCTGGTCTTGGTGGACCATGCCACCCGGTACCCGGAGGCAATCCCTCTCAGGACGACGACGGCGCCAGTGGTGGGCCGGGCGTTAATGGGGATCTTTTCCCGTGTGGGATTCCCCAGAGAGGTGGTTTCTGATAGGGGGACCAATTTCATATCGAAGTATATGACATCCCTGTGGAAGGAGTGTGGTGTAACCTACAAGTTTACCACTCCTTACCACCCACAAGGAAACGGTCTGGTGGAGAGATTCAACCAGACCTTGAAAGGCATGATCAAGGGTCTAACAGAACCCATGAGGCGTAAGTGGGACATCCTCTTGCCATGCCTACTCTTTGCATACAGGGAGGTGCCTCAGAAGTCTCTTGGGTACAGCCCCTTTGAGCTCCTGTATGGCCACCCTGTCAGAGGACCTCTGAGTTTGGTAAAGGAAGGCTGGGAGGCAGCTCCCAGGAAAACTCCCCAGGATGTATTTAGCTACATGCTGGCCTTTAGAAACCAAACTGCCCGCTTCAGGAAACTCGCTCAGGCGAACCTAGAAGCAAGCCAGGAAGAGATGAAGAGATGGTTTGACCAGAATGCCACTCTGGTCGAATTTCAACCTGGGCAAAAAGTGTGGGTCATGGCCCCAGTAGCACCTTGTGCCTTGCAGGACAAGTGGACTGGGCCATATGAGGTAAAGGAGCGCAAAAGTGACATCACCTACCTGGTGGATTTGCAGGCTCCAAGGAACCCTTTGAGGGTCCTTCACGTGAACCGCCTCAAGCCCCACTTCGAGAGGTCCGAAGTGAGTATGCTCTTGGCGACAGATGATGGGGTGGAAGAGGAGAGTGAGCCTCTCCCTGACCTCCTGTCTACCAAGGAGCATGATGGGTCAGTAGAGGGTGTGATCCTCTCCCCTACTCTGACTCAGGAGCAGCAGGGGGACTGTCGCCAGTTGTTGGGACAGTTCGCCCCACTGTTCTCTCTGACCCCGGTGTTACTCACTGGTGTACCCATGACGTGGACACCGGTGACAGCCATCCTGTGAAGCACAAGATTTACAGGTTGACTGACCGGGTCAGAGCCAGCATCAAGGAGGAGGTCTCTAAGATGTTGGCGTTAGGGGTGATTGAGCCCTCCCACAGTCCTTGGGCCAGCCCAGTGGTCTTGGTCCCAAAGGCTGCGGCGCCCGGTGCCACTCCAGAACTCCGGTTTTGTGTGGACTACCGTGGGCTCAATGCCGTCACCAGGACTGACGCGCACCCCATCCCCAGAGCTGATGAGCTCATTGATCGGTTGGGAGCTGCCCGGTTCCTCAGCACGTTTGATTTGACGTCTGGGTACTGGCAGATTGCCTTAACCGATGGGGCCAAGGAGAGATCAGCATTCTCAACCCCAGAAGGTCATTACCAATTCCGGGTGATGCCCTTTGGGTTGAAGAATGCCCCTGCCACCTTTCAGAGGTTGGTCAATCAGGTGTTGGTCGGGCTGGAGGATTTCAGTGCCGCCTACCTGGATGACATTGCTGTGTTCAGTTCCAGCTGGGAAGAACATTTACAGCACCTTGAGAAAGTGTTGAGGGCTCTGCAAGGTGCAGGCGTCATGATCAAGGCCAGTAAGTGCCAGATCGGGCAGGGTTCTGTGGTGTACTTGGGACACCAGGTAGGAAGCGGCCAGGTGGCGCCCCTACAACCCAAGATTGACACCATTCTGGCTTGGGAACCCCCCAAGACCCAGACAGAGGTGAGAGCCTTCTTAGGTCTCACCGGTTATTATAGGAGATTTGTTTAGGGCTATGGCACCATCGTTGCCCCCTTAACAGAGCTGACCTCTAAGAGGCAGCCCAGGAAAGTGATCTGGACTGAGTCCTGCCAGAAAGCTTTTGATGCCCTGAAGGCGGCCATGTGCACGGCGCCCGTGCTCAAGGCACCTGACTTCTCCAAAGAATTTGTCGTGCAGACTGACGCTTCAGAGCATGGTGTGGGAGCGCTGCTCTCACAACTGAACGAAGAGGGCCTGGATCAGCCTGTAGTCTTCCTTAGCAGGAGACTACTTCCCAGGGAACAGAGGTGGAGTGCCATAGAAAGGGAAGCTTTTGCTGTCGTCTGGGCACTGAAGAAGTTGAGACCATACCTGTTTGGGACTCACTTCCGGGTTCAGACAGACCACAGGCCCCTCAGATGGTTGATGCAAATGAGGGTGAGAATCCAAAACTGCTGAGGTGGTCCATCTCCCTACAGGGAATGGACTTTACGGTGGAGCACCGTCCTGGTACAGAACACGCCAACGCAGATGGTCTGTCCAGGTTCTTCTGCCTTAGTGAAGAGAACTCCAATGGGGTTGGGTAGTTCTCCCTACTTTCAGCTGGAGGGGACATGTGTTAGACTTGGCATCTTTTGGCGTGTTTCCCCTGACTTTTTGCTTTCTGACCTCCCGGTTTTGACTCTGTTGTTGCTGGTGTAATGATTCTGCGCACTTTCCTCACTGCGGTCCAGTGGGAAAGTGCAAGTGCTCCTGTATAAAATGTGTTATGGATTGGTGTTTCCATGATTGGCCTATTTGGTTTATCTGTCAGTCCCTTGTAAAGTGCACTGCGAGTGCCAGGGCCTATAGACCAAATGCTGTTGGTGGGCTGCAGCACTGGATTGTGCCACCCACGCAAACAGCCCGTTAAGTGTAACTCGGGCCTGCCAACGCAGAGCCTGTGCGCAGCCTGGGGCTGCCATGTCGACTTGGCAAGTGCACACACTTGCAAGTCCCTAAACCTTCCCTTTGCTACATGTTAGTCACCCCTAAGGTAGGCCCAAGGTACCCCTGTGGGCAGGGTGCGTTGTACGCGAAAGGTAGGACATGCCCGGGTGTGTGCGGCATGTCCTGATAGTGAATTACAGCCTAGTTCGTTTTTCACTATTGCAAGGCTACCTGTTCCCCTAGGCCAGAACGGGCCGTTTCGATTATTACAGTTTATAATCCTAACTGACCCCGGGAACATGGTAGAAATTCGAGTTTAGTATGCCTGGACTCAGAATGATAAAATGCATCTTTTAGTGAAGTTGGTTTTAACATTCTGTGTTTGAAAATACCACTTTTAGAAAGTGGGTATTTTCTTGTCTAACCATCCAAGCCTGCCTCTGCGAGGTTGTGTATTCCTTGTCTGGAGTGTGAGTGACAGGGGCTGGGGGATGCCAGGAGACAGGGTGAGTCAGCGCAGGGCTGAATAGCAAGATCTACATGTAGATGGGTGGGAGGGGTCGCACCTGGGCCCTGAATAGGACAGTGCCTTCCCTCCACAATGCTGGCTCCACCTCCTGTGGTGCGTCTGATGTCCCTGGCCTACTCACTGAAAGAAGGGACGGAGACTTGTCAACAAAGTGCTCCAGAAGTGGTTTGGACTAGGCAAAGGTCTCTCTGCCTTCAGAGAACAAAGGAATTTGGGATATAAATATTGGGGCCCTGACCCCCATGAATTTAGATCTCGCTGGAATCAAGGAACCTGCCAAGACGAAGAGCTGGAAGAGCTGCCAGGAGGAGTACTGCCCCTTTGCTGTGTTGTTGCTTGGTTGGGTTGGCCTGCAGCTGCTGCTTCTGCCTTGGGCAGTGAAAGGACTGGACTGAACTTTCTACAAACTTGTGCTGAGTATCTCCAAGGGCCTGAAACCGAGCTGGCCTCCTGTTAAGAAGTCTCAGGGACTACAAAGACTTCACAAGCCTCTGGGTACCGCTTCTGGAACGCTGTTTCAGTTGCCACAGAGGAAGGGAACTGCAACCGACTCCGTCAACCGAATCCATCCCTGGCCGGTGACCTGTTTGCACCGCAGACCGCATCGCAACCCTGGTCTCACCGTGGGCGACGTCCGACGCCGCCAACATCGAGCCGCTGCTTGCACCGTGACCTGTGGGCACCGCAGTTCGCATCGCATCGCTTCACTGGGCCAGCCGGACCAGACCGACGCTGTCGCTGCAACTGGCTCAAGAGTCGAGACCGCACCGCATTTGGGGCACCGCTCGCACGTCTGCGACGCACCGCTCCGACTCGCACCGCTGTCCGACGCCAGCTCCCGCACTCCGGCTAGGTCGCCTGCATCGCAACCTGTCAGCACCGCATCGAGCATCGTCTCGCCCTGCATCGCACGCCTTGGACTCACCGACTCCGTCTGCACGACGCTCACCGAGCCGCTGCCTGCACCGCATCGAGGGACACCGCACCTTGCATCGCTCCGTCTTGCACCGCAACCGCGACGAACGCCGACCGGCTCGTACACTCCGTACCAGCCACAACGAGAAAGGTACTGTAACCGAGTCTGTTCATGACTCTGCTGGCCCGTATCGACGCGGTCGGCTGGAACTGTTAGACTCTGTGGTTCTCAGCATCACGGTAGGCTCGGACGGAGCTACCGACTCGTACGAACTTTGCTTTTGTGCTATTCCTGCAAAGAAGAAGTTAACGTATCAAGTATTCATTCGTAAAGTACAGTATTGTGGATTTTTGTCGTAATTGGTCTTGTCTTGAGTATATAAAATATTGGTTATTTTTCTAAACTGGTGTGGTGTCCGTTTGTAGTGCTTACGCTGTATTACTGTTGGTTATGTGCAAATGCTTTACACACTGCCTCTGAATTAAGCCTGACTGCTCGTGCCAAGCTACCACGAGGGTGAGCAGGGGTTACTTCACGAGTGTAACAACCCTTACCCTGACTAGGAAGAAGGGTCCCTACTTGGACAAAGGTGCAAGCCCTTGCCAACTAGAGATCCCATTTCTAACAGGCCGTCCGAAGAGGAAACAGGTGTCCAGAGAGGACTTCGCCCGCACCAAACGCCAGTGAGTCAGCCAGCCACCTTGACCACCTACTGCA